>JAMXBD010000800.1:0-636732 GCA_024138025.1 Combretum micranthum | reverse complement strand
TTTCATTGGGGTAATTATGTTTTTAAACAAGCTACTCATAAAAAATCCGAATTTGTAAAATTTCCTTTTCTTGCATTTTCTTTATGAGAAAACTTGGTTAATGCATCAAATTGAAGCTTTCATTATATCTATTCATCTAAGACCCCATTTAACTCATAAAACATGCCATCTAAGCTTGGATACCAAGTGTTTATGTAGGCATCATCCTAAAATACGAATTTGATTACTAATCACTATCTCAACATTTTCATTCTAACTCCACTACTTGTTTTACATTTTTATCATGCCTAAACTTATCTAAACTTATGAAAATCATTCCTTAAGGGCATCATTACTTATACCTTCCATTTTTTTTATGAAAAATATGAGTTTTAAAGTGGTTTAGATGGTTTTTAAGTAGGATTCCAAAATCATCCGAATTTCCAACTAAGCATTTCTAACAAATTCTTTTCTTTTTCACTTTTCTTGCCTTCTATACATGAAGATCTATCATCTTAACATATCTACACATAGACAAGGCTACATTTTTATGATCATCAATGCATGAAAATCAAAGTAACCATATGAGCATAAATGTAGATGAAGATTATAGATGTCTAAACACTAGATCTATTAAATATAATGCATGACTCATGAGTTTCATGGCATGAAAATAAATATCTATGCAAAGATCTCTACTTTACATACATGAACAAGGTGATATTTCAACAAAAACTCATTTAAACACTAGATCCATATCTTATGACGGCTTGATATTCTTGTACAAGGTTTTCATGTCCCTAGCATATGCTCATTGGGATTAAATGTGAAAACACACAAGAATAGCTTTGCCATTGCAAGATTTGGTAAAAATGAAGCTGAAATCAACATACCAATAGAGATTAGAGATAGAAATGAAGAGGATTTGAGCTTGTGTGTGTGAGTGTGAGGAGAGGAGAGTAACGGCACACTTAGAGGGAGAGAGAAGAGGTTTTTACTTTGGTAAAAATTGGAACAAGTGAAAAATGAGGAGAGAGAGAGAGAAAAAGAAGCTTATATATTACATGCATTAAGGTTTTAGTTGAAATAAAATTGAGTAAAAATAAAACAAATGAGAGAGAAAAATTGGGGGGGGGGGGGGGGCGCTCCGCGTGGCGCCGACCATGGGGGAGGGGTTGTGTGTGTGTGTGTTTAAAATTTGATAATTTGTATTTTATGTAATTAAATGTAATAAATGTAATAATTAAATAGGAAACAAAAATTTTTGGAAAAGAAAATTATAATGAGTAGTTGTAAGGATGTAAGAATAGGGTAAGGGTAGTGTGTAGTGTAGGTTGTACTTGTGAATAGTAGACAAGACATCTACTTTACCGGTTGTAACGAAAACACGGGAAAAGGCTATAAACTGTAATTTTTATAGTCCGAAAAATTATAAAATTGATATTTTTGGAATCCTTATAAAATTTATGGTTCTAATGAATATTCCGGAGCATTTTTCTGAGTTCGTGGTCCCGGGGCACGCTTTTCCGTAATTGAGCTCGGGAAGGCCCGGAATTGAAAAATTCTCGAATTTAAAACTTTCAAAGGTCTAAATATACTTTAGAATGATAATTCATATTCATTTACTTTATAAAACTTCTTTTATTATGAAACCGAAGGAAAGCCGGATTTAGGGTTCTTAAGCTTCTCTCACTATATTTAAACTGAACCGGATTAGGGTTTCGTTTTTCAACTCCCGGGGTTTTCTTAACTACTAAGAATACCAGGGTTTACACCACTTCCTTTTCCTCATTTTCCCACATGAAGAATAGTAGTGAAACAAATGTGACTCATAAGTATGATATGCATGAATTGATTTCATAAAAATTTAACCAAGAAGTGTTTAGTTCAAGTTGAAGGTGATCAACTCAATTCCCATCATATCCATATATGAATCACGATTTTTATATCAAACAATCTTTCGATATTCTTAACTCATATTCACTCAATCATAATTCCAAGTCACACAACAATTATTCATTTCATCTTTTGTCTTAATTGGTAGTGCTACTGCTTACAAGCACAAAATAAGGAAATGTAACTTAAGTCAAGAATTAACTCACTCCATGTCGGTAGATCCTAATCGAAATAATCCTCTAGAAAAGTGATCTTGGGTCCTTCTCCACCTAAACAAGATGAAATACCCAAAATGAGTCTTTCATGAAATCTCTATTCTTGAAGATTCTAAACTTTTCTTAAAATCACTGTAAAATCGTATAAGAGGAAATTCCAACTTAAAATGGTCATAACTTGCTCATTTTAACTTGGAATTTCGCATATAATATACCGTTTTCTACCTATTCGAAAAGATCTATCTATTTCTAAACTTATTTTCATCAAACTAAGTCGTTTGGTTTCTGAAAAAGTGGTGGACAGATTCACTACGAATTTTTGTAAACTTGTTTTCCTTCTTTTATCCAAAACTCATTTGAAGAGATAGGTAATATAATAGCTTGTAAAACTTTTGGAATGTATATTCATGTATTTATTGACTCATAATAAATGTATGAAGTAAATGAAGTTGTCTCAATTTATGAAAATGTAAAGTCTTTAAAGATTTTGGAACTTAAGAACTTTTGGAATATTCATTTTGCTTTGAAATCATCTTAATCTATTTATAATGAGTATCTCTTTTCTTTTCCCAAATTTTACTTTCGTAATTTCTTCAAATTCCTAAAGAATGATTTTTATTTCCTATACTTAGCTTTCAACACTTTTTGAAAGTTTAACACTCCTATATTTAGACAAATGATTTCTTGGTATCATTTTGTTTTAATGAAAATAATTTCTATCATTTGAAGAAAAGATGAAGTTGTTGTAAATTCTTGTTTACTTCAAAAAGTCCTTTTTATGTATGTTTATAAAATCTCTTATGAACTCCTCTAAGTTTGTTTAAGATGACTTCTTAGTTTTTAGAAAAAAACATTAACTTCCTACTTTTATTTTTAGAGAAGAATCTTTATTTTAAGAAAACATTTCACTTGTTTATTTTGTTGAGACAAAACCATTATGTTCATGCATGAATATGAATCATAAAGTTATGAAAACATAAAGAAACATAATAACTTGAAAGAATAAGCTAATAAGAAAATAAATCAAGTATTGCAACCTTAGCTTGTTCAAGGTATCTTGGGACTAAGAAATGACCAGTCCCAAAAGAAAAAGAAAATGTTTTGACTTGATGAGGATAAGTCTAAGACTAGAAAGACTAGTCTTAAAAATAACATGAATGTAAATAAATTGTAAGGAAGTAAATAAATTGCAAGGAAAGTAAATAAATTACAAAACAATGAGCTTATATGCTCTAAATATTATATATAGTTATATAGATATACTAGATAGTTATGAACATAAAAACAACATAAGAAAAGTAGATTATGAACAAAAACAAAGTATGAACCTATTGTTGCTTTCTTAATCTTCATGGTTTTAGAAAACACATACTAAGCTCATACCAAGTAGATGAACATATGAAACTCTTGAAGAAATTTTACCTAAAAGAACTAATATTGGAAGAACTTCTTGAGAGGAAATTCTTGGAGAGATTTTAGTATAGTAACTTTAGTAGAAGAGAAGTGTGAAAGAAGTGGAAGTAAGAGGGGGTATTTATAGGAAAATATGGAAGATAATTTGTGTTAATTAAATAAATGAATTAAAAAAATTTGGAGAAAAAGAAGGGGGCCCAGCGCATTTTTGAGGGAAAAGAGAGAGTAAAATTAATTTTTTTTTTATCTTTTGATTAATTAAAAGTAAGAAATAAAAGATGTGAGTTGTATTGGAAATGAAAATGTGTAAAAAATAGGTATATGGGTTGTAAGAGTAGGTTGTAAGAAAAAGTAGAGATAGATAAATAATGTAGAATATTAGTAAATAGTGTAATGTAAAGTAGACATGACAATTAAATATCAGTAATAAGAAAATACGCGCATAAATGCGATATCTGATATTTTTAGCTACCGAAAAATTATGAAATTGATATTTTTAAAAATTTATATTTTTACGAGTTTAACGGTATACTCGAAATATTTTTACCAATTCGAGCTTTGGGACACGTTTTTCAAGAACTGTGTCCGATCAGGTTCAAAACGAGTTTCGGTTTTACTAAATTGACCTTTTTAGGCTACCTTAGATAATTATGAACTATCTTACTCACTAAACTCTTTCTTACTCTCTTAGGATTTTTTAAACGGGAATGCCAGACTTATGCGATTATGTTAAACTAGGGTTTTATTTGACTTTAGAAATCCGGTTGATTTCTAATTAGGGTTTAAGCTTTAATTTGAATCCAAAACTTCGGGGATTTACAATAGTACTTTTCTACTATTCATTATTATTCATCTATCTTTACTTTTTCTACAACCTATTCTTACAACCTATATACCTATTTCTTACAATTTTCTTTTCTCATAAAAAATTCTACACCACATATTACCGAACTTCTCTTACGCTTTTCTTTTAAAATTAATTTTTAATCACTCTTCTCTCTCTCCCTATGCTTGCCGTTTACTTTTTCTCTCTCTTCACTCTCATTATTTTCTTTTTCATTTTATTTAATTACACCTAATTTTCATTTCAAAATTCTATAAATACCCCATTCTTCCTTCATTCTTTTACATAACTCATTTTCATATCAAAACTTTACCAAAATCACTCAACAAATTCCCTCAGTCAATTTCTCTTCAAGCTTCCTCTCCTTCCCTCAAAAACACTACCTACATTTTACTACAAACACTTCATTTCCTCTTCAACATACACATAACCTTAGGTAAAACTTCTCACATATACTCATCATGTTCGTATAACTTACTATGAGCTTAGTGTATGTTTCTTAGACTCATGAGAGTTAAAAAAGTAACAATATGTTCATGTTTTGTTTTGCTCTTGTTCATGTTATATTTTCCATTATGTCATTATTGTTATTATTATTTGCTATAATCTAACTTCTATATAATATTATGTATATTATGTATATATATTTCTTTAGAGCATATAAGCTTACTTGTAATTTATTTATTTATTCATACTTTGCAATTTATTTATTTACTTATTTTATGCAAATTATTAAGACTAGTCTTTTTAGTCTTAGACTTGTTATCATCAAGTCAAAATAATTTCCTTTTTCTTTTTGGGACTAGTTTATTCTTAGTCCCGGGATACCTTGATGAAGCAAAGGTTCCCAATACTTGACCTTATTATTATGCTCTTATTTATTATTGTATATATCTTATCTTATTATTTAATATTATTATATTTGTCATAGTTACATATTCTCATTTATGCATGAACATGTTAATATTGTCTCAACAAATATGAAAAGGAGTTTTTTTAAGTAAAGAAAAATAAGAATCTCTTTAAAAATAATTTTTTGTCACATAAGAAATGACTATTCCATAAATACATAAAGTTTTGTCTTAACAAATCTTTTCCAAAGTTAGAGAAGTTTATCACAAGTTCCTATTAATAATAGTACATGGGATTTTATCTAAGTATACATAAAGTAAAGCTATCACATGCTCTCTTTTTAAATCAATGAAATAAGAAAGTTTCTTTAAAAATTAATATTACTAAATCATTGTTTAACAAAGGTTTTCCTTAAACTCATTTATCAAAGTTTTCCACCAATACTCTAAAATACTAAGGTCTAGACAAGTTTTACAAAATTATTAAAGAATAACCCTTTTAAAGATAAGCCTTACTTAGGAAATAAAAATTAGTAAATAACATAGAAGATCATTAATATTATTTAAAGTGGAACTAACTTTAAGAAAACTTTAGAACTCATAAACATAACTACTTTAAGAAACTTTAGTCACTATCAAGAAATATTTAGAAAAGCTACATTTTTCAAACTACTAGAATGAAGTTGTCGGAATCTTAAAAAGACTAAAATGGAAATTATGTATGTAAATTGTTATGTGCGATCAATGAACGATAAGTATATCGAAACTCGATATGTGATTGTTATAATTATCTCTATGTATACTGCTGTGTCTACAAATATTGATTGATCGCTTTAAATATATTAATGTCAGATTCGAAATTCCCTTAAACTACTCATGCATATCACTTGGAATATCATTTCGCATTTTTCTACTATTCCTTGGTGTGGGACCAGAAAGGTAAGCTATTTAGCTACATCTTGAGGATTTAGGATGTTCGGGGAATACGGCCTCAAGTTGTAGCCGAGCCGAATAGATCGCTTTGGATAAGGAAAGCCCGGGGACTTGTTGTATGATTTGTTAGAACCCTAAGTCACGTGCAAAATTTCAAGGAGGTTGATTGGGGGCCAATTCAAATCATTCCTTAACCATCGATGGAGGGTAAATCCATCATACATACGAAACCGGATAGTCGTATGCATTGTTTGATCATATGGTTTTTGCATTTCATATGCTTGTTTAATAAACTTGGTTGAGTGCTTGTTGTGAGTAATTTTGCGTAAGGAATATCTCACTAAGCTAGTTATGCTTTTTCCCCAATAGACTTTTGATATTGCAAGATCGTTATTTTGTAACCGAGGCCACCTTGTCTGTCTGGGTAGAGCTTATGCTTTGAGAAGCTTTTGGAGGAATTCTGTTTTGAATTCTTAGATTATATTTCCTTTAAAATCTTCTAGCTTTAGTTAATCTCCATATTAAGACTATGTTATTGTGGAGATTATCAGGGGAATGCCCTGTAGAAGTTGTAAGATCTTATATTTCGATGAAATTTATTAAGTATTATTTTGACTGTTCTCCTTCCATTATCTTAAAATACATAACTCCACCGGTCTTCCTTTGTTGTGAATGTACGCATTGTACCGATATAAAAGCTTCCAAGTGACTAGGGTAGTCATTCTCAAGTTTTAATATTATATACGGTGGGCTATCACGTTTAAGGTACCCGTTGGAGCTTGACAAGAAGTCCAAAAATTCAAATATTGGATCATTATTTTAGGATTTATTAAAAATAACAAAAAATGAGATAAAATAGAAGGAAATAACACTTTTCTTTACAATTGGTGTTCTATAAAATGAATAAGTAATTAGAACATTAAGTTAAGAAAAAAAAATCCATAAGGAGAAAAACCACAAAAATTAACTAAAAGAGTGATAAGCATAAAAAAGGGAAAGAAAGTGAGACTTATGGCTTGAATGTAGAGAGAGATTATGGAGGGAAAAAGGGAATTTGTAGTCTAAATTTGTATCTCCATATGTGGTGACTAGACAAATCAGATAATGATGCTTGGTGATATAAATGGTGGCAAAAATTTTGTTAAAACACTTTTAACATAGTATGGTTTATGCAATGAAAAATTTTATGGCATATGGGAAATAAAAAATTCATCACTATATTGCAATTTCGCTACTACTTGTTCTTTAAATTATGTGATATTTGGGGTAATGCCAAGATGCACTTGTTCATACTTCTTACTTTCATGCAATAAGATAGCTAGTGTTAATGATTAGGGAGTAAATTTTTCATGATTTTAATCTTGGATGGAGTTTTATATCCAAAATATTGATCTTAATTTGTGTTGATATAAATTGATAATTAGATGTAAGGCCCTTGATATAAAAAGGGGGTAGGGTGTATAGCTTGTCATATGACTATACCAAATATGGATTCATGAAGGCATATAACTTGCTAATAATAAACATAAGGAAACAATCATAACTTAACACACATGTCATAATAGCTCCATTGGGTGATGCATAACTAGGTTATCTCTAACATGTATGAGACAATTGAAAAGTTTACATAACAAGTCTTCTAACATGATGCAAGTCATAGAGTCCACCTCATATACACAAAAACATTGGAAATCAACATTATACTAATTGGAGTCTTTACCTCGATAAACCACCAAACTAGATCATGTGCCATTCGTGTAGTCATTAATATTTTTATCCTCCCTTTAGTTCATCATTATATCATAGTAAGGAAAATTGAATGCTAAAACACCATTACCTTAACATAAAAAGGACAGAGGAAAGAGTTGAAGCCTAGTATGGTAATACTAAAAGCACATGCTTTTGTATAAATAGTCATCTAACCAAATATAATCACTTAATACTAATGTAACAAGCAAAAATTTTATTATCTTAGACTATAAGCTTGCAACCATCACATGGATAACTTAGTTTCCTGAGACACTGTATATATATAAACATATATGATATTAGATACTCCCTAAGATCCAAGAGTTAAGAGTCACCAATAATTACTTGCATCTTATCTAAATGCAATTTCGCACAGGGACTTGCCACATACAAGACCATATTAGTAGCATTGGCACTCTCGACTTACTAAGCAGTCAAGAACAAGCAACAAACATATTTATATTGTACAAGTAGTTAAGCTCATTTAAGTCATTAACCTAAACTTACACAACCATCAAGCATGGTATCCACGTACCTTAAATGTCAACTTGACCAGTAACTAATAATCTACAACTTTTATAATCAGGTTTGAGAAGCACTGAAGTATTTAGAATCACCAATCATTTCCTAATGCTTTCTATATTTTTAATATACTTGCACATATACTACCAATATGTTAAGGCTTAGAATTGAAAACCGTATTGAATTCAAGTTGTAAAGTAAAGATTTTGAATTTAAAATTATTAATTTAAATTAGTAAATCACATGGATAATTTAAATTGAAAAGGACCTGTTACACCCCCATAAGGTATCTTAGTAGTAACGATACATCATATAACTAACTGAGGCTTCCAAGAAGTTACATGAGTACTGTATAACTAATATGCCCCGTGCCATGGATGGATATAATAGGATCAAAAGTTGATTAGAACAAAAAAAAAAAAAATATTGCATATATATAAGCCATAAGCACAGATAATAATACAAAGTCTAAGTCATCACATAATTATTACATCTTTGGTCTTCAAAGGATTTACCATAACACTTCTACAAAAGAACTTAAAAGAAATACAAAACATAACTTATACTATTACAAACATTAAACGCTAGGTCTCTATTACAAAAGTAAGGTCTTCCTTCAACTCAAAATTACATAATTCCAATTTATATCCTAACTCCCATACCTGGTCTTGGTCTTGGTCTTGGTCTTGTTCTTGGTCTTAGTCTTCTTGCTTATATACCTGTAAAACAATAATCTAAAGGGGCGTGAGCATAATAAGCTCAACGAATAACATAATCTTAACATAATTCACTAATATTAAACAAGTCCAGTTAACAATCATATGCGATGCATCCATCAAACATATGTAACAAACATGGTTTGGATAACTGGAATCCAAACCTATGGGGATTTATGCCCTCCCTAGTGGTTAAAGGATCAGTTAAATAATTCATACTCATGAGAATCTCAAAACTAAAAGAAAAACAAAAGAATACTTTTCAAACTCATTTACTATTTATAAATATATATATATATATATATATAATACATTACTCTCCACTTCATTTGAACTTAGAAATCCCCACTAAGTATTAATACTCTAAAGTTAACTCCAACACAGGCAAACTCCTTCGAAGCCTACTTAGTTCCTATGAAGCTGACAACCCTATGTTAACCTTGACCAGATTTACTGGACTCATCAAAGCATTATCATATAATTGAAATATTAATACGTGACATGAATACCATGTTAATGCATATATGATGTCATGTAATGCATGTCAGTTTAAGTTTTAGGGTCTAATTAACTTTATCCATATTATTTTTGTGGTCACTTCAACTTCAGACAATCATCAATTCAAGTTACACAATCATTATCAAGCAAGTACTTGTCACTTTGAGTATTAAACTTGTAATTCATTCTTACAACATATAGCATACAAGATTTCCTAAACACATACATTTGTTCCATTTCAATTCTATTTGTACTATGTTCCACTACTTTACAATCACAAGTAATGTAAAACGATTTAAGTTACTCACCCTTGCATATCGCCTCAATTGTCATAATAATCACTTGGGAAATTTGGATCTTGATTTAAGGTTTTTATAAGATAAAGTGACTCATATTACTAAAGATCTAACATGGCAAAAATAAGAAAACAAGGTTTAGGATTTATATGGGGTGCATAAAAAGATCACTGGTCAATACACCCCTCACACGCCCCGTATGGAAGGGCGTATGTAATAGACAAAGGAACAAGAGCCACCACGCCCTATATCACACCCAGTATAAAAGGGCGTATTCGATGAGGTTAGGCACATAAGCTACCACGCCCCATTGTTACGCCTCATATAGAGGGGCATATCCAACCAGACTGGATACAGAGGTCGCCACATCCCATGCCATGCCTCGTATGGAGGGACGTATCCACCTAGAATGGCACACAGAATGTGTTATGCCCTTTGCCACGCCCGTACGAAGATGCCAGCAAACACACTTCCAAACTTCACAATTTTTACACGTTTTAGCTAACTTCAAAGGGCTTATTACCATCAAATAAACTATAACATCAACATATAAGACTTATATCCATGTCTTTCACCTTCATACCATTCAATAGTCTATTCTCCTCAACATCAGCCAACACACCAACGTACTCCATAATATCCATGCTTTAGGACTTCAAACCATAACTACCTAACTCGACATCACAAATCTAACATCAAAACTCATAACAATCTTATATATACCAGCAACTAACAAGAACTCTAACCTATACTTACTTACCTTATAAAATTAATAAAGCAAAAGAATAGATGTATCTTACTTATATGAGTTTTAGCTTGATGATAGCAGCTTAACTTGATTTTTCTTATTGATTTAAGAAGGGAAATTGGAAGAAAATTGTAGTATGTGTGTGTGTGAAATATGTTGGATACAAGAGAAGAGGAGGATTGATTCCTGTCAAAACAAAGGATAATTATGCAGATATATATATATATATATATATATATAAAGTGAAACTTTGACTTTCAAGGCGATTGAAAGTTATTGTGTATCTGTGGTTACATCATAGGTATGGTGGCATTAAAGGCTTAAATTGTAGAAATTAAGCTTAGTTTAGGTATTAACATGAGCTTGATTTAAAGCAGAAATTGTCCTCTACACATCTAAAGCATTAAATTCAATAATTACTTGAAATCAATGCAAAGTTTGATAAATTTGGTTTGTAAATTCTATTTAA
The DNA here is from genome assembly GCA_024138025.1 of Combretum micranthum. Lineage (NCBI taxonomy): Eukaryota > Viridiplantae > Streptophyta > Magnoliopsida > Myrtales > Combretaceae > Combretum > Combretum micranthum. The sequence goes on along the minus strand of JAMXBD010000800.1, from coordinate 625,603 downwards.
TTAGAAATTTTCTTATAAAAATCTATATTGATATTCTTTATAAAAACGAGTTAAGTTTTTGGAATTCAAATTTCCAAAAGAATTTGAAAACATAAATTAATTGATAAACAACTTGAAATGACTCAATTAAAATTTAAGTTTCTATTCTTACATGAACCATTTTACAAAAACCATTGTAAATGAAATTTATTCAATGTACCTTCATTCAAATTATATTAAACTTTATTGATTTAAAATATATTCTCTAATTTAAATTATGTAAAAACTTGGGGGTTGCAGGACCAAATTAATTAATTCAGGGAGAAAACATGTGTAACAGGGGTAGACTGGCTAGGCATCGGCCTTAAGCTAGCATAGTTTGAGCATGGACTAGTGAGTTGATCAAGAAGGGGAATTTTGTGCCAAAAAATTTGTTGCACCTTCTTATTTATGCAATCTCACACTAACTCGCTAATGTGTCTTTAGTTTACAAAACCTTTAATTAAATATTCCCAAACTCCTCCAAAGATTTATTTTTTATATAAATAGTTGCAACACTAAAACAGAGTACAATAACCGAAAGCCTTTCTTTTCTTTTATTTAAGTCCCTCCCAGATTCATGGCTTACATACCTGGCTCAATAAGAAATGTCTCCACCTGCTGCCAATAGTCTTTCTTCGGAATTATACTGAATGGGTCGATCCTCCCCTCCTGTTTGTTTTAGCAACTTATCCTAAGGTCTCCTCGCCAAACATCAATCCTTAACCAATCATTCATAATCAAGTCATTTCTAACACTTTTTAGTGACCCAAAGTACCGATTAAATCATGAATACACAAAAATTCTCAAAGATACTTGATTTAATTCTTGATTTGACTCCTCTTTCAGCTAAGCCATCAAAACCTAGTCTCAACACCATATCATGATGCTTGAACACAAGTATGAAATTAATCAATATTTTTAGACTAAAGAACACCTAAACTCACTAAAGAAGGACATGAACTTCTTACAACTTTGTTGCTTCATTTTTTTTTTTTTTTTTGCCATAACTTTGTTGCTTCATCATATGTTAAAACGCTAAGGTTCTAGAATTGCCAAAAATTCTTCTTTTAAGGCATTTCTCTTTCAAAGAATCAACATAAGCAAAAGAAATTTCCCTAGCTAGGGTTACCTTGATGGAAGTCAATCATTATGGAAGGGGTTTCTCTTGATTGGGAAGAAGGAGGAAAAGATAAGATACAGTTAAACCTCCACAAATTAATACTTGATAGATTAATAACCTCTCTAAAGTAATATTTTTTTTCCAATCCCAACTTGGGCCACTTTACAAAATTAGTAATGTTATAATATTAATAAGATAATAATCTTTAGGAAGACATTTACATAAATCTATAGTCTAATCAAATCATAAATTAATTATTTCTCTAAGGTTACAAACATAGCACACCACTGATAGTTATAGATTTAAGAAAATAATAAAAAGAAGATCAAAATTTGGTGGAATTTAGATACCCCCTTTACTGACCTGTATGTATTTATATACAAAACAAGAAACATACAAGGAAACTAACTAGGAAAGATGCATGATTATAGGAATACAATAAGGAAGCAATAATAATGAGTTGACCATGAATTAAGGAGGCCAGCTAATAATATCAAGGCAATATTACTGTTGACCATGAATTAAGGAGGCCAACTAATAATATGAAGGCTATATTACTATTGACATTCCCCCCTCAAATTGATGCTAGGTGTCTACAAGCATCAATTTGGAAACCAGCTACTAGTGTTGTGCAAATGTCATGGATTTGGTAAGCAAATATGCAATTTGGTCTTGAGAAGGCACATGATGAAGTTAGAGAATTTAGTCTTACACAAGTTCACGAATATAGTGGCAATCCACTCTTTATGTTTCATCCATTCATGATTTACAAGATTAGTTGCAATGCGAATAACACTAATTGTAAACCCCGGCATTCTTAGTATTCAGTAAACCCTGGGAGTTGAAAAGCGAAACCTAATCCAGTCAGTTTAAGTCTAGTGAGAGAAGCTTAGAAACCCTAAATCGGCTTTCCTTCGGTTTCATAATAAAAGAAGTTTTATAAAGTAAATGAATATGAAATATTGTTTTAAAGTATATTTTAAACCTTAGAAAGTTTTAAATTCGGGAATTTTTTAATTCCAGGCCTTCCGAGCTCAATTACGGAAAAACATGCCCCGGGCCACAAACTCAGAAAAATATTCTGGAATATTCATTAAAACCGAAATTTTATAAGGATTTCAAAAATATAAATTTTATAATTTTCCGGGCTATAAAAATTACAATTATAGTCTTTTTCCCGTATTTTATTACAACGGTAAAGTAGATGTCTTGTCTACTATTCACAAGTACAACCTACACTACACACTACCCATACCCTATTCTTACATCCTTATAACTACTCATTACAATTTTTTTCCAAGAAATTTTGTTTCCTAATTAATTAATACAATTATTACATTTATTACATTTTATTACATAAATTACAAATTTTATCAAAAATTCAAACTTTTCTCTCCCTCACACACTCAAGGCCGGCGCAGCCCCTCCCATTTCCCCTCTCATTTTGTTTTATTTTTACTTCTTTTTATTCAATTAAAACCCTAATGCATGTAATATATAAGCTCATTTTCTCTCTCTCTCCTCATTTTCACTCTTTCAAATTTTTACAAGGTTGAAAAACTCTCTCCTTTCTCTCTCAATATTGTCGTGACAAGCACACACACACACTCACCTTCACAACTCCATTTCATCTTCTTTTCTACTCCAAATCTCCATATATGTGATGATTTTAAGCTTTGTTATTATCAAATCTTGTAATGGCAAGACCATTCTTGAGTGTTTTCCACTTTTAATCCCAATGAGCATATGCTAGGGACATGAAAATACTAATACAAGAATATCAAGCCATCACAAGAAGTGGATCTAGTGTTTAAAAGAGTTTTTGTTGGAATATCATCTTGTTCATGCATGTAAAGTAGAGATCTTGCATAGAAAGTTATGTTCATGCCATGAAACTCATGATTCATGCACTATATGTGGTAGATCTAGTGTTTAGACACTCATACCTTCATCTACATTTATGTTCATATGGTTATTTTGAGCTTTCATGCATTAATGATCATAAAAGCTTAGTCTTGCATGTGAATAGATGTGTTAGATGATAGATCTTCATGTATATAAGGCAAGAAACTTGAAAAAGAAAAGACTTTTGTTAGAAATGTCTTATGAAAATTCGGATGATTTTGGAACCCTATTTTAAAAACCCTTGAAACCACTTTAGAACTCATATTTTACATGAAAAATAAAGGGTATGTGTAATAGGTATCTTTAAAGAAAAATTTTTATAAGTTAAAGTGAGTTTAGGCATGAGTAATGTGCAAAACAAGTAGTGGAGTTAAAATGGAAAATCTTGAGATAGTGATTAGTTTGTTAAATTCGTAATTTGGAATAATGCCTACATAAACACCTAGTATTCAAGCTTAAATTGCATGTTTTATGAATTAAATGAAGTCCTTAGATAATAGATATAATAAAGCTTCAAAATTTGATGCATTAAACAAGTTTTCTCATAGGAATAATGTAAGAAAAGAAAATTTCCAAAATTCGGATTTTTGTGAAAAGCTTGTTTAAAAACACATTTACAAAGTGAAAAATGTGAATTTCTAGGCATAAATGAAGGTCATGGATAGTATAAATGTTAAGGACTCATTTTTGTTTAGATAATAAGTAAATTCCAAGAATAAGATCCTAAAAACCTTAGGAAATGCAAAGTTGGAAAGAATAGATTTTTAGAAGTGACCATCATGGAGTTTTATAATAATTAGGAGTTCTTACGAGTTCATTATCAAAAATTTTCAAGACCATGCATATATTGAGCTCATTACATGGCATGCATATTAGGAATTCATTCATATTCCATCTATACATGAATCATCAACTAGAAACATTTTTACTAAATGCGAAACAATTTTTCGGAAACAGAAACGTTACAGAACAGATCTGATCCCACTGTTCCGTGATCTTAATGTTTTCAAAACTTGAAAATAATATTAGAATTAGATAGATCTTTTGAAGTAGATAGAAATCGATATAAAATTTGTGAAATTCCGAGTTAAAATGACCAAGTTATGGCCGTTTTAAATTGGAACTTCCGCAAATAGCGAGAATTCCGATTTTGTCTAGCTTAGATGCATAGCTTGAATTAATTAAGTGATGAGATTCTTATTAGGTTGTTCTTATTTGGTAGGTGATCCCGAGCACGATGATACCCTACCACCCGACTACTACTATTAAGAGACCAGCGTACCATGGCCGAGTAAGTATTACTTTCGATTTCAATTATTGTTTGTGATTGTAATGATAGTGGCACTAGTTGCTTAGGCAAAGATAAAAATGAATATGCATGATGGGGTATTTGGGAATTATATTCTTGTCTGTTGTTGATATGTGAAGTTGGACTTAAAGAATATCGAAACCGGGTGATAAGCTACTGCTTGAATAGTGAGGAGTTATAATTGATTATCTGCGAATATCGGTTAGTCACCTAAAAGAATTGGATTAATCTATTATTAGACCTCAATTATAATTGAACTCATTCATATCACGACCGGGATGGAGCATTAGCATTTGTTGGTTTTTCGTGATCCATAAAACGAAATTGTTGGTTAATCATGATCCATAAAACGAATTGTTGGTTAATCGTGATCCATAAAACGAATTGTTGGTTAATCGTGATCCATAAAACAAAATATGGTTAAGTTGACTGTGAGCTTAAACGTTGTTGTACCGTATGATTCGTTAATTTGCTAACCCGGGATGGAGGGCGTAAGTTCATCCACATATGATTTTCGGCTGGTCATATGTTTGTTGAACTCATTTGTTTGATGCATATCATTTGCTTGAGTAACCACTTGCTTGAATGATTTGTCTTAATTGCGATATTGAAGTTTTCACTCACTAAGTTAGTTAGCTTACGCCCCTATAGTTTTTTACTTGTTGCAGCATGAATTCATTTGGCTTAGGCCAAGGTAGGCTACAGCTCAGGTACCGGAGCTAGGAGTTTCCCTTAGAAGTTTATTTCGATTTGTTTAGACTTCCATTGGAAACTAAAGGACTCTGGATGACTGTAATGGACTTAATATTATTTTGCAGGGGAATGCCCCTTAGACTTTGTAATTTATACATGTGTTTTGGTTTATTATCTATGGCTAATGAATGCCACATTAAACTTCTTAACTCCATTGATTGAGTATTCTATTGTCGTAAAGGACGCTTTACATCTATACAAGACTCCCGAAGGACTCGGATAGAATTTTGAGAGTCTTATATAGTATGTGGCGGGCTGTTACATTTAAGATACCCCTATGGAGCGTGACACTAATATTATCACCATAGAGAGATGTAGGCTTATCAAATGAAATGCTAAAATGTAAGATAAGTCAACAAAGATAAACTATTTCTACACTAATAGAGGACATGGAGCGATATTTTGATTCATTTGAAGACTTGGCAACTCATTCTTGCTTCTTGCATTACCATGAAATAGGTGATGAGCCAAAAAAAAAAAAAAACACCATCTATTAGTGGAACATCGCGTATCAATGCACCCAGCATAATCAGCATCGATAAATGCAACAAGCTTCATAGAGCATGTTGAAGGAAAAAATATACCTCTTCCTAAGGTATCTTTCAAATATCGAATGATGCGATGAAGAGCAGAAAGATGCAACTTGCAAGGATTAGAAACAAATTGACTCACTACTTGGACAACATAAGAAATATCAAGCTGAGTATTTGTAAGATATATAAGGCTACCGACAAGACATCAATAGAGTGTAGGATTAAACAATGGTTGACCTGAATCCTTTGTTAATTTAAGATTGAGCTCCATTGGAGTAGCACAAGATTAGTAGTCGGACAAATTGGCCAACTGGATCAAATCTACAGTATACCTGCTTTGATTAAGATATATACCATTCTCTGATTGAGAGACCTCTAATCTCAAGAAATAAGACAAATCTCCAAGATCTTTCATGTGGAATGAGGGCTGAAGAAATTTCTTCTACTTGTCAATACCTTGATGATCATCACCTGTAATAACCATATTGTCGACATACACTAGCAAAACAATGATGCCATTAGAGGAATGTGAGGGTGATCATTGGAACTCTGTTGAAACCTAGTTAACTTAATAGTAGAGGAAAATTTATCAAACCATGCACGAGGGCCTGCTTGAGTCTATAAAGAGACTTGCAGAGTTTACATACCGAATTTGGATTAGAAAGAGGGTGCCCTGGTGGTGGTTTCATGTACACAGTCTGTTTTAAGTCTCCATGCAAAAAAAGCATTTTTGACGTCCATCTAATGTAAAGGCCATCTTTTGGTGGAAGTAACAGCTAACAATGTGTGAACTATGGTCATTTTAGCAATAGGAGAAAAGGTCTCCTCATAGTCAATACCATATTCTTGTGTATGTCCTTGAGTAACTAATATGGCCTTATACTTATTAATAGAACCATCAGGTTTGATTTTGATAGTGTATATCCATTTACTATCAACTAATGAAACATCAAATGGACCTAGAACTAGTTCCCATGTATGATTTGCCTCAAGAGCCAACATTTCCTCTTCCATAGCACTTTTCCAACATGTAATTTTTGCTGCATGTTTATAATTAGAAGGTATGGAAATGGAATCAAGAGTGCTAAAAAAATCAATGGAGGGACCATACCGTTTAGTGAAATCATTATACTGGTTTGGAGGCTGACCAAAATTAGAACGAGTTGAAAGACCTGGCTCAGGTGGAGGAGAATGAGGTAGAGATAGGGATTGTGTAGGTGCTGGACCTTCAGGAGGATGATTGAGTTGGGGCATTGATAATGCAGTTACACTGTACCTGGAGAGTCAATTTCTGAATTGTTCTCAGAATTAATAGGATCATGAGGAAATGAAGGCAAAACTGTTATTGCTTCTCTAGTGGAAGATGTAGGTGTTCCAAAAAGAGATGAAAACTAATACGCATTTTCAAAAACAATCACACGACATGAGATACGAATTCTTCTTGCTTGGGAATCATAACAAATATAACCTTTATGCTTATCGCTATAACCAAGAAACACACATTTGGTAGCCTTATGAGATAATTTGGTTCATTCATGTGGAGGCTTTAAGACAAACAAACACAACCGAAAACTCTAAGGTGAGAATATGTGGGTGATTTCTTGTACAAGCAAAACCAAGGCATTTTGTTGTCAAGCATAGGTGTGGCTTGCCAATTGACAAGAAAAATAGTTGTATGAATAGCTTCTACCTAAAAACTATGAGGGACATGAGATTCAAGAAGAAAAGTATGAGCAATTTCAACAACATGACGATGTTTTCTTTCAGTTAGGCCATTTTTTTATGAGGTTTGAGGACATGATAATTGACGCGAAATTCCCTTATATTGAAAGAAGGTGGTAAGTTGTGAACAGCATAATTCTCCCCTAGGGACTGATTGAAAGATTTTAATGATTTTTCCAAATTGTGTCTCAATCATATTAACAAAAGCTTTTGGTATATTGGTAAGTTCATATTTAGCATGCAAGAAAAATACCCAAGTGAAACGTGTGTAATGATCAATAAATAGGACAAAGAATCTATAATTCAACCTTGATAAAGATGGTGATGGCCCCCATAAATCAGCATGAATGAGATCAAAAAGTGCATCAAAATTAAAGGAACTAAGAACAAAAGGTAATTTAGTAGCTTTACCAATATCACAACTTTCATAATTTAAAGTTAAAATATCACAATTAACATTTAATTGAATTGGAAGAACACCAGATTGAAACATGTTTTTTAGTCTACTTGTATGAGGGTATCCAAGGTGTCGATGCCAAAGACTTCACTTTTTATTAGCAATAGAAACATCATTTGAAGAAGAAACAGAACAGCAAAGTGGAGAACGAAATCTACTATCCTGAGAAACTACGTCCAAGTGAAATAACCATCCTTGTTTATGCCCCTTCCTGATCACCTTCCTATCGTAAAGGTCCTGTATAGAACAACCAAAAGGAGAAAGATTAACTGAACAACTGTTATCAACTAATTGACCAAAGAGATTAAATTGGCAGTTAAAGTTAGGACAAAGAGAGAATGAGTGAGAGGAAACGATTTTATCTAAAGAAAGTGTTTCCATCCCTTTTATAAATACTTTTTCACCATTAGTAGCAATAAGAAATCAATTTGGTGGACAAGGTCAAAATTTTGAAAAATTATGCTTATTGTTTGACAAGTGATTAAATGCTGCAGAATCAAGGAATGAAGGAGAAGGACTTCTTTTACCTGATAAACCAGCAGCAGAAAAAGCAGAAGAAATAGCACCTGGTAGAGTTGTCTGCATGGTAGTTTGAATCATCTGTTGCATGGCTTCTTGAGTGAGGTTCAAGTTGCTATTAGAGGAGCCACTAATGTTGTCACGCCCCGAAGGGTACCCTAAACGTGGCAGTCCGCCGTACACAATATTAAAGCCTAAGAATGACCACCTCAGTCATGCGAATGCTTCCATACTATGTACAAGGCGTCTAACACATAGAGGAGACACATCGGAATGATACATTTCATGTTGATATAACTCGAGTAACAATGTAAAGGAAATTCAATTCACTATTCTTCAAAATACAACTCATCAAACTTCACTTACAAATCATCAAAAGATTCTATTACATAGAACTATTACAAGGCAGATAATAAAACCTAGTTAATAACTTCAAACATTCTTATGTCTTGCCGGAATCCTGAAGTCATTCTCGACTTCAACCATCTCAGTCCCCACTTAGCATTCTTGAGATAACCTGTTCATTTAAACAACTATAGGGGTATAAGCTACACTAGCTTAGTGAGTGAAAACTTCCAGGATTACATTTATAACACGTCATACAATCAAGTGATTAGTCAGACAAGTGATATGCATCAAACTCGTGAATTCAACAAACATATGACCTGCCAGAAATCATATGTGGATGGACTTACGCCCTCCATCCCGGGTTAGCAGATTAACGAATCCTGCGGTACGACCGAGACCGTTTCAGCTTACGGACAACTATAAACTATAAAATCGTTTAAGGTACAACGATAAACCAACAAATGCTAATGCTCCATCCCCATCGTGTATGAATGAGTTCAATTTCATCTTTAGTTCCGAATAATCAATTATACCAATTCTTTTAAGTGATCAATCAATAATCGCAGACAATCAATTCTAATTCATCTATACAAGCAATAGTTAATCACTCGGCTTCGATATTCTTACATTCCATTTCTCATATCAACAACAAGCATACATAGTTCCCATTCGTCCCCATCATGCATATCCATTTTATCTTTACCAAATATCTAGTGCAACTATTATTACAATTACATACAATAAATGAAATCGGAAGTAATACTCACTCGGCCATTGGATCACCGGTCTCTTAGTACAAGTAATCCGGTGGTAGGGAATCGTCGATATCGGAGTCACCTAAAAAGGAAGAAATACTCTAATAAGTATTTCATCACTTAACTAGTCCAAGCTATCTCATACAAACTATCAAATTCGTAATTCTCGTCCTAAGCGGGAATTCCAACTTAAAACGGCCATAACTTGGTCATTTTAACTCGGAATCTCGCAAATTATATATCGATTTCTATCTACTTCGAAAGATCTATCTATTTCTAATATTATTTTTAAGTTTTGAAAACATTTAGGTCTCAGAACAGAGGGATCAGATCTGATCAGTAACGGTTTCCAATTCCGAAAAATAGTTTTGTAAATGTTTGTAATGTTTTTATTATACAAATTAGCCATACATGCAATATGAGTGATTTCCTAATATGAATGGCATGAAATGAGTTTCATGTATGCATGGTCTTGATGATTTTTGGTAAAAGAAAATTTTGGAACTCTTTATTTTGCAAGACTTCAATTATAACTACTTTTTGAAAAATCTAGTTTTCTAACTTTGGTCATTTCCATTTGTTTTGGATTTATTACTTAAGAAAATATAATTATTTTTGTTAAAATTAAGTCTTCATTATATATATTACTTATGACCTTCATTTCTTCATAAAAATTTCCATTTTACACTTGTTAAACATGTTTTCAAGTGGGGTTGATTCCAAAATCCGAATTTTACAAAAATTAGTTTTTAAGTGATTCCTTTAAATGAAAGTCATTTGATATTTAGAAAATTAGGGCTCAATCATACATAACCATTAAGGACTTCATTCTTACACAAAAATTTGCATTTTACACTTTACAAATATGTTTTCCAATATGGTTTACTCAAAAATCCGAATTTTAGAAAATCCACTTTTTGAATGATTCATTTGGGAAAAACTTGTTTAATGCATTAAATTTTAAGACTTTACTACATCTATTGTCTAAGGACTTCATTTAACACATAAAACTTGCAATTTGAGCTCAAATACTTAGTGATTACATATGCATCATCTCAAATTACGAATTTGACAATTTGATCACTAACTCAAAATTTTTCATTTTAATTCCATTACTTGGTTTACACATTACTCATGCCTAAACTTATTTTAACTTGTAAAAATCATTGCTTAATGATATCTATTACCTATATACTTCATTTTTCACATAAAACATGAGTTTTGGAGTTGATACATGGGTTCTAAAAATTGGTCTTGGTTGGGATCCGAATTTACAAAATTCATTTTTGGATATTCCTTTTGATAAAATCTATCTAAACTTATGAAAATCCATTCCTTACATATCCTATCCTAAGGGCCTTTCATTTCTTAAACAAAAACTTCATTTTTGAGTTGGAAAACATGTTTTTAAAATATGCCTTGGCCAAAATCCGAAAATGACATTTGTGTTTTGAAAATAACTTTTGAAAATCACATTAGATTCTTGTAAAAAGAAGTCTTGATGATATACATATACTAAGCCTTCATTTTCTCAAGAAAAAATTACATTTTGATACTTGGAAGGTGGTTTTCAAATGGGGGTCTTGCCAAAATACGAATTTCACAATTTTGTTTGAGTTCATAACTAAAATCTATACTTAATATGAACATAAACATAAAACAAATGCATGGTAACAAGCTATAAACATCATGGATCTAAACTTTACTTATCAAAATCTTTCATTTATGGTATTTATACCCTAAGCCCTTCATTTTAAATGAAAAATATACATTTTGAAGTTGAAAAATCACTTTTCTAAATATAGTCCCATTTTCATCCGAATTTTCAAAAATCATTTTGCTTGAAAATAAAATAGATCTTGAGTTTCCTATAACTTTCCTACCATCATCATATTATAGCAAGTTGTTCATGGACATAAACAAAGATCTAATGCATCTATGAACTCAAAACTTTAGATCTAGTCTTCTAAACTAGTTTTAAATGCATGAATCACTAAGATAGACATGTGGATGCTAGATCTATGCATAAGTCATAAAGAATAACAAAAATAACAACTTAAATACAAGATCTATGGCATGAACAAAAATCAAAGCTATAAAAAGTTAGATCTACAAAATATAACAACTTTAAACAAGAAAATAATAACAATACAAGATAATAATAATGGAGAAGAGGAGTGTTTCATTCTTGGCATCATCATCCTTAGCTTTTAAGCTAATGAAATGTCATTTGATGCATGAAACACTCATTATACTTTACCTATATCACCTATGGAGGCTTAAAAAGAAGGTTTACTTAAGAAATCTTCAAGAAATATGTGTGGGAGCTCCAAAAAAAAATAGGGGCAGCAAGGTTTTTGTAAGAACAAGAGAGAAAGAAGAAAGAAAGAGAGGAAAAATAGAGAGAAAAGGTTAAGGAATGAAAGAGGAAAGATGAGTAAATGAAGGAGAGAGAGAAAAGGAGTGTATTAAATGTGTTTTAATTAATTGAAGGAGTAAAAAAAATAAACAAGGCAGATTTGGGGAGCTTTCCACGTGAAGAGAGAAGAGAGAGAGAGGAATTTGTGAAAATTTGACTTGAAATTAAATTGTGTAATAAATGGTGTGTGTAGCTTCTTTAAGAAGGAGTGGAAAATAATTATTTTAGTCAAATTAGGATTAAATAAAAGGACAATGGCAGCAAATATGGGTCAAAAATTCTGCCATGAAGTATGGAATATTGTGTAGAAAGATTGAAGTGAAAAGGAAGTGATATGTGTAAGGTGTACTTGAAGGTATGGGTTGTAAGAGTACCTTTTTAATAAAATAAAACAAAATAAAAGAAAATTAGAAAAATTATTCCAAATAATTGTAGCAGATTTTTCATAATTAAAATTAAATAATTATTTGAATTATTTTAGTAATTTAATAAATATGTTACCGGTATGATCAAAATACGCGAATATGGGCTATAAATGATATTTTTATAACCCGAAAAATTCTAAAAAATTATTTTATGAAAATAAAAATATTTTTAAAATATTTTCCAATTATTAAATTAATTTATTTTATTTTTAGTATCGGATCTTAAACAGAATCTGATCCCGTAAAGACCCGAAACGAATTAAATTTTAGAAAAACAAAATTTTCTATAACATATAAAATATTTATCTAAAAATATAAGGCTTTATAAAAATAATAAAATTTTGTAATGAAATAAAAATGAATAGTGCAAAAGACGACTCAATTACCGGTAATAATGGAAATACGATAAAAAGGTTATAACTGTAACTTTTATAACCCGAAAAATTATATAACTGATATATTTAGAAATCTTATGAAATTACGAGTCTAACGGTACTATTGGTATATTTTTTATATCTCGAGCCCCAGGACACGCTTTTCGAAGTCTGTATCCGAACGGGTTCGAAATAGGTCAAAAATTTACCAATCTGATATTTTTACACAAACTTATATTACTATGAGCTATTGTATATATTTAAACTACATCTCGGCCTCTAGGGTTAGGGGCACTAGATTGCCGGACTTACACTATTGTATTCCGGTTAGGGTTTTCGGGTGATTTTTCGGTTTAGACCTTTAACCAATTTGGAAACTGATATTTATGTTCATACAGCATATTTAATTTGAGAAGTTTATTTTAAATTTTACTTTTCGTAAGTATTTTTTATTTTTAAATTTTCGGAATTTTGATTGGGTTTCATTTTCGAAAGTTAATCGTTATTTACTTTTTTAATAATTTGTTTTTGGGCTTATATTACCCGTTTTTTAAGTCGAGTTAAATACGAAATTTTTCGTACGTAGTGGTTTTGAATTTGAAGATCACTGAGTTTATTTTATTTTCGAGGATTTCATTTTCTCATGATTAAGAAACTTTTGGATTCATTCATGGTTTAGGACTTGTCAAAATTCGGTTTTAATTTGGAGTGATTTTTAGGGTTTATTTTTTAAGTTCATCTTAAAATTATTTACTGAAATTTTCCGGGGCTTACAAATGTCACGCTTTTCACCTAAACCAGTAGTAAAAAATGCAGATTAGTTCTATTTGTTCTTTTGCAGAAGTCGACACTCAAGTATCACATGCCCTTTCTTCTTACAATAGTTGCATTCATTCCTCTTCTTGCAATGAGCTTCTATATGTCCGAAACCATTACAAAATCGGCATTGAACTTTGCCAGAATCTTCTCCTAATTGTTTCATCTGAGGCTTGGCATAAGAAGCTAAGAAAACAACATCCAAAGGATTAGTTTTAGCATCCAAATTAGCTTGTGTATGTAGTTTGGTCTCCTTTCGAAGAAGGTCACCCAAGACTGAATCAATATCTATTATTCCTCGATTAATTATGTTGGCCCTAGTATTCTCAAACTCAGGTGAGTTTTATGAGGAATTAAAGCACTCTACTCTTGTCTCTTTCTTTCTTTAGCTCTTGATAGGCTGCACTTTCAACAAAACTCAAAGATACCGTATCTAATTCAGTTCATAATCCCAATAATTCAGAATAAAAGGTTTTTATATCTCCATCATCTTGAGAAAGTTTAGCAATCTCATACTCAATTTCAAATTGTCTAGCCTGATTTGTTTGTGAATATACTTTCTTAAGGTGATCCCATATTGTGCTAGCAATATGAAATGACCTCTGACTTAAAGCAATATCTTTTTCTACAAAATTCAAAATCCAAGTAATAATTCTAGCATTATTTACCTTCCATTTTTCCTTTTCTTTATCAACAGTTGGTTCTTTTAATGATCCATTTAAAATTCCAGATAACTCTTTCCCTTCTATGAACATATAAAAATGAAATTCCCAAAGAGGATAGTTCCTCCCATTAAACTTGGTCAACATAGTATCAGATCTGTCACTATCCATGATATCTCAAGAGATAAAATTATATAGACTGCACCAGAATATTTGTTGAGTTCGAAGGCAGGATTTGGAGGCACAAAGAGATTGTTTGTAATAGCCTAGAAGTTGAACTAAATATATTTATGAAAAAAAAAGAATCTCATATTATCAATGGCTTTGATACCATGATATTTATATAGATTTAAGAAAATAATAAAAAGAAGACCAAAATTTGGTGGATTCAAAATACCTCCCCTTTACTGGTCTGTACGTATTTATATACAAAATAAGAAACTGTACAAGGAAACTAACAAGGAAAGATACATGATTATAGGAATATAAGGAAGAAATAATAATGAGTTGACCATGAATTAAGAAGGCCAGCTAATAATATCAAGGCAATATTACAGTTGACCATGAATTAAGGAGGCCAACTAGTAATATAAAGGTAATATTACTATTAACACCCCCCTTGAAATTGATGTTAGGTATCCACAAGCATCAGTTTGGAAACCAAATACTGGTGTCATGCAAATGCCATGGATTTGGTAAGCAAATATGCAATTTGGTCTTGAGAAGGCGCATGATGAAGTTGTAATATTACTATTGACTACTATAAGAAAATTGACCTTTAAAGATAAAAATTCTATGATGGAAAATAAGCAAAATAACTTATATCTCTATAAATAGAATCAGTCATGATGATTTTTATGATAAAAATTTATATTTAGAGACAAAAAAAAATCTCTTTAATTTAGTTTTTTTATAGTGTAACAAGGACAATTTAGTAAAATATGTACCTATTTATTATTTGTTTTTTCTTGGAATTTTAATCTAGGTGGATTTCATCTCTAACTTTTCTCATTGCATTCAATAGCTTAGATGTCATGTTTAAGAACTAGAGCAAAAAATGTGAAGAGTTGTTGTCACTGTGAATGCTTCCTTTCTTGTGATTGGTTCCAAAGACACTAAATCATCATCAACAAAATTTTATATGACATTAACCACAATTTCTTCTTAAGTTTTAGACTTCAAAACATTCATCATTTTCACCTAAGTGATTTAAATTGAAATCTATTTTATTGTGGTCATCGAGATCATTAATCATTTTCTTAAGCTCATAAATGTTCTCTTTGGAAGTTCCTTGAGGCTACTTCATCCATCGAACGAATTGTGTAGTGTTGGAAACAATTTGTAGTTGTCCCTTGTTGAGTATTTATTGTCTAGACTGAAATTGCAAGATTGATGACATCTAAAACATTAATCTTTTCATGGATCAAATTGTCCCAACTCATAGCCTTCAAATATCTTATGGTAAAATCTCTTGAGATGGCACATCTTGAATGTTTTTGTTATTCGAGAATCACATGTTTAAATTTTTGATGTCATGTTACGTTGCCCAAAAAAAAAAAAAAAAAACTCATCGTTTTGTAGCCCTCCAATACTTCTTAAATGGTTTGAACAATTATCCACTGCCAACAAAATTCTTCTGCCATGCATTTTCTCATCTATAAATGAGTATATTCGTAAAAAAACATGCTAGTCATATATTTTCTTTTGTTGGCATGGTATTAACCATTCAAGTTGATCATGTTGACATTCTTAAAGTAATGTGGCTTTGCATAATTTCTAATAATCCATAAAGGAATTTTTTCTAAGCCATCCTCATTGCAAAAAATAACAATTGTAAGCCATTCTTTGTCCTGCTTTCTTCCTTTAAGTTACTCTATTGAAAGAGAATGATTAGTTTGTAACCTATAAAACAAAACATTTTCATCTATATGAAAAACATCTTTCATAGAAAACTAGTTTTTTTTTTTTTTTTTTTGTATGGACATTTTCTTCTTTATGTCTTAAGTACCAACTAAATTACTCTCTTTGAAAATGAAATGACTTGATACTATGTTTAAAGGTTAAACTTTTCAAGCCAACCTCGAGAAAGGTTGTACTTAGAAGGCTTTTGAGAATATAAAAGTTTCATCATCTTGCTTACCTTCTCCAATATAACTTTCTAGTTATATTCATATGATCTTGGTATTGAAGAAATAACCTTCTCTATGTTTGGAAATTTTGCTAGTCTATGTTGCTTGGTATCCCTCCCTTTCTAAGCTAGTCAAAAGGTACTTATATGATTGCTTGAGATTGTTTGATTGTAATTTGACTAAATTTCAAATGATATTTTCCACCAAGATACTATTGTAAATCTTTTTAAGTGTTGTTGGGGTGATATCTTTTATACTCATATCATGCTTTATGTATTTGATCAATTATATGGTTGAGTTTTGGACACCTTTTTGATGAGAAGTCATTGTTGGGTATGATTTAAATAATTTCTTCTATATTGTTTATATACTATTTCCCTTCACATCATTCGTTGAATGTATTTGGTTCTTGTACAATGAATCCATTAAACAAGTGACTTGCATTAAACTTTATTTAATTAGTCAATACAATAAACATTATTTAAGTATAATAAACTATGAACACCATTTATGTACTAATTCTCATACAATGAATTTTCTTTTTGAATTATGATATATATTAGTAATATACAAAGATTTTTTATGCAATTAAATTTATTTTCATTGAATTGAAACAACTATCTTTAAATTAATACATTATTAATATATTGATTAATTAATATATCTCAAAACTGATAAAATTGCATGGCTACATACATACATACATACATACATACATATATAAGAATCAAAATTCACGAACCACATTGCCCATCATTTATCCTTTCTTTTATTTTTCTCCATTTTTTTAGGTTATGTCAAAGAGCTTGTGGTAAAGTGACTTGTTTTGAATTTTAGAAAACTAAAGATAACTCCTTTGCAAAGCCACTTGCGATAATTTGTGGGAAACAATTAGGTGATTATATAATTAGATTTTAAGAAATTACATGTCAATGATGTTAATGCAGATCCTAAAACCAAACAAAATGATTCTAACTAACTAAATTTGGTTTGTTGATTTGGCATTGGTTCAGAATATGTTTCAATCAGATTATCTATCAAAAACAGAAACAATTAAAAAATATGCATTTTTACTTATAAACAGACTTTACAAATCAGATACAGTTTAGATACAGATAAAATACAAATAAGATACAGATGCTAATCAGATACATATAGATACACATGAAAAATAGATCATCTAAAGAGACCCCATGTTCTAATTGCTTGTTTAATGCATTTGATCATAACATTATTGTAGTGTTAAGGTCAATTGCAATTAGATTTTTAAGAGATAAAGGCACCCGGAGTACTTGTGCTTTTGATTTTTGACAATTTAACATATATACTTTCAATTTTAGAGATTTAGCACCTATGGTTTCAATTTAGTGTCTTTGTTAATGGAAAAGTTAACGTCGTTATTTATTTATTTGCATTTTAGTGCATGTATTTTAGTTTTATTACATTTTGATATCTATACTTTTAATTTTGATGCACTTTAGTATCGATTCACTAATTAATTTATTAAAAACTAATATTTTACTTTTCTTAAGTGATATATTATTTTAAAAATTTAAAAGAAAGTTGTATATTAATTCAATGAAAATTAATTTAGATTTTTAATTGATATATTATTTTTAGAAATAAAAAGAAAATTATTTATACATGGTAAGTTTGATTGTAAATAATTTTTCATGTAATGTTTGATTTTTACAAAATCTTATATCATTAAAAAAACTCTTAACATCAATTTTATTTTAAAAAATGATCTTAAAATGTCTTTCAAGATAAAATAGAGCAGGCAAAATTTGAAAAAGATTATAATTTATAAATAAAGTGTCATTTGCCTTATAATATGAATTTTAAAATTTGCTGAACTATACGCCTTCATATATTATAACATTTATTTAGATTTTCTTTTGTAGTGTCCCTAAAAAATCCTTTGTGAGATTGTTGAAAGCATCCTTCCTCAATCCAGGTACATGAGTCAATCAATATAAATCTTTCAATCCTAAGATCGTTAAGAGAGTTTTTAAACAATTTCATAGAGGTTTTTCAATGACACTATTAAAAAAAAAAAGAAGTCTAAAGAAATTTTACAATATATAGAGCTATATTATTTGATAAGTTTAAAAATTCATGGTATAAGGAAAACGACACATGATTTACAAATAATAACCATTTTTAAATTTTACTTGGTCTATGTTGTCTTGGAACATATAGTAAAATCTTATTTCCACATATGGAAAATGTCAAATTTAACATATTAATTTTATACAAAAGTTTAATTGGGTACATGAACTTTAAATTAGTCAATTTAATATCCAATAAAAGATTTCAACATTTTTTACATTATCTCACTAATAACTTTTGATCTGTTTCCTATCGTTAAATACACCTATTGGTATTAAATGGTATTAGTCGTATTAGTAAAAATTCAAAGATATGTTGCTTATTTTATGTTTTCAAATAGGCAAACGATATTAAGGAGATTGTAAAAATAGTTACAAAAAATTTGGTTGACTATTAAACTTAACACTTAAAAGTTTAACTACTAAATTGAATTTTTACGTAAAGTTTAAGTATCAAATTTAACATTTACCCTCTTAAATAAAATTGATGTTGAAAGTTTTTTAGTGATATAAGATTTTATCAATCAAACATTACATATGAAAACTTGTTTACGATCAAACTTGTCATGTACAAAAAATTTTCTTTTTTTTTTCTAAAAATAATATATTAGTTAAAATTTTAAAATTAATTTTCATTGAATTAATATATAACTTTTCCTTAAAATTTAAAATTTAAAATTATATATCACTTAAGAAGAGTAAAATATTAATTTTTAATAAATTAATTAGTAAATATTACGAAGAAACGAAGATGATTTTTAAGTTGCTCGAACAAGCATAGCCAATGAGTGAAATGTATCATACAAACAATTGAAGAAGAAAAAGGAAAAATGATTTCTCTGTATATTCATCTATTGAACAAGATTTGTTAAATACACACACACACACAAGACTAAAGTCTAACTAACTATCTGCATCAGCCTGCAAGATTTTGACATGTGGAATAAATAAAACTAAAATCTACAGTAGAAGAGTAGTAGAAACAGAGTAGTACGTGTCATATCCTCCCGTCAAGTTGGAGCATCTCTAATCGATAACTTGGCACAAAGATAAGAAATTTGGGGCTCAAGCAAAGATTTGAGGAGATCAATAGCTTGATCATCATTAGATATGTGTTGGACATGAAGAAACCTAGATTTGATATGATTACGAACAAAATGCACATTGATGTAAATGTGTTTTATTTATCCATGTAGGCAGGGATTTGTACCAATCAAAATTGTTGAACGATTATCACATGCAACAATAATAGGCAATGTTAAGGGTATAAACACATGCCTCAGCAAATGAAAGCCAAAGTAATTCTTTAGTAGCAAAAGATAAGCTACGTTACTCTGCTTTAGTACTAGAAGTGGAAATAGTAGGTTGCTTTTTGGTTTTCCATGACATCAAAGAATCACCAAGAAGAATACAATATCCGAAACTGATTTCTGATCATCAACACTAGATGCCCAATTTACCTCAAAAAATCTTGCCAACATCAAAGCACTAGTGAAAGAGTATAATAAGCTTTGTGATATGGTTCCATTAAGATATCTCAATAGGTGAAATAATGCCTGTAGATGAGGCACACGAGGATGTGAAACATACTAACTAAGATAGTAAACACTTTAACTTAGATCAGGCCGAGTAGCAGAATGTAAAGACCCGACATGCTCAATTCTCAAATTAAGCACACCAAGTCCCCAACCACGTATAACTCTTATGAATTATACGTAAGGTTATCTTAAAAGAAGATGTTTATGTTGAACATTGTTATCCGATTATAGATTGTGAAATCGTTTAGTTAGATTCTGGCAACAACTAGATTTAGCAGCGAAAATAAATTTTATAAAACAATTTAGAAATAAAGACATTTCAAAACTTCCACTCTTCTCAAGTGGAGAATTATTACATTAAACAAAGCATTGTAAAAGTTAAATTACAAAACATGGGCTCTACTATGCCGTTTAAAGAATATAACAAGTTTAAATCATAAATCCAGCTCTCACTAATACAAAACAAAAAGAAATAAAATAATTAACTACATCCACACTCCTACTCACTTCACTCATCCACAAATTCTCTCCGAATCATTATAAGCACCCAAAACCGGAGTCAAGCATCATCATCAACTCCATCATCTTCAATATATCACCTAGAGAAAAGAACAATAACAACAATAATGAGCCGAAGCTCAGTACACAGTAACACAATCACACACGGAGTGGCACGCGAGCTTAACTAAATGCAATGCATCATTCCACAAGTTATTATCTTTCCATTAAAATAAACAAACCAACAATGGAGCACTCACACTCTGAAACAAGCCAATGGAAATCTGGGGGTGCTGAGTAACAACAGCTGCTCAAGGGTTGATATAGATAGACCAGATATCTATATCTCCTATATCTAACCGATAAAGAATATTAATAGCATCATCTAGGGTTCACACTCCTTTATACACTCCACTTATCCTGGTCTATAACATCAATTAGTTCAACGGTCCCATACCTGTGAACCAAAGCATATTATTTCCTCCCGAGCCTAAGTAGAGAATATACCGATATAATTAACCCTATTAGCTACCCACTTAGCCAATAAAAGAAACCACCATTGCATCATGGTGAACCATTGCATCATGAATTTGAGTCAATGCATCATGACAAAGGATTGGGCTAAATGCCTAAACTACCATGCCATTGCATCATGACAAGGCTGTCACTCCCCGATTCTAAATTCAACGACTTAAAGCACAACCAACACTCATCAATTAAGTCGAGTTTAAGTTCTTAATCCATATTAGACGCCTATCCTAACATCCAACACGCAAGTTACTGCATACTTTGAATATGAAATCCAAACATAGCCTTGGAAGGAATTTTAGAAGATAAATCAAATATCCACTTCTGTTAAGAAAAGAACTCGTATAAGAAACTAAACTAAACTAATCATCTACTTCATCAAAATCATATAAGAACTTATGTTATTTATCTATTCATCTCAAACTCATTTTATTAAACCCTATTTGATCAGACACTAAATAAGAACCCTTCTATGGCTGCGAAGATCGCCCAGCCAAAATATAGACTGTTCTCCTTTGTTTGTCAAATAATTTCTTTTCTCTTTATTTATAGTGTTTTATTACAAAAGCATTAACAAAGAATTCATAAACCAAAAACATTCATTTTCCAAGTAAACACACATTTGAAACAACACATTCACCATATTATTCAAAGATCATCCTAATTCATTCATCTAAGCTAATTAATAGCTATTAACTCATTTTAGCTTAACATTAGCCAAATTGATTAAAATTAGTCATTTGATTCATTTACTAAGTCAAGTTGATTAAACTTAGACGATCTAATTCATTTTAGCTTAGTAAAGTTCATTAAGTCAAGTTGGACTTAGATTAATTACTAATTCATTATATATCTAAGATCTAGTCACTTAATCCCAAGTTAACTTAAACCTAGTCAAATTCATCAAGGTTAAACAATCTAATCCGTTTTAGTTCATTCAAGTTCATTTAGTCAAGTTGAACCTAGGTTTGTTAACTAAGTTCATTTTATAACTAACTTCTAGATTTAATCTAATTATTTGTTAAATCTATAAATCTACTTAACCAATGTTTAATTACATGAATTAATTCACTTAACACATCAAATATCACTTATCTATCTCATTTTAGCTCAAAAAGATCCATTTCCTAAGCAAAAACACATTTAACAAACAAAAACAAGTTTTTGACTTTGTTTGAAAAATATAATGGCTGGAAAGAACTAATATTTAAGCATCGATAAGTTTCTAATTTGTAAAAACTCAAAACATAAAAATTGTATATCTCTTTTTAAGCTTTCTAACGCAACTTGAATCACCTTAATCGGAGGTCGTATGAAAAATTTATGACTAATTTACAAAACAATGTTGCAACAGGGAAGAAAATCCGAGGGCGCAACACCCTTGGCAACGGGGTTGTTTGGAAGGCCGTTTCAACTTAGGGAAAATGAGATTTTTGATCCGAGAATGCAACACCCTTCCAATGGGGCCATTTCCGAGACCGTTTGCTCCAAACACCCCTCCAAATGGGGCTGTTTTGACAGGTGTTTGATACATTTCGTGAATTCCTTGTTTCAAACACGAATATTACAAAATTTTTACGCTTCAAACCTTCACCAAAACACTTTACAACCATCATACTACACCCTGTATCCATTCTAACATCTTCAAATATGCATAAACTTTACAGTCACCACACCAAACATTTCAAACTTCATCAACCTCCATAACCACTATTCATCATCTTCTTCGTCCTTCACAATTCGACCTCCAACAAGCATATATCAACAAATACATAAATAAACAGAACTCTCAACCCAATTCAACATTAACTCATCAATTACAAATGTAAATAACAAGTAAAAATAAATAGAAATAGAAATAGAAAACTTAGCTCTTTAAGCCTACTCATGCAATTCCTTCCTCTTCTTCTTGTTGAAGCTAATTCTACTTGATCTCTTCTTTCTATCTTGTTTCCTATCCTTAATTTATCTTCTTGAATTTGAGTTTTAGAGAAAACAAAAAGAAAGAGAGAAGAAGAAGAAAGAAGAGGGAAACGAAAATGAATGGGAAGAAAAGGGCAGCCAAAAAGAAAGAAAAAAAAGGGAAAGGATAAAGTTAAATTTGGATAAAATAGAAATAGAGTATAGGTTTAGAACTATCAGATCAATATCTTTAGTTCTAACAATAATTAGGAGATGATTTCTTAACCAATAGATTATAAATTAAGATCTTAAAATAATAACTTAATTTAGGAATTTATTTTAGATAAAAATATATTTAATTTGAGTTCGGATTTAAGAACTGACGTTTTTATTCAAGCAAATGAACTTAAATTTTGTAAAGATTTAGGAATTAGTGTTTAGGCTAAGAATCAAGAGTTTAGGAATCCTCTAAACATTTTAATGACTTGTTTAGAGAATTTAGATTTCAAATCTTAAATTTCATTTAATTAATTATTAATCTAACTTTGTCAACTTGTCTATTTATATTCTATGATTAATTTAATTCATTCAAATCTATCTAAACCCAATTTCTAATATATGTGAAGATTTGGGGTATTTCACAGAAACATATAGCAAACGTCCAACCAATTGTCAATAAAAAGAATGATCCTCTAACAAAGCACCTAAAGTATTGTCTAGTTTAAAACCACTTGGCAAAGGAGTTTTAGCAGGGCAATTGTTGTCAAGCCAACTGTCACGCCCCGAAGGGTATCCTAAACGAGGCATTCCGCCGCACATAATATTAAAGCTAATGAATGACAACCTTAATCACGTAGGAGCTTTGATACCATGTGCAAGGCATACTTCCAAGATAGTAGGAGAGTCACAGGGGTATTACGTTTAAGCATATAATAAAAGCATGTAAGAACTTATATAAATAAACATGTAATATTCATTAGAATAAAAGTTTCTTACAACTTCTTAGGGGCATTCCCCCGTTCTAATAGCTTTTTTCAACTAAGTCATCTTCCATAAATACATAATTATAAAATAAGTCTACTATAGAGATTTTTCTTAGAAGTTTATATCCAAAACTAAATATATATAACCTTCTTCCAAAAACTCCTAGTAGCTTTAGCTTATACCTGACAAAAAAGGATCCTTGGTGCCAACCACAAGTAATCATACTGTAACAAAAAGCTATAGGGGTATAAGTAAAACTAGCTTAGTGAGATAACTCCCATCTACAAAACACTTCCATAAAACACACAAGTATTTAGACAATCATATGACAATGCATCAATCACATAAGCAAACAAAATACACACGATTAATCGGAAACCATGTGTAGCATGGATTTCATGCCCTCCATGTCGAGGTTGGGTGGTTACTGGCCCATACGACTATCAATAATTGCAGACTTACCGACTCCTATGTGCCACGTAGACTTTCTGGCTCCAACTTGCCCATGTAGACTTTCTGGCTCCTAGTAGGCACCACTGCAACTCCTCGTTTCCCCACATGAAGAATAGTAGCAAAAAAATGTGACTCACAAATATGATATGCATGCATTATTTTCAATATAGGTTTATTCAATTATTGTTGAATTCAAGTTAAAGGTGATCAAAACAACATTCATCATACCATTACAAGAAAACATAAGTTTATTCATCAATTCCTCTTTCGGTATTCTTAACTTTTATTCAACAACTATATCAATCAATCATGAATCCAAATCATACGACATTTATTCTTTTATCTTTTTTCTTATCTTCTAATGCAACTACTTACAAGCACAAACAAAGAAATGTAACTAGTAAGGGATTAACTCACTCCATGATGATCGCTACTAGTCGAAGTAATCTTCCGGGAAGGCGATATTGGTTCCTTCTTCACCTAAATAAGATGAAATACCCAAAATGAGTCTTTCATAGAATTTATACTTTGAAGATTCTAAATCTATCTTCGATTTGCGGTAAAATCGGATTTGAAGGAAGTTCCAACTTCAAATGGCCATAACTTGCTCATTTTAACTCGGAATTTCACATATAATATATCGTTTTCTACTTACTCGAAAAGATCTATCTGTTTCTAAAACTATTTTCATCAAAATAAGTCGATTGAGCTCCGAAATAGTGGTGATTAGATTTACCACGATTTTCACAAAACTTATTTTCTTCTTTTTACAAAAACTTATATCAAAGAGATAGATATTATAATAGTTTAAGATCTTTGAAATGTGTATATATATATATATATTTATTGACTCATATCAAATACATGAAATAAATGAAGTTGTCTCAACAATGAACTTTTGGCAAAAGTAAAGTCTTCTAAGGATTTTGAAAAAGTGAGACTTTTGAAAATTTCTTCTTAGCTTGCTAGAAAATATCTCAAGTTATTCTAAAAGAGTATTTTTTTTTTCTTAATTTCATTTTCTTAGTCTTTTTAAATTTCAAAAGAATGATTTTCATTTTTTAATCTTAGTTTCCAATACTTTTTGAAAGTAGGAATAATTCTATATTTAAAGAAATGATTTCCTTATTTCTTAAGATCATTCTATTTTTATGAAAGAATATTCTTGGTGTTTGCCAAATGTTTATTTGAAATTCAAAGTATTGATGAAAAGTGAAGTTTAGCAAAACTTTTGTTTAATTAAGAATTCCTTTCCATTTTATGACTTTGTAAAATGTATGTATGTATTGTTTAAAAATTCCTATGTTCTTAAAATTTATAATGAACTCCTCTAGATTTCTAGAAAAGGTTTGTTAAGATAAATTCCTAAGTTTTTATAAAAAAAAAAAAAAATTACTTCCTTCATAACAACATTTATTTCTAGAGAAGAACTTATATTTTAAGAAAACTTTTTCTTCTTTATCTTGTTGAGACAAAATCAATATGTTCATGCATGATCATGAATATGAAATTATAAAAACATAAGAAAGACATAATAATTAATGAAATAAGCTAGTAAATAAATATGTCAAGTATTGGAACCTTAGCTTCATCAAGGTATCCCGGGACTAAGAATGGACTAGTCCTAAAAGAAAAAGAAAATTATTTTGACTTGATGAGGACAAGTCTAAGACTAGAAAGACTAGTCTTAAAACATCTTGAAAGTAAATAAATTACAATGTAAATAAATAAATTACAAGGAAAGTAAATAAATTGCAAAACAAAGGAGCTTATATGCTCTAAAAGATATATATATATATATATATACATAGATATATTTAGTTAAATATATGAAAAAATATAAAGGAAAATAGTTTCATGAACAAAAACAAAGTATGAACATATTGTTTCTTTCTTAACCTTCATGGTTTTAGAAAAACACATTATGCTCATACTAAGTAAATAAACATAAAGGAAACTTAAAGAAGCATTACCTATGAAAGCTAAACTTGAGAGAACTTTGAGAGAACTATTGGAGAGATTTTGAGAGAGTAAGAGTAATGTATGAAAGGTGTGAAGGAAATGGAAGGAAGATGTGGTTTTATAGGAAAAAGTGAGGAAAATTTATGTTAATTAAATAATTGAAAAATGAAATGAATTGAGGAGAGAGGGGGAGTGGTCGGCGCTATTCTTGAGTGGGAGAGAGAGAGAGAGAAATTTATTTTTTTGTATTACTGTTAATGAAAAGTAAGATATGAAAGATGTGAAGTTGTATTGGATATGAAAATTATAAAAAAATAGGTGTATGGTTGTAAGAATAGGTTGCAACAAAAAGTAGAGATAGATAAATAGTATAGAATAGTAATAAATAGTGTAATGTAAAGTAACATAACAATTAAAGTACTGGTAGTAAGAAAATATGCGTATAATTGCGATATCTGATATTTTTAGTTACCGAAAAATTATAAAACTGGTATTTCTGAAAACCTTATATTTTTACGAGGCTAACGGTATATCCAGAATATTTTTACTATTATGAGCCTCGGAGTACGTTTTTCAAAAACTATGTCTAATCGTGCTCAAAACGAATCGCGATTTAACTAATATGATATTTTTAAGCTTTCTCATGTTATTACGAACTATTCTATATACTAATCTCTCACTTACTCACTTAGGATTACGAACACGGGATTACCAAACTTGAATGTTACGTCTGACTAGGGTTTTGTTGACTTTAGGATTTTCAGTTGACCTTCTAATTAGGGTTTAAGCTTAATTGATCATAAAACTTTGGGGTTTACACCAACACTAGTAAGGATGCAAAATAAATTTGTATTGATTAATCAAAAGGTCATCATCACTATGATAGAGCTCAAGTCTAAGAAAGAACCGAGCAAGTCCTAAATCTTTGATAGTAATTAAGCATATGAAGCTTTCTTTAAATCAGTAATAGCTGTAGCATTGTATCAATGATGATCATATCATCAGCATACAAAGACTAACAAAAACCTAGCTTCACTTTGTAAAACAAATAGTAAATGATCATGTGTGATGTGAAAAGCCATACTGAAAAAGAAAG
The DNA here is from genome assembly GCA_024138025.1 of Combretum micranthum. NCBI lineage: Eukaryota > Viridiplantae > Streptophyta > Magnoliopsida > Myrtales > Combretaceae > Combretum > Combretum micranthum. Next base: position 598,264 of record JAMXBD010000800.1, on the reverse strand, counting down.
TGACATAACTCAAGTTTCCATTGATTGATGCTTGCTTAATCCATACAAAGACCTCTTTAAATGACACACTTGATTAGGTTTCACTTCATCATATCCCTTAGGTGGAATCATGAAATTTCCTTATTTAAATGACCATGCAAGAAAGCATTATTTATGTCGATTTGATGTAGAGGCCACTGACAAGATGTTGCTATAGAAAGAAGCAAATGAATACTACTAATTTTAGCAATAGTAAAAAAAGTTTCATTATAGTCTCCACTTCAATTGAGTAAATCTTTGGCCACCAACCTAGCTTAAACGATTCCACACAACCATCGCCTATATTCTACTTTATACACCCATTTGCAACCAATAGCTTTCTTTCCTTGAGGATGTGATGTGAGTTCCCAAGTATCATTTAATTCTAATGCATCAAGCTCCTTTTTCATGGCATCTACCCATCCTTGTTGTTTACTACCTCTAAGTAATGAGTTGGCTCTCTAATAGCAAAACATTAGCTAAAGTTGCAACATATTTAGATGGATATTTATCAAAGGAATGTTTATCAAACAAAGAATAAAGAACAGTGGTATATTATTGGGTATAATGACATGTTTATTAGTGGCTGTAGTATGTGATGAATGAATGAAATCTTGACTCCAATGAGGTATTGTACGTGTTCTAGATGACTGCCTCAAAGGAGTATTAACATGTGAATTGTTTTGCATGTGTAATATCAAGAATAAAATAGGACTAGAGGAAGACAAAGAAGATGAACTAACAAGCTCATCTAATGACAAACAGTATGAAGCATACTTTCATGCTGATTTTTGTTGGTAATAGACTCAAAAGATCCTTGATAGGAAACAAATTTTCAAGGAAAACAATATCTTGACTAACGAACAAATGTTTTTGAGAAAGATCATAAACTTTGTAACCTTTACATCCTTGCTCATATCCAAGAAAACACATTTAGCACCACGAGAATCAAATTTATCAAGATTTGGTAAATGATTTCTCATATAACATAGCATCTAAACACTCTAAAAGATCATATGAAGGTACTTTGCTAAAATGTCTCTCATAAGGTGATTTCTACTCTAATAATTTGGTAGGAAGAACATTAATGAGATATGTAGCAATAAGAAAGCATTCTCCCCAAAATTCTTTTGGTAAGTGTGCATGAATACGCAAGGCCTTAGAGACTTCTAAAAGATGGCAATGTTTTCTCCACTCTACCATTTTGTTGTAGTGTATAGGGTATAGTGCATTGATATAATTCCTACTAATTAAAACAAGGATTTACAAGCATTTGAGAGATTCCCTACCATTATCTATTGAATGAATTTGGAATAGACATTGAAGTGATTAAACAGAAATTTGAAATAATATTCTAAAGTAGAACAAATTGAAACTTGTGATGCAAAAGAATAGTCCAAGTACACCTTGTACAATCATAAAAAATGGTAAGGAAGTATCTTGCTTCAGACAATGACACAACATGATACGGACCCCAAACATCAGCATATATTAAATGGAAAGGACTTGAAGCAATACTTTCACTTCTTATGAAAGGAATACGATGAAATTTTGCCTCTTGACATGCTCCACAAACAAAATCATTGAAAGACAAATGTTTACAACCATCTAAATGTTGAATTTTTGACATAGACATGTCTCAATCGAGCATGTAAACGACTTACTCAATCTTTATTACAAGATGTGACATTACATGAGAAACAATAACGTTATCGGAAATAAGATTGTACAAACCATGAGTGAAAAATGATGATGCAATGATTTTCTTAGACTTCTAGTCTTAAAAATTGCAACAAAGAACATTAAATTCAACTTTGATATTCTCCTCTGAAGCAAGTCTAGAAACGGATAAAAGATTGTGGGTAAAAGTTGGAACATAAAGACATTATGAACCAAAAACGAAGGAGAAAGGTAAACAGATCCGACTCTATTGACAACCAAAGTTCTTTCATTGAGTAATTTGATATGTATTGGTTTGCTTAGAAAATGTATGTCATGTAGAATGTCTAAAAATGGTGTCATATGGTCTGCTGCACTGGAGTCAGTGATCTAAAGAACCATCTTATTACTTAAAGTATAAAGAAGTAGAAGTGATAGACGCACCTACATATGGCATAGTAGTAATTGCAGCTACCATATGTGTTGAGTTGCTGGACTCCTCTATCGTCATTTTATACACCTAAGAGCAAATAGCTTGCATCGTGCTCTTATCAAATCCTCTAACTGGAGGATGCTCCTTTGAATCTGTATAAGAACCTAAATCAAGTGGTGTATCCTACACTAAACTATGCACCAGAGCTGTCATTACTGAATTTGCTTGTTTCCTTTTATGAATTCTCTTTCCTTTAAACCAATCGAGGTACCTAATGAGCTAGAAGCAGTTCTCTATCACGACCCTCTCCTTGACAATTTTTGCCTATTATTTTCTTTCCTTTGCATTTGTCTCTTGACATTATATTATTTCCATCTTTAGAAACATTAAAAGCTGCCATTTGCATACTTTAATTTAAACTTCCAGTCACCTCCCTTTGCTTTTCAACTTGTTGAACAAGATAAAAAGCACAATTAACACTTAGAAGAGGTTCCATTGTTAAAATCTAATTCCATACTCCCACATATGTCTTATTTAAACCCATGAGAAACTGAGACTCAAAATCATGCATCATCTCTATCATTTTACAATTAAATCGATCTTGAAGAGCACATGAACAGGTTAAATAAGCATGTAAGGCACTTAATTCATCCAACATTTCTTTATCTTATTATAATATATTCCAACTAATTGATTTTCTTGTTGCAAATTACTAACCTCATGTTCCAATTGGAAAACTAAAGGTCTACTTGCTACTCCATGTTATTCAACAATATTTGTCCAAAGTTCTTGTGCCGACTGTATGTAAAGAAAATTTTGTACAAGATCCTTCGACAAAGAATTCAATATCTAGCAAGTCACCATATCACACCTAGTCTACTTCATAAAATTCGATGAATTTCTTCTAGTTTAGGATAGATCTATCTATAAAACCTAATTTTAATTTGGCTCCTAAGCCATCTTAATTGCATGACTTAAGGAAGAAAATTACTTCGATTGAAAATTAGGTTTCCAATACTCATAAGGCTATCGAATCCTGATATGCACAAATGATCGAACTACATCTGTTCATTCGAATTCATATTGAAGAAACTAATTCTACAACAATTGAATTGTGAAACTAGTACAAAATTAAGAATTAGAACCTAGAGGATGTCTGATACCATATGAAAAACGAAGATGATTTCTATGTTGTTCAAACAAGCACATCCAATGAGTGAAATGTATCAGATGAACAATTGAAGAAGAAGGAAAAATGATTTCTTATATTCATCTATTGAACAAGATCTGTTACAAATATATATATATATATACACACACACAAGACTAAAGTCTAATTAACTATCTATATCAACCTGTAAGATTTTGACAAGTGGAATATATAAAACTAAAATAAACAGTAGTAGAGCAATAGAAATAGAGTAGTATGTGCCATAAATATACACTATAGTGCATCAAAATTAAAGTATAGACACAAAAGTACAAATAAAATTAAAGTACTAAATACAAAAAAGTATAATGTCATTAATTTTTGTGTTAACGGAGATACTAAATTGACACTAAATTGAAACTATAGGCATTAAATCACTAAAATCAAAAGCTTAGACTAAATTGCCAAAAATCAAAAGTACAAGCACTTTTATTGTCTTTATCCTTATTTTTAAACTATTGATCAAGTAGTGCTAGACTATTTAGATTTAATGAGACATTCCTTAAAAAAGGAAAAAACTCTTGAAAATGTCATTTCTTTTTCCTTTTTATTTTAAAGAGCAAAATGCAAACATCTAAGGCCTTGAGTGCTTGACTACAAATAATAAGGAGCAAAAACAAACATTCCTACTTTGGCATTAGAAACTATGTAGCAATCTCTTGTATCTTATGTATATATGCTAGGACTTCTTTTAAATATTTTATTATTATTTTAATTTTAAGGCATTGTCTCCTCAACAAAATCAATGCCTTCCTGTTGGAACCACAAATACAAATAAAGTTTTTATAAGGGGTTTAAGTACTTTTGTGGATGCAAGTTCTTACACATTGGTTAAATTGATCGCGATTAATGATATCCTATTTATACATAACACCTATGCACACTTTACTGTAGCATCTATGAGATATTAATAAAAGTGTGTTAGTTCTCATATCAAATCTTGCTTGTGTCCCTTTTTATTTGATGTTGGTGACTTTCTGTTGCCTTCATGCATTGTTTGTAGATCTTAAGGCCCAACCATTGGCCAAACTAAGTTGTTAAGGCTTGCTTACTACTAGAGATAGAACAATAAGCACCGCATGATTCAAGTGTGCTAGCGAAAGCCTGGGACCATGACAATTTGATTGGTACATGCGTTTGCTTTCTTGAATATAAGTCAAAACAAACAAGAGAAAAGGTTCGAGAGGGTTCTTATATCATGTACAAGCCCTCATATTTTCTAACTGTGACTTTAGAAAAATAAATAGACTCATAAACAAAGTTTGGAATCTATCTCAGTCACAATAATTTCTCATCCTTTGTCACTACTAGTAATGATACCTTCACTGATTGTAGTTGCTATTCTTGGTCCTTTCATGAATGATTTTGGGGTTCTAATATAAGGGTTGGTTGCATGTTTAAAAAAATGACAAGGAAATCAAGTCACGATTTCAATGTCTAAAATTGAAAGACTTATCAAACCACACTTGGTAAATGGTTTACACTGGATTTACAATTATTACTTAGTTTTATCAATAAGTATCTATAGTGTACTAAAACTGCTCTAGTAACAATCGCTTGTGGGGTGTATGATAGGAGCTGAACGATTATAAATGCACTTATTTCTATTTTCTTTTCATTACGAGTGCACTAATAAGAATGATCATATAGTTGCTTATGTGGGAGAAGAAGAAAACAAATGGAAAAATTCTCACAAAAATCTTGTATTTATTGAATCTTCTACGGTTGTATTAAATAGATAATGGACTTTCCTAAAGAATTCTTAATAGGTGTTAAAAGACTTGTTATTAGACAATAAGGACCCAACTCTGCTCTATTACACGGTTTTGGGCTATCTGGCATTCGGTGTTGGGCTTACCGTGTGTGACTGGACTCTGGACCTACTTAAGTTCAATGCATGCGCCATTATGTCCTCCTGCCTTCGCGCAAATTCATGACTTTTTTTTATATATATTTATATTTAATCATCTGAATTATCTGTATATAAGTAATTAAATCTTTATATATATATATATATTTTTTGTTGACAAATAAATTGGTTGAAATAAATACAAATAGATATAAAAAAGATAAAAAAAAAAAAAACAAAAACAAAACCATTAAATTGGTTTTATAGTGGTGTAAATCAATATGATAGATATTTTTTATATTTGTTATAATACGAAACGAGATTCGAACCAATTAGCACACCAATGTAATGCTAATAAGCTAGAAAACTATTAGCATGATATGATGCTTCATAAGATTATAAAAGCATATATTCAGTTAATTTTAATAGAAAAATGTAAGAAAAACACTTGCAAAATCTATGAATTCATGATGTTGTGGTTTCTTTAACACTTAAAAACAACTTATGTGCAGTTAAAAATTGAACTTCAATCGTATGATATGAAAATTAAAACTTTTAGATATATTAGCATAGAATAGAATATAATTGTTGGGGAAAAAGTTTCGAACCGGTTTGCTCATGACGAGAGATGGTTTTCAGACATTAGTTCGGATCGTTAAATGCCTGGATAGACCTTTACAATTTTTTCAAATAATAAAAAAATGTATACACACAAACAAAAACAATGTGAAAGTAAAGATCAATAATCAGAGATTAACTTTTATATTTACAGCACCGTCTATTTAGAAAATAAATGCACTAGTTAGATTAACATTAATAGCTTCTACGTGCACTTGCTGGCACTCGTGTCTTGAAAACACGATTTGTTGTACAAGAAAAGGAAGAAAGAAATAAATGAAACCGTATGGCCTGCGCTTCTATAGCATCAATGATGGTGGCATCTTGGTCCGATTTAGCGTGACCAATTTTATCTTTTGCAAACCGAAAAATAAAACAACTAAAGAAATAAAAACGGAAAAGAGATGTAATTCAAATAATTTTTAGAGATTTACCATCATAAATAAAATCATAACCCAAAAAAAGAGTTAGGGAGGTCCCAATCCTACCTATTTTAGGTAGGCCCTTTATTAAGGATCTATCATATGAAAAAATTTATTCCATGTAGCAAACTCTCAATGGAGGGTTTAGCTAAAGATTTTTAAGTCTTCAACTTTAAATTTTTTAAGCTTTCTCCAATTTTAAAATTTGAAGGAGGAAGTTACTAGTACTACCATTTGTCTTGCTAATAATTAATTTTTCTGTACCGTGTTTTTTATTCGTGTTTTTTTCTTAGCTGATCTTTTTTTATTATTATTTGTGTTTAAATAAGTTCATGTTTTCTAATGACTTTATACCTAGTAGCATCTCATCTAGATTCTTAAGTAAGAATAGATTCGATCATCCTCCTAACCCAATTTGAAATGGCTAAAGAAAAAAAAAAAAAAAAAACAGAGAGAGTTTATGTTTGAAAAGTCTCAACTCATGACCTAACTTATTTATTGATCATGTATGAATCCTGTAGATATATGAATTTGGTTATAAAGGCTTTGAGCTTTTTTGTTAATTTCATTTGGGTTTAACTCTTAAGCTAATGTGATAGGACTTAAAGAGTAAGACTCATATTTGGATGATTAAGGGAGATTTGATATAGTAGGCTTGGAGTAGGGCCCATTGGAATTGGCCTGCCCAATTCCAACCTTTCTCAAATTGGCTACACACTACAAATGAAGGCCTCGATAGGCTGGGTTCACAGGGAGCCCACATCTAGATCCATAATGAGATGGACATCCTAACTGTTGGTCGTCTCTCATTGATGGACGACATCGACAGCTAGATTCTCTATAAATACTCTTAATCCTTACCTCATTTGGATGGGTAAAATCTTGGACAAACGCCATCGTGCTGCTAGATTTCCATTTTTGTGAATCAATTACCTGACTCACTCAAAAACATACACGATATTCGTGGTATCTAGTGAGTGTTGCTTTCTAAGTCCTTCACTTGTCATAAGTGTGTTAGAGCCTACTAAGACTACCTATTCCCTTCCCTATACAACTCTCTTTTGATCATCCTTGCACATGTGTTTTCTTAGATCACACGTAGCATGATAGTCATGCGGCACACACATGATCGTTGCACTCAAATCTTACCCACACAAACCCTAATCTTGTTCGATCTATACCTTTTTTTGTGTTGACTTGTTTATCAATTAATGAAACAAATAAGTAAAAAAAAAGAACCAAACTTTAAGATTACTAGATAATCTTGAAAGCAATATTACCAAAAATCAAATTAACTATACCAGTAAAATAAAAATAGACGATGTCTCATTAAAATTAATATAAAACCTAAACAACTTGGCATTTCTATGTTATTTACAATTACAACTAATTGAATAGAATTTGCAAAATGAAAAGATATAACAAAAACTTATAAGTAATGGACAAAGTTCCTTAGGATTTAAGTATGAAGCTCAATGTTGATCATTATTGGTACAACATATGTGTCTTCTTTCTTTGCGGGATGGATGGTGATCAGGGTTCCTTGTTTCATCTTTGCACATCAATAAAACAATATAGATAAAAAATAAAAAAAATCTTAATCTAAATTTACAAGGTAATGATTAAATTAACTTTACTAATAATCACCACAAAATAACTTCCAATTACAAAATGAATTAGGCCAACATCCTGTTCTTATACATCATCAACAAATCAAAATCACTAGCACCAAATCAATTTACAAATACAAATACTCACAAGTAAAATAACATTAGAAGGAAACTATTGTTTACATTAATTCCCTTAGTTATAGCCTTTATGCTTGGAACCTCTTCTAATTCCACACAATCTTCTTCAACATTCCACAACTATTTTCTTCCTCCATCTTTATAATGGAAAAAAAAAAAACATAAACTAATAGTATTGTGATTAAAAGTGTTCAATTCACCACATTTTAAGTTAAAGAATGGCTTGAAGAGATGTCACTATCAGTAGTGATTCCAAATTTACCATATTCTCTAGCAATTCATCAAAGGAGATGCTCAAGGAGCTTACCATAAAAAATAATATATTAAAAAAATTAATGTTGAAATTGTTATAAAAATAATTTATTAAATTATTCTTCTTCAAAAATCCAATCCTTTGTATACAAAAAGAGCTTTTATTTGTTGTCTTCAATGAGCTACAATGTTCATTAATGATTCAACTTCAATACTTTATGAAAATGTTGAAGCAACCACAGATCTTGAATGCTCAAGATGTCACATGCCATTCGTCTAACTTGAGATACAAAAATTGATTACGTTTCAAGTAAATCAATAATTCCAATTCAACCAATTGATGCCACTCTTTATGTTAATATAGTTCTAGTTCAATCTCGTGACACCCTTAAGCATTTGCATGATTTTAAAAGATAAAGTGAAATTCGTAAACAAAATAAAAAATAATAAGTATCATATTAATGTAGTCTAGCCTAAAGCATGTACAAGTAATGAATGTGTGTGTGTGTGTGTATAAATGTAAATAACAATGTTATTTCAAAGTTATTGCCCCATTTATTATTAAGAGTTTCCATTGCTTTTGACATTCTCCCATCATGATTTTTGTTAGAACTTTCATTCTCTCTCATTTCATATATCATATTTGTTAAAAGAGAGAAAATAACGCTCTTTTGACTTTTAAGAAATTATTTTAGTTAGTGCCATAAATCCTATGATAACTCTACTCAACAAAATCAAGCTTATACTAAGGATCTAATGTAACAACAATTGTCAAAATCACACTAAACATAGACAATTACTTTCAAATTTCATAAAATCCTATTTATCGTATCTTTCAAATATTGTTTACTTCCACTCCTATTATTAAGGAGTGCTTCGCATACCTTAATAGAGTTTGTGTGATTTCCAGATCTTGTGACACCCTTAAGCATTTTTATGACTTTCAAATACTAAAATTCGTAAACATAATACAAAATGATAAGTATCATATGAAATTATTCTGAAAAACTCTCTTATTAATGTACAAATTGACCATCAAACTATTTTATCTTCGAAAATTGATATGTGATATCATAAAAAAATTTTGGGAACTTGGCCATTTTTATCAATCCTTTTCATTCTTTCAAAGAGAGATAATGCTTATAATTCAAATTACACAACTTTAAGTAACTAAAATCACTTTTATAATGAATTGCAATCTCAACATAAAATATGTAGAATTCCATGAAGTTGGGAGATCCTATCTCAAGCGTTACATGTAGCTCATATAATAATTGATTCATCTTATTAGTCCTCATGAGTTCGAATGAAAAAAGTCAACATCAAAGAATAAGCTTCCTTTGTTGTTTTGAAATGATCAAGACATCAATCATAATAATTGAAATCACTTAAAGTCAACCAATGTCAATTTAGGGCTTAAACGGTCAATTTTTTCAAAAGTTCCAATTTTACCCTAAACCAGGAAATAAATTTTCCAAAATTCAAAACATTTAGAAAAATAAAAATGATAAATTAAAACTTAAGAGTGTTTTTGGATGATTATTTTACTAGAAAAATTCATTAGAATGCAAAAACTAGCTAGATTTGCATTTATATGTAAAAAAGATCCTTTTGATTATGCCACTGACATTATCTTATAAAAAAGCAAATCGCCTGAAACCTGCCTCCTTTCACACACATAGTGGCACTATCTTATTAAAAGGCAAATCCAAGACTTAGGGGCACCCTTATTATGCCCAAAACCTGCCTCTCACACATACATACACACACACACACATACACACACATACAGAGTTTTCTTCTCTCTTCTTATTCTAGAAAATTCTCTTAAGGTTCTTTGGTAAGTATACCTTAAATCGTAATCCCTAGTAATATTTTAGTGCTAATTAAGCTGGATTAATTTAAGATTAGCACTAATTAGTTACTAAATCATTTTTTCATTATGGATGATGAAAATGGAGAAGCACTAGAATAGGAATAAGACATTCAAGACCCTTAAATTTCATAATAAAGTAAGAGTGTAAAATTCATGTGAGATATTGTAAGTTATTTAAGCATAGAAATTAACATGGTGTATGGGTTTATGATTTATGTAGCGAAATTTCAAGTTTTTAGGTGTTTGCATTTGGCATAGAAGCTACAAGTGAATTTAGTGCACATTTAAGCAGGGTAAATTACTATACTGACTTATAGTGTTGCAATTTAATGAATATTGAAGTAGATTTGCTAGGGATTGTAACAAGTTGTATGTTGGCTTAGAATTTAGATATATGAGTTGCTGGAAACTTGATTTTCAAGATGAATATGATGTTTGGATTTTGAAATGTTTGAATTCTAGGAGGATATAGTGATATGGGATGGAATATTGAAGTTGGTGATGATTGGAAGTTTCAATTTGATGAAAATGGTGTGACACGTATATATACATGTGGCATCATGCATGATAGGAGTAAGAATTGATGTCTAAATCTAGAAAATTTGATTCATAATGAAAATCAGAATATTTAAGTGATGAATTGTAAGGATATTAATGAAAAGAGTTAATATATAAGTAAATGGATAAGTAGAGATAGATTTTCATAGCAAATTGTTGTAATTGGGAAATTTAAATGAAAAACCTGATTCAAATGGAATAAATAAAGAGCTTAATTGGTGTTGAATTTTGGTATCTTATAATATATCAAGGTGTGAAGAAATTGCTTCTTAGGAATATAATTGAGAAATTGTCAAATTGACCCATAATTGGTTAAATTGGTAGATTGAAAAGTTTGTTGAAATATGTTAGTCATGGGTTGTTTTAGATGATATAGAATGGTGATTAAATGATTTGATAATGATTCATATTAAGGAGGAACTAAAATCAACAAATGACTTATTATGTGGATTTCTAACTTATAAAATGGAGTTGGCGAAATTGGTAGAATTGAGAGCTTGGATGCAAAGCATTGGACTAAGGAATTTAGTTATCTATAATCAAATATGTGTTTGGGAGACATAAAAAAGATAATAAAGGGAATATATGAATAATCAATGCTTATATGATGACTAAATATTACATGAGGACATAACTGATGAATTGACATTTGTATGAGAATTGTGAACTTCTAGGGAGCTAAATTGTTGGTTGGATATGAAACATGAATTACAGGAACCATGCTTCAAATTTGGAGATTTTATATGACATTGATGATAAAACATGTGTGGAGTATATAATTGAGCTTAAATTACTAAGTTTCCTCGTAAATAAATTCTTCTTACTGTATATTGAGGAAGTTGTGAAATATGACCTGTGACAAGTTTATGGAATATGGGAAGAGATGATAACTTGGTTATATAAATAAATTTCAAATTTGAGCATTGATTTATTTTATCTATGTTTTACATTTTCTTGTTATTTAATATTTAAACATTGATAGGCATGTTATAAAGGGCTTGCATGAGTAATTAAAGGAGTTTATAATAAGAAATAGTCATACTAATTATAATATGGAGAATAGAATTTCAAAAGTAATATAACCTAGTGAAGATGGTAAGGACTTAATAATGACAAGAACATGAGAGAAAATAACCTAAGACATAATGGAATTGGATGGTTTATTAGTGATTCTAGGTCACTAGCTCTTAATTAATTTAAGTGTTGTTTACCCACAAAATAGATCACTCATGGGTTGGTTTTCCAAATCTGTAATTCAACCCAAACCTAGATAATTGATTAGATAACCTGGCTAAATAAAACTGATGATGTGGAAACCTGGAAAAACCATTTATTCATGACCTAAGCATAATCTACATAAAGGAGTTGAGTTTTAAATTAGGATTTATGAGCATGCAGACCTTAACTCATACAATTCAAACAATGAGAACTAAGAATGAAATTATTAAAGTTACTTGAAGTATATCTTAATACAAATATTTGAACTTACAAACAATAATAACGTTTAGCATTTGGAATAGGAGAGAACGTTTCAGAGACTTTTAAGTATGCTATAAATGCGTGTTTCTTGTTATAATAGAATGAACAATCAAATTAAAATACTTAAACTGGGTTATTGGGTGTTGGTTGCTACTTAATTGTTTGATCCTACAAGTGGCATCTTTAGGATAGGCTACGAGTTTGATCACAACTTTAAAATGATACAGTATTAGACACTTAGGCTCTTACAAGTGTATATGGTATGACTTAGTAGGTATTCAATGGAGGAGCTTCCAAGATTAAATGATTACTGGAGTTGGGATGAAGTTGAGTTGTGTGAGATTATGGGGTTCCACTTAAAGTTTTGTAATGGCCTTTGCTCATCGATAGCTAGATGTGATGAGTGAGATGAATGAGACAACTTCTTTTCCTTGTTATTGTTTGGTAGGAGTCATAAGTACTCCCATGCGTATTTGGTATTTTTAGATTCTTGAAATATTTTATTGCTTGACTTATGTCTAATTACATTAACCTATCATTATTGCATTAAATTAGGAGTATGTGATGTATGTGAATGCTTGAAGTATTTTTAACGCTCTCATTATTTTAAGTTTTTTGGGCAACTATAAATGCATGTTTTTATAAAAATGATCAATTTGAGTGCGAAAGACATCAACAAGTGTATCAATCGTGTAAGTATAGCTATGTGGGAGTATTTAAGGTCGAGATTGTCATGTCCCAAAGGGTACTCTAAACGTAACAGTCCACATACTAAACGAGGCTTAAGAATCACTATCATAGTCATTCAAAAGTCTAGTGTTAAATACAAGGCATTCCCTTACGACAATAGAATACTTGCGCAATTGGAGATAGATAGTTTAATTTGATATAAATAACATCAAAATACAAACCACAAATATTCGGGATCATTTACAAAATACTAAAGGGCATTCCCCCGCAAAAGAATATTAAGTCTAGGTAATAGTTTTTGACATTAACTCGAGCGTTTAAGGTTTTCTATGGAAGTCGATATAAAAGCTAAACATAAACTTCTAGGGAAAACTCCTATTCTTGCTTTATCTAAGTTGGTTAATTCTTGGGACGCAACCACAAATATGGAAGCTGCAATAAAAGAAGCTATGGGGTATAAGCTACACTAGCTTAGTGAGCAATTACTTCCAAAATATACGTATCCAACAGTGTCATACAAACAAGTTGATTTAAGCATCCATATAAAATGCAACAACAACATGGGCATACAAGAGATATGATCAACCAAAAATCATAAGTTGAATGGATTTACGCCCTTCATTTTAGGTTAACAGATTAACGAATCCTACGCTACTACCTTTAATATACTATTCTGTTTAATGGCTCACAGACAACCCATCAACTGTACCATTTATGGCTCAGGGCAACCCATTTCATTCATATCGTTTATGGATCACGGATAACCAACCATGATTAAATGTACCCCATCGTGAAGTGATTATGTCTATATTACTTGTTAATTCGAATAATCATTAATGCAATTTCATAGGTGACCAATCAATTTGCAAACACTCATAATCATGGTATATGGACATACATCAATTAATCACCCGGTTTCGATATCCTTAACACATTTTTCTCGATACATCAAGATAATACATAATCCCATAATTAGCCATCATGTATTTCCATTTTTATCTTTGCCTATCATTCTAGTGCAACTACAAATTACAAGCACAATACGGAATCGTAAATAGGAAGTATGACTTACTTAGCCATAGTTTCCGATCTCTATTCGTAATAATTTGGGGGTAAGGAATCCTCTGATTTGAAGTCACCTAAATGAAAGAAATATCCAAATGAGTATTTCAAACCATAACTAATTTAACTTATTAAATAAAAAATTTCAAGTTCGTAATTTTCGTGGTTAGTGGAAATTCCAACTTAAAATGCATAACTTGATCATTTTAACTCGGAATTTCACAAATAAGCAGTCGATTTTTATCTACTTCGAAAGATCTATCTAATTATAATGTTATTCCTACGTTTTGAAAACTTTTAGGTCTCCAAAAGCCTGGATCAGATCTGATCTGTAGGCAAAAATCATGTTTCTGAAATTATTTTGTGAAGTTTACATTGTTTCTACCATGTATATTTAATGTACATGCAATATCAACAAGTTATTATCATGAATGACATGTTATGAACTATCTATATATATGTTCTTGATGATATTTGGTTAAAAAGAATTTTTAGAAAACTTTTACATTGCAAAAATTTCAAGTATACTTGATTTAGAAAAACTAGCTTTGTTTCTTGAAAAATCATCTTTATTTTTACTAAAATAAAGACTTGATAACCTATATGCCTCACACTCTCATTATTTTGAGAAATTTCTTCATTTAGGAGTTGGAAAATAGATATTTAAGTAGAGTTCTTTCCTAATTATGAATTTTACAAAAATTGTCGGTGATGAAAATATAGTTTGATTTATGTGTTGAACTTTTCCTTTGTTTTAGAACTCTTCAAAGGCTTTCATTTCTCCATTAAAATCCTCATTTTAGAGTTTGAAAATAGGCTTTTAACTATGGTTTCTTTCCAAATCTGAATTTTGTTAATTTGTTTTGAGGTTATTTCTTGACAAAAACTCATTTGATCTTTCTAAAATTAAGTCTCAATCAAACCTATTCCCTAAGGCCTCCATTTTCTTAATAAAATTCTTGCTTTGGGGTTGAAAAATAAGTGTTTACTTAGCAACTCTTCCTAGTTACGAATTCCATTTTCTTGTTGGAGTTGAGACAAGGTTCTAACTTAACATTTGTAAACTTTTTTTATTTTGAAAATATCTCTTAGTAAAACCAGATCTAGCTCATCAAAATCATTTCTTTATGATACCTATTCTATAAGCCCGTCATTTTAATATAAATTCTTCATTTTGGAGTTGGAAAGTAAGTTTTCAAAATAGGGGTCTTTTTAAATCTGAATTTAAAATATTGTTTTTGATGGAAACAAAAATAGATTTGAACTTTTGGCAACATTCCCATTAATACAAGTCTTTTATTTACATAGGACAAATATTTATGGCATTCATATACTAAAAAACAAAATAGATCTATGATGACATTGATGTTATGGATGCAATGCAAGATTGGAAGCCTTAGATCATATTAAAGGCTTCCCAAGACTAGAAGGACTAGTCTCAAAAGTTAGATTAGTATGACGATGTTGTTAGATGCATGAAATGCAAGATAAAACTAGGGATGTAAACGGGGCGGGTTTAGGACGGGTCATTCTGTCCCAGACCCAACCCAACCCGACCCAACCTAAATTTTAAGAAACCCGACCCGACTCAATAATGTACATTGATTATTGAGATAAATACCAAATAAATATATAAAAGAAACTCTTCTTAATAGGATTGACGAGCTGTGTTGTGTATATATAGACACCAATAATAGCATTATCATAGAAAGCATTATTACAATGATGGAATTTGTATATGCTTTTAGAAAAGAGTCACTAGCTATTATTCATTTATTAGAAGACATACATATATCTATGTGTGTGTGTGTATATATATATATATATATATAATACATACCAACTCAAAAAAAGAATAATAATAATAATAAAATGATGATATTACACGACGATCCATATATTCTTGATTTATTTGTAATTATATATATATAATATCTATTTTGTCCGAAAAATTTAATTTTTATACTTTGTTGTGTTGCGTGGGAAAAAATGAATTTTGAAAAAGTGGGAGAGATTGCACATGGAAATCTATTTTCTCTGGATAATTGGTCAGTGATTATTAATTGTAAATATAATTTGTATCCTATCATGTGACTCAATACATGAATAACAAAATGATTATATGAAAAGCATCATTCAACTAATGAATAAGTAGATTCCTTAAACTAAAATTTTTAATTTTTTTTTAATTAAATTAGGTTGGGTTTTCCCAACTGGTTATGAGTACAACCCAAAACCCGACTCAAAACCCTAAGGGTTTTTAGTGGGGCGGGCGGGCGAATACCCTATAACGACCCGTCTCGGTTGCATCCCTAGATAAAACATTATGATGATGAAGTTAATAGCAAGATATATCAACAAAATATCAACAAGAATATATATATAGCAAGAATATATCAAAATAATAACTTAAAACAAGAGATCCACAACATTGTGATGGCATAGACATCATATTCAAGTGTTTTTACATCCCTTACATAAAGCTCATGGGAATTTTGGTGGAACCACTCATGTATGACCTTACCATTATATGTTTTATTTGTGGTAGGGTTTAGATCTATTTCCACATGCTTTATTTGAAGGAAAAATTGTGTATGTGTGTGTGTTAGAGAGGGAGGGGTCATGGCATCAAGGAGGAGAGGAGAGAGTTGAGAGAAGAAATTTTGCAAGAGTTTTTTTTAGTGAAAAAGAGAGAAAGTGAAAAGTGAATGACATAAAGGGGTGTTTATAGAAATGAGATTGGGGTTTGCTTTAGTTAATAAAATAAAATAAAACAAAATTGAGAGGAGAGTGTATGGAGGGGGGCGCTGGTATTGAAGGATTGGGGGAGAGAGAGAGATGTTTTTGTGTTGTGTTTGTGTAAGTTTCAAATTTAAATAAGTATTTAAGTAATAAAATTTGTATTAGAAAAGTAAATTTTAAGGAATATGATGTAAGGATGTAAGGAATATGATGTAAGGCTGTAAGAATAGGATATGGTTGGTTGCACTTTGTGAATAGTGATGATTAGAAATAAAAAATTAGATTAGATAATTAAATTTCCAATAGGAATGAAAATACGATAAAAAGGACTATAACTGTAATTTTTATAAACCGAAAAATTCTTATAAACATATTTTTGAATTTCTTATTAAATTTCGGTTTTGAAGTGTCCTCTAGAATATTTTTCTATTTTTTAGTCTTAGGGACCGGTTTTCAAAAGTAGATCCTGATCGGGTTCAAAACAGATGAATTTTTCCAAAATGTGATCTTTTTATGTTTCGATATATAATTAAGGACTATATTTTAGAGCTAACTCATTTTTATTGTTCAGGGTTTCGTTCTCGATACTGCTGGACTTAGGATTCCTAGTTCCAAACTAGCCCTAAGAATTCTTTTTAGGGTTTCGATTTCCAATTTCCGATTTTCAAACCGGTTTGGTTTGCTAAGAAAACGAGCTTATAAAGATCCATAAGGAGCTAATTGACTAAGTACTAGATTGTAGTGATTTTATTCTAATCTAGTCAACCGAAATGAGTTTGAGATTTCTAAATTAACTAAACTACTTCCAAAAATTCACTACAAATTATAACTAACCTAAAACTAAAAACTGAACTAACTCTACTTGTGAAACTCCTTCAATAAAATAGGTGTGGGATTATGTAATGGTTTTGGTTAGGAGTTTCGTTTGTTGCTTTGTAATTACAATCAGGTTTGGTCATTTAGATTTTGATTAAGCTCATGAGAATTTTCTTCCCTTTCGAGCTACGAGATTCTAACTATAACATAGATATTATTCTCGAGTAACCCTTTTAAATCAACAATTAAATAATGTACTCCTCTCACAAGACATATTATTCTAATTGAACTTATGATTCAAGCACGTGTCATGTTAATAAACCATAATTTCAATTACATTAAAAATGTGAGTTCTATAACTTTAGCCAAAATACACGTGTCTATGTCAGTTTTGAAGTTGTATTTCTATTTCAATCGAGCTCTTGAATCCCTCTCAAGTATCTTAAGATATAATTTATAAGAAGTTCCTAGACAGACTTTTGATCTTATAAACATTGAAATATAAATAATCAACCTTCTAAATCAACAAGACCTAATAAAAAAGTACTAATGAACTATACATGAAATCTATAAATACATCACATAACCCCACTAGGTGAATTTAGCTCATACTGATAAATGGAATTTCATTCATACAAATCTGAACACAATCCATTGCAAGTGATAAAGGATAGAAAGTACCAAGAAATTACAGAATGTCTTCTAGTAATTATAGGGATCCAACTCCACTATGAAAATGTGAATGAATATTACTCGATGATGCAGTGAAGTGAGGTCAAGGTCGATGGATTGAGGTCGAGGTCAGGTAGTGAGGTGGATAGATGGAGAAATGGATGAATTGGTCTATCCAAGACCAGACCAAAATATGGTTTATCCCAAAAGATGGAAGATGTAAACCCCTGAAAATTTCATAATTCTTAGAAAATAATTCTAAGAGTCAAACACCAGAATTGAAACCCTGAAATATCGAACCAAGTTAAAACTTAATTCTAAATAAAATAAAAAACGAGATTTCTTAATCTAAGAAAAAGAGAACCCTAAAAAACAAAATAGAAAATCCAACTATCAATTGAATCAACATCTGTACATCAATCAAATCATCTATCCGATTCCTAAGCACACAAATCAAGACAATATATCCAAATAACTCTCAACAATGAAATGCTAAGATCTTAAATCCTTCGGTGAATTTTAGAATCAGAAATTTCAATTTTCACCAAAAGTCAAACTGAGTCAACTTATAACCCTATACTCAGTTAAGCGATCCCGATAACTAAAAACTATTAAATAATCACAAATAAAATAAGGTAAACCATAGATATCTAGCTAAAAATATAAAACGGAAAAAACTCCAAAATTATATGATCTTACGAATAACTCAACAAAACCGAAAGTCAAACCGGAACCCTAAAAGTCAACAAAGCTTATAACAAACCCTAGTGTTTAAGATCCAGCAATCTCACGCTCTTAAACCTTAAACAAAGAAATAAAAATAATTGTTGATAATAGTTCATAAGAATATAGGGAAGCTTAAAAATATCAGATTTGCAAATTTCTAGTGTCCTTCCGATCCAAATGGGATCAGTTTTCAAAAACCGTGTCCTAGTATACCAGATGGCAAAAATATTCTGTAAATACCAATAGACTCGTAAAAATATAAGGTTTTCAAAAATATCAGTTTTAGAATTTTTTGGTAGCTAAAAATTACAGATATCGCATTATTACACATATTTTTATTACTACCAATACTTTAATTGTCTAATTTACTATTCATAATACTTTTCTACTATTTATTACTATTTCTCTATCTCTACTTTTTCTTACTACCTATTCTTATACCCATATACCTATTTTTTACAATTTTCTTTTCACATAACAATTCTACACCACATATTACTAAACTTCTCTCACACTTTTCTTCTAAAATTAATTTTTTTAACCCATTCTCTCTCTTCCTCATTTATTTCTTTTTCATTAATTTAATTACATCTAATTTTTACTTTAAAATTCTATAAATACCCCCTTCCTCTTTCATTCTTTCACACAATTCATTATACTACCAAACTCTTCAAATTCACTCACAAACACTCTCCACAAAATTTTCCTCTAACAAAATTCTCAAAATTTCTCTCTACAACTACCATTTCTCAATAACCACATAACCATACATTCACTACCATCTTCAAACCACATAAACACTTTACGTAAAGATTTCTTCCAACCATTTATTTACTCATGTCATGTAACTTAACATGACTATGGTGTTGTTTTGAAACATATGAGTAGTAAAAGCAACAACATGTTCATGTTTTGTTCTTGTACATAAACTTCCTATTTTATTATGTTATGTTGATTTATTGTTGTTATAATGCTAATTCCTTATTCATATCTAACTAAATATTTTATCTATTTATATATAATCTTTAGAGCATATAAGCTCACTTGTTATTTATTTTATTTCATGCTTTGCAATTTATTTATTTCATGCTATTTCTTTAAGACTAGTCTTTCTAGTCTTAGACTTGTCCTTATCAGTCAAAATAACCTTTTGTTTATTTTTTTAGGACTAGTCTATTCTTAGTCCCAAGATGCTTGATGAAGCTAAGGCCCCCAATACTTGACCGGGATACCTTAATGAAGCTAAGGTTCCCATACTTGATATTTTTATTTTGCATGTTATTATTTGTTTCTAGTATTTTCTTATGTTCTTATTATATTACGTGCTCATAATACTTGCATCTACATAATGATATTGTCTCAACTAATTTAAAAAGTAGAATTTTAATTTATTAAAGGAACTTAAAACCAAATTTTCTATTATGTGATTTGTCACAAAATAATGAAGTTATTGTCAACAACATAGAAATAAAGTAATACAAGTTTTCTCAAGTTTTTCTCAAATAACAAATATAACTTTACCAAAGAAACATAAGAAATGAATACTTTCTTTGTACATTATGGCAACCTAAGTTTTAGTAAAATAATTTGTCAATATTCAAAGTTTTCATAAAAAGCTTAAGAATAAACTCTTTTTAACTCCACAACAAAACTAAGAAACAAACTAGTTTTCAAAGTTAAGATGAATTCAACCTATAAAATTGTAAACCTACTTAGGAAAATAATGATCTTTAAGTTTCTAAAGAAAAAAACTTATTTTCAAAGAATATAGATAAGATAAGATTAAAAACAAAGGATTTTATCAATAAAGAGGATTCTCTTCAAAAGAAATAAAAGAACAGGTTTTAGGAAACAAAAACTTATATTTTAAATAATAAATATAAGAAGACAAGACTCATTTTCTAAAACCATTATAAATACAAATTTATAAAAGGGTTTTCAACAACTTAATACACTTTTGATAAATTTAATCTTTTATCACTAGAAGTAAAATTTTATGTAAGACTAAGATTAAAGGAAAAATTTATTGTTTTTGGAAAAAAAAAAAAATGAAGAAAATAAAATAAGAATATACTCATTTATAATAATCTTTGAAAATATAAACTTTAATCAAAAGACTTGAAAAGAAATTATCAAAGTTAAAATTTTAACAACTCAAAATGAATTGTTGTATGAAATAAATTGTTGAGACATTACCATTAGAAATTTTTTTAGTATCTATATATCAAAGGATTTACCAATTATATATACATACATATTATATATATCTATAATTTTTTTTTTTTTACTAAAGGATTTTTGGATGAAGTTAAGTTAGAAAATGGATTTGCAAAAGTTTAGAAATATTCGTTTTAAATCTGTACCCAACGTTTTCGAAACCCAAATGACCTTATATGACAAAGATAACCTTAGAAATGGATAGATCTTTTCGAATAGGTAGAAAACGGTATATTATATGCGAAATTCCGAGTTAAAATGAGCAAGTTATGACCATTTGAAATTGGAATTTCATTCTATAAGAATTTGATGAACATAGTGAAATAGAATTAGAAAGTTCAAGTAGAATTTCTATGAAATACTCATCCCGGGTTTTTCTTTTGTCTAGGTAACGAAAGGTACGAGGTTATCTTTCCTGAGGATTACTACGACTAAGAAAATCGTAAAATGGACGAGTGAGTTATTCCTCTCAATTTCGTTACCTTGCTTGTGCTTATAAAATAGTAGCACTAATATACTAAGAAAAGATAAAAATGGATATATATATTTGGGGAGTTTGGGGTTATGTGTATATATGTGATTCTATTTTTGTGCGTGAAATAAGAATTAAGAATATCACAACTTCAAACTGTCTATTTAAGTAATTTTGTTTACTTACTTGTATAACTGCTTATTATTTGCTAAATTGATTTATCACCCCTTAATAAACCTTAACAAGGTTTGGCTTAAGAAAAATAAAATGCTCTCGCATAGCATCCATCGAGTCACATCTCTTTTGGAAGGCTGCTACTCCTATGCGTAGAGTTGGATTGGCTGTGATCGTGCTGTGACATGGGCCATGTTCCTTCCTAGAGAATCCAATCGCCGGGAAATATAACTCTAGGTTCGGAGCCGAGCCAAGCCAACCGAACGCTTTGGGTGAGGACTTGGGGACTAGCAGTAGAAGATCGAGGATCTTCAACACCGATTCCCTAACCTTCGATACGGAGGGGTAAATCCGTTATATATATGATTTTCGGATAATTATATATATTTGCGTAATCATGTGATTGTTGCATGGTATGCATAGCATATGTGTGAAAATCTAAATGAATTTGTTTGAAAATATGGTGTGAATGAAAAGGAATATCTCACAAAGCCAGTTGTAGCTTATACCCTATAGATTTTGATGAAACAGGAATACCCGTGGCTTAAATTGAGGATCATGACGTTAAGGAAGTTATGAAGAGATGTTGATTTCCTATGAAGGAAATGGAATCATAAGATGAAGTAATTTTGTAAGTTTCTTTATATGTAATGACTTATATGATTGGTGTTATGTTGATTCTAAGATGTATATTTATTTGAAGACGATAGAGGGATATGCCTCTAAGAATTGTAATTTAATATGTTTATGTTTTGTGATAAGTATTTTCTTTGCCTTGTTACTTTTTTATTATCAATATAAATTGCGCTACTCCGATGCGTTCCCTTGGTTATGATGTACGCCTTGTACATGATATGGAAGCTTTTGCGTAACTGAGGTAGTCATTCCTAGACTTTAGTATTGTGTACGGTGGACTGCCACGTTTAGGGTACCCCTTGGAGCGTGACAGAAGACAAAGGAAAAATGAAGATGAAAAGGGTATATATAGGGTTTATGAATCGTGGATTGGTAAGTGAAGGCATGATGATGTGAATGCTGGTGAAAGTTGGTGAAAAGTGATGTGACAGGTATGTAGAGTGGACCCCTAAAATTCCATACAAAGGTACAAAAGACTAAAAAGTTCTTATAAAATATTTACAAAACAAAAGAAAAATAAAACAATAGGTTGCTTGAGTTGATCTCGCTTAAGTCGAATATAGCTTAGTATTCTTGTTGCAGATGGGGTCGGTGAGGCTTGACAACTCGACATGTGCTTGTTGTTCCAAACTTAGATGCAACAGCTTGGTTAGTTATCTTAATTAACAAAAACTCAGCTTAAGGAAGTGGTTAA
Source organism: Combretum micranthum (assembly GCA_024138025.1). NCBI lineage: Eukaryota > Viridiplantae > Streptophyta > Magnoliopsida > Myrtales > Combretaceae > Combretum > Combretum micranthum. The sequence continues at coordinate 575,241 of JAMXBD010000800.1, read as the reverse complement.
AAGGAACATGTAGTTGCTACTTGTTTGAAGTCTGCTCGCTCTTGGAGCTTGGAGAAGTGTTTGATTAGCTGCTTAGCCTTAGTGTGCTACTGGAGCTTGGTCACAGTTGTAGGTTAGTAGCTAGCTAATATTGAAGCAGGTTATTGCTTGTCTAGTTTGGGTCAATGAAGCATCCACAAGAGCTACTTGAACTGTTCTACTTAGGGAGGGTCAGCTCCATTCTTGTTCAAGTTGGTATGTGAAGTTTTGAGTAACTTAGAGATAAGCTTTCTCTACTACTGCACGTCACTTTAAGGTAAAAGTGCTTGGTTGCATTTTGCACAGCAACCATATTAGTATTAGTTCATTAAAGCTCGGAGCTTGGTTGCTATTAAATAGCTCAAATTCGTGCTGTTATCTCTGCTTGGTGAAGTTTGACAGGTCAGTCTTGATCCTAGCTGATACTTGCTCCTCAAATTTTGCTAAGTGTAAATCTTCTGTCTTGCTTATGGTGTTGCGAGCTTGGTTTTAGCTAGTGTTGTGTGCTCCGTGAATAAAACAAGGGGCACTCCATTTTAATTCATAGTCTGCTGTTGAAATGAGATTAATGAAGCTCGATTACTGAAGTAAATAATCTCTCCATGCCCGCTCTTGATCCTGTTGAAGGTTGGTTAGTGGATTGCTCAAGGAGCTTGGACTCGCGTATTATGCAACAGCTTATAATAGAATTTTACTTTATTGGTAGAGTTCGGGTAACACATGGTAGACATAGTGTGAGCTCAATCTTGGTCTGCAACACTTTTTGGATTTGTAGCTGATTTTGCATGTTCATTGTAGTAAGTTAGTAATAGTTTGTTCGAGCAAGAGCATTTTCATGGTGTAGCTCGCTTATTGCTACGTGTGGTACTCATGATAACATATCAGATGCAAATTAGTGCTGCTCCTATGTCGTGCTTAGATTGCCAGAGTTATGCTCTGTTCAGTAGTTTAGGTACATAACAAGTCGCTGATGGGTTCTGTCCATGTAGTCTTCTATTTGGTTAGTTGTAGTAGATCATCAATGGGAACAACTTCAAGCTCGGTGCTCTACTACATGTGCACTCGAAACTTATTCAGGGGGTGCTCTAAAGTTGCTTGATTAGTCCATGTTTGGCTACAAGTCGAGCATGGACATCAGGTTAGTAGTTGTTGGGTGCTCGCTAGTCCTCTTTAAATGCTCAACTTCTGATATGATAAGCTCATGTTAGTCGGTCCAACAAGATGGCTTATGTGTAGCAGCTTGGCATGCTGCTGTGTGGTTGGGATTTTTGCAATTCAACAGGCAGCTCGACATTTTAGATCAACTTTGTTGCTATTTACTTGGAATTGAACAACTCAGTTGCTTTTAAAAGAGTTTATAGCCCTTTATAACTTGATCTGCAACAAAACATCCAGTTCAAAATATTTGACTAAAACAATAGTAAGCTAATATCAAAACAGACTCAAACTTGATAATTGTTTCTTGATTCAACAGTTTCTAAACATGAGTTTTCTTCATGGTTGCAAGAGTGGCCTAGTAAATTCCAACAAGCTATTTAGGTTCCATTTTCATCGTTTCAATTTATCCATGCCAATTTGATTCAAAAATATGCATTTATTAAACATTTGAGCAGAATTCAACTTAAGAATATTCAAATCTGCATTTTTACTCATTTTAACACATTTTGACGTTCAAACATACTATATCATGCCCCAAATGGTACCTTAAATGCTACAGTGCGCCACACTCGATATTTAAACTCAAGTATGACAACTTTAGTCATTTCATGAGTTTAGACACCAGGTGTAAGGTTTACGTTTACCATGTAGGGGACTTTACTTTGAATCAAAATAGCTTAAGAAGACATACATAGTGATCAGAATATGCATCATAACAGATATAACCAAGATTAATCTATTACAAATATCTAAGGGGCATACCCCTATCAAAATATTAAGAGTCCTTAGGTCCACAAAAGCCTCTTATAAAACGTATATATTTAAGATTAAGGAGATTTAATTAGAAGTTTATGCCTAACATCTAGGTCCCGACTTCTTTAAAAAGCTCCTTATATTCCAAAAGCTATACCTAAGAGAAATGTCCCCTTGGGGATAGCTATAGATAATTGTACTGCAGCAGGATACTATAGGGGTATAAGCTTCCAGGCTTAGTGAATTTCACTTCCAAATTAAATACTTCATCAACAATAGAGCAAGCAAGTTATATTAACAATCATATGAAATGCACAAGCACATGAGCATACAATAATAAGACTTTCCGGGAGTCCTATGTTGAATGAATTTATGCCCTCCATTCGGGGTTAGGTGTTTTAGGCCCATACGACCAAAGATTTCAATTGTTCTTATTTATATATATAGTGGTTGATTCAGGTGCCCATCCACTCATTAATTTTGTAGTTGATTCAATTGCCTACTCCACTTCCATTTTAATTCAGGCCATTCCACGCCAACATTCGAGTTTTCAGGCCTACTCGTTGCCTAGCTATTATGCCTTCTTCCCACAAAGGTATAATAACAAAAGTAATGGGACTCAACATATGTTATGCATGGACAATTTAGCAATAAGATCATGGCATATCATTTAAGTGGATTATAGGTGATCATAGAGATTTCAGACACTTCAATTCTATACTAAATCATATACATAATTATAGCAATTCCCATTTTGCTATTCTTAGCATCAACTCAACCAAATATAATTCACATGCGCATTCCCATTTTATCTTGTCCTATTTCTAGTGCCACTATTATTGCAAGCACAATCATAAGCATGTAATTTAAAGAAAGTGAACTCACTTTGCCATGGCGTGAAAATACACTTAATCATAATAATCCTCGAGAAGGTCTAGTCAATCTCTCAAGTCTCCTAGTCAAAAGAAATAACTCTAATGAGTATTTCTATGAAGTTTAAATGAAACTTATAAATTCTATTCTATCAAGTTTGTCAAAGTTCGTCCAAGAGAAAATTCCAACTTAAAACGGTCATAACTTGGTCATTTTAACTCGGAATTTTGCATATTATATACCGATTTTCACCTATTTGATGAGTGCTATCTGTTTCTAAAGTTATTTCTATCAAACAAGGTCATTTGGTCCATGAACAGTATGGTACAGAATGTGATACGAGATTCCCAACCCATAAATCAAATTTTAATTTCAATCAAAGCATCATCCACAAGCTTTGATAGATACTTAGCTATCATTATATCTTAAAAGACTCTTTTATATATGTAAATAACTCAATATCATGCATGGTTCATGGGTGTTGATCAATCTATTTCCTCATATACTTAGACAATGCTTCATGGAATGTGTAAGACACTATTTTCTTAGCTTTGTTTCTATCAAGTGTATTATATTTACATGCAATATCTACAAGTTATTATCATGAATGTCATGAGATGAGCTATCTATAATGACATTTGATAATAAGAATTCTTTTGGAAAACTTTTGCTTTGCAAAACCTTTGAAATTACTTGACTTGAGAAAACTAGTTTTATTTCTTACTAAATCACACTTGCTTTTATCAAAATACAACCTTAATGACATATATGCTTAATACCTTCATTATTTTGATAAAATTCTTCATCTTGGAGTTGGAAAATAGATGTTTAAATAGAGGGTTTACCTAGTTACGGATTTTATAAAATTCTAAGGAGTGAAAATATTGTTTAATCTATATTTCGAAACCTTTCCTTATTTTATTATTATACGTTGATAAAGTTCACTTATACTTGTCACAATTAGGTCTTTATTACATGTATTCTCTAGGACTTATATATTTCCATTAATATCCTTATTTTGGCATTTGGAAATAGTTGTTTAAATAGATGTCATTTCTAAATCCAAATTTTGAAATTTATATTTGAGATTGTTTCTTGTATAAACTCATTTAATCTTTCTAAAATTAATTCCTAATCAAGCCTACTCCTTAAGGCTTCCATTTCTTTAATAAAACTCTTGTTTTGGGGTTGAAAAACAGGTGCTCATATATCAAGCCTTCCTTATTACAGTTTGTTGCTAGGGTTGAAACATAATGTTATCATAACTTTGGTAAACTTTTCTTGTTTTGAAAATATCTCTTAGTAGATCTAGGCGTTACTTGTCAAAACCATTCCTTTATGTTACCTATTCTCTAAACCCTTCATATTTAATGTAAAATACTCATTTTGAAGTTGGAAAATAGCTTTTCTAAATAGGGTTCTTTCTACATCCGAATTTTCAAAAACCATTTTTGTTGAAACTAAAATAGATCTTAGACTTTTTAACATTTTCCCACTATTATTATGCTACTACAAGTCCTTTATGTACATAAAACAAAAATCTAAGGCATTTATGTATTCAAAACAACTAGATCCATTATATCATGCTAATCATGAATGCAAATGCACTATGAACATTATGTAGATAAGGTTAAATAATGAATAAATGCACAAAACATCAATAATAAAGCAAAATAATAGCAAAATAAATTAGATAACAAGATCCACAACATTGTGATGGCAAAAATCTCATGTTTAAGTGTTTCCACATCTCTAGAATAAATCTCATGGGGATTTTGAGTGAAATCACACATGTAGGATCTTGCCATTACATGTTTTATTATGGTAAGGTGTAGATCTATTACCTATTAGATGTGTGGAGCTAGAAAAACTAGAAGAAAAATGTTGTGAGAGTGTGTGTGTGTGGGTGTGTCATGGTCATAAGGAGAAGAAGAGATGAGAGAAAAAAATTGCAAGAGTTTTGTTTTGTTAAAAAGTGAGAAAGTGAAATGAAATAGCATAAAGGGGTATTTGCAGAAAAGTGGATTAGGGTTTGTGTGATAAATAAATTGAAGGAAATAAAGCAAATTGACAGGGAGAGTATGGGGAGGAGGTGCCGGTTTGCAAGGAAGAGAGAGAGAGAGAGATGTGTGTTATTTTGTTTAATAAAATTCAAAATTCAAAAGTAACTTAAGTAATAAAAGTATTGGAAAAGTAAATATAAGGAAAATGATGTAATATTGTAAGAATAGGTTGTAAAGATGTAAGAATAGAGTATAGATGGTTGTACTTATGAATAATATGATTAGAAATCAAAAAGTAAGTTAGTCAATTAAATTATCGATAATAATGAAAATATGATAAAAAAGTTATAATTAAACTTTTATAAAAAAAAATTATATAATTGATATATTTGAAAATCTTATGAAATTACGAGTCTAACGACACTAATAACATATTTTTAATATCTCGAGCTCCAGGACACGCTTTTCAAAGTCTAAATCCGATCGGGTTCAAAATAGGTCTAAAATTCACTAATTTGATATATTTAAGCATCCTAATATTATTACGAACCAATCTACACTCTTCACTCATATTTCAACTTCTTGGTTTAAGAACACGGGGTTGCCGGATCTAAACTGCTAGGATTTCCTAGGGATTTGTTGGCTTAGAGTTTCCGATTGACTTTCTGGCTTAGGGTTTAAGTTTGAAATTATCCTAAAAATTAGGAGTTTACATACTAATTGTGCATGATTTTGAGTCATTTTAGTAAAGATAAATGTGTAATTTTACACATTTATCAATGAACATGCTTGTATACTATGTGTTGGGTTTCACTACTCACTTTTAATCATTCTAGGTACTACTAATGACTTTTACATGGGCCTGCATTATGATTTTTAGGTTTTGGGAATAAGGACTGTGAGGAAGGATTTGGATAGCTTCATGCGTATCATAGAGACACAAACTATAGATTTTCTTAAAATTTTTCTAAAAACCTTGTCAAGCATTTTTTTTCCTATTGAATGATTGTAATTAACTTAGTACTTAATTATTTTTACTACTGGATGGGCCTTTAGGCTCAATGTTTTTCGGAATAAGCTATGTACACATTAGAGGCCCATAAATAGGTTGTGTTTATATATAAATGTATTTGTGAAAATTTATTCCTTAAACAATTATTTTTACAGTTTTTCTAAGTTAAACCTTAATTTGGAAAAGCATATAGCACTTTGCCAAATTTTCTAAATTGCTGCAAAACTGGAATGTCTTATGCTCATAGGATGTGATATGTTTAGAATTATTATTAATTGATGTAGAAACTTCAAATACATTATCCTTGTTATTTTCTTAGTTTTTTCCATTTCATCAAAAAAAATTCTAATAGTAAATCCATCTGCTATCAAATAAAAATTGTAGGTTATTGTCCTAAAAAAAATCAATAGAAATTGATTTTCTTTCTCATATAAGAATAAAAGTGCTACTAGTGTAAGCTAAAATAAAATTAAGAAGTTAGGGATATTTTAGACAAGCATACAACATTTTATAGGTAATATTCAATGGTAGACACAACATATTAGAAAAAAAAAAATACTGAAAAATGCACATCAATTTCATGACATAACCTATGGTATCAAACAATACTATGCATAGGAAGAGCAAGAAAAGGCCATTAAAAGCATCAAAGGCATTGACTCACATGAAAAGTTCAAGCTATATAGTGAGATAGACCTACCTAGGGACACAATTGACTGACATTTAACAAAAAAAAAAAAAAAAAACACTTGGCTTCACTTAAATAGGTGTATGAATTCTAGTGCAATTGTTACAAGCGTGTGGCATGCAACATCATGTGCATGGGGCATGCATTTTGAACTACACATGGTTTAAGAAGATGACTAGGATGACTGGGAGAGAAGTGTTTAAGAAGAAGGAGCAATTAAGAGCAAATCTACAAATTTCTCCATAAAACATACTTGTACAAATGCTTAAAAATTCACGATAGTAGATTTATTTACATTTTGTATGTAAATTAAGACACTAGAATTAAGAGGGATGAAAAATAGTCAGTAGTGATTTTATTTTGTTATCCAAAAGAATCTAAGTAATAAGTCAAAGTTGATCAGTGATTGCTTGATGAAACAATGAGTGTGTACGCACGTGTACATGAGAGAGAAAAGAGAGAGAGTGAGTCCAATGAAGTAAAGCCCTAGTTTCTTTTTGATCAAATAGCAGTATGAGACATGACTCATGAGTATAAGAAGTAGGGAGGATACATTTAATGTGCTTGCATGTCAAACCTAGACTCATTCAATAAATGGTTTTGTAAACAAATTTGGGTATTAAATCCAAACTTAGACATGGTTAAATTTGTGTTCAGTTTATAATTTGTATTGATTTTTACCTATTTAAGCCCTTTTATGACTATATTATATCGTGTTCGGATTTACTAGTTAGATCTTAAATTGTGAACATCATACATATCACTTGAATTTTAATGTTTTGCACTAGTAAAGTTAGCAAGGTTTGGAAAATTAACTAACTTACATGTCACAATAAGTTAAATCATAACAATTGTCACTATTTTTTTTAATATTTACTTCTTCAAGACCAAGTACATGAAATTAATTGTTTGAATTAAAAATTATATATAAATAAAAGCTTCATGCTAATGTTGTAAAATATTTTAAGAATTCAGACATTTGATTTATATATTTGTAAATTTTAGAAATTCTAGAAAAAGGTACAAAATATAGAGAATCTAAATATATAGACTAAACAAACATACATTAATAGAGGTGCATGTATTAAAAATATATAAATAATGTTAAAAATACATGGGATGTAGATGATTAAAAATTTAAAAATAATGGGTCATTTTTCAAACCTATTGATTTTGAGAATGTGAAGCTCTTTTACTTATTTATTTTCTTTTTCTTTTTTCTTTTTTACTAAATAGAGTAAGAGGTTATTTTATAATAGAGATGATTCTCAACGTCATGTCTACAAAAATGTTAATGTAATACGTATTTAATTGAAAGAGATATAAACTGTTATCACTACTGATGGGATGATCTAGTTTTTTTAAACAGGAATTTTTAATTATTTTTAAATAAAAGTATAGTTAAATTAAATACAATGAAAATGATATAAGAGATCGGTTAGGTTTGCCACTCTTTGATATGATAGAATCAATTTAAAATTTTATATTCCTATTAAGTTTTTATTGATACCACTCTATTAGTTATTTAACAGTTCAAATTTAAATAAATAATATGTCATTTACTATATTTATTTTAACTAAGTAATGCTATTGAACCATTGAGGAGAAGGTAGAAGTTCCCAAGAATAAATATGAAAAAGATAACTCATTAAAGCATACACATGATCGATGCAATTTCAGATGTAACTCTTTGGAGTAATGTTTGATAAATTCTTTTTCCTTATATTTTTAGTTAAATGCCAAATTTTGTAGTTGAACTTCACATAAAAATTCAATTAGGTAACTAAACTTTAAAGTTATCAATTTAATATCCAATTAAACTTTTTAAGCCTATTTTTACTATCGTCTTAATACTCTTTACTCTATTAACTGATTTAGGAGAGACAACATATCATTAAATTTTTATTATTTCTTTTAACACCGTCTAGTACTAATAAACTACTCCGTCCATATTAGAAAGCAAAGCAAATTGTGTTAGCGAGATAGTAAAAATAATCACGAAAAGTTTGATTGGATATTAAATTGACTGCTTCAAAATTTAGGTACTCAATTAAATTTTTGTATCAAATTTGATATTTTACCTTTTTTTTTTTTAATGTAGAGCCAGATGATTCTATCAAGCACGAGTACAAGCAATACAAAGGTTTGGGGGTTTGGCGCCTTGTTACTTGATTCACACCAATAAAATCAACTAAAGCACTTGGCGGATTCAAGATCCAAAAAAAGATACAAACCCTTGTGGTCGTTAGATGCAATCCAATTGGTTCATTTACCTTTCTCTTTATAACAACAAATACAACTATAAAAAAAATGCTGAAATATCTAATATCTACTCCATGCTATAGATAGACCAAAAGCTTCTTAGCTTGATCTAATTTTCGAGAACTAAGGAAGAGCATGTCACATAAAAAGTATTCCTTCATGCCTTTATTAATGCAAATTTCCTAGTGTACAGTGAATTCTAACCATTAAAATTACCGCTCTATAATTTGAAAAACATATATATATATATATATAGTATAGCTATAAAAGCTGCACGTTGAGAAAGGACAACGACGTATGTTCTTTAAATATTTCTGACTCAATTGTTTACTTTGAAAAATTTTTATAAAATGAAAAAATTATGCAACAAGTTTTATATATATTACCAATAATTTTATATTCTAGTGAATTAATTATTCAATTTGAAAAGTTTCTATAAAATGAAAATTTTATAATCTAGTAACACTTTTCATGATGTCTTAAATGAAAAATACCATGGAGGAATTTTCCTCCCTTTAATATTATATATATAAAAAAACCTTTAAATACATCGGCCGCACGGTTATCATAAAAAATTGACGATATAGATACTTCGTCATTCTCTTGTCACTTTCTATCTGTGCCACAATAGCGAAGCAGCGATCGGAAGAGCAGATGAAATTTAAAATTCTGTTTGTTGGATTTGCTTAAGTCAGCTAGCTCATAAGAAACGACATAAAAATGTATTCTCCGTTCAAGGATCTGCTTAACGTGTATCGAATCATTGCCTTTAGCTAGGCGGAAAAAATAAATCATCTATATAAATTGTACTTCTTCAAAGATAGTGTCAAACATCACACCGGATGCTTAAAATAATAATTTAGTAAATAATTATATATGAGATTATATAGAAAAATATAAGAATTTTAATATATTTTAAAAGAGTTGCACACCTCTTTATATTGGTAAGTTTGAATTATCTAATATTCATCTATATTTTATTTGTATCTAATTTACATATGTATTTTATTTATATTTTATATATATTATGCTTGATTAGTTATAAATAAAAATATTTATTTTTTGATAAATTTTTATTTAAAAATGATGTTAAAATAATTACAAAAAGATGAAACAAACAAAACATATACATATATATATATATCTAAGATAAAATTCTATGTTTCGTTTTTTTTTTCCTTCGACCCTGATTTGTTTAAATATAACAGTATATAGACCAGAAATGACGTAAAAATTTATCCATGGAAATTCAACCTATAGCACCACAAGCTTAAGTAGTTTTACCGGAAAAAATTTTAAGTTATTCATTTATTATTTTTTTCTTTTCTGTTTTCTTTTGAGCATGCGTTCCCATATGTTACCCGGTACGCAGCATAGGATATGGCATGGCGGCACGTAAGAAAGAGACGAGAGAAAGTGGGGAGGAAGCCAGAACACCCATGTACGTAAGCATGACAGTTGACATATACTTACAACTGTAGCCTAGTGATGAAGATAAGAGAGAAAACCTGGCAGCGGTAGCGGTGTGGTGACTGGTGATGGCATCAGCATGAGCTAGATGAGACGGTGGATATATATACATACAGGCATGTGAGATTTCGAGGTGTAAGGAAGGAGCGATAAAAGCTGTCAATCTGAATCTGCCTCCTCAGAGATTCGTACATTCTTCCGACACATAATCTGGAGACTCAGAGGACCATCATTTTCCCAATAATGACCTCTCGGATTATGGCCCCTTCCTCCAAAAATCATATATACATACATAAAAATGTATACGTACCTGTGTGTTTATAACTTCTGAGGCTTCTCGGTTTTCTTAATCTCGAATTTTATACTAAAAAAAGCTTAATTAAAATATTTGGTGTGGTGTCGATCCGTGTTTAATATATGACAGTGGAATTGGTATGTTTTAAGCTCACGTTGGTATCCCTATATAGAGAGGATAAAATGACTCTCTCATTATTTATGTTTCTGTTTATTATGTCTCGTTGTCCTATCTTGTTAATCTTGTTGATACATACGATCAGTGATAATAAAAAATTAATAACAAATTAAAAATCTCATATCAACCCTAACTATGTTTGTATTTCAGGCAAGTGACCTATCGATATTATAGTATAGATATTAAGCACATATTTTTCCACAAGGATCGATGGGTACTGATATTTACTATTTCCTTATTGTTTAACCTGCAAAATCAAATGAAGTAAGATGAATATATAATAAGTAATAATTATGGATCACAAATCAAGGGTTTTCAAAGGATTATACAAATTGTAATGATTTCGCTAAAGATAATTCTAATATTATGATGATATTTTTGAATAAAAGAATTTTTAATATAATTCATTATTTTTTCAAGATTATTGAATCCTAATCCTCAATTAATTAAGTGAAATATTCTTTCTAGTTAAAACCCCTAAGATCACATTATTGTTCTAAGATTCCTACAAAACATGATCACTCCTAATCTCGAAAATTATGCCGTCCCATATTCTAAAATTGCATATAACTCTTTCTAATTCTGTAGATTTATTCACACAAATAATTTCTTCAATTAATTTGCATGAAAATTAAAATCAAGAATCAATATTGCGCACTATCGATTCAAGATAACAAATAAGCACAATACAATAATTGAATTCAAGAATTTAGTCAATATATTAGAAACAATGAAGAACAAATCATACAAGTAACTAAGGTTTCATCAAATCCTAAACTATGATTCTACTCCACCATAAGAGAAGCAAAAAAATCACACAAAGAATACAAATTAAGTATATCCCCTGTTATAATCTAAATATTAAAGCACAACCTTGACTTGTAACAACTTAAGTATAATGCCCTATAACTATTCTAACTTCGAGGTATTCCATCTATGCTGTTGCTCTGGAGTCCTCTTCTTTTATAGATGTCTACCATCTCTTGAAAAGAAGTTTTCTTCTAGTAAAATTGGAAGGTCGAATCCTTAAAATTAGAAAAGTGTTTTTCTTCTCGATTGGCAAGTAAGTGCTTCAAAATAAGAAAGCAATCCTTCTAGTAAGGCAAGTGGTTATTCTTCATTAATGTTGAAGTGGATGTCTTCAAGTCTTTTAAAAATATCCTAAAATTGCCTTTTTCATTAAGTGATAACTCACACTTTCTTAAAATAAAGCAATTTCTAAAAATATCACAACTGTCAATATTACATTAGGATGACATGGTAATGTCGTTGCTGGTGTAACTTTCTAATTTTAATTTTTGAGAGTGACACTAGATAGACATGATAATGTATGTCCTTATGTAATTTTTCGTTTGCTGTTTTTCTTTTCCAATTTCTCAGATTTACACGAGGGAGACATGGTGATGTCTATGCTCGTGTAACATTCTATTCTCTCTAGTTTTTCTTTTTCTTTGTTTACACAATGAAAGGTATGATAGTGTCTTACCCAATGCAATTTTCTGTGGAATTTTCTTCCCTTTAGAACGACACGAGTAAAAGTAGGATAATGTTGTCCTCTGTCTCGCCATTTTCCTCGTTTTATCCTTTTGGCATCTACTTTTGAAATTCAAATGACATGTGCATGCACATAATAGTGTTTGTCTCATGTCTTTCAAAAAATTCATCATTTTTTTTTTATCAATTTACTTCTAATATTCATGAAACTTTATCAAATTCTTCCTTTTCTCATAATTAACAATTTAGGAATTTGAAATCAAATTATAAGAATTAGGTACTATTTTCATAAAATTATCCATTAAAATGACAAACAAAAAACATATTTTAGCACCTTTAAATTAGGAATAAATTAGGTTTATAAGCCATGTTGAGACATAAGTTTGAAGGCCAAGATTTGCCAAACTTATTTCAATTGGTACTGTGTTAAATGGTATGGTGGACTAACTCAATAAAACAAGAGAAATGGTAATAACAACAACAAAACATAAAGATAAAAGATGAACATATCAAAAATTGAAAAAAATAGTAGGAGGTAAACAATTAGTTGTAAAAGATATTGAGATTTAAAAAAAAAAAAAAATTCTGAATTACAACATTTGTTACGTTGACTATAATGAACAAAAGCATCACCTATGATAATTATAAAAAGGACATTTATATATAAACAACATATTAAAGCTACCAAAATGAGAAATATGAGCAAATTGTGTGTGGACGTTTGTCTTTCAAGCTTTTCTTGGAAAAAGATGTCTATAGTTAATACTTTCTTTAAATAAAGATAATGCTGGTAGCAACTTGAATAATAATAACAACATAGTGAATGCCATAATTAGGTTATCTATTCTAGGGATGCAACCGAGTCGGCCATTAATGAGTTTTCGACTCGTCCAATCCGATAAAAATCCTATAGGGTTAAACTCTAATAGGGTTGGATTTGGACATAGGTAAAAAACCCTATAGGGTATAAGGATCGGGTTTAGATACTACCAAAACCCAATGGATATTTGACCTTTACGACCCGACCCGCATCACTCGACCCGTTATTCCTAGTTAAAAAAAAATTATAATGTAAATGTAGTAACAGGCTAAATTTAAAAACAGATTGATAAAGAGAAGGTACATTGCTATATTATTAGACTATTATTTTATTAGCTGAAGTCTGCTAAATCTATTAAAAAAAAAAGTGGGTCGATTCTGGTTGATAATCCGGTGGATGGTCGGGCAGGTGATTGGGTTTATAATCGGATAGGTAACTGGGTAGGTGGCGGGTTTTAGAATAAACCTTATATGGTAGGTTTGTATATAGAAGGAAAATCCTATAAGATTATAGGGTTGGGTTTGGTATGTCCTATACTATAGCAGATTTAAGTTTGGGTTCATATGACCTACCTTAAACCCGACCTGTTACATCGCTAATATATTTGAAAGTTGTAGATATCTGACTCGCTCTTAGTTATAGTAGCATGTTTTTAATTAAAAAGTGGTTTTAAAGCGAATGACTATTAAGAGTGTACCAAATTGTCCAAATGGTATATGACTTACCTAAAACTCGACCTACCCAAATTGTTCAAACGGTTTGGGTTCATATGACCTACCCTAAACCCGATCCGGTTACATCGCTAATCTATTTGAAAGTTGTAGATATTTGACTCGCTCTTAGTTACAATAGCATGTTTATAATAAAAAAGTGGTTTTAAAGCGAATGACTATTAAGAGTGTACCAAATTGTTCAAACGGTATATGACCTACCCAAAACCCGACCTACCCAAATTGCTCAAACGGTTTGGGTTCATATGACCTACCAAAACCCAACCCGGTTACATCGCTAATCTATTTGAAAGTTGTAGATATTTGACTCACTCTTAGTTACAATAGCATGTTTTTAATAAAAAAGTGGTTTTAAAGCAAATGACTATTAAGAGTGTACCAAATTGTCCAAATGGTATAATAAGTTAATTATGGTTGTATGTTATATAGAGTAGTGTGATAGCTCTCAACTATATTAGCTTTAGGTTTTATTTGGTTTGTTTTATTTCAATTATTTTTTTATCTTATTTTTATCGTTTTCAAATAGACTGCTTGTCAAAAAATAGAGACAAATGAAAACATATATTTTTACTCATAAACAAATCAAACAAACCAGATATAGATCGAACATAAATAAGATACATATAAAATATATATGTAGATCAAATACAATAAGATATAAATGAAAATTAGACAATCAAAATAGATAGTGAATTGATAAAAGATGATACTTATAGTTCTTGAAAAATTGAAGCTAAACAAAACTAATTCTCATGTATATGTAACACTTAAAACAAATATAATTATAAAACCAAATAGCTGAAGTATCAAGTTTGGAAGTATTGCTATGCCATTCACATCAAATCTTAACCAAATTAGAAGGCCTCAATTCCCAATGTGAGTTGGCTAATCATGGAGTTACTTTGAGTTATTAACACAAACATGTGAATTATTAACACAGTCAACTAGAACCAACAAATCTCATACAACATATATTATGTGAATTATTAACACAGTCAACTAGAACCAACAAATCACATACAACATATATTAAGAAACACAACCCAATAATTATGACTCAACCATTATCTTAGTTAAGCACAAGAAATGATGGGAAAAACAACATTTGAGACAGGAAATTTAGAATAAGAGAGAAATGGCCTTGGATTAAAAATTCCTAGAAAACAAATCCATACTCAAATGATGTTATAAAAGTACAAAAGTTGATAAAACCTTAGAGTCAGGGTTTTATAACGACAGCAAAATGAAGAAAAGAAAAAGGCAAAGTTGTTGAAAAACGAGCATTTTACATTTGCATACGATCGTATATATAGTAGGTGAAAAACTATCTAAATGGAAGAAAAGAGAAATGCTTCGACGTAAATTCTACAATTACCATCCTAACTACCGTGTGGATGATAGCATTTGACCCTCTTTTTTTCCCCAAAAATTAGAGCTACTGGCTAGAAGTTGAACGGGTACTAATTTGATAGTAATTCCTAAAGTCATCAAAACGAAGGAAAAACACTACATTCTATGCAAAATGGATCCATAATCCGATTAGACTTGTATTCATCCTAAGCAAAGGCGTTCACTATTTTTATGAAAATCACATATTACTTGCCGAGAATTGTACACGATAAGTGCTGTTTTACATACTTATCAACTTTAACACTTTGGTTGTCTTTACGCAAGATTGAAATAATTAACACCTGTTGTTAAAAGGACAATTTTTCTACTGCTTTGATCACTTTGGAAAGTTCCTTATACCTGAAGCATGATGCTCAATTTATTATTTGTTGTATCTATATGAAAAAAAAAATTAATAAGCAATTTCGACACAGAGGTTATTAAGTTAGTCAATTAAATGCACCAGACGCATAAGTAGGGGAATTAACTAACAAATATATGTTCCATTTAACTGTATTTCCTATTTAAATAAACATTTCCCAATTTGAATTGAATGCAAGAACCCATTTTTTTAATGAAAATTTTTTTAGGAAAATATTTTTTCATTTTACTATGTTTGTTTAAAGAAAAATGGAACAATTATTAGAAATCATTTTTCCTTGTTTTGGAAAACATACTCATTACAACTTATTTTTGAAAAAAAAAAAAACAACTTATGGATTATAAAAGCATAAGTCATTTTTCTATTAATTTACGAGCTCTATTATCAATCATTTTACTATCTAAAGACATTAATTATTAATTTTTTAATATTCCCCTTTATGTGGATTTATTTCTCATTATAAAATATGCATTTTTAAATTTTTTTTTTTCACTTAGAATATATGAGTTGCCTTAATCTTTTACAAATAGAGGAAAACTATTTTCATAAAATTAATTAGCTAAACATATAGACTATGCCACTTTTCAGAATTTTTTTTTAAAAAAAAACCATTTTCGATTTTCAAATATTTTTCCTCAAAACAAATAGGGCTTAATATTATAAATCAAGAAAGCGATTTCCAACTTTTCTCTAATGGAGCAAATATTTATATAATATTGATTGATATCACAAGAACTACAAGTTAGTAAAGATAGTAGAGTCAATACATCTACTCATGTTTTCTTAGGCCCCTAATTTTTATACTCTATTTTCTTTTCATTACTTTTTTTTTCTAATTTTTCCTTGTCATTCATGCATCCCCAATTTCAATTTGATTTGATTTAAAATGTGCAGGTATCTTACTCTTTTTCTCAAACTTATGCATCCTATTTTAATTTATAGGAACTCTTTATTTTCTCTCTTTTTTCTACTTGTGCATCGCTTGTATTTTACTTCAGGGAGCCTTTTATGTATTCTTTTCCATTTTTGTTGGGATTATTCCCAACTTTAATTTCCTTTTTTCTTTCAACTTAATTTTTTTTTAAATTACTCAACTTTATGACATTTACATGTGTACATGGTGGCATTTATAATTTTAAAGATCATGGATAAATGCATCTACAAACACTGTTGGGAGATTGTGGGTGATGCTGTGACCAAAACCATCTAAACGAGCTTTAGAACATGAATGGTGGATAGTGAACTTAACAAAACTATCTTGTTCTCATCCCAAAAAAACTAGTGCAATCAAGCTCTCGAGTTCCGACCGTTCAATTTATGCACAACAATTTACAAAATTATTACAAAGATCCTAGTTCAAAGACTCAAACGACATTTGGATAATTTGATCAGTCCATCACAATCTAGCCTTGTGTCTAGAAGAACTGCTGCAGATAATGTCATATTTATTCAAGAGCTCCTCAGTACATGTTTGAGGAAAAGAGGAAGAAAAGGATGGATGATCATGAAAATTGATCTGGAGAAAGCTTATGAAAATCTTGAAAGGGACCTTATCCAAAATGCATTAGAGGTTATCAGTATTCTGCAACAATGGATAAAATTAATTAGCTCATGCATATCTACTTCAACTTTCTTGGTTATCATTAATGGGGAGATGCCATATTTCTTTAATAGTTCATGTGGACTACACCAAGGTTGTCTCATATCACCTTACCTTTTTATTTTCGTTATGGAACTCCTCAGCAGATGGATCCAAGTAGAAGTTGAAGTAGGTTGGTGGAAACCAATCAAAATCCAAGGAGTAGCATCAGAACTATCCCATGTGTTCTTTGCTGATGATCTATTACTAATGCGTGAAGATTTGAAAGAAAATGTAGCTACCATGATTGATTTACTAAATGTTTATGGATCCCTATCTAATTAGAAGATAAACTTCGAGAAGTCTAGAATTTTCTTCTCTCACAATGTTACAAGTGACATGAGGAACTCAATTTGCCAACTTGCCAAAATGTGACACACAGAAAATTTGGGTACTTATCTAGGATTTCATCTTAATGATAAAGGAAGTTTAATTAAAATGGCTATGGATAACATCCTAGAGAAAATGAGAAGAAAACTCACTGGATGGAAATTAAAACTACTTTCCATGATAGGTAGACATCTATTCATCAAATCTACCTTCGAAGGGATCCTAGCTTACTATATGCAAGCCAGTTTCATCCCTAGAGGAGTCATTGACAAGGCTAAAAGGATAATCCATAATTTCCTATGGAGAGGGGGTGATACAAATAAATGCACCTTATAAGTTGGAATGAAGTGACACAACCTAAAGACAAGAATGGCCTATAAGTTGGAATGAAATGACACAACTTAAAGACAGGAATGGCCTAGGTATATGGAACCTCCGAAAGAGAAATGATGCTTGTCTGGCTAAAAGCAACTAGAAATTGAAGACAAAGAAACTCATTTAGACTGACATAGCAAAGACAAAACTTGTACAATTTGGAAAAGGAAGGAATACAACAGGTTTCAAAACCATGAGACATATTATTGCTTCCTCTAAAAGGGTGGATAAACACTGCATCTATAGACTAAGAAATGGTAAAACATGCTCCTTCTAGCCCACTAATTGGTCAAACTTTAATTCACCATCAAGTTTCATCTATGGCCCTTTCACTAGGAACATGCTGTAGATCATAGTAGCTTTAGCTTGGCAGGATGATGAAAATTAGAATAAAGAAATCATAGGCTATCCTCTTGATAGGAACATCAAGTGTAGCTTCTAACACTTGTGCTAACTGTCCAAATGTAGCTTGCAAATCCACTTGTGGGTCAATAGCAGGTGGATTTTGGGGAGGTACAGTAGGTTGATTTGCTTCTTCCTCGAGATGATTTAAGGCGCTTTGCTTTTAACGCCTTCTTCTTCTACCTCGGCTGTTTAGATTTTATTTTTGTAAGCTTATAATCTTTTCAATAGGTTTATTAACTCTTTAAACAGATACAACGGAAATTACATAAATTTTATCGCATATAATCATATTCTTGAAATAAGAATTCATGAAGTAGGTAAAGAAATTTTAACAAGATTGAAATTCAAGTAAAACATGTTCATTGAAATAAGAAATTGATAATAGGCACAAGACCCTTACATAAAGGAAATCATAACATAAAAACATATAATAACATTACAAAGAAAACACAAACAACACCTTTCCACAAAGCATGAAATCTAATATACCCGACCTAACATTTTAAGCCATTTACAAAATTCTATTGGACTATATGGACATGCTCGGGGTCTAACTCTTGACTTTCTTCCTTCCTTCCTTCCTCTTTCCTTCTTCGTCCTTCTTTCTTTCTTTTTGCCAATTTTCATAAGGATGGTGCATCACCTAGATTTTTGCTTGACGAGCTCCTTTACCTCTTGCTCAAAAATATCACAAGTATTAGTACACAGTCATCCTTCTTTTCTTTACTACTTCCTTTACCCTTTTGGGTAGGTCGGCGATCGTATCCTCTCTAAGTATTCCATCATTCTCAGAGAATAATACTCAATTGAGTCCAGAATCTTCTTCTATAATAAACTGCAGGGTTGGTTCCCGAGACACACTTCGGTGACTAAGAGAGTACTCGCTTTGCTCATACACATTCCCCCATAGGTGGGGATCTAAGGTTTCATCATCGGACTTAACATTTATGACTGAGGAATTTGATGGCGCAGCATCAACATCCATTGCTGGGGTAGTCTCTCAGTTCCTCGCTACCAACTGAGCTTATCTCTCCTTATACCATCGTATATTTTCATGCGGGTCATTTTCCTCTTCGATCCACATCTGATCCTCCTAAGGTATTGTGGGCTCATTCTCAGCAGGCATTTCTTCTGGGTCTTCCTCCAGATCGTCTTCGGGATCCTCTTTAGGATCTTTTTCCTCCTCTTCAACTTCTTCTACTTCCTCCTTAGGTTTTCCTTCTTCGGCTTCACCCGATCTAACATCTACTAGGACTTCATCTTCATCAAGCTTAATTCCCGTCAATGGCAACGGTTGAGGTGCTTCCTCACTAGGTGGTTTGAGCATATTCTAGTACACACCATGCATATAAAATGCTCCTTCATAATCAGCTCTACACCAATCACCATGATCCTTGATTTCATCATGAGCATAGATGGATAGTGGCCCAATTTGCTATAAGTTTGGAAATCAAGAAAGGTTGATGTTCCTTCTCTTCGTAGCACAAAAGTCGCCTCCTGTAACATGGACTCATTGTTGGTGAACAAGGCGATGTTTTCGATGGTGTATATCACTTCTAACTCTGACCACTTCTTCTTCCTTATGGGGCAATATCTTATTGTCTCAATAACCTTTGCCCATTTGGTATATCTCAATCTTTTTTTCTACAAAACAAACATTTCCTTCAATGATTTCGGTCTTCTTGCTAAAGCAAACTCTTCATAAAGGACTTTAAGTCTTAGTCGGTAGTTGATAAGGGTTTCATTTGGCCTTTTTCAAAATTTTTGAGCCTCCAAGTAGGCTTCTCCTAGGGACATCTATTCACAAAAGAAAGGGAGTAAAAGAACTTATTCTATCCATGATAAAACTATATAAGTCTTTCCTATTTCCATTCTACTAATTTTCTTCTTAAGTCCATTTCTATTGTTATGATCTAAAATTTTTAACCATGCTATGATACAAACTTAAATTGTCACACCCCCAAGGGTACTCTAAACACAACAGTCCATTGCACTCAATATTAAAGCTTAAATATGACAACTTTAGTCATCCCATAAGCTTCGATACCAGGTGTAAGGCATATGCTCTTGGTCATAGAAGACCAACTTTGGAACAAGTTGTTTAAGAAGACATTTATATAGCAATTAAGAATGGAAATCATAACATATCATCTTAAATATGGAAATATAAAGGTCTAAAATATCAAAGGGGCATTTCCTTATCAAAATATAAGGTCTATTAAAGTCTATTCAAAATAATTATATGGAGATTTACTTAGTAGCCTAAGTCTACATCTAGTCTTTGACTTCTTCCAAAAACTCGTTAGGCCAAAAGGTAATACCTGGGAGAAATAACCACGAGGCATCAACCATAGATAGAGGACCTGCAAAAGATATCTATTAGGTAGGTAAGTTTCTTGCTTAGTGAGAATTAATTCCATAAATAAAGTACTCAGATAAATCAATTTTCAAAAAAGTTATTTAACAAGCATATGAAATGCAATCAAACATGTGAGCAAACAATACATACTATTTGTAATGGTTGTGCTATGGATGTATTGGAGAGGCTTATATGCATGTAAAAAGGGTTGAGCCAAACCCATGTGGGACAATCCTTCACGCCATGTGTAGCAGTGGTCCCCAAAAGGCTGTGCGCGAGAGAGTCTTCCCGGTAAGGACTCCGGGGCCCACAGATGAGGGCGATGCTACTGTGAAGTGGTAACGCTGGGGAGCCCACATGAAAACACCCAACCCTTTTTTACATGCATATAAGCCCTCCAATACACCCATAGCGCAACATTACAGACTATATGTAATGGTTGTGCTATGGGTGTATTGGAGAGGCTTATATGCATGTAAAAAGGGTTGGGTGTTTTTCATGTGGGCTTCCCAGCGTTACCACTTCACAGTAGCATCGCCCTCATCTGTGGGCCCCGGAGTCCTTACCGGGAAGACTCTCTCGCGCACAGCCTTTTGGGGACCACTGCTACACATGGCGTGAAGGATTGTCCCACATGGGTTTAGCTCAACCCTTTTTACATGCATATAAGCCTCTCCAATACACTCATAGCACAACCATTACAGACTATATGTAATGGTTGTGCTATGGGTGTATTGGAGAGGCTTATATGCATGTAAAAAGGGTTGAGCCAAACCCATGTGGACAATCCTTCACGCCATGTGTAGCAGTGGTCCCCAAAAGGCTGTACGCGAGAGAGTCTTCCCGGTAAGGACTCCGGGGCCCACAGATGAGGGCGATGCTACTGTAAAGTGGTAACGCTGGGGAGCCCACATGAAAAACACCCAACCCTTTTTACATGCATATAAGCCTCTCCAATACACCCATAGCACAACCATTACAGACTATATATAATGATTGTCCCACATGGGTTTGGCTCAACCATTACAGACTATATGTAATGGTTGTGCTATGGGTGTATTGGAGAGACTTATATGCATGTAAAAAGGGTTGAACCAAACCATGTGGGAAATCCTTCACGCATGTGTAGCAGTGGTCCCCAAAAGCTGTGCGGGAGAGAGTCTCCGGTAAGACTCTGGGGCCCACAGATGAAGGCGATGCTATGAAGTGGTAACGCTGGGGAGCCCACATGAAAACAACCCAACCCTTTTTTACATGCATATAAGCCTCTCCAATACACGAGAATCATATGTTTGAATGGACTTATCCCTTCATTCGGTGGTTAGGTGTTCTGAGCAACAAGGCCATAGTTCGCAAATAAAGTTTTTGTAGTTTTTATACAAACTATACTAGTCATCAAATTTTAGTTATTTCAAGTGTCTACCCACCATTTTATTACGGGCAATCAAAGCCATAGAGTAGATTTTTGGGTTCTATGAGCCTCATTACTATGCCCTTGTCCCATCAGGGTATAGTAATGAATGCAATGTAACTCACTACATGTCATGCATAAATCATTTTATTAAGTAATCCTGGCATAATATTAGACATTTTATAAGTGATCACAGAATTTTTAGACAAATCATTCTTATACTAAATCATACAATGATTAGTTAATAATTATCGCCTCGATATACTTAACATAATTTCAATCTATAAGTAAAGCACATGCACAATTATGTTTTATCTTTTCCTAAAGTCTAGTGCTGCTAAATGATAAGCAAAAACATAAGTACAAAAATATACGAATTTAAACTCACTCGGTCATAGTAGAAGCTTCTAGTCAAAGTAATCCTCCAGGTAAGGAAGCTTGGACTCCATGTCACGTAAATAAGAGAAATACCCAAAATGAGTATTTCTTGGAAGTTCTACTTAACTTGCAATTCTATTTTACTAAGTTTGTTAAAATTTGTATGCGGTGAAATTCTAACTTAAAATAGCCATAACTTACTCATTTTAACTCAAATTCGTATAGTATATACCGTTTTTTACATACTCGAAAAGATATATCCATTTCTAAGGTTATTTCCTTCATAAAATGTCATTTGGTCACTAAAAGATACGACACAAAATCAACACAAAAATTCCCACATTTAAAACATGATTTTTCTAACTTTATGTTAACAAAAAATTTCATGGAAAACATATAAATACATATATAGTTTGAAAAATCCTTTTAATACATATGCAACTCATAATATAAATATGATTCTAATGATGTTGTCTTAACCAATAATTTTTCATAAAACAATCTTGTTTTTGTAGTTGAAAAAGTGAAGTTTGACAAAATTATGTTAAGTTGTTTAGAAATAAACTAAGGATCTTTAAGTCATTAAATATGTATATAATTTATTTTCTTAGATTCTTAAAAGATAACTTTTGATTCAAAAACTTTAGTTTTTCTAAGTTTTTCTCAAATTTTATTTTCTAATTATATTTTACTTGGTGAGTTGATTCTTAACTTATTTTGGAAAACTTGAGTTGATCCTTGTTTTTATTAAAAATGTTGGTAAGAATTTTATCATTAAGTTTTTAAGAAAATTCCTTATAGAAAAGTATTATCAATCTTAAGGTCTTTTAATAGTAGTTTGAAAAGAAAATAAGGGGTTCCTTAGTTGTTTTTGCAAAAGCTTTGTATATCAAGACACTTAGAATCTATGGGGTTTTTGGTCAAAAATCCTTTGTAAAATATTTAGTTGAAATAAAATCCTAAGTCTTTATGAAACTTTTCCTAAGTGATATAGCTATATTTTTAAAGTAAGTTGAGCTTATTTTCTTTTACTTAGGAAAGAATCTTTTTATTTTTTATTAAGAAAACTATTAATATAATCATGCATGAAGTATGAGTATGATGCTAGTAACATGATGATGATGATGATGATGATAATAATAATAATAATAATAATAATAGAGATGGAAAGATATAAGAATGAGCAATAAATAAATATCAAGTATTGGAAGCCTTAGATTGATTTCAAGGCTTCCAGACTTAGTCATGGGTAAGTCCAAAGAAAGAAAAACAAAAAAAATAATAAAATTATTTTGACTTGATGAGGATAAGTCTAAGACTAGAAAGACTAGTCTTAATATTATAGCATGAAATGAAATTAATAAATTGCAAGCATAAATAAATAAAACGGTTTGTTAGTGAGCTTATATGCTCTAAGAAATTATATAGATATATATAAATAATATGATATAGAAGTTAGGTTAGAGAAACAATAATGAAATATACATAGCTAAAACAACATAGTAATAAAACAGCATAAAGTGTAATTTGTTCATGAATAAGAACAAAACATGAACATAGTGCTGTTTCTATAATATTTAAATATTTAAGAAACATATACCATGGTCATGTTAAGTTACATGGCATAGTAGAAAAATATAGGTAAGAATATTTACCGAAGGTAGAATATTTGGTTGGTAGTTTTAGAGAGATCTGTAGTATGTGTGAAGAAGAAATGTAGGAAATTGGAAAAGTGAGAGGGAGAGAATTTGAGGAGAGATTTTGAGAGAGTTTTGTTAATATAAAAAAGTATGCGAAAAAAATGGAGAGAGAAGGGGGTATTTACAGAGTTTGAAGGAGGGAAATTTGTGTAATTAAAATAAATTGAAAAAGAAAAAAATAGAGATGAAAGAGAGAGGGGGGACACCAGTTGAGAAGAGGGAGGGGAGAGAGAGATATATGTTTTGTTTTATATTTTTGTTAATTAAAAATAATAAGCTGAAAGGTGTAATGTGAATGAAGATGTATCAGAAATGTAAAAAGTAGAAAATAGGTATGGTAGAGTGTAAGAATAGGTGTGGAAAAAGTAGAGATAGATGAAAGTATATAATAGTACTATGAATAGTAGATAAGACAAATTTATACAAGTAGTAAAGAAAATATGTAATTAAGCTATATCTGATATTTTTATATATCGAAAAATTATAAACTAGTATTATTGAAATCCTTGTATTTTTACGATTTTATTGGTATTATCACAATATTTTTACCGTCGTTGTATCGGACACGGTTTTTCGAAAAACTGATCTTGTTTAGATATGAAATACACTAAAAATTAATGAATCTGATAATTTTAAGCTTTCTTATATTATTATAAACTATTTTCTACAATTATTTCAATTTCTTTGTTTAGGGATTAAGAGTGCGAGAGTGTCGGATCTAAAACTACTAGGTTTTGTTATAGGTTTGTTGACTTTAGGGTTTTCGGTTGACTTCTAGTTTAGGGTATAAGCATAAACCATAACTTAAAATATAGGGGTTTACATTAAAGACATAAGTGGAGAACTAACTACCAAATCTGCTTATGAATGCCTTCTCCCAAAGAAGGAAGGAAACAACATGACCCTAATTTCCAACTGGCTATGGAAAACAAAGACTAGTTCTAAGATCCAAATGTTCCTATGGAGATGCTCCAGAGACCGCCTTCTTACAAGAAACCATTTGATATCAAGGGGTATGAATGTTGATCCTCTATGTTCTTTATGCAAAAAGAGCCTAAAGATCGAACACACCTCTTCATGAATTGCTCTTGGTCAAAGCAGAAATGGACAGCTATCAATAGCAATCTAAATTTCCAAGCCTCCTTCAACCTTCCTTTTAGTAAATGGCTTTACCAAAATGCTAAAAACCAATGTGGCTACTCTAATTTTGCTACTCCATCATGGGAATCCACTTTCTGCTTTGCATTATGGCATAGTTGGAAGGCTCGCAATGACTACATCTATAGAGAGGGTAAAGCAATATCTGATCAGAACTATATTGTTCGTTATAGTTCTCATAAATTTTGGTCTATGATGAAACTTGCAAGAAAGAGAGCAACCATCCTATAGAAAGAAAGAATTTGGTATGTCCCAGATAAGGGAACTTTAAAACTAAACATGGATACAGGATGTAATGTTATTGAAGCATGGGCTGGTGTGGCTAGTTGTTTGCGTAATGATAGAGGTGAATGCATAACAGGATGGTAGAAGAATATCCACTTGCAATCCCATAGAAGTAGGATTATGGAGCATTTTCTAGGCCTTGAAATTAGCAAGCACATTTCAAGACCAACTAATAATCATTGAGATTGATTCTACTGAGGTAGTTAACTAGCTTGTAGTTGATATATCTTCTGATTCTTTTTGCTAAACCTAATTATCCAATGCAAGCAACTAATCTAGATGATCCCATGGGTCCAATTGTCTTAGATGCCCGAGGAGGACAATTCAATCCCATATGATATAGTGAAAGGATGTGCAACTTATGGTAGGATTTTCTTCTTCACAAGAAAGATCTCACCAACTATTTTCGCCTCCTTCTCTCCTAATGTCTAGAGCTTTTGTCTTTCTCTAATATTGTTATTGATTGTAACGAACCAAACTTGTTTCCTCCTCTATCATTACTTGACATGCGAGGGGTGTTGTGGTTCTATTTGCTCCTTAAGCTTTTAAATGAAGTTTTTGAAAAAAAAAAAAAAAGACATTGCCTCAGCTAAAAATCATTAAATCATAATTTAATTTAAAGATAACCAAGCACAACAAAGATTTTATGATTGGATTTGGAAGTCAAAATCCAAAATCTAAACACAAAAGGTTAATTAAGAAAAGTGCTTGTGTGTATAAAGTAGTGGCTTAATTCATGCAAAGAATGTGTTGATTATTCTTGAAAAAAAAAAAAAAAAAGGGTAGTGAAGAGATTTGACATATCTCAAGCACAAAAGAAGTATTGTTTCGCCAAACATATTACGTAAATGCTACATGTAAGGTTGTAATTAATCTAATGGCTCGTTTAATATGTAGGAATGGACCGGAATGGAATCACGATTCCCGTTTCTATGAAGATAGAATTGCAATTTCTTTCCACCCTCCCTTAAATATTTTTACTTAAATTATCTTTTTATTTATATGAATTTACTATCTTATTTTTTTGTAAAGGATATTTGGTAAACTCCAATATAAACTACTCCTTTCCATTATGTGTCTATATCCAAACAAAGAATCTTTATCGATTCCATTCTATTTCATTCATTTGATTCCAATCTATTTCATCGTGAATGAATCCTGCATACCAAACTTGAAATAAGGTAGATTATAATCAATTTTATTTACAAATTTATATTCAATATTTGTAGAAATTTCAACAACATTTCATTTGTTTTTCCATACATTAAAAGTTTACAAAAACTTACAAAATTCACTTGTTAGACATATATATATAATATAAAAAATTATCTAATTTATAAAAAATTGGCAATGGCCCCATTAGTAGGCTTAGCTTAATCAGTCCATCACGAGTAAAAGCTTACTAAAATTTAATAAATGAAGTTACTGACTATCATCAAATTTCATGAACAACTCTCAAAATTGGAGTGAGAAATGAAATAAAATCTCTCATAAAGAATTCTCAACAATTCAAAATCAAGCTCACTCCAGCCCATCACATTATATATTATCCTTATACTTGGAACCAAGTGAATCTATTTGAAATCCACACAACATTCATCATCAATACTTGAAATAGTGAAATGTGAGTAACGAAGCCTAATACAACAGTAATCAACCATAATGCCACATGTCACACATACTTAGGCTAATGCAACATACAATAGGTATAATTTATTTATGGTCAAAGTTAGACAAGCAGTGCGTTTCCAACATTGCAAAATAAATAAACATAAAAGTACTCATGACTCTGGCATAATAAACAGTAGGGGATGAAAGGGGTCCAAATCATATATTGAGGGTTAACGGGTGTCTAACACCATGCTAGAAAAGAAAAAGAAAGTATTATTATATGAAATACATTACTAATCTAGTCATCAATGAGAGTAATCTAATGCAATGCTTTATTTGAGATCCTATATGCTTGTATAACCTCATTGCAACTTCACTCTAGCTTCAATTGACCCTACCAGCCATAGGGTTTTCCTATTGGCTACCTATTGAGTCATACAATGCATTCCATAAGGGCTTATGTGGCTAACTTTCTCATCCTCTCAAAGTTGCGATTAGACATGTAACTTAGTCTAAGGTTATTGCTTGCTAGATTAAACAACTATGTAATAAGCAACACACAATTAGTTTATCAATTTTGAGTAATACTTTAATTTTAATTTTTTATCCTAACACACAACATGAAATTATTGCATAACCAATAAGGAAGTTACACTCTTTTCTTAAGAAGCTTAAAATTGCTCTTAATTTATTCATAAACTGGAAATTCTAAATTAGGATTGTTCTTATCAATTTTGCTAATCATTTCATCCTTTTCATCATTTAAGTTGTTGTCATTATATGAGGTAGGTTCCATGAGTTTGTGGCTTCTTCTCATGGGCTTAACTATTTTGTTTACATCAAAACCTTGGTTATTGATAAGTGTTCTACCAAGTATTTATGTCACTTATTTTATAGATATCCAAGTTGTCAAATTAATTATATAGGTTTGAATCGAATTAGTTTTTGAGTTTAGGCAAAATGATCCATTAGTGATCAATTTTGTTGGAGCCTAACTCTTAATTAATCAAGAGTTAGTTACATTGGATCACTTATTAGTTCTTATGAACTTACTTCCATTTATTACATAGTTTTGTCACTTATTACGTACTTAATATACGTATATAACATACCACAATCTTTCATATTAAATATGATAAATGTGTAAAATTACAAATTTATCTCATGAATTCAACACACTTTCATGCTACTTTGAGTACTTCTATCATGCAAATCTTTCTTAAACAAGTGAAGTTCCATAATTTTGTATCAATCCCATATAAGTGTTGTTGCACAAGCTAATTTCTTCGGTAGAGAGAAAAAGCGGTCAGAGGTATGCCATGGGATTGTCCGGCATGGCTACTCTAATACTTAAGTTAGTCCACGAGTCCTCCTTTTCCAAAGAACAACTACTCAGGTAGGAAATGGGGTGGTACTCTCTTAGAAAAGGGGTATTTATAGTATATAGGATCATACCAGGATAGGTCCACCAAATCTCTTTGGTTAGAGCGAATCTCTTCCTAGTAGTTGACTTGATACCCGAGGTGATGAGGGCACTCCAGATAGGGAGCGACTGTTGTAAAGATTGTGGCTAGGTTGGTTATGTCCCTCCTCTAGTCCCGAGATAGGATAGAGGTATTGTATGGCTTAGAGGCCTGGGCAAGTTAGTAGAAATCATTCATGATGAGTTCAACCCATGGTGGTTCGTTGGTAATCCTTGGGGATTATCTTCGAGGTCGAGCTCATGGAGAGGATTCCCATTGAGCTCACCAGCAACAGTACCAAAAACTTGGTGGAGGTAATATCCAGTTTTAAATTTAGTAAATTCTTTTCTAAATCATTATCTAACTACGGTCTCCATAGGGCAGCGCATCGTCAGATGTAGCATAGTAGAAAAAGATCTAGGTCATATTCCAACAGAAAGCTGGTGAGTACTTCTACTCTCACTCTTTTCTTGTTATTTAGCTAACAAAAACAAAGGGGTTTTATATACATAGAAGTTAATCTAAGTCTAAACTAACAAAAACGAACAACAAACAAAGAAGCAAGTTTCACAGTAACATGTAAGAATAAAGATAAATCAATTCATAAGGTTGCTTGGGTCATGCTTCACCTTAGGTTTATTCATGTAACTTCAGAATTTCTCAGAAAAAGTTGTGTTGAATTATTGAATTGTCAGAGTCGCAAATGTAAATTTAAGCCTCTCCTAAGGTTATAAACTTTAGATCTAAACCAGACTAGCATAATCCTTTCTCAAGCTATCATCGGCTTAGATCTACATAAAGAACAAGAATCCTTTGTTTTTAAAACCAACTCAATGAATTTTAAAACAAGTGACAAAAGGTTTTCACTTGCTTCTCTCGAGGTAGTTAGGATCAATCTCATATAACCTAGATCTATTCATTAAAATAGCCTCTCAACCTATTTTAACAAAATGTGACTTGAACCCATATCATGCACTATACAAATTCAAGAAATATGAAGCTCAAGATATTGAACTCAATAAAACAACACGTATTCAAGATAAAACACAATAATGTTACATGAAATTGACCAAAGATCCACAAACCCAAACAAAATCAACTACCCCATGAATATGATGATACAAAGCAATAAATAAGAGAAATAGGAAAGACCCATAATGAGATAAAGCAATAAAGAACAAATATCCTTGATGGATCGAAGTATTTAAGCACAAAGCTGCTATGAAACCTTAAGAGTTCTTGTGTTTCTCTCTCTAGCCTCTCTCTCTAAAGAGAAAAATCATGTTTTCTCTAACTGCAAGAGAGTATTTATAGTCTTCTAATTTCTTCCCTTTCCTTCCTCCCCTTGCAGTGTTGAAGAAGGGCTAAAAAGATGAAAGGCTTGTTTCTTGCACAATCTGGCCTAATCTTACTTTTGTTGCTTCAAATCATCATATAATCTTCTAAATAAGCACTTGAAGCCTGAAAACAAATTTTAACATAATAAATGTCCTTTTCTTAATCAAATCGTAAAAATTACATAATGAATATGTCTAAATAAGCACAAAAAATATGAGACTTTTGACACTTTTCAGAAGTGTTCCATGCACCCTTGTACAAATTGGTGTAAGTGACATCTAGGGATTCCACACTAGGTTGAACCAAGGTTTTCCTTAGCATGGGTTTTTCTTGAGCAGGTACGGCAGGTGACTTACTAGGCCGTAGGGCCTAGTTGTGGCAATGGTAGGCCGAATGGGTTGTAGCTCATATTTTGCTATCAATACTTATGTCCACACCCCTTCCCCCACTAACTCTCATTGTGCTGAGATGAGGAGAGTGATCGACCTAGATTTAGCTTACGAGGTAGGGTTAAGGTGATCGTTTGACCACTAATGTTTTCCAAATGTTATTTCTCTTTCATTTAAGTTGCAACCTCATGAATATTGTCATCCTCGGGTTTTGTGTCTTCTAATCTTGTCCAATGATGAGCTAGATTGTCATTTCGGGTCCCGTACTAGTCAGACTTATTGGGGAAGCTTTGTGGGGTTTCCAAGAGACATGACACAGGTTGTGTCAATCATGACAATTGTTGCGGGTATTTTGGTAGCGTAGGTGGGCCCAAGGGATCTAGGCTACACTATTCTCTATTTGAGGTAGCATTTAGCCTCTTCATCTCCCCTTCTAATCCGTATATATATAAATATATATATATGTGCATGTACTTCTTATACGAAACATCTATACAACAAAAATCATTCACATAGGTCCCTTTCTCTTGTAGGAAAAACTTTTATTTTCAAGTGTTTTCTTCTGTTCATCCCCAAAGAAGATGTCAAGTTTAGGTCACTCTATTAAGTTCTTTTCCCATGATTCCAAGGGTGTGGTGCAATGCACTATAGGTGAGGTAAGTAGAGGTGAGGGAGAGGCCGGTTCAGATTTAGGGAGCTTGAGTCATGGTGGAGGTGTTAGGTCAGAGAGCAATAGTTCAACCTTTGTAAGCGGTTGTAAAGAGGGATCCAATGAGGTCTCCGTGTTGTCGACAAAGAAGAAGATTATTTTAAGCTCTCGTTCACGAAGTTAGCCAATAAGTTCTACCAGTGCCTAATAGATAAATATCCCTTCAATGGCCTATACAAAGGGGGCGTTGTCCCATTGCATAATGTGGGGACAAATGGAAATGGTGATGATGGGATTTGTTGTACACTTATGAAAAGGGCTATTCACTGAAAAGAGATGTAGGGAGCTCCTCAAGACCGAGAGGTCGTGATGCGTTCAAGTTTAGATTGAGCCTGCATTCTTGGTGGTCTGTTTTTTGCTTTGTATAGTAAGGCCTTTTGGTTCGATTTGCAGATGCCTTTTTCCTTATTTTAGAGAGAGTTTTTTAAGTACCATCGGTTATGCCTAACTCAATTATTGCCCAACGCTTAGCAAATACTGGTGGCTTTCGAGGCCATCTACCTTAGTATGATGGTACGACCTACCCCAACCTTATTTCAACAATTTTTTTCTCATATAAAAGGTTGAAGGAAAGGTGGTGGTATCTTGCCAAGTAACCCAAGAGTTTGTGTCATGCCCTGAAGGGTACACTAAACGTAGCAGTCCGCCATACATAATACTAAAGCCTAAGAATGACTACCTCAGTCACGCGAAAGCTTCCATATCATATACAAGGTGTACATCACAACCAAGAGAACGCATTAGAGTAGCGCAATTTACATTGATAATAATTAAGTAATAAGGCAAGGAGAATACTTAACATAAAACATGAAAATGGTAAATTATAATTCTTAAGGGCATATCCCTCTATTCTCTTTAAGTCAAAATAAATACACTTCTTAGAAATTTCCAAAACACTAGCATACATTATATATAAGGAACCTTATAGAATAACTTCATCTTATGTTCCCATTGCCTTCATAAAAGTTTAACGTTCTTCCATAACTTCCTTAATGTAATGATCTTCAACTTAAGCCACAGGTATACTTGTTTCAATAAGATCTATAAGGGTATAAGCTTATAACTAGCTTAGTGAGGTATTCCTTTTTATTTGTACCATGGTTTCAAACAAGTTCATTTAAATTTTCGCACATATGCTATGCATACAATGCAACAATCACGTGATTATACAAATATATATAGTTATCCGGAAACCATATATAGAACAGATTCACCCCTCTATATCGAAGGTTAAGGAATTGGTAATGAAGATTTGGACCTTCTACTACTAGTCCCTAGGTCTTCACCCAAAGCGTTTGATTGGCTTAGCTCCGAACTTAGAGTCGAATTCCCCGAGCGATTTGGATTCCTTAGGAAGGAACATGGCCCGTGACCCACCACAATAACAACTAATCCAACTCTACTTGTAGGAGTAGCAGCCTTCCGAAAGAGATGTGACTCGATGGATACTATGCGTGAGTATTTTATTTTTCTTAAGCCAAAACTTATTAAGGTTTATTAGGGGGCAATCAATCAATTTGGCAAGCAATAAGCAATCATATAAGTAAGTAAACAAAACACTTAAACAGGCAATTTGAAGTTGCGATATTCTTAATTCTCATTTCACACATAAGCATAGAATAGCATATATACATATCCCCGAATTCTCCATACATATCCATTTTTATCTTTTCTTAGTATACTAATGCCATTACTTTACAAGCACAAGCAAGGTAACGGAAATTAAGAGGAATAACTCACTCATCCATTTCGCAATCTTTTTAGTCGTAGCAATCCTCAAGAAGGATAATCTCGTATCCTTCATCATCCAGACAAAAGAAATACCTGGGATGAGTATTTCGTAGAAATTCTACTTAAACTTTCTAATTCTATTTCACTATGTTCGTCAAAATCGTATAAATGAAATTCCAATTAAAATGGCCATAACTTGCTCATTTTAACTCGGAATTTCGCATATAATATACCATTTTCTACTTATTCGAAAAGATCTAACTGTTTCTAAGGTTATTTTTGTCATATAAGATCATCTGGTTCCGAAACCATAACGAATATTTCTAGATTTTGCGAAACAATTTTCCAACTCAACTTCATTCAAAAAATCCTTTGATAAAAATATAAATGTATATATCATTGATAAATCCCTTTAGTATATAGATAAGCTCACTTTATATGCAAAAATTCTAATGGTAATGTCTCAACAATTTATTTCATAAAACAATTCATTTTGAAGTGTTAAGACTTAACTTGACAAATTTCCTTTTTCAAGTATTTTAAAGAAACTTTATATTTTCTTAGGTTATTATAAATGAGCATATTTTTATTTTATTTTCCTCATTCCTTTTTCTAAAACAAGTAAATTTTTTCCTTTAACTTTGGTCTTTTAGAATTTCTACTTCTAGTGATAAAAGATCAAAGTTATCAAAAGTCTATTAAGTTGTTAATAACCTATTTATAAATTTGCATTTAGAATGGTTTTAGAAAATGAGTCTTTTCGTTTTATATTTCTTGTTTAAAATATAAGTTCTTGTTTTCTAAAACTTGGTCTTTTATTTCCTCTAAAATTTTTATTTGAAAAGAATCATCTTTATTGATAAAATCCTTTGTTTTTTTATCTTATCATATTTGTATTCTTTGAAAATAAGTTCCTTCTTAAAAATCATTATTTTTACTAAGTAGGTTTATAACTTTATGGGTTGATTTTATCTTAACTTTGAAAATTAGTTTGCTTCTTGGTATTGTTATGGAGTTGAAAAGAGTTTAATCTTAAGCTTTTTCTAAAAACTTTAAATACTAACAAATTATTTTACTAAACTTAGGTGACCATATTATAAAAAAAAGTGTTTATTTATTAAATTTCATTAGTAAAGCTATTTTTGTTATTTGGAAAACTTTGAGAAAACTTGTATTACTTCCATTTCTATGTTGCTGATGATGACTCCATTATTTAATGACAAGCCACATAATAGAAAATTTAGTTTTGAGATCTTTTAATAAAGTAAAATTCTACTTTTAAATTTAGTTGAGACAATATCATTATGAAAATGCAAATATTATGAGCTTATAAAATAAGCATATTAGAAAATATTAGAAACAAATAATAATAAGTAAGATAATAAAAATATCAAGTATTGGGAACCTTAACTTCATCAATATATCTCGGTCAAGTATTAGGAGCCTTAGCTTCATCTAGGCATCCTAGGACTAAGAATAGACTAGTCCCAAAAAGAATAAAGAAAATAAAGAAAAGGTTGTTTTGGCTTAATATAGACAAGTCTAACACTGGAAAGACTAGTCTTAAAAGAGTACGAAATAAATAAATTGCAAAGCATGAAATTAAATAAATAACAAGTGAGCTTATATGCTCTAAAGATTATATATAAATACATAAATATATTTAGTTAGATATGAATAAGAAATTAGCATAATAACAACAATAAAATCAACATATATATGAACATGATAACAATAAAATAAAAGTTGAATTTCATGTATTAGAACAAAACATGAACATGTTGTCGCTTTTACTACTTATATGAGTTTCAAAACAACACCATAGTCATGTTAAGTTACATGACATGGGTAAATAAATGGTTGGAAGAGGTTTACCTAAAGTGTTTATGTGATATGAAGGTGGTAGATGAATGAGGTATTATGTGAGTAGTGATATGTGGTTGATAGTTTGTTTATAAAGAATGATTTTGTGAAAAATTGGTTTAAGAGAGTTTTGATAGAGAGCAATTTTGGAGAGAGGATTTGTGGAGAGATTTTGGGAGAGTTTTGGTAGTGAAATGAGTTGTGTGAAAGAATGAAGGAGGAATGGGTATTTATAGAATTTTGGAGTGAAAATTAGATGTAATTAAATTAATTGAAAAAAGAAAATAATTGGAGGGAGAAGAGAGAGAGAGGTAGACGGAAATGAAGGGGAAGGAGAGAGAAATTTGATTAAAAATTAATTTTAAAAGAAAGTGTAAGAGAAATTTAGTAATATGTAGTATAGAATTTTTATGGGAAAAAAATTGTAAGAAATAGGTTTGTAGGTGTAAGAATAGATAGTAAGAAAAAGTAGAGATAGATGAATAGTAATAAATAGTAGAAAAGTACTATTAATTGTAAACTAGACAAATTAAATACCGATAATAATAAAAATACGCGTATAAATGCGATATCTGTAATTTTTAACTACCGACAAATTCTAAAACTGATATTTTTGGAAACCTTATATTTTTTATGAGTCTATTGGTATTAACGGAATATTTTTTCC
Source organism: Combretum micranthum (assembly GCA_024138025.1). NCBI lineage: Eukaryota > Viridiplantae > Streptophyta > Magnoliopsida > Myrtales > Combretaceae > Combretum > Combretum micranthum. Next base: position 539,905 of record JAMXBD010000800.1, on the reverse strand, counting down.
ATCAAGTGTACCGGGGCACAATTTTTTAGAACTGATCCGTTCGAATCCGAATGACACTAGAATTTTGCGAATATGATATTTTTAAGCTTCCCTATATTATTACAAACTATTATCAATAATTATTTCCATTTCTTTATTTAGGGTTTAAGAGCTCGGGATTGCTGGATCTTAAACACTAGCGTTTGTTGTAAGCTTTGTTTACTTTTAGGGTTCTGGTTTGACTTCCGATTTTGTTGAGTTATTCATAAGATTATAAAATTTTGGGCTTTTGTCCGTATTATATTTTTAGTTCAATGTCTATAGTTTATTTCATTTTATTTGTGATTATTTAATATTTTTCTGTTCTTAGGATCATTTAACCGAGTCTAGGGTTATGGGTTGACTTAGTTTGACTTTTGGTAAAAATTGAAAATTTTTATTCTAAAATTTACCGAAGGATTTAAGGCATTAGTATTTCATTATCGAGCATTATTTGATATATCATCTTGATTTGCGTGTTAGAAATTGGATAGATGATTTGATTTGGTGTGCGCATGTTGATTCAACTGTTAGTTGGATTTTCTATTTTGTTTTGAGGGTTCTATTTTTCTCAAGATTAAGAATTCTCATGTTTGACCTTATTTAGAATTAGATTTTAACTTGATTCGATTTTTAGGGTTTTGGTTTTAGTTTTAGACTTCTAGGATTATTTTCTAAGAATTATGAAAATTTCAAGTGTTTACAGTTTGCATAGGCTTCTTACTGGCTTCACTAGCTCAAATTGGCATGATTGGAAGAGCAAGTTCTAGGTAGTTAAGCTGAAGGAGGGTGTTTGATGTGAGTTTAATTTCTGAGTGGATTAATGCAATCATATATGAGGTGGGAAACCTTAGAAGATGAAGTCGTATGATGCTAGAGGGTTGAGGGCACTAGGGTAGGTGATGGAGGAGCGAGGTAGGAAGCATTACAATGCTACTCTTGTAAGCCCCTAGATTTTTCGATAATATAAGAAAACCCTAAGAACCGAAAGTTAAAACGAAACCCTAAAGTTAACCTAGTTATATCTTTAGTCTAGTGAATCTAGATCCGTCAATCCCGTGTTTTAAACCCTAGAAAAGGAAATTGAGATAATTGAGGAATGTGGTTCGTAATAATATAAGAAAGCTTAAAAATATCAGATTCTTAATTTTCTAGTGTCTTTTGGATCCGAACGGGATCAGTTTTCGAAAACGGTGCCTTGGTGCACTGGATAGTGAAAATATTCCGACAACACCAATAGATTCGTAAAAATATAAGGATTTCAAAAATATCAGTTTTAGAATTTTTCAGTAACTAAAAATATTAGATATAGATCGTTTACGCGTATTTTCTTTACTACCAGTATTTTAATTGTCTAGTCTACTATTCATAGTACTTTTATTCTATTCATTACTATTCATCTATCTATACTTTTTCTTACACTCTACCATACCTATACCTTACTATTTACCTTCTCCATACAACTTTAATCACATCACACTTTACATATTACTTCTTTTATTACAAAACAAACAAAACAAATCAATTTCTCCCCCTATACTAAGCAAAACCGGTGCCCTCTCTCTCCTCATCTATCTCAATTTATTTTCTTTTCCATTTTATTTAATTACATCTAATTTCCACTCCAAAAATCTATAAATACCCCCTTCCTCCTTCATTCTTTCACACAACACAATTCATACTAAAACTCTCCTAAAATCACTCCATAAAACCTCTCTTTCAAAATCTCTCTCAAGTTCTCTCTTTTCCTTATAAAACCAAGTCCCACATAATACTATAACCCATTCTTTTCTTCTTCAACAAATACATAAACCTTAGGTAAAATTTCTCATATGCACTCATCATATTCATGCAACTTAACATGAGTTTAATGTATGTTTCTTAGACTCATGAGAGTTAAAGAAGCAACAATATATTCATGTTTTGTTCTTGTTCATGTTCTTATTTTCTTTATGTTACTAATATGTTGTTGTTATTATTTTTGTTTCTAATCTAACTTATATAAAGTATTATGTATATTATGTATATATATTTATTTAGAGCATATAAGCTCATTTGTTATTTATTTACTTTCAAGTTATGCAATTTAGTTATTTCATGTAATTATTAAGACTAGTCTTTCTAGTCTTAGACTTGGTCATATTAAGTCAAAAGAATTTTCTTTCTTTGCTTTTCTTTTCTTTTGAGGACTAGTCTATTCTTAGTCCCGGGATACCTTGATAAAGCTAAGTTTCCCAATACTTGACTTTACTTTTATGCTCTTATTTTATTCATCTTATTATGTTGTTTTATTACATTTCTTATAGTTACATATTCTCATTCATGCATGAACATCTTGATATTATCTCAACCATAATGGAAATGAGTTTTCTTAAGTAATAAAAATGAACTCTCTTTAAAAATAAATTTTGTCACATAAGGAATAATTTCTATCTTAACAAATATTTTCTAAGATTAGATAAGTTTAGCTCAAGTTTTAGTAATAACACTATATATGATTTTATCAAAAAATACATAAAGTAAAGTTATTACAAACTCTCTTTTCAAACCAGTAAAATAAGAAAGTTTCTTTAAACTTAATTTATTGTTTAACCAAAAGTTTTCCTAAACTTATTTATCAAAGTTTTCTACCAACACTCTAAAATACTAAAGTCTAGATAAGTTTTTCAAAATTAACTTATAAGATCATTGATATTATTATTTTAAAGTGGATCTAACATTAAAAAAGCTTTAGAACACATAACCATGAAATATTTAGAAAAACTCTGTTTTCCAAAACACTAGAAATAAATTTATGGGAATCCTAAAGATTAAATATTTCTTTTTGAAAATATAATTATTCTCAAAGTTAAGAAATTGAGTTAAAAGAAGGAAATACTTACTAATAAATTTTCCAAACAAAATTAAAAAGGAGATTTTCAAAGTCTTAGCTTTTCTCACTTTTAAGACATTTTGTTTTACAAAATCATTGTTGAGACAACACCACTAAATTCATGCATATGGTTTGAGTCTATATATATGTATTCAAAGGATTTTTCAACCATACTATTATCTATATTTTTGTACAAAAATTCTTGAATGAAGAAAAGTTTGAAAACTTAAGTTTTGAAATTGAAATTTTCGTATCAAATCTGTATGTTACTATTCTGAGACCTAAATGACTTCTTTTGAAAAAAATAACATTAGAAATAGATAGATCTTTTCGAGTAGGTAGAAATTGGTATATAATATGCGAAATTCCTAGTTAAAATGAGCAAGTTATGGCCATTTTAAGTTGGGATTTCCATTCATACGATTTTTGACGAGTTCAATAAGATGGACTTATATAGTTTGAATAGATCTTGGATGAAATATTCATGTCGGGTATTTCTTTTGTTTAGGTGTCGAGGACCAAGATCTTCTCTTCTCCGAAGATTACTAGAACGCTATGGACGAGTGAGTTTCCTTTACGTTTATGTATTCGAGCATGTGCTTGTAGAATAGAGCACTAAATGTTAGGAAAAGATAAAATTGATATGCATGCGGGTTATCATGAGAATTATGTATGTGAATCGTTGTGTGCGATCAATGAACAATAAGTATATCGGAACCCGATTTGTGATTGATATAAATGTTTCTATGTATGTATTGATGTGCAAATATTGCTTGATTGCTTTAAATGATTTAATGTCATACTGGAATCCCCATATAATAAATTGCTCATGCATATCACTTAGAATATCATTTCAAAATTTTGCTACTACTCCTCAGCGTGGGACCGGAAAGGCAAGCTGCCTTGCTACAATCCTGAGAGTTTAGGACATTCGAGGGATACGGTCTCAAGTTGTAGCCGAGCCGGATTGATTGCTTTGGGTAAGGAAAGCCCGGGGACTAGTAGTACAGTTCGTTGGAACCCCAAGACACGCGTAACTTTAAGGAGGTCGTTTGGGACCCATTTCAAAGCATTCCTTAACCACCGATGGAGGGGTAAATCCATCACACATACGAAACCGGATAATCATATGTAATGTTTGATCATATGGTTGTTGCATTTCATATGCTTGATTAATAAACTTGGTTGATTGCTTGTTATGAGTACTTTTGCATAAGAAATATCTCACTAAGCTAGTTATGCTTATACTCCTATAGACTTTTGATATTGCAGGATTATCCTTTTTGTACCAAGACCATCCTGACCACCCGGGTAGAACCTTTATTTTGAGAAGCTTTTGGAGGAATTTTGTTTTGAAGTCATAGAGTAGATTTCTTCTAAAATCTTCTAGCTTTAGTTATTTTATTTATAGTAGAACCATGTTGTTATGGAAATTATTGGGAGAATGCCCCTCAGAAGTTGTAAGACTTTATATTTCAATGCTATATATTAAGTGTCATTTTGTATGTTCCGCTACCAATATCTTAAAATGCATTACTTCACCGGTCTCCCTTTGATGTGAATGTACGCCTTGTACCGATATAGAAGCTTTCAAGTGACTGAGATAGTTATTCTTAAGTTTTAATATTGTGTACGGCAGGCTGTCACGTTTAGGGTACCCGTTGGGGCGTGACAACTCTTATGGTGAGAAATTTCTTAAGGAATGCGCCTATTTATGAGGGTGAGCAAGATGTTGTTCCTTGAGGTGTGGTTCCATTTTTATGGATGTAGTCCCTCTCTCTCTGTTTTCTTCCCTTGAAGGCTGTCTAGTCGTGCTCTCAGAAAGCTCTAGCTAATTGCTATATTTTGTTTCTTTTTTGGCAAGTAGGCTTAACTCGACAGACTTTGGAATTTCTTTATTACTAACATTGTTTTTTGTCATTCTTCTGCAAAGGTACATATGGAGATGATCAATATTGCCTCCTTCCGAGTTCTTTAGTTAAGAAGAGGAAGAAAAGCAAGGGAAAAAGGAAGGTGTCTGCAATGAGACAAGATGTTGGTGTTGAGGGGCAAGGTTTTCCTATCCCCATTGTTGAGGAGATCCAAGTGGTGTCATTGCTAAGTCCTCAAAGGCACAAGCAAAATGGTAAAGAGGCTCTTGTTGGTGATCGTAATTTGTAGGTTATTCACACTCTACCACGTCATCGGTCACTCGAGATGCAAAGGTAGCCTCATTGTTCTCTTATTTCCATTTCTCCCATTAGGCGAAGGTCTACTAAGGTCGGGGCTATTGGGAGCACTGGTAACCCAATTAGGTCGGTTGCCATTGAAGGTCAGTCTATGGAGATTAACACAAGGGTCTCGATTGATGTTGTTAGAGGTAAGGTGCTTAAGTGGAGCAAGGTTGCTATCGACTCCTTGTCACAGTAGAGGATATGAATAGAGTGAGGACATTGTTGTGCGAGCTAAGATCAAGGGATCAAGTTTTGGAATTTTCAGCTCGCAAGTTGTATGAGGTATTGTCCCACTTTTGCTCTTTTCTCCTCTGTATGTTATTTTTTCTTCTTTTCTTTTTTTTTTTTTTATATGTGTGTGTTCTGGATTATCGTAGGCTGTGGCAGTGCTTTCTAGAGTTACGAGATATATGCGGTTGAACTGAGGTATTGTGAGTTAATCTTCTGTTTTTTGGTAGGCATAGAGCTTTCCTTATCCTGTAGCCACCATTGACTTAACATTTCTTTGCTAAGGCGTGAGGACCTAAGGCGGTTGAAGATTTACATCCATGAGCTGGAGAAAGAGTCTTCCGAGGAGAAGTAGGAGAGGGTTAGGTTATAGAGTAGCATTATTGAGTTGATAGACGAGAGGCTGCAATTGGTTTAATAGGTTGAGTTGGCAGCCATCCATGCACAACGCAAGGTTAGTGAGGCATTACGAGTGTAGTCCTCTCTAAGGAGCACAATTAGCAACTTGGAGAAGAAGTAGAAGGGCATAAGGCAAGAAAAGGATGCATTGTCCTTTTATAAGAAGGAACTCATGGTGGGCTTGAATGAGCGGAGAGAATAAAAATCTAGTAGTAAGATTGGTCACTTTTTTCTTCCACTTGTTCTCATCTTCGGTCTCTTTTTTCTTCTTTATAGTCATGTGACTATATACCCCCTATTTTTTGCAGGCTCGAGCGGCTAAGTTGTTTTAACTATGGCCAAGAGGCGGGTTTAAGAGGAGCTCTTTAGGAGCCAGAGGTAGAAAGAGCTTTAGCAGATAATCGTAAAGGAAAGTGCTCGTGTCATCCACGATGAGGTGTTAGAGTGGTACCTTAAGCTTGACCTCGGCTTCTTGGTTGTCCACTTAAAGGAGGTTGTTCCAAGAGATGATAAGGGTGAAGAGGATGGAGAGGGCGAAGGCAGGGGCAAAAGCATGGTTGACGTTAGGGAGGGTACTGCCGTTACGAATCAAGTTGGGGGGATTTCCCTTAATGGGGCACAGATGGTCGAATAAGAAAAGGGCACTCCTCATATTACATCTCGAGGGCTCAATAAGTAGGCTCCCAAACCTGCGCTTCTAGGGGTTTGGATGGAATCATCGGTGGTGCTCCTTTAGAAGGTCAGGTCAACGCTACTACCACAACTCTCTGACCTATGACAAGTGAAGTGATTATTATTAATTATAGAGCTTATTGAACTTTGTGTTTTTCTTTATCGTATATTTCTTTGTTTGTTTTGTTAAGTGAACTTGGTCGTCAACTCATTTCAGATGTTTGTTGGCCTTTCAGTGGTTTCACTTATTGTAATTTTTCATTGAACGAATTTTGTTATCGTTTTGTCTTTGGTTTGTGGGTCCTTTTTTGTCGATTAATGCACGAGTTGACCTTTCTCTGGTATGATTCATAATCCCACTAAGTACTTATAGTTTTGTCATCCTTCTGAGGATCTTGCTGGGGCTCAATGAGCTCGATCTTTGATATCGATAACCTCTTCATCCTTAGTTTGGTCTTCTGTTTAATGTAAGTCAGTTGTGTAAGGTGATTTGGACTTATTGATTTGATTATTAGCCAGCGGCAGGTCCACAACAGGCTAGCCATAAGTGATGACATTGATTTGTAAGTAAAGTTGTGCATGCTAGGAGGATTTTATTTCCGATGTTCTCACATTTCCCAAGTCTAATTGGATGACTGGGGTAAATTGTACTCAATATTCTCAAGATTTGGTGGCATTAAATGCTGATTTTAGTGTGTGTCACCCTCGCCTATAAAAAACTCTTTCGAGTAAATGTCTCTTTACACCTCAATCGTTGTCTTTTTATTTCGAATTCCTTCTTGTGTGAAACATTATTTATTCTTTCTTTCTTTTTTGAACAAAATTATGTGATTGCCTCTAGTCAAACTTCTCTGGGCAAGTTGAGTCCTTGGGGACCTTGGCTAGTAAGGTGAAGATCTTGGTGCTCTATTGTCATTGTTTAAGGGGGTTGGAAGCCATATGGTCCCTATTTATATGGGTCTTTCACTTTGGTCGGCTAAGGGTTAAATTCCATTTCCACTTTGGATGCTTGATTTGGAGCAATGTTTCTCTTTTATGATTCCTAGGTTGAGGTCAAATGACTGTGGTGACTACAATGACATATTCATGGCGAGCAAGGGCTGATCCTCCATTGATGATCTAGCTCTTTGGCATGTTATTCACGGTCGACGTCATCATGGAGAGGTATTTAACTCTGTCTCTTACTTCTAAGCTCCTTTCTTTTGGCCATTTTTAAAGCGAGTGGGGTTGGCATGGCACGTTGGAGCTTGCTCTTCTCTTTGAGTCCAATCTCCTGATGGCTTATTCCAAGTAAAGCTTATTGGGAGGAAGTGGTGTATCCTTACTCTTCTATGGCAAGTTGACCACAAAAGGGCTAGATGCTCGGACCAGATGCTCCTCAAACCGGGATTCCTTACCGCCTTTAGTCAACTTCTGGTAGTCCACTATGATCGATGGTACAGCTTAAAGATCTTATAGGCTCATGCTTAGGAGATTGGGGTAGTAGGGTCGTATTCAATCCGAATCCACATTTTCGAAGGTTTGGAATTCAATTCTTCCAATTTGGGGTTTAAATCATTTCTTAGCTCGAAGCTTGAAGTGTCTTTTGAGATTTCCATACTTGGTGAAAATCTCACTTTGTATTTTTTAGCTGGGATGCCGTTAAACTACCTTAGCCATGAAGCCAGTCAAATCTATCGTAATAATATGCTTCAAATCAATGAACTTGGTTTTTTATCACTTGGTCCGGACTTATTCTCAAATAGTTGCAGTTCGTAGTGATATTATAGGTAGTGCGTTGATAGTAACTATCAGACAATTTGTGTGAGCTATGCCCTCTCATACAGCCTCGAACCCTTGAGAGGGAATTACTCGAGCTTTTAAGGGAAGTTACCCTTAAGAGGGAGTTGTCTAAGCTCTTGAGGAGATTTATCCTTAAGAGAGAGTTGCTTGAGTTCACGGGGAGTAACCCTTAGGAGAGAGTTACTTGAGCTCACTAGCTGATTTTGTCGTAGATATAAGCCCTTGCAAACACAGAAAAAGTGGTCAGAGATGCGCTGAGGGGTTGCCTAGTGCAACTACTCTGATGCTTAAGTTAATTTGTGAGTCCTCCTTTTTACAAAGAATAACTACTCAGGTAGGAAACGTGGTGGTACTCTCTCCTTTCGCGAAGGGGAAAAAGGGTATTTATAGTGTTTAAAATCACACCAGGATGGTTCTACCAAATCTCTTTGGCTAGGGTGAATCTCTTCCTGGTAGCTAACCTTGAGCGAGTTGGTAGAAGTCGTTCTCAACGAGTCTAACCTATGGTGGCTCATCGGTGGTCCTAGTGAATTATCTTTGAGGTCAAGCTCATGGAGAGGATTCCCATCGAGTTCATGATGATGTCTTCCATTCACCCTTTCTACAAATCGGTGTAAGTAACATCTAGGGATTCCACATCAGGTTGGGCCAAGGTTTTTCCTAGCATGGGTCTTTCTCGAGCAGGTGTAGTTGGTGACTTACTGGGCTGTGGGGCCCAATTGTGGCAATGGTGGGCTGTAACTCATATTTTACTATCAACAAGTGTGAAAAAAAAAAAAGTGATTATGATTTAATGAAGCTTTCTCTTCTTAGTTTAATCGTATGCTATGAAAGCAAGAAGGCGATGCAAGAGTGGGTTGAAATATTTGAATTCAATTGGCTGTTATATGAAGGACTGAACTAAAATTTAGCTGAAACTGCCGTTAATTGGCATTTTCAATAACAAAATTACAATTTGCAGCTTTAGAACCAAGTTATTTCAAGCCAAATTGCATTGGAAAATTGCAGCAGAAACCATGCTTTCTTGGACTGAACAGAATCTAAAGCAGCCGCGCCATTCGAGTGTAAGAGCCAAGGCAAGCGTCATGACCCCATACATGACCAAGCTGCAGATTGACAAACCAAAGTGAGAATATCAGAAGCTAGCCACCTGGAGAAGTTCATGCAGAGTTGTTTCAGCTGATATCTAGCAGGCACATCAGTATCTCCTCCAACAGTCGAGTTGCCGTGTCTCAAGTTCCAACCTGATTTGAGCTGCTGCAACACACCGGGAGCCAACCAACTTGAAACGGCGGAGTGTCAACTGCGAAACCGAGCCGCCATTAGCAGAACATGAGCACTCAACTTCGCAAGAAAAAGCGTTGGTCCCAAGCATGTCGAGGTTCCACGCTGCAGCATCCGCATGACCGATCCAAGCATCGACTGCTGGTGCTGGACAGAAGCTTTCTATACCATAATAGGGATCACTCCAAGCTCTGATGTGCTTGTAGCCGTGTTCAATCTACCGATCAAGTGCCCAGACTAAGTAGACCAGAATTGAACATACCAGAAGCACTGATGCTGAACAGCAAATCCCACTTCAGATTGGCCAAACTCCAACAAGCTTCTTCAACACACTGACCCGACTTTGTGCCGAGCTACTGGTCGAGGAGACAAGCTATTATATGAAGGCCATAGGCTGCCACCAAAGTGTTCATTGCCCGAGCGTCCATGTTCAGTATTTGCTCCATACCGACCTGTGCAGCAAACGCAAAGTCGAGCTCCTCACAATCAGAATGTTTAATGAGAGTCGATGACAGTAACTTATGCTTAAAATGCTTTGCACCAACCAAATGCTCAGGCTGAGCCAACCAGCAATATTTACAGTTGCAGACATGCCGAGCCTCATATCAATGATTCAACTGTTGACTTAGTTATTGTTGAAATACTACGTATAAAATTTCATTTAAGTCAATATCATTTTGTGTGAAGGCCCCTGGAGAGAAGACTAGGCCAAGTAGTCCATGTTGAACCGAGGACTTTGGAAAGTGATCGAGCTTAAGCGTCGACTTACCAAGGCCCGAGCACCTAGATCTAAGCAATTCAGATTGTACGGACTTGCTGCAGTTGGATGAACAGAACAGAGAAGACCAAAACAGCACTTGCCAAGTGTTTAAGCTAAGAAGCAGCTACATCATTCAAACACCGAGCACATATTAGAAGCTGATTTGATCATCTGAATTGAGTGCACGTGGAAAATAATGAAGATATCCTAGGAAAGAATTTTGTAATTATGAAGTACTATAAATGTCAATATTTTAGCTATCAATTTTGTATTTTGTAAATTTAGGAAACTCAATTGGTAATTATGGTTTTTTTTAGTATTAGTTATTAGCAGAAAAGCTAGTTTCCCAAAATAGTCTTGCTTTATTTGTATAAATTTGTACACAATGAATGAGATAATATACCCAAGATTATTATTTTCAAGTTTGTATCAAAGAAATACTCGGTTTGCCTGGTTTTTTTTTTTTTTTAATGGGCTCTTCTTCCTTTCTTCCTCATTTTAGACCACTGTATTTAATATGTCATCTAATTCTACAAGTAACCTTTAGAATTTTACGTCCCCTCTCAATCCTACCATCAATCCTGCATACCACCATAAGAAGATGGTTGAAGACAATCATATCTTCAAGTTTTTGGTAGGTTTGAATGTCGAGTTTGATGAAGTAGGGGAAAATCATCCCTTCAATTGGTGAAGTATTTTCTGAAGTAAGGAGAGAAGAGAGTCGGAGAAGCGTCATGCTAGAAAAAAAGGGTCTAGGACTATTACAGAGGGTTCGACCAAGATACATACTGGTTCAAAAACCCAACATACCATCATCATCTTGCATAGATGAACCATCTTCTTGCACTACTGGAATCTAATATGCCATCATCTGGTACTCCTAGTGTTTCTTAGGCACACACAGGTAATGAACCCAAAGCTCTCTTGTCCTATTTAAATACATCTGCTCTATGGATAATAGATTCAGGAGCATTTGATCATATGACCAACTCACATAAACCATTCCAATCCTATACACCATCCTAGGAACAAAAAGGTAAAGAATGCAGATTGTAGTTTTTCTCCTATAATAGGAAAATGTTCGATACAAATTTATGAGAAGATAGAAGTTAAAAATCTATTCTCTACGTTTCTAAACTTTCCTATAATCTCTTGTCTATTGGTAAACTGTCAAGAGACTCTAACTATTGTGTTAACTTTTTTTTTTTTTTTATTCCCATTGTGTTTTTAAGGATAGGAGCTCAGGGACGACAATTACTAGGATGATCAATGGCCTATATTATTTTGAGGATAAAATTACCTATTTTTAAAATTACTTAAGGCTTTAGTAGTATTAGTTCTATGTTTGTCATTGAACAAATATTGGTTTAGTATTATAGATTGGGTCATCCTAGTTGTATTTATCTCAAATGTTTGTTTCCTACTTTGTTAAAAAATATCAACCCTTTATTGTTGAAATGTGAGAGTTGTTTAATTGCTAAAAGTCATTGAAATACTTAGATTCCAAGAATGTATCAACCCTCAAAACCCTTTTACCTTTTTCAGAGTGATGTTTGAGGACGTTCAAAAGTAACCACAATTTCGGGAAGAAAGTGATTTGTAACCTTTATAATTGACCATACTCATCTATGTTGGGTCTATTTGATGTGTGAAAAATTTGAAGTTGAAAACTTTTTTTAAATTTTTTTTAGTATGATTGCAAACTAATTCTAGGTTAATATAAGTATTTTAAGATCAAATAATAGGACAAAGTATTACAATAAAGTTCTGGAAACCTTTTAAAAGAAAAAGGGATTTTACACCAAACTTTATGTCCAGATACTCTTGAACAAAATGGGATAGCTAAGCGAAAAAACAAATATTTGTTAAAAGACACTCATGCTATGATGCTTTACATGAATGTGCCAAAATATTTTTGGGGTGATGCAATTTTAACCACATCATATTTGATCAATAAGATCCCCACCAGAATGCTAGAATACATCATACCTTGGATTGTTAGAAAAAGCTATTTCCAAAATCTTGCACTAATTCATACTTTAAAAATTTTTGGTTGCACTGCATACATGAATATTCCAAAACAATCACACACCAAAATAGACCATAGGGTAGAAAAGTGCATTTTTTTAGGTTATGCCCTTAACAAAAGGGGTACAAATTTTTTAATCCCCAAACAAAACAATTTCACATAACTACGAATGTTACGTTCTTGGAAAACACACCATATTTTAGCAAAAATTTAATTCAACGGGAGAAATTAATGGAATCAAATTTTTGAGAAGTAGAACCTTTACCAAATATGATTATTAATCTTGATAAGGAAAAGACTATCTAATATAAAAATACCATGTCTATTATTAGTTTGTTGGATATGAAAATACTACGAATGGAGCAAAATAGATGAAATCTTTAGCTTGTCATTTACATTAGGAAAATATTCTTAAGAGAAATGTATAATGAAAAAATAGTACCTAAGCCTTTGCAAAAAGAACAATTTGGTACCTAGAGTTTGATTTTGAACAATTTAATATCTGAACAAAGTTTTCATTGGATTTTTCATACCTAAAATTTGGTTTTGACAATGTTGATGCTTAAACAAACTTTCATGGACTTTTTTCATACCTTATTTCACTTGTTTTAAGTATGAAAAAAGTCAACAAAAAATTTGTTTAGGTACCAAAATTATCAAAACCAAACTTAAGATATAAAAATAGTCAACAAAAACTTTATTCAGGTATCAAATTGTTTAAAACCAAACTTTAAGTATTCTTTTTATGAAAGTTCAGGTACCATTTTCATCACCAACCCTAAGAGAATAAAGATCCATTGATCATTCCAACACACATCCATGAGGAAGCTTCGAGAGAAGTCTATACAAAAACGTCTACTAACTCAAATTCTGAACCCCAAATGGTGTCACCTAATTCTATAGTCCCTTAGCCTAGTCCTAAACTCATGTCTACAATACTAGTCCAAGAGTCAGACCTTGATCTCCCTATTGCCCTTAGGAAAGGAACCTGAATCTACACGAGATATCCTATTTCCAAATACATTTGTTATGATAACCTTTCAAACCGCCATCAAACTTTTACAAAAAAAAATTTCAAAGCTTGTAATGCCTACAAGCATTAAAGAAGCATTGGATCAACCGAATTAGAAATTAGCAGTGCTTTAAGAAATAGAGGCACAGAGAGAGAATGGTACTTGGGAGGTAGTTGAATTACCTAAAGAGAAAAAGGTCATGGGATGCAAATGGGGGTTGTAAACCCCCAAAAATTTTCATAATTCATATAAAATAATTCTAAAAGTTTAAAATTGAAATCCCAAAAATCGACTCAAGTTAAAACCAAATTCTAAATCAAGACAAATGCCAGAAACGAAACCCTAAAACGTGAACCAAGATCAAAAACGAGTTTTCTTAAATCGAGAAATAGGGAACCCTCAGAAACAAAAATAGAAAAATCCAACTATCGGTTGAAACAACATTCGTACATCAATCAAATCACCTAACCGATTCCTAAACATGAAAATCAAGACAATATATCCAAATGACGATCAACAACAAAATCCTAAAACCCTCGATAATTTCGGAATCAAAATTTTCAATTTCCACCAAAAGTCAAACTGAGTCAACTAATAACCCTAGACTTGGTTAAACAACCCCGAGAACTAAAAACAATTAAATAACCACGAATAAAATAAGATAAACCATAGACGTCGAGCTAGAAATATAAAACGATCAAAACTCAAAAATTATACAGTTTTACGAATAACTCAGTAAAGTCGGAAATCAAAACGGAACCCTAAAAGACAACAAGCCTATAACAAACCCTAGTGTTTAAGATCCGGCAATCCCGCGTTTTCAAACCCTAGAAAACGAAATTAAGTTAATAGCCTAGAATAGTTTGTAATAATATAGGGTAACATAAAAATATCAGATTCGTGAATTTCGAGTGTCTTTCGGACTCAAACGGGATTGGTTCTCAAAAAGCGTGTCCCAGAGCTTGGAATATTAAAAATATTCCGTCTATACCAATAGACTCGTAAAAATACAAGGATTCCAAAAATATCAGTTTTGAAATTTTTCGGTAGCTAAAAATTACAGATATCGTATTATTACGCGTATTTTTATTACTACCGGTACTTTAATTGTCTAGTCTACTATTCATAGTACTTTTCTACTATATTACTATTCACCTATCTTTACTTTTTCTTACACCTATTTCTTACACCTATATATCTATTTCTTACTTTTTTCATTTTCAATACAACTTTATTCACATCAACTTTACACATTACTTCTTTATTACATAAACAAATAAAACAAATCAATTTCTCTCTCCCTCATATGCCTAAAACCGGCGCCTCCCCCTCCCTATTCATCTCTATTATATTTCTTTTTTAATTTATTTTATTACATCTAAAATGCACTCCAAAAATTCTATAAATACCCCCTTCCTCTTCCACTCTTTCACACAATTCATTCACTATCAAAACTCTCTCAAAATCTCTCCACAAATTCTCTCTTCAAGAATTCTCTCTACCAAAACCCTCTCAAACCAATTCCTCACAAAAAATCATCCCTCATACATAAACTATCTACCACATATCACTACTCACATAATACCCATTTCATTTACCATCTTCATACCTCTTACATACTTTAGGTAAATATCTCTTCCATCTATTATTCATCCATGTTATGTAACTTAACATGACTATGGTGTTGTTTTGAAACTCATATGAGTAGTAAAAGCAACAACATGTTCATGTTTTGTTCTTGTACATAAGCTTCCTATTTTATTATGTTTGTTATTATATGTATACTATGTATATATATATATTTATTAAGAGCATATAAGCTCATTTGTTATTTATTTACATTCAAGTTACGCAATTTATTTATTTTATGCAATTATTAAGATTAGCCTTTCTAGTCTTAGACTTGTCCATATCAAGTCAAAACAATCTTTTATTTATTTTTCTTAATCTTTCGGGACTAGTCCATTCTTAGTCTCGGGATGCCTTGATGAAGCTAAGGCTCCAATACTTGATCGGGATTCCTTGATGAAGCTAAGGTTCCCAATGCTTGATATTTTATTTTTCTTGCTTATTATTTCTAGTATTTTCTTATGATCTTATTACTACATATGCGCATGATACTTGCATTTACATAATGTTAATGTCTCAACTAATCTAAAAATAGAATTTTACTTTACTAAAGGAACTCAATTAAGTGATTTATCACAAAATCATGAAGTTACTATCAACAACCTAGAAATAGAGTAATACAAGTTTTCTCAAGTTTTCTTAAATAACAAAGAAAGTTTTACCAAGAAAACATAAGCAATAAATATTTTCTTTGTATTTTATGGTAATCTAAGTTTTGAGAAAAATAAATCGTTAATATTAAAAGTTTAAGACTTAAACTCTTTTCTAATTAAGAAACAAACTAGTTTTCAAAGTTAATATAAAAATCAACTCATAAAGTTATGAACCCACTTAGGAAAAGTAATAGTTTTTAAATTTCTAAAAGAAAGAACTTATTTTCAAAAGAATATAAATAAAGTAATATTAACAATAATGGATTTTATCAATAAAGATGATTCTTTTCAAAAGAAATGAAAGAACAAGTTTTGAAAAGCAAAAGCTTATATTTTAGAAATGAATATAAGAAAACAAGATTCATTTTCTAAAAACATCCTAAATACAAAATTATAAAAAGGTTTTCAATAACCTAATATACTTTTTGATAAAAATTGATCTTTTATCACTAGAAGCGAAATTTATGAAAGACCAAGGTTAAAGAAAAATTTACTTGTTTTGAAAAAAGGAATGAAGGGAATAAAATAAGAATATACTCATTTATAATAACCTTGGAAAATATAAAATTTCTTTAAATGCTTGAAAGGAAATTTTCAAAGCTAAAGTTTAAATGAATTGTTTTATGAAATAAATTGTTGAGACACTACCATTAGGATTTTTGCATATAAAGTGAGCTCACCATTATATTCAAATTGTTTATCAAATATATGTTTATATACTTATATGTATTTACACAAGGATTTTTCTTTAAGGTAAAGATGAGTTAGAAAACAGAATTGCAAAAGATTGGAAATTTTCGTTTTAAATCTGTACCCAATGTTTTCGAAACCTAAATGACCTTTTATGATCAAGATAACCTTAGAAATGGATATATCTTTTCGAATAGGTAGAAAACGATATATATATGCGAAATTCCGAGTTAAATGAGTAAGTTATGGCCATTTTAAGTTGGAATTTCTTTTTATACGATTTTACCGCGATTTTAAGAAAAGTTTAGAATCTCCTAGAATAGAAATTCCATGAAAGACTTATCCCGGGTATTTCTTTTGTCTAGGTGATGAAGGATACGAGAATACACTACCCAAAGATTTCTACGACTAAGAAGATAGCGAAATGGACGAGTGAGTTATTCCTTCTAATTTCGTTACCTTGCTTGTGCTTGTAAAGTAGTAGCATTAGCTACTAAGAAAAGATAAAACGAATATTTGGGATTTTTTTTTCGGATTATGTATATATATATGATTCATGCCTATGTGTGAAATGAGAACTAAGAATATCGCAACTTCGAACTGCTTGTTTAAATAATTTTGTTTACTTACTTGTATGATTGTTGTTGTTTACTAAATTGATTGATCGCCCCTAATAAACCTTAATAAGGTTGGCTTAAGAAAACTAAAACGCTCATGCATAGCATCTATCGAGTCACATTTATTTCGGAAGGCTGCTACTCTTACGCGTAGAGTTGGATTGGCTATGATCGTGCGGTGCCACGGGCCATGTTCCTTCCTGGAGAATCCAAATCGCTTGGGGAAAGCGACTCTAGGTTTGGAGCCGAGCCAACCGAACGCTGTGGGTGAGGACCTGGGGACTAGCAGTAGAAGGTCGAGGACCTTTAACCCCGATTCCCTAACCTTTGATACGGAGGGGTAAATCCGTTCTATATATGGTTTCCGGATAACTATATATATATTTGCGTAATCATGTGAATGTTGCAGTGTATGCATAGCATATGTGTGATTAAATAAATAAACTTGTTTGAAAATATAGTGCGAATGAAAAGGAATATCTCACTAAGCTAAGTTGTAGCTTATACCCCTATAGATTTGATTGAAACAGGTATATTCGTGGATTAAATTTGAGGATCATGACATTAGGAAGTCATGGACGGATGATTAAGGATATGGAATCATACGCTGAAGAAATTTTGTAAGGTTCTTTATATGTGCTAAACTATATGTTTAGTGATGTACATTTATTTGAAGATAATAGAAGAATATGCCCTTAAGAATTGAAATGCGATATGTTTATGTTTTGTATTCTCTTTGCCTTGTTACTTATTTACTATCAATATAAATTGCGCTACTCCGATGCGTCCCCTTGGTTGTGATGTACGCCTTGTACATAATATGGAAGCCTTTGCGTGACTAAGGTAGTTATTCCTAGGCTTTAGTATTGTGTACGGTAGACTGCCACGTTTAGGGTACCCCTCGGGGCGTGACAGGGGTTCACAGTTAAAGGCAAGGCTGATGGGAGTATAGAAAGGTATAAGGCTAAATTAGTAGCCAAATTATTCACCCAAGCCTATGGCATAGATTTTCAAGAAACCTTTGCCCCTGTAGCAAAGATAAACTCAATTCAAAATTTTTTGTCATTAGTTGTAAACTCCAATTAGCCTTCGTTTTAGCTTGATGTAAAAAATGCTTTTCTCAATGGGGACCTAGAAGAGAAAGTTCATGCGAGCCCCTCACCGAAGTTTGAGGAGACATTTGAAGCTGGAAAAGTCTGTAAATTATAGAAATCTTTACATGGGCTTAGGCAATATCCTCATGCATGGTATGAACGCTTTGGCAAGGTTGTGAAGAGGTATAGGTTCATGTAAAGCCAAGCAAATCATACTATGTTTTATAGGCACTCGAGAGAATGTAAAATTACTATCTTGATTGTGTTTGTTGATGACATTCGTATAACATGGGATGGCAATATGGAGTTGAACAATCTGAAAGAGAGATTAGCTAGGAAGTTTGAGATTAAAGACTTAGGAGCTTTAAAATACTTACTTGGAGTGGAGTTTACGTGGTTTATAGAAGGAATCTTTGTCAGGCAGCATGACCTCATTGATGAAATAGGTATGTTGGGGTATAAGCCAATAAAAACTCCCATGGAACCAAATGTTAAACTACAATCTATTAGAGCTGAACAAGTGAAGGAGAGGGAACAATATCAAAGACTGGTTGGAACGTTAATTTACTTGTCACATATACGTCCAGACATAGCATTTCCTATAAGTATAGTTATTCAATTTATGCATTCACTTGGACCTAAGCATTTTGAGGCAATTTATAGAATCCCAAGATACCTTAAAGGGTTAACAGGTCAAGGTCTTCTTTTCAAACCTCGAGGAACCTTTAGGTTAAGGCCTACACTAAAGCAAATTGGGTAGGAAGTGTTATAGATAGAAGATCAACCTCTAGCTATTGTACTTATGTAGGAAGTAACCTTGTAACTTGGTGAAGTAAGAAGCAAAATGTGGTTTCAAGGAGTAGTGCAGAAGCAGAGTCTAGAGTGTTGGCTCATGGTGTATGTGAGGTGTTGTGGATAAGAAGAATACTTCAAGAGCTTAATGTTTCTGAGTCTTTACCTATGGAGATGTACTATGATGATAATGCTGCTATTTCTATCACCTACAATCCAATTCTTCTTGATCACATGAAACATGTTGAAGTGGATAAACACTTTATCAAGGAAAAGTAGAAGAAGGTTTAGTATGCATGACTTCCATCCCCACTAGAGTCAAGTAGCCAATTTATTCACAAAAGGGCTATCAAGAAAGCAATTTGACTAGTTAGTTAGCAAGTTAGTTATGGAAGACATCTTTGAATCAGCTTGAGGGGGAGTGATTCTAGTTGTCAATTTTGTATTTTGTAAATTTAGGAAAATCAATTTGTAATTATGGTTTTTTAGGATTACTTATTAGCAGTAAAGTTATTTCCCTAAAATAGTCTTATTTTATTTGTATAAATTTGTACATAACAAATGAGATAATATACCTTAAAATTATTATTTTCTAGTGTGTTGAGAAGAATAAGGTGGAGCATACATGCCATTGCAAATTTCAAGCTACCTCTCACTTGAAGAGCTAGTCGCATGTCCATACTCCCTTGCTGAATGCCAACCAACACAAGCAAATTGTCCAAAAAGAGCAGTTGTGAGATCTAAGATGTTGTATCAAACCAAGCACTGACCAAACAACAAATATCCCCTCGAGCTACCCAAGTTCGAGTCCAAGCTGATCTTACTGAGAAGACGGAGTTGAGCTAAGTACTTCACAGGCAACCTAACCTCTTTAAGACAATCTCCGAGCAACATTTCAATTTATTTTCCTTTGTAATTTTGAACTTTTTTTCCTTTTGTATTTTAGCTAGAGGGTCCACTCTAGTGCTCCTTGCACCCTACGATACACTATCTTTAACATATCATACATATTCCTTTCACCACACACATCAAAGACCCTAGATACTATAAATACCCATTGACATTTTCATAGAGAGGGAGGAATTGAACTAGCCATTACTCATTTCATTCATCATCCACTCTCCCTTATTTACCATTCACTCTCACATTCATCCATTCTCATTCTTTCACACTCATCCCCTTCATTTACCTCACCGCATCCCCTAACCTCACCTCTTTCATCCACCTTATCTCACTTCATATTCTGCCACTATTCATTATGAATTGTCACTATGGAGTTGATCCTAGGATTATTAGGAAGAGATCCCAATACTTTCAAGTGTACTCTTTCCATTATCTATTGTTATGGATTGTGCTTAGATTATTATTATGAATGAAATCATGTTTTTGAGTATTTGCTGATTTGTTTGAGTGGGATTATGTGGTGGGTTGATGGATTTCATAAGAATTGAAATGTTCTTATATCGGGTCATGTTGAATTGGAATTTTGATCATTTCTATTTCAATATTCATAAGGTGAAAATTTGTTTATGAATTTCTTGTAAATTACAATTTAAGACACTCAAAAGAGGTTTAATGATCAAATTGAAATAGAAAATAAGATTTCAAAATCAACATAGACACGTGTGATTCTGGTTCAAATCTAGATCTTAATTAAGTTAGAATTGTGGTTTAAGACATGGGCACATGCTTAAACAAAAAATTCAATTAGAGTAACATTATTTGTGAGGGAAATGTGTATTATTAACTGGTGATTATAAATATATTACTTGAAAAGGATGTCTATGCTATAATTACTATTATATATCTGAAGAAGGAAGCAAATTCTTGAGAATCTAATCAAAATTCAACTGAACAAACTTGATTATAAATACAAGATAGTGAGGGAAAGTCCATATTGCACCATCACATAATCCTACACCTATGAATTGAAGGAGTTCTAGAGTAATTTTAGTGTTTAATAGAACTTTGTGTTAAAATTAGTTATAATTTTTAGTGATAGATTTTAGAAGTAGATTAATTAGATTAGAACTCTGGAAATCTAATATCAGTTTTCTTAGCCTAGTGCATGATCATTATAATTTATTTTTAGTCGTAAGTTCCCGTGGATCACTACCTGGTCCTCTTTAGTTTTATTATTGCATATGCACATGGTACATTGGCTAGTGGTTTTATGTACCCTAAAAAGATTTTTTAACCTAAGACGCGTATCAATATCTATTTAACTAAACCACATAAGTAGCTAATATTTACTAAAATAACATGAATGCCATGTCCAAGTATTGTCGCGCAAGTAATCAATATGAGAAACATAATTTATGCATTACATTACTAAGATCCAAATACGAAAATATATTCAAAGGAAAGCTATTTATCTATTTAATTGCATATTTGGCATATTAAAACCATTTTAAAATGTAAACGTACATGTCATCAAAAATGCCATAATCTTACCTATATTCATACATGGCTAGTTTTGGTTCTAAAACATGTCCTTATCATACAAGATACTTCTCTAATGATGCTTATATATTTCCATTCTAGCTCTTTACTCATAAGGAGTAATCACACTTGTAGAATTAGTAAATTTCCAGGTTCCATATTATGTTCACACTAGAGGTATCAAATCTTAAGCTTATATAATTAATCCTTATGCTTCTAAATCCATGATTTTTATGCTAAGGTCGTTTAAATACTTCCTCAAGCGGATCTTAAAGTTCACACTTAAAATTCATGTCCATTATCCGATTCTATGCACCAATTACCATCATGAATTATACTAAACAACTTATTTAACCACCTTATAAATGTGCCTTATATCAACCATTTAGCTATCATTCAAGATTCATAAGATAACTTACTCCAAACATAATTCATGTCTCATTTTCATGTTTCCAAACACATTGAATCATCATAATCCATCACAACATTTAAAATTATCCATTAGCCTAAATATGCAAATGCCACTAATTATCCTTATAGTATCCTCAACCTATTGCCCATATCACCCCAAATCTTTATTTTAATAAATTACTGAACAAATACCTAATTAATCAACCATTATATATATATATATAATCTAAATATCCCATAAGCTTAATTGACCATTTCAAGCATTATTAATTCACTAATATCACCATTTAAGGTCTAATTTGCCAAACTATCAACTCTATGCATCAATAGCCACTAAGAATCATCTCTATACACTATAACTACTTCAAGGTACATTTGATTAGACTATTATTTATATCATTTCAAATTCGTTATTTGACCTAAATCCATCCATTTAACTCAATTCAACCTCAAACACTAAATTTTACTTCTCTATTCATCAACACACATTCATATAAACACCAAACCCATACAATTCGCCATTTAAACATAAAATTACCCACATGAATCATCAACTTTGGTCAAATCTAAATAGCCACAAATGACTAATAGGGGCTGGTATCTATGTTATCTCATATCGTGTTAGGAGGGTAAAAGGAAGGGAATTAGTGGTACATAAGTTATGTTGAGAAGCAAGTTGCTTTCTTACTGAGCTTCATTTGGTGTGTGGGAATTAATGGTATGATTCCCTTGTTGGATGGCCATCTTTATCCTTATGGTTATTGTGAACATTTTGGCTGAGTATTTGACTACAATGTTCTCCACTTTTATAGAGGATTCCTTAATCATGCCACTATAGGCAAATTCCTATTCATTCCTATGGGATTGATCTTTATGGTTAGCCTCTTTTGTTGCTTAGTGTAGCACAGTCACTTGGTGTTAGCCTCTATACAATCCTATAAGCATCTACAGTCACTTGTGCAACTTAGGCTTTAGAGAAGGGGCTCTTTTGAACTGTGTGGATGTTACTTGACTAGTACAAGAGGGAAAAGCATAAGTTCCTAAGACTTTTGGTGATCTTACGTATCGAGAACACTTAGGAGTTACCCACGTAGGGATTTACGTAGCCGACAAAGGAAAGCAGAGCAATAGCCTTTGAGACTCGTGCTAACCCCACTTTGTTTAAGTAAAATAGACATAACATTTTAGAGGAAGTCTTCTTCATTGATATTGATACCTTGAATTACTCTAATCAAATCAAGGGGATTTATACTTTTTTTACTTATTTATATTTTGGAATCCTTAAGAATTAGGCATTTATTTGTTTGAATTGTTGTTTTTAGTTCAATTGTGCTTAAATGAAGGGATTGGAGACAATTTGATAAAGAAATGAAACTAAAACAACAAATCAAGGAATTATAGGATCAACCGTACCCTCACTAGGCTACTTGCGATAAGCAAATGAACCTTCAACTATGCTAGTGGATGGATCAAGGAATACTTAGCAAGTGAAGATTCAATTGTAGTAGCAATCGTGCCCTCAATTTACCCTATGGATTGACCCTTGATACCTCCTAAGGTTTTATTCTATTTATGAGATTTCAAAATTTCCACACTAGCATAATGCTCAATATAAATAGCTTTAGTGTTACGAATTAGAGAGGAGAGAGAGTAGATAATACACTAACATTTTAGATATTTTGTGGCATAACTATTTTGAAAGAGAATTCTAGTGAGAGAAACTTCTTCTCTGTTGGAGTTTAAGGATTTTAGATAAATTGAAGAGTTGATCTGAGTTCATTTACAAGGATCTCTACACTTCATAGGTGTTTTCTATTACAATTCTTTATTATTTCTCAACATTCATGTTTTAATTGATAAATCTTATAGAGACATACTTGAATCTTGCTTAGATTTTGTGGATCCAAACTTGATTCATGTGATTTCCAATGTCCATTTATTGAAATATTGTTGAATTCTTGCAATTAATAGCTTGAGCTGCATGTCTTGAATTTATGTGAATTGACCATATGAATTCATGTCTGATTTCAATTGAATAGATTGAGAAATTATTCCTTTGAATAGATTAAAGCTATTAATGAGCTCATAACATCTAGAGATAGAGCGATAAAATCCTTTTGTCACCTAATTAATTCTCATGAGATGTGATTTTTAATTAAAGGATTCTTTATCTTAATGCAATCTAGGTTGCTAATGGCTAAAAAAAGATTTTGGCTATTTAACTTAGGTTTAGAAGTTAATGATGTCGAGAGAGACTTTAGCATACTTTAGTGAATTTGATAGTTCAAGAAGTTTAACAATGATATCCTCGAGATTCTTTATGAAATCACATGATAAGGATTTGGTGAAGTAAGATCTAGGCTATTCTTTGTAATTTGAACTTATTTTTTTGTGAATTGATTTGAAACTTGTAAATAAGTAGCTAGTTTGTTGGTATCACTAATATATATAATATGTAAATCTTTAGACTAGATAACAAGCGATAGTGAGTACCTAGGTGCTAATGGTCCTTTGGAATACAACCTAATTATTTATATACTACTTCAATAGGTGCACATGCCTATAGAGTTGTGACCAAAGCTAGTTAGGACTTTTAGCTTTCATAAATTTTTAAAGCTTCGTTTTGCAAATCGATCAAGTTTTATGGAGCTGTTGTTGAGGATCACCATTGAATTCTTTATAGAATTTTAATTTAGAAGTACTTGAAAGCTTGAACCTATTAATCCAGTCACTAATTCCAACTTGATGTATCATTAGTGACTGTTTTGATGTTATAATATAGTTGTATAGTACTAATTTAATTTATAACTCTTTAGGTGTATGATTAGGAGTCACTCATCTAGTTTATTTTCATTTGATCCAGAACCTCAAATGATAGGTAGATATTTGAGGAATGTAGCTAAGGAGGAGAAGAAAGTTTGTGTTGAAAGGATTACTATTAGGAATGATCATGTTAATGTTGGAGCATATGATCTTAATGATGTTGAGATGAGAAACTAATGAAGGAAATAATAATCTTTTGAGAAGGAGTTCATTGTAGTATATCATGTCCTAAGGTCATCGTAATTAATTTTAAGATCAAACCAAATGTGATTTAAATGGTGCAACAATATGTGTTGTTTGATGGTTTGCAAGATGAAAATCCTAAGTCTCATCTTCAACAATTCTTGGAACTTTGTGATACATTTAAGATCAATTGTGCCTTTGATGATGCCATCCATCATTGGATTTTTCTTTTTTTCTATTAGGAGCAATGCAAAGAAATGGTTTAATATTTTGCATTGGCAATCTAGTATAACATGGCAACAAATGGCGAAGCAATTTATGAGGAAGTATTGCCCTCCTTATGGGACAACCAAGCTTAAGCAGACATTACTTCTTTTCACCAGTTGGATTCTGGGATGTCATTTGAAGCTTATGAGAGATGGAGGGAATTGTTAGGCAAATGTCCTCATCATGGATTATTTGAATGGGCTGAAGTCTAAACATTTTACAATGGTCTCAATTACTCAACCAAGCAACTCTTGATGCACTGTTGGTGGAAGTTTGAATAATAATTCCCTTGAGCAATGTTTGCAATTATTTGAAGACATGGCAAATAATCACTACCAATAGTCTTCATCTTATGCTAGGAAAGAGAGATCAGATTTTTCAGCCTGATGTAGTTTATTCTTTATCATCTAAAGTGGAGGCTTTGTCAAGGCAGATAGATGGTTTGACCATGAACCAAGTCAAGTTAATATAGTGGATGTAGATGGTTAACAAATGCTGAAGGAGTTGTTCAAGAGAATGTTGAATTTGCTAAAAATTATAATGGTCCAAAAAATTATCCTTATACAATACCTATAACCCTGATTGGAAGAACCATCCTAACTTTAAGTAGAGCACTAATAATTCCCAAAATCAAGTTTTTACTCTTGGTTTTCAAAACCTTGGTTTCAAGGTTAAGAATCAAATGTGTGTCAAGGGAAGTAAAGCTTAGAAGAATTGATTGCACAATTTATAAAGGCTTTTAAAGCTAGGCAACAAAGTATTGACACCAATTTGAGGAATCATTCAATTGTTGTTCGCAACTTCGAGACACAATTGGGCCAAATTCCAAATTACCTTCAAAAAGGAAATAAGGAACTTTACTTGGAATATTGAGACAAATCCCCATTATCAAATGAAGATTCGAAGATGAAGTGATGAATGAATTCTAAGTTGTTTTTAAAGGCTTATGACTTTGTTTTTGTTAAGACCACTTCTTTTTTCTTTTTATTTCCTTTACTCCTAGAATGATTTGAGTATATTTTGATAGTTGATGATGAACTAATATTCATGGAATGATAGTTGATCTAGGCTTTGAATGAAAATTCTCTTAAATGTTGAATGATGTTGTGATTCGTGCCTGCAATTTACTATGCAGTTTAATCTATGCTTAAGTGATGTTTTTCAGATGTTCAACCTACTTGATAGTTTTGGCCACAATGCATACTATGATTGGTATTCACATTTACCTTCATGCTATAGTTTGAAATTCATATTAATCTCTTGTTTTCTCATTTTCAACCATGGCATGAAGTGTGGTTGTGGTTCTACTTAAGTGTTGTTTGAGTTGTTTCATGTAGACTAAATCACTGTTAAATTCGTGCCCATAGTCACGTTATTTGAACTAACTATGTTTTTTGTAGATTACATTGTGTGATCAATCATGACTGAGGATGAATTTAATTTTTATGGGGAAATGCATGTGCACCTCAATGTGTGCCCACAGTTCATCTTTCGTACAGGTAAATATATAAAAACACATGCATTGTTTCTTCCCTCTCATGTTCAGTTACATTTTAAATCAACTCACGTACGGCCTTTGTTTGAACACTATGCTCTTAAACTCTCAAAACTCACACCTAAACCCAAAATTCTCATCATTAAGTACATCAAAAATCGAGTAAGCTTCCTTTCTTATCCCTTTTATGATCTTTTCAGTGAATGCTCGACATTTTTCCTTTGGGTTTAATGAATTTTAGGGTTGATATGTATTGAAGATATGAGCCTTTTGGAGTTAGTTAATCTTTATTATCATTTGTTGAGTTCTTGAGTGTTGTAATCATGCATTTAACTCATGTTAATCATCATGGATTACTTGAAACCCTAAATTTCACTAATTATACATGAAAGAATTTGTTGGTTTAAGTGAAGCTTAACCTTTGAGAATTAATAATATATAATGAATTAGAATAGTATAGGTTGATTTTATGATCCTTCAATGATTCAATGTATTAATGAAATGATTTGCATAAGTCATTTTTGTCTGGTAAAGCTGATGGTAATTTAAGGGTTGAGATGTTTAAGCTTTGAACCATGTTTCATTGATATTATAAGAAGTTGGAGATTGAATTTGTGTTTAAATGATTGAGCTAATCTAGTTTTTATTTGATGAGCTTTGACATTAAGTTTAGATGTTGATTGAAATGAGCTGTTCGATTATGCTTATTATCATTATTAGAATTAATTGATTGATTTAGTTGTCTTTATTTTGAAGATATGGCTCCTAAAAGACCATCAACCACTCAACCCTCTACTTTAAAGAAGAAATCCACCAAAAGGCTAGAATTGATCTGTTTAGGTCTACATTATCTTTACCTTCTCAAGATCAAGTAAATATATCTTTACAACCACTTAAAGGGTTAAAAGATGATCACAAAGAAAGGTTTAAGTTGTTTTTAGAGAACAAGAAGATTGCTTCTAATGTAATGATAGACTTGGAAGTATTGAGGAAATATGGATTAGGGCATGCATTTAAGAGACAATTCTCTAATAAAACGTGGGAGAGTTTTTTTTTTTTTTTTTTTTTGTTGATGAGGAGATCTATAGGGAAACAACCTTGACATGTCTAACAAGTTTCAAGACAGGACATTTAGTTATGTATCTTGATGATACTTTTTCATTCATTACTTTTGGTTATTATAGAGTATTTTTATTAAGGAATTCATTGATGCTTTAGGAATATATGGTGATGAGAATTTGATTTCTTCTAATGAATTTAAGAATTTACCTATCAAGATTTTAGAGGAAGGGAAAGGTTTTGTGAATGAGATTTTGTCTAAGGATGTTTTTTCACTTTTAATACTAAGATATATTCAAGTTATTGAGTGTAAGAGTTTTAAATTATCTATTGGTGAGGTCTATTCACTTTAGACTAAAAGGAGCAAGTACAGTATCACAAACAAATTTTATGTATTTATTGCAAACTATAGAATGAATGTTGGATTATTGTTTGTTTAGGGAATTAGACATCAAACATCTAGACAATGAAAAAGAATTTTTGTTAGAGGTTTGATTATAAGAATTTGAAAATTTTGGGACACTGGCCAGTTAGGAATGTTCCCATTCATTATGTTGGAAGAGTGAAGAAGATAGATAATGTTGTTATTAACAAATGGGGTATTAAAAAATGCAAGACCTAATGTAAATATTGAAGCTCCAGGGGTTAAAAGATAAGTTAGAGTTCCATCATCTCATTACTCTATAGCAAATTTCAATAAGTTTGAGAAAGAAATCAAGGAGCTTAGAAAACATGTGAATGAGTTGAAGGAAATCAAGAAAGATAATGAAAAAGATGTTTCTAAGATTAAAAGTGGATTGAAACATATCATAATTTTGGTGAAGTCAAGCTTCACTGCCTTGAACAACCATGAGAACTTTAATGGGTAAATTACACTTAAATGTATTAACATTTGAGTTTAGGTTCATTTAAGGTATGAACAGTTCAAGTGGTTAAAAAAAGAATCAATATTTGGATATTAATTCATTTAAGACATCAATGTTTTGAGTGATTAAAAAGAAGTATCAACATTTTGTAAAGTTAAATAAGGTATTAGTAATTGACCATTAACGAAAACTAAGGAAACTTCATTGAAAATAATCAAAATGTTGATACCTTAGATAAATTTTACAAAATGTTGATACCTCATTTGATTCACTTTGCAAAATGATGATTCCTCTTTTTAATCACTCGAAACGTTGATACCTTGAATGAACTTAATCCCAAATTAAAGATATATTAGGGTTAATGCATATATACATGTTTTTAGGAAAAAATTAAAGATAAGTTTGTAAAATGTAAGACAAGACTTAGGATTTGTTTCCAATTCCTTATTATGTGATTTCTCAACAAACTCAGAGAGTTGTTTGCTGGTGTATTTGCACCTTTGGACTCTCGAAAATAAGTTAAAGTCTCTTTTAAGGTCAGAAACTTTAGATCTAGATCAGATCACTAGAATCTCTTCACAAGTTATCAGCAATCAATTTGATTAGTTATTGTATGGATTTCCATAAATTTGTGCTATTATTGTTTTTTTTGTTTTTCAACTCAATGAAACACAAAAGAGGAACAAAGTGATTTAATTAATAATTGGAGTGAAAATAATAAGAACATCTAAGAATAATCTCAACCATAACCCCTGTGATTTCAAGTAAGGGTAGTTGAAGATAACTGAAGATTAACAACAACCTTAATCATGCCGCGTGATTATTACCCGCAATTGAGCTATAGTAAGCTATGATCTAGTGAATAATTAACATGGAGTCAATCACGCCTATAGGTCGTACCTACACTTCAGGCTGCAATTCACCCCCTGCCATGCACGTGTGACATTCTAACAAGTTTGTTATAAAGAATCTACTATATCACCAAATAAATTTCATGATTTTGTGCCTGATGCATATAAATAGGTTTATAGGCATAGGAATTAATGTGTATAGTTGCAGAATGTTCTATATTGAAACAAATAACTAACATAGAATAGGTATGGAGATTTCTAGTGAAAGAAACTTTGTTTTTACTAGAAATTCATGTTTTCTAGGTAAATTTAAAGCTTACTTGAAGTTTGTTTTTACAGAATTCATGCTTCATAGGTGATATCTATTTTCATTTTACTTTATTTCTCTTGAAATTCATGTTAATTGTTGATATCGATGGAGAAATAATTTTTTTAACTCAAGGTTTATGAATCCAAGATCTAATTTATGTGATTTTAGCTGTGTTTTTAATTGAACATTGTTTAGGTACTTATATTTAGTAGCCGGAGCTTAATGTTGTGGGTTTATGTGTGTGCACGACATAGATCCATGTATGATTTCAACTAAGTAGATTGAGAAAACATTCTTTTAAAAATATCTAGGCTTCTAATAAAGTTGCTCATAACTATATAGAGATAAGAGTGGTGAAACATTTTGTTACTTAGTTCTAAATTCATTAAACTAGGTATTTAATCAAAGGATTCTTCACCTTAATATGGTTCTAGGTTGTTGATAGCTTGAAAAAGATTTTGATAGTCTAATATAGATATAGAAGTTCTTGACACTCGAGAGAGGTATTAACATACTTTAGTGAATCCATAAGTACAAGTATACCAAACAAAGTACTCATTGAGTTTATTTAAGAAATCACACGATAAGGACTTAGTGAAGCAAATCAAAGGTTCCTTCTTGCATTTTAAACTCATTTTTTGAAATTTACTATGAGAACATGCACATAACTAATATTGACTTTAGATTCATCTGTAAATACTTATTTGTCATGTTTTGCTAAATTTTCATTAGGTAGATAATAGATTAGAAGTGAGTACGATAGATCCTAAAGATCCCAAGGAACAAGACCCATGCTACTTTGTAGGTATTCTTGCCTAAATTAGTAGTTGTGACTGAGGTTGAACAGAACATATTAGTATTTATATAATTTTTTTTTAAACAGCTTCGATGGTGACACTGGAGTATACCTAATATATATATATATATATATACACATATATAAAACAACCAACCATAACCATTTATAAATCTACAATATAATACATGAAGTAAGAAATTATAATGCATATTTTGGATAAGTTTCATGAGCCATTTGAATTTATATGAGTAATTGGGGCCACATAAGTAAGAAATATGAAATATTAAGTAAGAAATGAATCAACTAAGCATTGATAATAAGAATCTATCTTAACCTAACGAAGTGTATATGGAGGGCCTAACAAGTAATAATACATTGATTTTGAGAATGAACTACTCGAATATGCTCTCATGTGGGATAGGTGGTTTTACAATCATCTTGTTTGTTTGGAGTGAAATGTATAATGATTGGTCACCTTGAATTAATTAAAGGCTACTAGGCTATAACTAAAACTGTACATGCATTACACAACATCGCATTTTTATTGACTGTCATGTTCGATAATGGAATAACAAGAAATTTAAGTTATGGATATTTTCTCTTCATTTAATTTAAGCCACCTTTGAATTGAGCTTTTAAGTTCAAGGGAAGTCACGAACTACAAAGTCATATCGAACCATCTTTTATGGTCTAATCGTAAGCTTTAATAAATATCAATCCAAGTAAGCTTTTAAGTACCTTAGAGCTTACGATAAGTTAATTTAAGTTTGGATGACCTAGATGCTAATGGAAATAAGTATTCCCTAACCCTCAATTATAGTAGGGTTAAATCCTAAACTTCACACTAGTTACTAGAGACCACATGCATTGTCTGCATTATATATGGTTGTTCATGCATAACATATGTTTGATAACTTGTTTACCTTTGATGTTAAGTTGTATTGATAAGTTATTATTGCTTTACTCAAACCATGTGAACTCATGCTCCATTTGATTAATTATTAGATGAAATTCCCATAAAATTATACTATTATAGTTTTTTTATTGTTTTCCAGCTCCTAAGAACATAAAAATAAGAAGCAAAGTCATTTGAGCAAGATTTGGAGCAAAATAATGGAAAATCATATCGACCGTGACACCAATGATCCAACTAAGGGCAAGAAAGTAAGGAAATACTCCATATTGCACCTTAAACCATGCTTGCTATCCTTGACCTCAGTATAAGCAGCCATAAACCGTGCCTGATATTCAAAGGGATATAAACTCTATATGCGTACAAATCGAGCCTACGATTCTTAAAAGCTTACTTGGATTGATATTAACCTATCATCTATGATAAGCTGCCATAAAACCCTACATGGACATAAACCATCGTTTATGATTGTTTGATCACATTAAGTTTACCGTAATTATACTTGGCCTTTGTATAAATTCAATGGACACGCATTGCAGCCGTTGTCACACTCCAAAGGGTATCCTAAACGTAACATTCCGCCTCATACTAAATGAGACTTAGGAATCACTACCACAGTTATTCAAGTCTTGTATTAGATGCAAGGTGTTCCCTTACAATAATAGAATACTTATGCAATTG
Organism: Combretum micranthum; assembly: GCA_024138025.1. Classification (NCBI taxonomy): domain Eukaryota; kingdom Viridiplantae; phylum Streptophyta; class Magnoliopsida; order Myrtales; family Combretaceae; genus Combretum; species Combretum micranthum. The sequence goes on along the minus strand of JAMXBD010000800.1, from coordinate 508,060 downwards.
GAGATAGATAGTTTAACTTAATAGAATAAGCATAAAAATATAAACCACAAATATTCAAGATCATTTACAAAATACTAAGGGGTATTCCCTAACAAAATAATAATCCATCCAAGTAAAAGTTTTTGACAACAACTCGAGTGTTTAAGGTTTCCTATGGAAGTCTATACAAAAGCTAACATAAACTTCTAGGGGAAATTCATATTCTCGCGTTACCTGAGTTGGCCAAATCTAGGACGCAACCATAGGTACAGGAAATGCAACAAAAAGAAGCTGTGGGAGTATAAGCTACGCTAGCTTAGTGAGTAAATACTTCTAGAATATACATATCCCACAATTACATACATACAATCAAGTTGACTTAATCATCCATATGAAATGCAACAACCACATGGGTAAACAAGACATATGACCAACTGGAAATCATATACTGAATGGATTTACGCCCTCCATTGGGTTAGCAATTAACGAATCTTGCGGTACTATCTTGAATTACTATTCTGTTTTATGGCACGGCAACCCATTTCATTTATCGTTTATGGATCACGGAGAACCAATCATGATTAAATGCACTATCCCCATCGTGAAGTGATTATGTCCATATTACTTGTTATTTCGAGTGATCATTAATTCCATTTCATAGGAAACCAATCAATTTGCAAAACACTCATAATCATGGCATATGGTCATACATCAATTAATCACCAGGTTTCGATATACTTAGCACATTTTCTCAACACATCAAGATAGCATACATAATCCCATAATTATCCATCATGCATTTCCAATTTTTATCTTTGCCTATCATTCTAATGCAACTATAATCTACAAGCACAATACGAAATAGTAAATAGGAGTATGACCACTTAGCCATAGAAACCAGTCTCTATTCGTAGTAATCTGGGGGCAAAATTCCTCTGATTCAAATTCACCTAAACGAAAGAAATGCCCAAATCAGTATTTCAAACCATAACTAATTCCAACTTATTAAACAAAAACTTTTGAGTTCGTAATTTTCATGGTAAATGAAAATTCCAACTTAAAACAGTCATAACTTGGTCATTTTGACTTGGAATTTCGCAAATAACCAGTCGATTTCCATCTACTTCAAAAGATCTATCTATTTATGATGTTATTCCTAAATTTTGAAAACTTTTAGGTCTTCGAAAGCTCAGATCATATCTGATTAGTAACTAAAAAACACATTTCCGAAATTGTTTTGTGAAATCTACATTATTTCTACGAAGTATATTATATGTGCATGCAATGTCAACAAGTTATTATCGTGCATGACATGTTATAAACTATCTATATGTATGTTCTTGATGATATTTGGTTAACAAGAATTTTTAGAAAACTTTTACTTTGCAAAAATTTCAAGAATACTTGATTTAGAAAAACTAGTTTTGTTTCTTGAAAAATCATCTTTATTTTTAGTAAAATAAATCCTTGATGACCTATATGTCCAATACCTTCATTATTTTAATAAATTTCTTTATGTAGGAGTTGAAAAATAGATGTTTAAGTAGGAGTCTTGTCTAATTACGAATTTTACAAAAATTATTGATGATGAAAATAGAGTTTTATTTATGTTAAAACTTTTCCTTTATTTTAGGAATATTCTTTGATAAAACCCATTAAGTATGGGTCATTTCTAAATCCAGATTTTTGTTAAATTGTTTTGAGGTTATTTCTTGTGTAAAACTCATTGAATCTTTCTAAAATTAAGTCCTAACCAAACCTATTCCCTAAGGCTTCTATTTCTTTAATAAAACCTTGTTTTGGGGTTAGAAAATAGGTGTTTATTTAGCAACTCTCCCTAGTTACAAATTTCAAGTTCTTGTGGGTTGAAACAAGTTCTAACTTAACCTTTGTAACCTTTTTCTTATTTTTAAAATATTTCTTGGTAAAACTAAGTTTAACTTATCAAAATCATTCCTTTATGATACCTATCCCATAAGCTCTTCATTTTTAATATAAAATCTTCACTTTGGAGTTGGAAATGAGGTTTTCAAAATAGGTGTCTTTTTCCATCCGAATTTCCAAAAATTATTTTTTTCGAAATTAATTAGATCTTGAACTTTTTGGCATATTCTTATTATTGTCATGCTACTAAAAGTCCTTTATATACATAAGACAAAGTTTTCATGGCATTGATGTACTCAAAACAAATAGATCTATGTTACCATTCATGTTATGTATGTAAATGGAAGATAGATATTATGAAGATAAGGTTAGTAAAAGAATGTATGCACAAAATATTAATATGAACAATATATAGAAAAATATAGTAAAACAACTTAAATGTAAAGATCCACAACATTGTGATGGCAAGAATGACATACTTAAATGTTTCCACATCCCTATCATAAAGGTCATGGGGATTTTGATAGAACTACATATGTATGATCTTGTCATTACATATTTTATTTGTGGTAGGTCAAGATCTATCATCTATTTAGTGTTTTAGAGCAAGAAAGCTTGAATAAAAAGTGTTGTGTGTGTGTGTGTGTTGTTGTGGGGGGGGGGGGGGGGGGGGGGGGGGGGGGGGGGGGGGGGTGGGGGGGTTGTGTGTGGGGGGGGGGGGGGTTTGGGGAGGGAGGGATTGTGTTATGGTTCATAGCATAGAGAAGGAAGAGAAGGGAGAGAAAATTTTCAAAATTTTGCTTTTGTGAAGAAAGAAAGAAAAAAAGTGAAAGCGCAAATGTATAAAGATAGGGAAATGAATTAGAGTTTTGTGTAGATTAAATGAAGAAAAATATAACAATGAGAGAGAGGACAAAGGGGGGGGGGGGGATTTGGGGGGTAGGAGAGAGAGAGAGATGTGAGATTGGTTTTGTGTAATTTTTCCAAATTTAATTAAGTAATTTAAGAAGTAAAAATGTATTGGAAAAGTGAGTTGTAAGAATATGATGTAAGGTTGTAATAATAGGGTTTGGGTGGTTGTACTTGGTGAATAGTATGATGAAATAAAAAAATAGATTAAGCAATTAAATTACCGGTAGTGATGAAAATACAATAACAATGACTATAACTGTAATTTTTATAAATAAAAAAATTCTTAAAATTATATTTTTGAATTCTTTATTAAATTTCGATTCTAAAGAGTCCCATGGAATATTTTTCTATTTCCAAGTCTCGAGGACCAGTTTTCAAGAATAGATCTAATTGAGTTCGAAACTAATGAATTTTTTTGAAATTTGATCTTTTAATATTTCGGTATATTATTTAGGACTATATTCTAGAGCTAACTCATTTTTATTATTCCAGGATTTCGCTCTTGGTATTGCCAGACTTAGGGTTGCTAGGTCCCAAACTAGCCCTAGGGTATTCTTTTAGGGTTTCGGTTTCTGATTCCGATTCTCATAACCAAGTTCAGTTTACTAAGGAAACAAGGGCTTACATTCGTCGAGTCACATCATGAGGACTGCTAATCCTACACAAGGAATCGGAAGAGTAGAGGTCAAGCTCATTCTTAGGGTACTAAGGTATACTGGGGATACATCAGTAGGATGAGTTGCACTGATCGATCACTGAGAGCAGAGTGCTCGAGGACTAGCAGTGAAGATGGCAAGGATCTTGTACCAAAACTCCCCAACATCGATACGGAGGGGTAAATCCATTCTACATATGGTTTCTGAATAACCATATATATTTGTGTAATCATGTGATTATTGCATAGCATGCACAGCATATGCATGAAAATTAACAAACTTGTTTAAAACCTTGGTGCGAATAAAAGGAAATAACTCACTAAGCTCGTTGTAAGCTTACACCCCTATAGGCTTTTGTTGAAATAGTGTTTGCGATTACGATCGAGGATCGAAATATTAAGGAAAGTCATTGGCGAATCTTTGAGCTCTTGTGGAAAAGTGGAGCCATAGGATAAATTTACTTCCATATAATTTCTTTATGAGTTATTTATGACATGTTAATGTTTGGAGATTTCTAAGAAGTGTATTTATATGGTTCTGAAGACATTAGTGGGTATGCCCCTAAGAATTGTAATTGACCTTGCTTATGTTTTATGTTAAGTATTCTTCTTACCTTATTATTCAATTGTTATCAAAATAAATTGCATTACTCCGATGCATTCGCTTGATGTGTTGTACGCCTTGTGCATGATAAGAAATCCTTTGTGTGACTAAGGAAGTCATTCTTAAGCTTTAATATTGTGTACAGTCGATTGCCACGTTTAGGATAACTCTTGGGGTGTGACAAAAATCATTCTTTTGAATAAATTAGGGCTATTAATGACGTTGCTCATAGATATCTAGAGATAGGAATGGTGAATCACTTGATAAAAAATGCATTAAACATGGTTTTTAATCAAAGGGTTTTTGAACTTAGTGAAAATCTAAATTGCTGATAGCTTGAGAAGAGATTCTAGTGTCTGACCTAGGATTAGACATTTCATGAACTTGACAACAATAAAAGCATTTTCTACAAAACTAACTATCTGAATTAGGGTTTTATAAACCACATGATAAAGGCTTGGTGAAGCAAAACCCTGAGTTCATTCTTGCATTTTAAACTTATTTTCTACTTTTGCCTTGAAAACATGTACATAAGTAATGTAGATTTTAGGTTAGTTTGTAAATACCCTGTTTCCATGCTTTGCTAAATTTTTCTTGGCTAGATAATAGATTAAGAGGGAGTAGGTTAGATGTTAACGATCCCTAAGGATTATTACTTAATATTTTCTATGCTATTTCGATAAGTGCACTTACTTAATTGGTAGTTATGACAGAAGTTGAACAAAGCATATTTGCAATATTATTTTTGTATGAGAAATCAATTTAGTTTTGAAAGCTAAGAGTCCTATGCTTACTAAAAAAAAACAAGTATCGAGGAAATTGTACTCTTATCTCACTAAGCCGTGGTTTTTACTCACTCCTCTATAGTGTGACTTCTCATGTAGGTATCCCAAGATGGGTTTATAACCCAACTAGGCGAACCACTACTATAAGCCAACTATTTTTGGGATTCAAGGGAGACTTTTTGCAAGAGAGAGTAGTAAGAGTAGCTGCCTATGTTAAGTTCCAATATTTAAGTCTTTTCAAATAGATTGAGTCTTTTGTTATTTTTACTCATTTATGTTAAGTAAGACAATTAATGTATTATAAGATGACATATGTGATGTAATACTTTTATTCAAGTACATGATTCAATTTCTAAGTTTATGTTGCTAAGACACTTAGCGAATTTTTTTATGATTGATATGAGCATTCATGGCGGGTTGTCACGTCTAAGTTACCCTTTAGAGCATTATATAGATAGTATGGGACACTAAATCGGATGAGGATGTTATTAAAACTCAGCACATTCTTCTCCATCACCTTTAGCACTACCTCATCTTCAACGTACTTGTTGAAATAATCACAAGTAACAAAAATGATCTTTCTCTGACCTATAGAGACTAGGAGTGATTTGAAAACATGCTACCCTCATTAAGTGAAAGGGCTAGCGGATGGTAAAATAGTGAAGATTAGGGCCTAGAGCATGCTGTATTGGCACATTCTTCTTGCATCTTTCACATTTTTGCACAAATTCTTTGACTTTTGCTCTCATGGCCGACTAGAAGTACCCAAGTCAAAGCATATAGATGTAGAGTGACTGATCTTTAATTATGATTACTACACTCTCCAACATGTGGTAAGTTATTTTTACTCTATTTAATCTATAGGAATCCATGCTTTATCTAATCCATTTTTAGAAAAATTCTTATGATTTTGTACTATTATTATGAAAAATGTTGTTTTTTTAGCTCCAAAGATCATTAAAAAAAGAAAGAAAGAAATGAAGTGATTTGAATCAAGATTGGAGCAAAAAAAAACATAAAAATGTTTCAAGATAGGTTGCAATTGCGGCCTCAAAGGTCTTAATTGAGGGCAAGAAAACAAGGCAAAAGTCCAAATCGTGCCTTATAATTTGAGAGCACAGCTTTAATCACACCAAGAGACGTACTTGCAGTTTTGATTGCAATATAGACTAACCTTAAATTACTCCTTTGATGAAAAAGATACAGCTTATATTGCAGCCAACCTTCAAGCCTGCGATCTAAGCCATGAAAAGTGATCGTGTCTTTATAGTAATAAAGCACGTGGAGATATGGACAAAATCCGTTAAAAAGACTCTGTCATGTCGACGAATAATATCTTCATGATTCTCCATGCCAACAGTCTATAAATAAATGTACAGAGGCATTGCAGAACGTATTACACCATATGTAACAAATTCCTAACATAATATAGAGTAGAGAGAGAACTTTTAGTGAGAGAAACCTTTTTTCTTACTGAATATTCAAGTTTTCTAGGTAATTTCATATCAATTTGATGTTTTGCTTTTGCAAGACTTTATGCCCAACCAGTAAAATTTATCTTCATTTCATATTATTTCTCTTGAATATGTATTTAATGTTCATATCCATGGAGAAGCAATCATTTGTACTTAAGGTTTCGTGAATCTAAGACCTTATTTATGTAATTTCAATGCATTTTAATTAAACAATGATTGGATGCTTGTAATTAGTAGCCTAAACCCTAACTCATGAGTTTATATGAGTGCACCATGTAGATTCATGTCTAATTTCAATTGAACAACTAAGAGATCGTTCTTTTGAATAGATCTAGGCTGCTAATGAAGCTGCTCATAATCAACTGAATATAGGGATACTGAAAGTTTCTATCACTTGAATTTGGCTTCATTAAAATGGGTTTTCAATCAAAGGATTCTTCAACTTTATGCAAATCTAGGGTGTTGTTAGCTTATGAAGAGATTTTGGTGGTCTAATATAAATCTAAAGTTTCTACCCATGAGAGAGGCCTTAGCTTACCTTAGTGAATTTGATGATACAAGTGTACCCAGCTAAAAACTCTAAGTCTTTTAAGAAATTACATGATAAAGACTTGGTGAAGTAGACCCTAAGCTCATTCCAGTATTAAGAAAAACTATTTCATAACTTTGCCCTAAAAACATGTACATATTTGGCTTTAGATTTTTTCTGTTTATAATGTTCTTCCAAGTTTTTCTTTGGCAAGATAATAGATAAAAAATGAGTATGGTAGATGTTAACAATCTCCAAGGAATACGACCGAATAATTTCTATGCTATGTCAATAGGTACACTTGCTTATGTGGTGATTGCAACCAAAGTTGAACAAAACTTATTAGCAATTCAAAAACTTCAACTTCGTGCTTTGTGTTTATAAAGCAAAGTACCCATCAGTATACCCATTAGTAAGTCAGCATGCAGCTCTTCAAGCAATATTTTATCATCTTCAGGATGCAAACATCTTAAAAGAGGGAGACTAAAGCCTCTTGTATAACATGTCATGGAGAACGATGTAATTAGCAACTCTGTACATGAGGTTTCTTACTTTCTTCTTGTCAATGGGGAGAGTTTTGTTCTTTAGATAGTTAACGATAGGGTTTGTCTAGCTTAGTAAAAGTAGTGCAAATTAGATGTCATGAACCCCATGAACTTGTTTTGATGTGCTTTTTTCTTAAGGAGATATTCCATAAAAAATTTCTCTTCTTGTTTTTCAAAGTTAAGGTTGACTATTGAGGCAAGCTAAGGAGCCTGTCGTCTTGGAAATTCTCGGCCCTTAGGATCTTAGTAAGGTTTCAAGAGGGAAAGTACATGACAAAGTCCTGGTCCATTTCAATATATTACATCATCCCTTCATCCTTTGCTTCATATTCATCCTTCACCTATTGGATAACTAGCATGGAATCTGGAAAAATCTCTAACTTCTCAGTACCAATGTCCTTTGCGAGCTTGAGGCGCAATCAATGCCTCATACTCGGCTTCATTGTTGCTAATAATGATTTCAAACTTGAGAGCATAATAGATCCTAATCCTTTTTTTTTTTTTTCTGTTGTTGGGGGATGGGGGGTGTAGGGGCGTGTGGTGTTCCTTCTAACACCAAGACCTGCACCCAAGTTTCTCTTAAACTCTCGGCCTATGTATTTAGCAACAAAGTTAGCCAGGACCTAAGCCTTTATGGCCTCTTTAAGTTGATACTAAACTCCATATGCAATGAGCTCAAGTGTATACTTCGTAATCCTTCTGAATAGATCAAGCTTCTAGAGGGTTGATTGTAGGGGCATATCATTTGAGCACAATCACTTGATGAGCTTGAAAGTATGGGCACAGATGTCGAGCAGAAATCACCATAGCTAAGGTAAGTTCTCAAACTTCATGGATCTTCCCTTAACTCCTTGGAGGACATAGATGCCATAGTACATAGACTAATGTTGCCTTCCATTAGCTCATGTGAGCACTAAGGAGAGAGTTTGGTCATTCATAGCTAGATACAAGTACATTTCCTCGCCAAGAGTGAGAGAAGAAAGTACTGGTTAATTCATCAAGAATTCATTCAAATCCTCAAATCCCCTTTAACACTGATCCATCGAATTGAAGTTGTTCTTTAGGATCTTGAAGAATTCAAAGCCTTTGTCTGCACTTCTTGGCATAAACCTACATTAGGCAACTATTGGTTTGGCTAGTCTCAATACTTCTTTCATGGAGAAGGGAGGTTGCATTTCAATAATTAATTTAATTTTCTTAGGGTTGGCTTTGATTCCACATCCAGATACCATGTAACCAAGGATTTCGCCTAAGGTAGCTCCAAGACACTCTTTCGTGGTTCAATTTCATGTTGTAGAACCAAAGCCAATCAAAAGTTTCTTGGAAATCATAAAAGTGGTTTGTGGCCTCCTTACTTTTCACAATAATATCACCCATATAAACCTCAATGTTTCTATCGATCTAGGGCTTGAAGACCTACATCACCATCCTTTAAAAGGTTGCCCTTGCATTCTTTAGTCTGAACAAGTATGCTTTGTAGAAATAAGTGATAAAGGTGGTGACAAAAGAGGTGTGCACATTTTCTTAGGAATCTATCTATATTTGATGATAGCTCAAAAAGACATCCAAGAAACTACACAGTACATGCCTTGAGGTATAATTGGTATTGGTTTGGTATGTTTAGATTAAAAACCATTTTAAAGAACACGAAGTTAAAGTTTTTGAAAATTTATAAAACAAATAAGTTCTATTAAACTTTGAAAGTAACTACCAACATCAGACAAGTGCACCTACCAAAGCAGCATAGAAAATATTAGATCGTATGCCAAGGGATAGTTGGTATCTACCTTACTCACATTTCATCTATTATATAGCTAAAGAAAATTTAGCAAAGCATAATGAAAACAAAAGTTATACTAAGATTAATGAATATGCATAGGTTTTTAGGGCAAATCATAAGATAAGCTTATAAATGCAAGAAAAAGCCTTAAGGATTGCTTCACTAAGTCTTTTTCATGTGATTTCTTTGTAAACTCATAGAGTTGTTCACTGGTATATTTGCATTGTTGGACTTATGAATGTAAGTTAAAGCCTCTTTCAAGGTTAAAACTCTAGATCTAGACCAGCCCCCAAATCTCTTCACAAGTTACTAGTGGTCAAGATCCTCATAAAGTTTAAAAATCCTTTATTTTAAAACCAACTTAATGAATTTTAAAAATAAGCGATAGAAATTTTCACCATTATCTCTTAAGGTGATTATGAGTAACTCCATTAGTAGCCTAGATCTATTCAAAAGAATAATCTATCAATATTCAATGAAATCATACATGAATCTAAAAGATGTACCACTCAATTAAACCCATAAACTTCAGTTTTAGCTACTAATTACAAATACCTAGTAATGATCATTAAAACATTTTGAAATCACATGAATTAGATTTTGAATTGACAAAACGTAAGTTAAATGATTATTTCTCCATAGATGTAGAAATTAAGCACAATTTCTTGAAGAAATAATATGGAATTAAATATAAAATTACAATTTTAGCACACAATCTTGCAAAAACAAAGTGTGTCAAGTTTATAATGAATTTACCTAGAAAACTTCGAGATTTCAAAAGCAAGAAGAAATAGTTCTTTTGCTAAGGAATTCTTTCTCTAAACTACGTTAGAAATTTGTTACGAATGATACAAATAATTCTTATGATGTTGATGATTCTTTGTATCACATACCTATGCACATTTATCTATATGTTAGAAGCATAGAATTTATGATGATTTTATTCGTTGACTTGGTAGATTCTTTGTAACAGAATTCATCCTTTATTTCATGTGCACACATTTAGATTGCCAGCTTACAAGGTGACTTTTCGCGGGTTAGGTCAAGCACTTGAATGTTGCTAGAAAGTTAGGGCTTGACCTAAACTGTGGTACTCTTGCTAAAAAGACTCAAGTTTTTGTCTAGATTCAACCAATGAGTAAATCAAGATCGTTGAGGGCTTGAAGGTAGCACTTAATGCAAGCTGTGCTTTTCCTCTTCAAGGTGTGATTTTTGTTCAACTTCAATTGGGGTAAATCTAGGACTCGACATTGTGGCATGATAGAAGCTCTATCATAAAGTCAGGGCTTGATTACCTCAAAACAAAAGTCGAAGGTCATGTCAAGGCTTGATGCAGTGCACGAGGACCATTTTGCCTTACTGTTTTACCCTTGATGAGTCTTTTGCAGGACTCCATCAAGTTTTGCTTTGCTCAATTGTCGTTATTTTGCTTCAAACCTAATTCAAAACACTCTGTTTCTTCTTCTTTTGGTTCTTGGAGCTGAAAAATAACATTTAAGCAATAAAAGCACAAGATTCATAGGAATTTATCAAAAATGCATCATATTAAGCCTAAATTTCTATGAATAGAATAGAGTATCAATTATCAACCAGTTGGTCTATTTACGGGGGAGAGAAGTAATCTTTCGAGCAAGCTTTATTCAGGTTAGTGTAATCCACACACAATTACCACTTATCATTAGATTTTTTACCACACAACATTAGTGAATAAAGTAGGGAACTTCTCCTCCCTCCCATATAAAACCAACTCAAAGGAGTTTCTAGACCTCCTCCTCAATTGCTTTTTGCCTATTTGCAGCAAAATGACAAATCTGTTAGTGCACCGAATGTTACGTTAGTTGATGTGGAGTTATTAGGTGATCATATCCAGGCTTATACATGGCATGCTAGAGATTGACTAGGCAAAACATCTTTGCTAAATTGCAAGAATGTGATTAACACTTCCCTCAATTCTAGTGCCATGGATGTGTCGACCCGAGTAGTGTGGTTGGCTAGTTTAGGCCAACCTTCTAATCTGGCTTTATGCTTTGTCTCTATGACATAGACTTAATCTCATATAGTTACCTAGATTGTTGTGGATCTCTACTACATATTCCACTATTTAGAGTTAGGAATTTCACCTTGAGTTGTGGTTATGGTGCTATCATTCCGAAGATCAAATGTGTGGCTTGCCCGAAATGGCATTGTATGGTGACCAACAATCCACAACCAAAAAGTCAATCTCATTGGTGTTAGTTATTGTGCCCTAGGTAATTACTAGATATTGTCATTATATATATATATATATATTATTGATATAGAAGCTTTTATATTATATTATTTTCATGTTTACTTTATAATAGAATCCATGAATAATTAAATTATTCTAAATTCTCCTAGGTGCTCATTATTGTGGAAATGGTAATGAATTAAATCTAGTATGAGTTTTTTGTTTGATAATCATGAGATGTCTATTTGTATGGGAATACAGATCAAACTCATACGCAGATTTTAAAGAACTACGTACTAGACTGACCTACTATAAGATCACTATATGGATTAGTGTCATAATGTTCTCACAATAACAATGTTAGCGTATCCTTAGACCTGAAATTACCAGAGGTTCCAACATGAGAAATATTATGATTTAACTCAATCAAACGTTGTCTTTAATAGGATAATTATAAAGGTTGTAATTAAGCATTATGTGAATCATGTAGAGGAAGTTGAGTGGTTAAGAAGGGATTTGAACCTTTTGTTATGAGAGAGATATCTCTAGGCCCCTCGATAAGTGAAATTGAGAAATGCATGACCATACTCAAATGAATTGATAGTGTGATCAATTTCATTTGTTTCATCAATTCACTTAGAGATCGAGAAATGATAAGATTGAATAATATAAGGGTGACATTATCCATGCCTCATGTTCAATCTAGATATCATGTAATAAAATGATAATGAAATAAATTATTGATCAAGTAAAAATCAGATCATCAATCTTCACTTAATTTGGATAAACATAATGTCTTGCTAGAGGCTGCTTATGCTTTGTTGACTAAAAATGGTTTTAAGTCAATGGCCAACATTAAATAGACCTATAAAGCCACACACAAAACAATAAAAAAAAATTAAAAAAAGGATCATGGACAAAATACAAATAAGTCAGCAGGAATAATAAATTTATTTATTATTAATCATTTGTTAAGAATAATAAATAAATAAAATTTGTTAAAAACAATAATAATTCCTAATTGGACTAGGAATTCTTTTGTTAATAAATTGATTTATCCCTTATAAGATTAGGGGCACTAATGTCATTATTCATATTGACATTAGTATCAATAAGACATAAGAGGTCTATTTTAGGGTTAACAAATGAGTTGTCAACATTAGACTATAGAGAAAATCTATGACCCTAAAAGAGAGAAATGCAAGAGTCATGAGTAAATTTTCCGATTGGATCTAGAAGTGTTCTAGATAACACTATCATGTGAAAGATCCTTTTGAAGGCATGCTCATTTATGTGGATACCGTAGAGGGAGCTTGTGAGATCGTGACACCTAAAGATCTAATTTGCCAATCAATATGAAAAATCAAATTAAGGTATAATGGAATTCGTTAAATCTCTCTTTTTTTTTAATTTAATTAAATCGCATGGATTCATCTTGAGAATTTAAGGTTTAAAAAAAAAATAAATTTTCTGCTGCAAGATCTGAATTTTGGAATTTTAAATTCCTAACAATTAGCCGCATGATTCTTTCTATCTTTAAGCTCCACGGGTAAAGTGATAATCCGCTAAGCCTAGATAGGCCAACCATGGTTGTCGTGGTCGAAGGGCCTCACCTTAGCTTCGACACATTCTTCATTTCTTTCATAGGCATAGTTGCACAGCGTGTCTTGATAGGGGCTACTTCCAAATCCTCATCGGAGAAGGTAATTAAGTTTTCAATCTACAATTATTTATGCTCAAGGCTTAGTAATTGCTTCCCTTAATCTGAGCCTAAAATTGAGCAGGAAGACCTCGACTGACTCAAGGCAAGTGCCCTCTTGTTATGGCATTGATCTTGCCATGACATTCTCTTTCCTAGATATCTTGGCCTTACCTTGTTTGTCCCCATTCCTTCTTCTCTTCCTCGGCCTTTCTCCTCTAGGATGGCCTGTTGAATTGGTGATCTCTATCGTCAATATACTCTTTGAGCCAACCACATCCGAAGGCATCCTCTATGACGTTCTTCAACTACCAATAATCCTTCACATCATGCCCACAATCATAGTAATATATGCAACATTCATTCAACTGCTTTCTTTCGGGATCCAATTTCACCATGGGAGATAAAGGTATGATACCTCGGCTCTTGACCTCCAAAAATAGATTATCCATCGACTTTCGTAAGGGAGTAAATTCCTTGTATATTGGGAAACGGTTCCTTCCATCATTTTTTGGGTAAGAATTCAACTCAACATTAGAGCCATGTTGGTCTTTTACGAGCTATTTGTCCCTCCAACAACCATGGTCATCTTGGATGGGTACAATTTCGACCTCATTTTCTTTATGGGCCTTTATGGCATCCTCTTGAATGATGTATTTTTAAGCCTTTTTCTCTAAATTGCTCCAGATGGTAGAGCCTTCTCTTGGTGATTGAGTTGAAGAACGTGCCTATTAGGACTCCTTAATTTGCAATCTCCAAAGTAACCTTCATGTCTAGCCTAAGATCTCGAGCACTGCTTTGCTAAAAGGACTAAAGAAATATATGAAGACTCATTGTTTTTTTGCTTGATGGTGTAGAGATAAGAGACATCCTTTTTTGATGACTTACTAGCTAGAAAGTGAGCTTTTGATTGCTTAGCAAGTTGTACAAAGGAATAGATGATGTTGGAGTTTATGACCCGATTTATGTAACCGACTTCCGTAGTTGAATGTTAATGAATGAATATTTCACTATTATTTGTTATTCATTCATTAAACATTTAACGGTCATAATTTAGGACTTTATTATTCATTCATTACATAATTAAGTGTCATAATTTAGGCCAAAATGTCGGATTATCGTTATACGCACATATATATGTGTTGTTTCTAGGGTTTCTATATATAACATATCAGATACACAAAAATTTACTTTGACAGTTTTGAGAGCTTTTCATTCGTATCCTCTCAAATCCTTGTACTCCTACTTTAATATAGTGTGATTCCTCTCTCATCTCTGCTCGTGGTTTTTCCTAAAAGGGTTTCCACGTAAAATCTGTGTGTGTGCTTTACTTTTACACTTGCTATTATCGTTTGATTACGCTTTTTGTTTTATAACAAGCTGGTATCAGAGCGTAGGTTTTGATAATCGCAACCATGAAGTACGATATTCCTCTTTTGGATCGCAACACCAGATTCTTGTTATGGCAAGCCAAATGATAGTAGTTCTCGCACAAATGGACCTTGATGATGCACTTTTAGGCGATGACAAGATGCCCACATCTTGGTCACTGGAAGAAAACCAATGAAAAGATGAAAGCCCTTTTGTAGATCCATCTTCATCTATCGAATCAGATTCTACAGGACGTGCTTAAGGAGAAAATCACTGCTGCATTATGGTTGAAATTGGAGCAACTATGTATGACGAAGAGCTTGACTAGTAAGTTACACTTGAAACAAAGATTATACTCTCATCGTTTGGAAGAATGTACGTCTCTAGAAGATCACTTAACGACCTTTAAGGAAATTGTTTCTGAATTAGAAACTTTGGAAGTTAAGTATGATGAAGAGGATTTAGGCTTAATCCTATTATGTTCTTTGCCTCCTTCATATTTAACCTTTAGAGATACTCTTCTTTATAGTCATGATACTCTATCTATTGATGAAGTGTATACTGGTTTAAGTTCTTTTGAGAAGACCCCATCTTGTGATTAAAACTGAGTCTTCATCTGAAAGTTTAATAGCACGTGGTAGGAGTCAAGGTCGAAAAACTGGTGGGAGTTTTAGAGGCAGATCAAAATCATCAAATAGATTTAAAACCTATAGCTATTGCAAAAAGAAAGGTCACATGAAAGTAGTGTTATAAATTGCAAAATAAAAATAAGAAGACTGGTGAGAATCAAAAGCAAAATCAACTAGAGAAAACGGCTGAAGTCGATGTTGTTGAAGATCATAGTGATGGTGATCTTCTTGTTGCTTCTGAAAGTGATTCACAAGCTAGTAAAGAGTGGATTCTTGATTCTGGATGCCCTTTCATATGTGTCCCAATTGGGACTGGTTTTTAACATATGAAATGGTTTCTAGAGGTGTTGTTTTGATGGGTAATAACACATCATGTAAAGTTGCAGGTGTTGGAACAATCAAAATAAAAATGTTTGATGGCATGGTCAGGACACTTGGGGATGTGAGACATGTTCCTGACCTGAAGTGAATTTTGATTTCTCTTGGTACACTTGATTTGAAGGGGTATAAGTATACTGGTGAAGGTGGAGTTCTAAAGATAAGTAAAAGTTCACTTGTGGTGATGAAAGGACATAGAAAGACAGCTAATTTATATTCTTTGCAGGGTTCTATTGTGACAGGTGATGCAGCCGTTGGTTCCTATTTATCAGATGAAGATGCTACAAGGCTATGGCATATGCGCCTAGGGCATATGAGTGAAGCTGGTATGACTGAATTGAGTAAGAGAGGACTTCTTGATGGGCAAGGCATTAGCAAATTACAGTTATGTGAACACTGTGTTTTCAAGAAGCAAAAGAGGGTCAGATTCACCACAGGTACTCACAATACAAAGGGCACTCTTGATTATTCATTCTGACCTTTGGGGTCCTTCTAAAGTGCCCTCCAGTGGAGGTGCCAGTTACATGATGACCATCACAGATGACTTTTCTAGAAAGGTTTGGTTATATTTCTTGAAGCAGAAAAGTGATGCCTTATCTACGTTTAAAGTGTGGAAGACAATGATTGAGGAACAGACTAGAAAATAAGTAAAATGGCTTCGCACTGATAATGGCTTGGAATTCTGCTCTAGTGAGTTTAATGACTTGTGCAAGTCAGAGGGAATTGTGAGACATCTCACAATTCCTGGTGTCCGTCAGAACGAATGAATAGAACCATCATGGAGAAGGTGAGATGTATGCTCTCCAATTCTAAGTTACCAAAAATCTTTTTAGGCAGAAGCTGCCTCCACAGTTTGTTTGTTGATTAATAGATCTCTGTCAACGTCCATTGAGAAGAAGACTCCACATGAGGTATGGTCTGGAACCCCTGCAGATTATTCTAAATTAAAAATTTTCGGATGACCTACATATGCTCATGTTAATAATGGTAAACTTAAGCCTAGATCGCTGAAGTGTGTGTTTCTTGGTTTCGAGACTGGGGTTAAAGGATATAAATTATGGTGTCCCAAGTTGAAGAAAATTATTGTTAGTAGGGATGTTATATTTGATGAATATGCTATGTTACATGATTTATATCCTACTGTTAATTCTGATAAAATCCAGCAGAAACCAAGTGTGCAGGTGAAGTTTGATATTAATGCAGATTCTACACTAAAGTATATTCCTTAACCTGTTACTACATCTCAACAGACACAGTATTCTATTGCTAAAGACAGGCCCAGAAGAGAGATAAGGCCTCCACAGAGGTATGGCGAAGTAGATCTAGTAGCATATGCACTGAATGTGGCAAATGATGTTGATTCAAATTTGGAACCATCCATTTAAACAGAAGCAGTTAGTTATGATGATTCTGGTAAGTAGATGATCGCCATACAAGAAGAGATGGAATCCCTCCAAAAGAATAGAACATGTGAGTTAATGAAACTTCCCAAGGGCAAGAAGGTCGTTTGCTGCAAGTGGGTTTTCAGAAAAAGGAAGGAGCCACAACTAGTGATGAACCCATATTCAAAGCAAGACTGTTGCAAAAGGCTATAGTCAAATACTAGGTATTGATTTCACTGACGTGTTTTCTCCTGTTGTAAAACACAGTTTGATTCGAGCACTACTTGGTATTGTTGTTATGGAGGATTTAGAGCTTGAGCAGCTTGAGGTGAAGACTGCCTTTTTGAATGGAGAACTTGAGGAAGATATTTATATGCATCAACTAGAAGGTTTTGGGATCTTAGGAAAAGAAGACCATGTATGCAGATTAAAAAAAATTCCTTTATGGGTTAAAGCAATCACCACAACAGTGGTATAAAAGGTTTGACTCCTTTATGACTTCTCATGATTTCAAGAGAAGTAAATATGATAGTTGTGTATATTTCAAGCACTGTGATGGGTCGTTTTTGTATCTACTACTATATGTGGATGATATGTTGATAAGGGCTAAGGATAGAGGAGAGATTGACAAGGTTAAAGCACAGTTGAACAGGGAATTTGAGATGAAAGACTTGGGTGCAGCCAAGAAAATTCTTGGTATGGAAATTTCAAGAGATAGAAAAGCAAGTGTATTACATCTGAGTCAGAAAGGATATATTGAGAAGATACTTTCCAGGTTCAATATGATGAGTGCTAAACCAGTAAGTACCCCTTTAGCAGGTCATTTTAGACTATTGTCTGCTCAGTCTCCACAGTCAAAAGATGAAATTGATTATATGTCAAAGGTCCCTTACTCTAGTATAGTAGGGTCTCTTATGTATGCTATGATATGTACGCGTCCAAATTTGGCATATGCTATAAATATTGTCAGCAAGTATATAGTGAATCCTAGCAAGAACACTGGAAAGCAGTCCAGTGGATCTTCATATACTTAAGAGGAACTACCAATGTTTGTCTACATTTTGGGAGAACTAGTGATGGGGTCATCGGGTTTGTTGATTCTGATTTCACTGGGGACTTCGACAAAAGAAGATCTATTACTGGGTATGTTTTCTCTCTTGGTAGTTGTGCTATTAGTTGGAAAGCCATCTTACAGGCTACTGTTGCTCTATCCACTATAGAAGCTGAATACATGGCTATTACAGAGGCGATTAAAGAGGCTATATGGTTGAAAGGGTTGTTTGTTGAGCTTGGTGATTTGAAGACGTCTACAGTACTTTGTAATAGTCAGAGTGCGATTTTTCTGACTAAGGATTAATGTTCCATGAAAGAACAAAACACATCGATGTTTGATATCACTTTGTACGTGATATAGTTGCTCGAGAAGATATCACTATGAACAAAGTGAGTACTCATGACAACCCTATAGATATGCTGACAAAGACACTTCTGATAGCAAAGTTTGAGCATTGCTTGAACTTGCTAAGTGTCAATTGCTGATTATTTCCTTTATGGAATTTGTGGAAGAGATGGAGTAGTGTTTATCAAAGTTTGGAGAGTACTTCTTTAGTTTCGAAGTTGAAGATTGGAGTTTCTACTATTTGATTCTAAATTTTGTGTTTGTTACCTTAGAATTTGTGTCAAGGTGGAGATTATTGGAGTTTGTGACCCAATTTCTGTAACCAACTCCCGTAGTTAAATGTTAATGAATGAATATTTGACTATATATTCATTATTCATTCATTATACATTTAACGGTCATAATTCAGGCTTTATTATTCATTCATTACATAATTAAGTTTTATAATTTAGGTGTTATATCGGTTATCCTTATACACACACATATATATATATATATGTGTTGTTTCTAGGGTTTCTATATACAACATATCAGATACGCAAAAATTTCCTTTGAGAGTTTTGAGAGCTTTTCATTTGTATCATCTCAAATCTTTGTACTCCTACTTTGATATAGTGTGATTCCTCTCTCGCCTCTACCCGTGGTTTTTCCTGAAAGGGTTTCTACGTAAAATCTACGTGTGTTCTTTACTTTCACGCTTGCTATTATCATTTGATTACACCTTTTTGTTTTGATGAAGTAGCTTGTTTGTTGGTTAAACCAAGTCCTTGCAACTATCTTTAGAATGGTTAGAAAAGTCTTATAGAAAATGGCATCATTAAAGCCATGTAATATCATAGTATTCTAGAAGTGAGCTAGGTGGTCCTCTAAATCAGTACATCCATCATGGGTTTAAGTATAGACCTTAGCTTCTTTTGGCAGCACTCTAGCCCCATGGTCGACGCAATCACTAAACTCTCTTTCAAGGTAAAGAGTCTCCTCATCATGTAATAAATCTTTGTAAGAGCTAAAGTTAAGATCAAGGGCTTTCCTATAGATGGTAGTGGAACAGGTGGGTATTACCCTTAAGAAATTCATGGAGCTAAGTAGTGCATGTTTGTCCCTTAAATGATGCTCTTGATCCTTATAGATCCTTCCCAAGTGTTCAAGAACTCAAGGCCTTCTTAATGTGACTGAGTGAGCCTTAAGCTGGTTGTGAGAACTAGTAACCTTTTATAAGCATTCAATACTCACTTAGAGTGAATAGTGTAAGAGTGTTGAGTTGGAGTAAGTGGAAAAGATCTCTTGGATTGTCAAGGGAATGATGACCCCTAGTTACGATGATAATTGCTTCTAGAGGCATGTGTAGCAGCATTCACATTATGTTCTTGAGTTTAACCTTTCTTAATCGGTTTGCAAAACGAAGCTTAAAATTTTATAAAAGCTAAAAGTCCTAACTAGTTTTGATCACAACTCTATAAGAAAGTGCACCTACCAAAGTAGCATAGAAACAATTAGGTCGTATTTCAAGGGATCATTAGCACCTACTGTACTCACTCTCATAATCCGGTCTAAAGATTTACAGATTGTCTATAGACATGACACTAACAAACTAGCTACTTATTTATAAGTTTCAAATCATTTCACAAAGGAATAAGTTCAACTTATATAGAATTTTGCCTTACCAAATCCTTATCATGTGATTTCACACAATATCTCAAGAAGATCATTGTTAAAGTTAATGAACTATTGAATTCACTAAAGTACACTAAATTCTCTCTCGAGATTGCTTGTGTTAATGTGTTTGGATCATTTTACAAAACATGAAGTCAAAGTATTTCAAAAATTTATAAAAAGCCAATAAGTTTTGTTCAACTTCGGTTACAATCACCAACATTAGGCAAGCATACCTACCAAAGTAGTATAGAAAGTATTGGCATATTCCTTAAAGATCATTGGCATCTACCTTACTAGCTTATCATCTATTATCTAGCCGAAGAAAATTTAGCAAAGCATAATAAAAACAGAAACTAAACTAAAGTTAATGCATATATACATATCTTTACGGTAAAATTAAGGATAAGTATGTAAAATGCAAGATGAGACTTAGGATTTTCTTCGCCAAATAATTCTCGTGTGATTTTTCAAAAAAAAAAATTAGAGAGTTGTTTACTGGTGTATTTGCACTGTCAGACTCACAAAAGTAAGTTAAAGTTTCTCTCAAGATCAAAAACTCTAGATCTAGATCAGACCACTAGAATCTCTTCACAAGTTATCAACCATATAGATCCGCATAAATTTTAAGAATCCTTTGTTTAAAATCTCATTTCAAAAATTTGAAAACAAGTGACAGAAAGTATTATCGACAGAAAGTATTATCATCTCTCTCTCAATGTAATTATGAGCAACTTCATTAGTGGCCTAGATCTATTCAAAAGAATGGTCTCTCGATCTATTTAGTTAAAATTAAACATATATCTAAAAGGTGCACCACATAATTAGATTTACGAAATTAAGTTCGAGTTACTAGAGTTACTAAAGTCATGCTAAAAGGTTAAATTATGACTAAGGAAGAAATTGGAACAAGTTTTGTTCAATTTGGATAAGGAATGTAGGAGAAATAAGAATTTAAAGAGAAACATGGTAGGTACACGATTGGATGCATGCCACCATGTTTCTCAGCACCTCAACACATTTCGAGCAACAGAAAGAAGCACGAGAGAAGCATGGTGCCATTCATCCCCTCGTGTTTCTCTACGTTATGCTTCTCCTTTGATCACAGTGAGAAGCATGGTAGGAAACACGCCATCGTGTTTCCACCATGCTTTTCTAGGTTTTGTGTTTCTCCTTTGCTTTTTTGGACTGAGAGGAATATGGTGGGAAATATTATGTCATGTTCCCATCGTGTTGTCCTATATTTCACTTTTCTCTATGTTTTAGAGGCTAGACAGAAGCATAGTGGGAAACATGATGTTGTGCTTCCATGTTCTCTTCTATGTTTAAACTTCATATTTTCATCAAAACAACTTTTTAAATGAATTTTATGGTGATCTAAAGGTATATATGTTCACGTTTATGCCCAAACTCGACTATATCCATGTTCAATATGCTAAAGCATGAGAAATTTAAGATCAAAGCTCATAATATTTATGTTGATAGCAGCTACCATGATTATCATGGTTTCATTAAAATTTCCAAACATTTCTTGTGAAACTCTTTACTTAACTTACTCTAACATTCATAGCACTACTTTCTACTCATTCCATAATCTTATCCATGATTTTAGATGTTAACAACACTCATTCCTTTTCAAAATCAGTCTTTAGCAAGATTCTAGCTTGAATCATGTTTATTTTTGCTTTAACATTTTCATACCAGCCTTATCTCCTCAATATCACATACTCATGACACCAAAAGTCGATTTTTGAATCTTACCTTGCTGTTGTAGCCATAATAAGTTTCTTCAAGCATAAAACACTTCTAAACTTGATTTCCTTCCTACCAACATCCTTAGGTTAGAATCCACATCTAAAACACCTTAAAAATTGTGTTTTAACAATAAAAATCAGCGCACTTACCTTGTTACGAGTTTTTTTGAGTTCCTTGAGCTCCTCTTTCTCTTAATCCATTTTCATCATCCACATTTCCTATCATAAAATGGGTAATCCCGGCTAATTAGTGATAATAATCTCTTAATCTCACTTGATTAAAATCTAAATAAGGTAGGGTCTAGGTATCTCACCTTAAGGTGATTATAGGCTTCCCAAAAAGGAATTAGCAAGAAAAAAAATAAGAGAATTTTATAAGGCTAGGATTTAGGGTCTCTAGGGTTTCTCCCTAAAGTGCCACTTGGCATGATCACTGCCATCTATTCACCTTAGGCTTTTCTTTTGCAAATTTTCTGACCTAATTTTCATTAGTTATCCATCTTTAAATTCTATTTCATCATGGCCCTTATTTAATTTTGTTTGTCCTCTTATTAAATTTTTCCAATTACTTTTCGACTATTTTATTTGAATTTAATTAATTATGATTGGTGTTTGGATCATTTCATGGTACCTTGGTGTTGACAACAATGCCTATAGTGAAGATGATGAATTCTTATAGAGAATTTTTGAAAAATCTCAAAGATTAAGAATTTAAAAAATCTTGGAAGAAGATAAAAAAATTGGAGAATTGCAAGTAAGTAATGTGACTTTAGTGTTGATTTGATATCTTAAGTATTAATTTTGTTAGAAATGTGTAAACATATGTTTATATTAATGCTAGATGATATTAATATGGAAAAAAATTCACGAATACTTCCTAGGTCAATGTGATTAATGTACAAGTTATGAGGTCATGCTTAGTGAAATTTCACGAATGTGGTGTTTTGGGCTAACACACTAAGGCACAAGCTTATGCACGTAGGTTGTGTATTGTTTTTGTAACTTACACGACTTATTGCATGAGCTCGCATATAAATTGTGTTTACATTCTGTGACATACATGGCCCCTTTCATGCACTAGTGTACAAGTCATGTACTATCATTAACACATTCAACTCCTTTCTTTAAGGTTTACTTACACTCTAAAACCTTGAAATCAAGGGAAAAAAAAGACAAATCAAATATTAATTTCTTATTCAATGACCAAACTATAACCACAAGTTAGTTAAGTGAACTTACAAAACATAAGATGATACAAAATGCCTTTTATTTACCTTTTATGTTAAGTTATAGGGATTTTATTGCTTTAATTATGCTTCAAGACAATGTTATAAGTACATGTATATCTTGCTTTTTATTTATGTTTACTGAGGATAAAATCATAAACTGATTAATTAACCATCCAACCTAAGAATTTCTTGTTACTTATGGTTGGTTATTGGTATTGAGTGGGCAACACCCATGCTATTATTGTGGTAACTCAATCATCTTTGTGTGGCATTGTCTTAAGTGTTCAAAGTTAAAAATAACAAGACCTTTACACACATGGAAGCAGAAGCGGAAGCTATGACGTATGTTTTGAACTGATTTTAAGCTTACTTAACCAACCATTATTTCTTTTGGCAATTTTGCTCAATTCATGCAATTAACAGTAATAATAAAGAGATAAGGAAGGAAAAGATTACACTACGATACAAGGTGGAGTTTGGCCTGCCTTTTAGTCTCCACGGTTTGCAATTGTCTTACTCAAGGAGGAATTCACATATTTCATTCAACAAACAATGCCTCACAAAGAGGACTTCACAACAATGCCTTACGACCAAGGACTTCACATTTGCCTCACAAAGAGGACTTCACAAATGCCTACACATATGTAAGACTTCACTCAAAGGTCTCAACACATAAAGACTTCACTAAAACACTCAAATAAAATGTATGAATTATGCCTAATAATATTAGCTTACAAATCTCACTATGATACTATTCACTTAACAAAAACAAATACAATTTGAGAGAGTATTTTCACATAATTTCATTCTAGTAAGCTCTACCCTCTTACATAAAAACACCCCAAACACTCTATTATAATCTCTCAAAGCAAGGTAGCCATTGCCCCTCAAAACAGCCACCAACAGTTGGATTACAAAATATGTAAAGGCTATTTTTTGGCTTAGATAGAGTATACTGGTGAGCGTCCATTTTCCACCGGTGAGTTGGTCCATTCGAACCTAAAGTCAAGGCCTCGATTAGGCCCATGGTTGCCTCTGGCTGGTTTGACACTATTTCATATTTTTATTGTAACTTTCTCATCTAGACTCCAATTGAGGCGATTCAAGATGCTATGAAAAGCTTAAAGAGAGATCTAAAACTTTTGTATTTTGAGCATTGAGAGATTCTAAATGAATATGGGCTTAATACTTTCTTGAACCACCTATAACAACATGCACAAAACAAAAACACAAACATAACAAAGCTCAAACATATCACAATCAAGTTTTTGCTTATTAGATGTAACTTAACTAAGTTGTTGAGAATTTATGCAATACTCATCAAAACAAGATTGTAACCTCCACATGGTTCAACAATCTCCCCCTTTTTTATGAGAACAATTATTGCACAATATTACTCTCCCTTAATTAATCATTATAATAAAAGCTCACTTGTAAAAGATATAATGCTCAATTAAAGGTTCCCAAGCTACATGTAATAAACAACTTATATAACTTAACTCCTTCAGTTAAGTATTCTAGATAAAAGCTCATTTGTAAAGATATGATGCTTAACTAAAAGACTTAAATTACATTTAATAAACAACTAATTTTTAAGCACATAAAAACACATGAGCCTAGTGTTTTTTAAAAACTATATAAACTTTTCTCTAAGATGCAATTCAGTATTAACCTTAGAGACTCGCTCTGATACCAATTGTTGAAAGTTAAAAGTGACTAGGCTTTTACACACATGTGGAAACAGATGCTACAAGATAGGTTTTTATATTGATTTTAAGCTCACTTAACCAACCATTACCTGTTTTATCACTTTTGCTCAATTCATGCATTTATAACAGTAATGATAAAGAGATAAGAAAGGAAAAGTTTACACCATGATCTAACAAGGAGTTCGACCTACGCCCCTAGTCTCTATGGTCTACAATTGCCTCACTTAAGAAGGACTTCACACATTTTATTCAACAAACAATTGCTTACTAAGATGACTTCATAACAATGCCTCGCAACCGAGGACTTCACATTTACCTCACAAAGAGGACTTCACAAATGCCTACTCACATGTAGGACTTCACTCAAACACTCAAACGAAACATGTGAATAGTGCCTTACAATATTAGCTCACTAATCTCACTATGGCACTATTTACCTAACAAAAACAAATACAATTTGAGAGAATATTTTCACAAAATATTATCCTATTAAGCTATATTATGTTACATAAAAATACCTCAAAAACTCTATTTATAATCTCTCAAAGTAAGCTAGCCGTTACCCCTCAAAATAGCCATTAACTATCATGCCTCAAAGGGTACCCTAAATGCAATAATCCACCACACTCAATATTAAAGCTTAAGTACGACAACCTTAGTCATCCCATAGCTTTGATACGGGTGTAAGGCGTACATTCACGATCATAAAGGACTAACTTTGAAACAAGTTGTTTAAGAAGACATTCATATAGCAATTAAAAATGGAAATCATAACATAACATCTTAAATATGGAAATATAAAGGTGTTAGAAAATATGAAAGGGGAATTCCCCTATCAAAAGATCTTGTCTATCAAAGTATATTTAAAATAAATACATTGGAGATTTACTTAAAAGTCTAAATCTACAACTAGCCAATGACTTCTTCCAAAAACTCCTTAGTCCAAAAAGTTAGTACATGAGAGAAATATCCTGAGGTGTCAAGCATAGATAGGGGTGTTGCAAAAGATATCTATAAGGGGGTAAGCTTCTTGCTTAGTGAGAATTAATTTCACAAATAAAGTACTTAGAAGAATCAATATTCAAACCTGTTATTTAGATAAACATATGATATGTAATCAAACACGTGAGCAAACAATACATACGATTTTCCAGGAATCATATGTTTGAATGGATTTACCCCTCCATTCGGTGATTAAGTGTTTCAGGCAACAAGGGCATAGTTCGCAAATAAAGTTTTTGTAGTTTTTATACGAGTCACTACTAGTCGCTAAATTGTAATTATTTCGGTATCCGTCCTTCATTTTATTACGGGCGATTAATGCCATAGAGTAGAATTTCAGGTTCTATGGGACTCATTACTATGCCCTTGTCTCATCAAGGGTATAGTGATGAATGCAATGTGACTCACTACGTATCATGCATGAATCATTTTATTTACATACTCATGGCTTAATATTAGATATTTTAAAAATGATCATAGAATTCGCAGACAATTATTCCTATACTAAATCATATAAGAATTAATTAACAATTCTTGCCTCGATATACTTAACATAACTTTAATTATATAAGTAAGGCACATGCGCTATCATATTTTTATCTTTTCCTAAAGTCTAGCACCGCTAAAGTATAAGCAAAACATAAATATAAAAATGTAAGAATTTAAACTCACTTGGCCATAGTAGCAGAAGCTTCTAATCAAAATAGTCCACTAGGTAGGAAAGCTCAAACTCCACGTCATATATACAAAAGAAAAATCCAAAATGAGTATTTCTTGGAAGTTCTATTTAAACTTATAATTATATTTCACTAAATTCTACAGAAATCGTGTGCGGTGAAATTTCAACTTAAAATGGCCATAACTTGCTCATTTTAACTCGAAATTTTGCATATTATATATCGTTTTCTACCTACTTGAAAAGATCTATCATTTCTAAGGTTATTTCCTTCATAAAAGGTCATTTGGGTCTCTAAAAGATATGGTGTAAGCCCCGAAAAATTTCAGTAAATAATTCCAAAATAAACATAAAAAATAAACTCTAAAAATGACTCCAAATTAAAACCGAACTTCGACTTGTCCTGAATTAAGAAAGAATCCAGAAATTTCTTAATCTTGAGAAAATGAGAATCCTTAAAAATAAAATAAGAACTCAATAGTCTTCAAATCCAAAACCACTTCATATGACAAATTCTATATTTAACTCTGACTTGTAAAATCGGGTAATATAAAACTCAAAAACAAATTATTAAAAAGTAAATAACGATTAACCTTCGGAAATAAAACCCAATTCAAGAATTATGAAAACGTTAAGAGATATTAAATACTTACAAAAACAAAATTTAAAATAAATTTTCTGAAACTAAATGTGATGTATAAATAAAAACCCTCAGTTTCCAAATTGGCAAAGATCTAAACCAGAAAGTCACCTGAGAACCTAAGTGGAATATAGTAGTTCAAGTATGAAAATCTCGCGCCCTTAGCCCTAGAGGCCGAGGTGTGGTTTAAGTGTGAAGAGTATCTCATAGTAATATAAGGTCGCTTAAAAATATCAGATTGGTAAATTTTTGACCTATTTCGAACCCGTTCGAATATAGACTTTGAAAAGCTTGTGCCGGGGCTTGAGATATAAAAAATATACCACTAATACCGTTAGACTCGTATTTTCATAAGGATTTCAAAAATATCAATTTACAATTTTTTCGATAACTAGAAATATCTGATTTTGCGATCATATTCGTATTTCTTTACTATCGGTAATTAACAAGTCTTTTGTACTATTCACTGCTATTCATTACACAATTTTACTATTCTTGTAAACCCTTATATTTTTAGATAAATATTTTATACATCACAGAAAATTCTGTTTTTCCAAAATTTAATTCGTTTTAGGTTTTTATGGGATCAGTTTCTATTTAAGACCCGGTACTAAAAATAAAATAAATTAATTTAATAATTGAAAATTATTTTAAAATATTTTTGTTTTCACAAAATGATTTTTTAGAATTTTTCGGGTTATAAAAATATCAATTATAGCTCATATTCGTGTATTTGATCATACCGGTAATTTATTTGATAATTCACTAAATAAATTAATTATTTATCTTATTTTAATTATGAAAATTCTACTACAAAAATTTGGAATGCATTTTCTATTTTTTTTATTTTTATTTTATTTATTAAGAAAATACTCTTTCAAACCTATACCTATAGTACACCTTACACACATCACTTCTTTTTCACTTCAATCTTTCTACACTTCACTCATCAATTCATGGCAAAATTTTTTACCTCTTTTGCTGCCTTTTTTTTTTTTTTTTGAAATACTCCAAAAATTGATTAAAATAAACCTATTTCAATCCTTCTTTAAGAAGCAACACATACACATTAATTACACATTACAATTTCAAGTTAAAAACCAACAAAACTCCTCCCTCTCTCTTCCCAAAATCATGCCAGCCCTTGTGGATGTCTTTGCTGCCATTTATTTATTCTTTTACTTCATTTAAGAGTCTTTAACTCCTCTTATCTTTCTATATATGCCCTCTCTCATTCACACATTAACCCTTTATCATTTTTGCAATTTTTCCTCTCAATTTTTCCTCTCTTTCTCTCTTCATTTGTTGTTGTTCTTCCAAGAACACTTGCTGCCCCTATTCTTTATTTGAGCTCCCACACATATTTCTTCAAGATCATTTGGTAAAATCTTATCCAAGACTTCCATAGATGATATAGGTGAAGTATAATGAGAGTTTCATGCATCAAATGACCTTCCATAAGCTTAAAAGCTAAGGATGATGATGCTAAAATGAAACACTCATCTTATCCATGATTATTCTCTTGTAATATTATTATTTTTTTGCTAGAAATGGTTATATTTTGTAGATATAACTTTTATGTAACTTTGATTATATTTATGTTTAGATCTATGAGTTTATAGTTTACTACCATGGATTTCTTTTATATTTATGTTCATAGTAAGTGTAGATCTTCGTTTTGAATTCAAACAAAAATGGTGAAATTCGTATTTAGGCAAGACCCATATTTAAAAACTCACTTTCTAAGTGTTAAAATGGAATTTTTACTTGAAATAATGAAGACTTAGTGGGTATATATCATCAAGACTTCATTTTATATGAATCAAAGGTGATTTTCAAAGATTATTATTCAAAACAAAAATTCTTTTCGGATCTAGACCAAGGCATAATTTAAAAACATGTTTTCCAACTCAAAAATGAAGTTTTTATTCAAGATATGGAAGGCTCTAAGATAGGATATGTAAGGGAGGAATTTTCATAAGTTTAGATGGATTTTATCAAAAGATATGTCCAAAAACAAATTTTGTAAATTCGGATCTCAACCAAGACCAATTTTGAAAACCCATTTTTCAACACCAAAATGAAGGATTTGTTTAAAAAATGAAAGGCTTATAGGATATGTATCAATAGGTGATGTTTTTTATAAGTAAATGGTAGATCTACTAATAGAGATTCTCAAAATAGGAAGAGATTACAAAGTATAAAATTAGAGTTTTATCCTAACCTTGTGAAATTCGGATGGTTCAAGACCATGCCTTAAAAACCCTTTTATCAACTCCAAAACTTGTGTTTTATATGAAAAATGAAGAGTATAGGTCATAGATATCATCAAGTAAAGATTTTTACAAGTTCAGATGGGATTTGCTACGAAAAACATGTAGAACAAGGAGTAGAAATAAAGTAGGAAAATTTGAATTGTTTGTCATTTTAAGAAATTCGTAATAATGGAGTAATGGCATGAAAACACTTACTTTCCAAACTTAAAATAGAATTTTTATTAAAGAAATAAAGTCTTTAGTAGCTAGGTATGGTTGAGTCTTAAGTTTTTAAGTATCAAATGAGTTTACTTAAAGGAATCACCACAAAAATAATTTTTACAAAATTCGGATTTTGGGATGAACCATATTTAAAAACATGTTTACAAAGTGTAAAATGGAAATTTTTATGGAAGAATAAAGGCCTTAAGGAATATATATAATGAGGACTTAATTTTAACAAGAATAAACAAATTTTATCAAGGAATTTTTCTAAAAACAAGTGGGGATCGTCAAGAATACAAGACTGGCCTTTTAAGTTGAATTTTTCATAAAGTCTTACAAGGAAAAAGTTTTCTAAAAATTTCTTTTATTCAATATCATTAAGAAAATGTTCATATATATCTCATGACATATCATTTATGATAGTAACTTGTTCATATTGCATGTATACTTGCTTTGGGTAGTAGAAACTTCATAAACTTTCACAAAATCAATTTTCTAAAATTGTTTTTGCTACCTATCTGAACTGATCAGATCTTTTCGAAGCTTAAAATTTTTTCAAACTTAAATATAATATTATAATTATATAGATCTTTCAAAGTAGATAGAAATTGGTATATAATTTGCTAAATTCCTAGTTAAAATGACTAAGTTATGGCCGTTTTAAGTTGGAATTCTCGTGTAGGACGAGAATTATGAATTTGATAGTTTGTATGAGATAGAGTGGATTAGTTTTGAGTTGAAATACTCATTTGGGTATTTCTTTCCTTAGGTGTCTTTGCTTTCGAGGATTCATTGCCACCTGACTCTTACGATTAAAAGACCGGAGTCCAATGGACATGTGAGTTTTCCTCTTATTTTGTTACCTTGTTTGTGCTTGTAGCTAGTTGCATTAGAATCATAGGAACAAGATAAAAACCAATATGAATGGGGATGGGATAGATGATGAGACTTTGATGTATGTATGCCAAAAAATACTAAAGCATATCGAAACCATAATTCGATTGGATAACTGCACTGTTCATATTGTTTGTGTTTATGTGTATAATATTGATTGATCACTAAAGAATGTATGAATAATTTGACCTAAGTAAAAATAAATTTTTCATGCATCGCATCGGTCAATTTGCATTTAGTAGCATGCTACTCCTACGCAAGTCGATTGATATGATCCGAGGTCACATTCGGAGAATGAGACCCGATATCAGAGTTCATTCATAGGAAACTAAAGCGCACTGGGGAAGCATCCCATGTATGAGCGAGCCGAGTCAATTGCTATGAGCTGGGGGGCTTGGGGACTAGTAGCAGGTTGTGTAGACTTTCAATACCATCCCTAACCCCAGATACGGAGGGCATAAATCATTCTGTATACGGGTTCCGGATACCCATACATAATTGTTTGCTCATGTGTTTGTTCATGCATAGCATATGGATGATTTATAACTTGCTTGTTATGGTATGAAATTAAGGAACTCTCACTAAGCTAGTGTAGCTTATACCCCAATAGATGTTTGAATAAACAGGTTGACGGGAGAATGCTACCTGGGTACCAAGATGGTTGGAGTCAAATATGACTTCGGGATTCCAGCAGGAAGTAAGAATACTTGAAGATATTAGCTAGGTCTTGTGAATTGCTTTGTAATAGTTTTATGTAGTGAAATCTTTGATGAGTTGTAATTGAAGTATAGTAAATTGTATTTCCTTTACATTGTTACTCAAGTTGTACCAATATAAAATGTATTACTCCGATGTGTCTCCTCCATGTATTAGACGTCTTGTACATAGTATGGAAGCCTTCGCATGACTGAGGCGGTCATTCCTAGGCTTTAATATTGTGTACAGCAGACTGCCACGTTTAGGTACCCTTCGGGGCGTGACATATGGTACAGAATCAAAACGAAAATTCCAACCTTTAAAACATGATTTTTCTAACTTTGTATCTTCCAAAAATCCTTTGGCAAACATATACATATATAAATATATAGTTAAAAAAATCTTTTTAATACATATGCAACTCATATTATACATATGATTCTAATGATGTTGCCTTAACCACTGATTTTTCATAAGACAATCTTGTCTTGTTAGTTGAAAAAGTGAAGTTTGACAAAATTATGTTAAGTTGTTTGGAAATAAAACTAAGATTTTTAAGTTATTAAATATGTGGTATAATTTATTTTCCTAAATTCTTAAATGATAATTTTTTTTATTCAAAAACTTTAGTCTTTCTAAGTTATTCTCAAATTTTATTTTCTAAGTACATTTTACTTGGTGAATTGATTTCTTAACTTATCTTGGAAAACTTGTGTTGGTCTTTTACTAAAAATACTAGTAAAGTTTTATAATCAAGCTTTTAGGAAAATTCCTTATAGAAGAGTATTATCAATCTTAAGGTCTTTTAATGATAATTTGAAAAGAAAATAAAGAATTCCTTAGTTATTTTTGTAAAAGCTTTGTATGTCAACAATACTAGAATCTATGGTAATTTTTGTCAACTATTCTTTAAAAGTATTCGGTTGAAATGAAAATTTAAGTCTTAATGAAACTTTTTCCTAAGTGATAAAGCTACACTTTTAAAGTAAGTTAAGCTTGTTTTCTTTTATTTTAAGAAAAAACTTTTATTCTTATTAAGACAACAATCAATATGATTATGCATGAACAATGAGTATGTAGCTAGTAATACAACAAGAATAATAATAATAAGAAAAATGGAAAGTATAAGAATAAACAAGAAATAAATATCAAGTATTGGAAGTCTTAGCTTGATTTCAAGGCTTCCGAACTTAGTCATGACAAGTCTAAAGAAAGAAAAACAAAGAAATAAGAAAAACATTTTGACTTAGTGAGGACAGTCTAAAACTAGAAAAACTAGTCTTAATATTAAAGCATGTAATAAATAAATAAATTGCAAGCATAAATAAATAAATAACGGTTATGTTAGTGAGCTGATATGCTCTAAGAAATATATATAGATACCTAAATATAGGTAATATAATATAGGAGTTAGGTTAGAATAATAATAACATGTACATAATAACAATAAATAAACAACATAATAATAAAATGTAATTTATTCATGAACAAGAACAAAATATGAACATAGTGTTGCTTCTATAACATTTAAATGTTTAAGAAACATACACCATGGTCATGTTAAGTTACATGACATGATAAGAAAATATGGTTAAGAAATTTACCTAAGATAGAAATTTGGTTAGTAGTTTAAGAGAGGTTTGTATAGTATTTGCGTAGAAGAAATATGGGTAAAAAGAAAAGTGAAAAGAGATTTTTGGGGGAGAGGATTTGAGGACTGATTTTGAGAGAGGTTTAGTAAGGTAAATGCGTGTGTGAAAGAAAGAGAGGCAGAATGGGTATTTATAGAGTTTTAAGGAGGGAAATTTGTGTGAATAAAATAAATTAAAAAAGAAAAATAATTTTGTGTGTGTGTAAGGAGGAGTGGCGCAGGTTTAGAGGGGAGAGGAGAGAAAGAGAGATATTTGTTTTGGTTTGTTTTCTATTTTTATTAATTGAAAGTAATAAGTCAAAAGGTATGATGTAATTAGATATATGAGAAAAGTAAAAAGTAAAAAATAGGTATGGTAGAGTGTAAGAATAGGTGTAGAAAAAGTAGAGATAGATGAATAGTATAGAATAGTACTATAAATAGTAGATAAGACAAATTAATACCGGTAGTAAAAAAAATACGTGTAATTAAGCTATATCTTATATTTTTACATACCAAAAAATTATAAAACTGATATTTTTGAAATCCTTATATTTTTATGAAATCTAATGGTATTATCAGAATATTTTTACCGTCGGGTGTATCGAGCCATGGTTTTCAAAAACCGATCCTGTTCGGATCCAAAACACACTAAAAACTAACGAATCTAATATTTTTAAGCTTCCTTATTATTTCAATTCTGTTGTTTAGGAGTTAAGAGCGCAGGATTGTCGGATCTAAATCTACTAGGGTTTGATATAGATTTGTTGACTTTAAAGTCTCCGGTTGACTTTTGGTTTAGGATTTAAGTATAAATCGTAGCATAAAATTTAGGGGCTTACACCAATGGTTAGATTACGGATTCTGTAACTGCCATTTTTTGACCTAAATAGATTATATTGATGAGCTTATCCAATTGAGCCTAAAGTTGAAGGCTCGATTTGGCCCGTGATTGCCTCTAGCTAGTTTGACACTATTTCGTATTTTGGTCATAACTTTCTCATTTAGACTCCGATTAAGGCGATTCAAAATTCTATGGAAAGCTTAGAGAGAGCTCTACGATTTTTGAGCATTGAGAGATTCAAAATGAATCAGGGCCTAGTAATTGCTTCAAGCCACCTATAATAACAAGCACAAAATAAAAACACAAACATAACAAAGTCCAAACATCTCACAAATAAGTTTTTGTTTATTAGATGTAACTTAAATAAGTTATGGAACATTTGTACAATACATTTTCTCATAAAAAAAAAAGATTGTAATCTCCACTTAGTTTAGCACTAAGTAAAGCTGCACTTGGATTGATTTAAGGTATGTTTGGTTTGTTTATTCTAGTTGTTTTGGCATCTTATTTTTATCATTTTCAAACATATTATTCATCAATAAATAGATACTGATAAAAAATATGCATTTTTACTCATAAATAGATCAAATGGACTAAATACAAATAAGATATAAATAAGATACAGATGTAGATAATATATAAATAAGATAAAATAAAAATTAGATAATCCAATTAGGTAGATCTATATGTGTATATTAATGTACCTAATAACCAATATACATCTATATGTTTATATTAATGTACGTGTGATGGGTACGAAATTATCCTTATGTTTCTTGATCAACTTAAAATAAAGATAATAAAATACTGGTTGTTGTATTAGTGGTATGTTTACGAGTGAATGTGTTGCTACTTGATCACACACGTGGTCATGGTATACTAAACTATGTTGTAGCTCGTTCATTTATATGTTTAAATCATAGGTGCCATGTTTTCTTTTTTGAGTATAACATTAGCAGCCTACTAGTGGAATATGGGAGTAAGAGCAATGCTAGAGTTGGTGAATTCCAAAAGAGTAGTGATTTATTTACCTATTAATATGGAACATAAGGAGTATAGAGCTCAATTGCTATTTTGAATTTATGTTACTATTTGATTTTAACCCTCTAGGATTGATTAGATACTTACTTGTATATATGTTATTATTAGTATACCCGTTGAATCATTAGTGTTGTTGATACTTCCTTTACATATGGAGTTGTTATAGCTTTGGTGTTATATAGAATGTGATTGATGATGTTTAGAGTCATTTATGTAATTTGAAGATAATCAATAGGTTTTGAGCCTTAGCATGTCTATACTTGTTTTAGCACTTGACAAGTTACAACTGACCCAAATTCTAGGGCGTCACAATTTAGTTTTAAGAAGATTTATATAATGAGAGGG
The DNA here is from genome assembly GCA_024138025.1 of Combretum micranthum. Lineage (NCBI taxonomy): Eukaryota > Viridiplantae > Streptophyta > Magnoliopsida > Myrtales > Combretaceae > Combretum > Combretum micranthum. The sequence goes on along the minus strand of JAMXBD010000800.1, from coordinate 473,252 downwards.
AAGCACACAAGATCCATTTGTATCATGTTTAAAGATTCTATATTAGCTTTTAAGTAATCAGAAGTGACTTTGAAATCCTATGGTTTTATCAAATTCCATTCAACTCTATGATATTCTTATACATCAAGCAAAAGGATCAAAATTATGATTACACCATCCTGTACGAATTGACATAGGATTTTGAGATGAAAAGATATAATCATAGCCATTGGCTCATGGTTAATAGAGGTTATGGAGATATTACCTAGATTTTTATCTAACTTAGCTAATACAAGTAGGTAGTCTAATAGCTCTAAGCCCAATTGTAGCACAACTGCTATAACACAAAATTAAAGGATTACATACACTAGCAATATATTTAGATCAAACCATAAATGGCTATATGGTTGGTTCGTTGGTTAAAAACATTTAAGAATATGAAGTTGAAGATTTCAAAAATTTATAAAAAGCTAATAAGTTTCGTTCAATTTCAGCTGTAACTACCAACATTAGACAAGCATGCCTACCAAAGTAGATTAGAAAATATTTGATCTTATTCCAAGGGATCATTGGCATCTACCATAGTCACTTTCTATCTATTATCTAGTCAAAGAAAATTTAACAGAAAATAATAAAAATAGAAGTTATAATAGGGTTACTGCATATATACATGTTTTCAATGCATATTGTAAAATAAGCTTGCTAATGCAAGAAAAAGCCTTAGGGATTACTTTACAAAGTTCTTATCATGTGATTTCTTAACAAACTCATAGAGTTGTTCACTTATATATTTGCACCGTCATACTTACAAATGTAAGTTAAAGCCTCTCTTAAGATCAGAAGTTCCAAATCTAGACCAAACCACCAGATCTCATAAGTTATCAGCAATCTAGATCCACATAAAGTTTAAGAATCCTTTGTTTTAAAACCACATAATGAATTTTAAAAACAAGTGACAGGAAGTTTCAACATTCCTCTCTCAAGGTGATTATGAACAACTCCATTAGTAGCCTAAACCTATTCAAAAGAATGAACTCTTAATATATTCAATTGAAATCAATCATGAATCTAAAAAGTGCACTACTCATTTAGACCTATGATATTAAGTTTTAGCTACTAATTACAAATAGCTAGTGACATTCTTTAAAACACTTTGAAACCACATAAATTAGGTCTTGGATTCACAAACCCCAAGTTAAATGATTATTTCTCTATGGATGCAGACATAAAGCACAAATTTTGAAGGAATAATATGGAACTAAAGATAAAATTACAAATTAAGCACAGAGTCTTGCAAAACTAAATGTCAGGTTTATAATGAATTTACCTAGAAAACTTTGAGTTTTCTTAGTAAGAAGAAAAAGTTCTTTTCCCCAAGAATTTTCTCTCTATTCTATGTTAGAAATATTTTACATATGGCACTCTCTTCTCATATCACATGCCTATGTATGTTTGTTTTATAGGATTAGGCATAAAAATCATAATGATTTTATTTGCTGACTTAGTAGATTCTTTGCAACAAAATTCGTTTTCATCTTCACAAGTGCATCTTGAATGCCAACTCATTGGGCCACTTTTCGCAAGGTAAGATAGAGCGTTTGAGAGTTTCTTGAATGTCAGGGCTCAATCTAAGCTGTGATCTTCTGTTAAAGCGCTCAAGTTTTTGTCCAGATTCAATCGTGGGTAACATCGAGTTACTGGAGGGATCAAATATTAAGCTTAATAGGACTTGTTCATTGAAGTGTGAAGTGTTGATGTCTCAAAGATGGTCGTGACTTGTGTCGAAGGCTCGAAAGGGGTTTTACCCTTATTTTGGCTTGTTGTTTTGCCTTCGATGCCGCTTTTGCACACCTCGATAAAGTTTTGTTCTACAAAATTGTTGTTTTGCTCCAATCTAGTTCAAATCACTTCATTTCTTGTTCTTACGATCCTAGGAGCTGAAAAACAACATCTGAGTAATAAAAATACAGATTTCATAGGAATTTATCAAAAATGGATCAAATTAAGCTTAAATTTCTATGAATGGAATAAAATAAAACAAACTTATCAAATTTCCCTACACTTAAGCCTTTGATTGCTCTCAAGCAAACATCAATTCAGCATATGTAGATAAGACTTATTAAATAGGAAAATAAATCATAAATGGAAATTTGACCAGATTAGTTAAGCTCAAATAACCTCAGCACTTTAAATATTTAATTATTTTAACTAACTGTGCTAAAATTATTTCTACTAAAATCACAAAACTTATCGAAGTAGATCAACTTTTACCTTTTTTGTTTATTTAAGAATTCTAAAGCAAAAATTACTTAAAAGATCAAACGAAGTAAGAGGAATTCAGTCAACTTTATCCCTTTATACATATAGATATGTAATTCCTTAATCATCTCTCTAAGCATCATAATAAAAAATGAAGGCAAATACATCAGTTCATCCCTTAAATTTTTCTCCTTATTTGTGATTTTCATTTCATTCTTATTGATTATTTATGTATTTCAAAGCTGCAAAGGAGAAGGTTTTTTCCTTCTTTACATTTATGTATATATGTGGGTGTGAAACATCATACATCAAGCCTCTATTAGGGACATGAATGTTATTATAGCCTTCTATTCTTATTGTTTTGCACATGTGTTAGGCTTATGGAATTATCAAGGACTTAATGCATGACTCACTTTTTGTGGTGGTGATTCTTAGGTGGCATCATTGTGGCATCAACTTTTCTTGATAATTAGATTAATTTTCTACCAGACTAAAGTGTTAAATGTCAACTCTCTTTTTTCTTTCTTACATGATCTAAATGCTCAATTGTTGTTGCTTAGGCATGATAAAGGGGCTCAACCAATTGAGGAAAGGTTTGCAAACACACAAGTGTAGCATGACACATAAGGCACGTGAAGAGAAAAATGAAGGCATGAACACACATAGGTCAACGTGCATACGCTAGGCACACAAATTGGTAGGCTACCTAAGCATAACACACAAGCACATGAGCCAACATGTGACCCCTTTTTCAATAATGGTTAAATTTGTGTTTTGAGTAGTTTTTGTTGTTATATTAGACATTTAATTTATTTTGTTCATTTATTATTGTTATATACTGAAGCTAATACCAACATTAAAGGGTTTAATATATTCTTTTGGAAATTGTCACGCCCCGAAGGATATCCTAAACGTGGCAGTTCGCCATACACAATATTAAAGCCTAAGAATGACCGCCTCAGTCATGCGAAGGCTTCCATACTATGTACAAGGCGTCTAACACATAGAGGAGACACATTGGAGAGATACATTTTATATTGATACACTCGAGTAACAATGTAAAGGAAATACAATTCACTACACTTCAGATACAAATCACTACACTTCATATACGAATCACTATACTTCAAAATACGAATCATTAAATCTTAATTACATTCATCCACCGATGTCTCTACATAAACTATTACAAGGCAATCATAAAATCTAGCTAATAACTCCAAGCATTCTTATTCCTTGCTGGAATCTCATAGTCATTCTTGGCTCCAACCATTTCGGTCCCCACTTTGCATTCCTGAGATAACCTGTTCATTCAAACATTTATTGGGGTATAAGCTACACTAACTTAGTGAGAATTCCCTTAATTCCGTACCATAACAAGCAAGTCATAATCAACAATATGCTATTCATGAACAAACACGTGAGCAAACAATTATGTATGGGTGTCTGGAACCCACACACAGAACGGATTTACGCCCTCCGTATCTTAGGTTAGGGATGGTATTGAAGTCTACACGACCGCTACTAGTCCTCAAGCCCTCGGCTCATAGCACTCGACTCGGCTAGGCTCACACATGGAATGCATCCCCGATACGCCTTAGTTCCCATGAATGAGCTCTAGCACCGGTCTCGTTATCCAAACGAGTCATCAACGGACCATACCGATCAACCTGCGTAGGAGTAGCATGCTACCCAATGCAATATGTCCGATGCGATGCATGACCAATTTAATTTTTGCTTAGGTCAAAATATTCATACATTCTTTAGAATGACCAACCAATACCATACATATAACAGAAATACTATGAACAGTGCAGTTATCCAATTAAATCGTGGTTTTGATATGCTTTAGTATTCTTTGGCATACATTCATTATAGTCTCATCATATATCTCATCCCCATTCATATCGATTTTTATCTTGTTCCTATAATTCTAATACAACTAGCTACAAGCACAAATATGGTAAAAATAAGGAGAAAACTCACTCGGCCATTGGATCACCGGTCTTTTAGTAAAAGTAATCCGGTGGTAGGGAATCATCGAATTCGGGATCAACTAAAAAGGAAGAAATACTTTAATAAGTATTTCATCACTTAACTAATCCAAATTATTTTATACAAACTATCAAATTCGCAATTCTTGTACTAAGCGGGAATTCCAACTTAAAACGGCCATAACTTGGTCGATTTAACTTGGAATCTTGCAAATTATATATCGATTTCTATCTACTTCGAAAGATATATCTAATTATGATATTATATTTAAGTTTTGAAAACTTTGAAACTTCGAAAAAGGTCGGATCAGATTAGGACAGTAGCAATTTCAATTTCCGAAAAATAGTTTTGTAAATGTTTATAATGTTCCTACTACATAAATTAGCTATGCATGCAATATGAGTGATTTTCTATCATGAATGACATGAGATGAGCTTAATGTATGCATGATCTTGATGATTTTTGGTAAAAGGAAATTTTATAACTTTTTATTTTGCAAGATCATACTAACAACTACTTATGAAAAATCTAGTTTTCTAACTTTGATCATTTCCATTTGTTTTGGATTTATTACTTAAGAAAATATAATTATTTTGTTAAAATTGAGTCTTCATTATATCTATTACTTACGACCTTCATTTCTACATAAAAATTTCCATTTTGCACTTTGTAAACATGTCTTCAAGTAGAGTTGATTTCAAAATCCGAATTTTGTAAAATTCGGATTTTTGAGTGATTTCTTTAAGTAAAAATCATTTGATATTTAGGAAATTAGGGCTCAATCATACATAACCACTAAGGACTTCATTTTTACACAAAAATTTGTATTTTACACTTTGCAAATATGTTTTCAAATAGGATTTACTCAAAAATCCGAATTTTAGAAAATCCACTTTTTGAATGATTCTTTTGGGAAAAACTTGTTTAATGCATTAAAATTTAAGACTTTATGGTACCTATTACTTAAGGACTCCATTCATTACATAAAACTTTCATTTTGAGCTTGGATGATAGGTGTTCTTATGGCCTTCATTCAAAATTACGAATTTCACAAATTGACTACTAACTCAAAATTTCCTATCTTGATTCTATTTCTTGTTTTATACATTAATATCATCAAAACTCATTTCAACTTGTAAAAATCATGACTTAATGATACCTATTATCTATACCCTTTATTTTTCACATAAAACATGAGTTTTGGAGTTGATAATGGGTTTTCAAAATTGGTCTTGGTTGAGATCCGAATTTACAAAATTTATTTTTGGTCATATCTTTTGATAAAATTCATCTAAGCTTATGATCCTAGCTTAAGAGCCTTTCATTTCTTAAATAAAAACTTCATTTTTGAGTTGGAAAACATGTTTTCAAAATATGCCTTGGCCAAAATCCGAAAATGAGATTTTTATTTTAAAAATAACTTTTGAAAATCACTTTTGATTCTTGTAAAAAGAAGTCTTGATGATATATATATTATATATAATATTAAGCGTTCATTATCTTAAGTAAAAATTACATTTTGATACTTGGAAAGTGGTTTTTAAATAGGGGTCTTGCCAAAATAAGAATTTCACTATTTTTTTTCAAGTTCAAATCTAAGATCTACACATAATATGAACATGAATATAAAAGAAATGCATGGTAGTAAACTATAAACTCATAGATCTAAACTTTACTCATCAAAAACTTTCATTTATGTTATCTATACCCTAAGCCCTTCATTTTAAATGAAAAAATACACATTTTGAAGTTGAAAAATAACTTTTCTAAATATGGTTCATTTTTCATCCGAATTTTCAAAAATGATTTTTGTTGAAAATAAAATTGATCTTGAGTTTTCTACAACTTTCCTACTATCATCATGCTATTACAAGTTGTTCATAAACATAAAACAAAATCTAATATATTTTATGAACTCAAAACACTAGATCTAGTTTACTACACTAGTTTTAAATGCATGAATCACTAAGATAGATATGTGGGTGATGGATCTATGTATAAATCATAAGAAATAACAAAAATAACAACTCAAATAACAAGATCTATGGCATAAACGAAAATCAAAGCTACAAAAAATTAGATCTATAAAATATAACTACTTTAAACAAGAAAATAATAATGATACAAGAGATTAATCATAGAGAAAAGGAGTGTTTCATTTTTTGGCATCATCATCCTAAGCTTTTAAGTTTATAGAAGGTCATTTGATGCATGAAACTTTCATTACACTTTACCTATATCACCTATGGAAGCTTTGAGAGGAAGATTTGCTTAAAATTCTTCAAGAAATATGAGTAGGAGCTAACAAAAGAAGTGGGGGCAGCTCGGTTCTTGCAAGAACAAGAGCAAGAATGAAGAAGAAAAGAGAGGAAAAAGAGAGAGAAAGAGATAAGGAATGAAAAAGGAAAATAAGTAAATGAAGGAGAGAGAGAAAATGAGTGTATTGATGAATGAAAGAGAGAAAGAAAAAGTAAAACAAAGGTAGAAATTTAGGGGGCTGTCCAGTGAAAGAAAGAGGAGAGAGAGGGTTTGTTTGAATTTTTGACTTAAAATTGAATTGTATAATAAATGTATAATGTAGACAATGGTAGCCATAAAGGAGTCAAAATCTGCCATGAATTGTGGGACAAAGTGTAGAAAGATTGAAATGAAAAGAAAGTGATATGTGTAAGGTGTACTTGAAAGTATGGGTTGTAAAAGTACCTTCTTAATAAAATAAAATAAAATTAGAAAATTTATTCCAAATATTTGTAACAAATTTTTCATAATTAAAATTAAATAATTATTTGAATTATTTTAGTATTTTAACAAATATGTTACCGGTATGATCAAAATACGCGAATATGGGCTATAAATGATGTTTTTATAACCCAAAAAATGCTAAAAAAATTATTTTATGAAAATAAAAATATTTTTAAAATATTTTTCAATTATTAAATTAATTTATTTTATTTTTAGTATCGGATCTTAAACAGAATCTGATCCCGTAAAAGCCCAAACTAACTAAATTTAAAAAAAAACAAAAATTTCTATAATATATAAAATATTTATATAAAAATATAAGGCTTTATAAGAATAATAAAATAGTGTAATGAAATAAAAGTGAATAGTGCAAAAGACTAATTAATTACCGGTAGTAATGAAAATACGATAAAAAGGTTATAACTGCAACTTTTATAACCTGAAAAATTATATAACTGATATATTTGGAAATCTTATAAAATTACGAGTCTAACGGTACTAATGATATTTCTTTATATCTCAAGTCCCAGGACACGCTTTTCGAAGTCTGTATCCGAACGGGTTCGAAATAGGTTAAAAATTTACCAATGTGGTATTTTTAAACAAATTTATATTATTACGAGCTATTCTACATATTTAAACTATACCTCGGCCTCTAGGGTTAAGGGCGCTAGATTGCCGAACTTAAACTATTGTATTTCGATTAGGGTTTCCAGGTGATTTTTCTTGTTTAAATCTTTGCCAATTTGGAAACTGATATTTTATGTTTATACAACATATTTGATTTAAGAATTTATCTTAAATTTCATTTTTGTAAGTATTTAATATCTTTTAACGTTTTCGAAATTTTTGAATTGGGTTTCATTTCCGAAAGTTAATCGTTATTTACTTTTTAATAATTTGTTTTTGGGCTTTATATTACTCGAGTTTATAAGTTGGAGTTACGTATGAAATTCGTCGTATGTAGTGGTTTTGGAATTGAAGTATGATGAGTTCTTATTTTGCTTTTAAGGATTCTAATTTTTCTCAAGATTCGGAAATTTCTAGATTCGCTCATGTTTTTGGACTAATTGAAATTCAGTTTTAATTTGGAGTAATTTTTAGGGTTTATTTTCGAAGTTCATTTTGGAATTATTTACTGAAATTTTCCGAGGCTTACAGAAATGCAATGTAATTTTCTAATGAGAATTTAAGTTGTTTTAATATGTTAGCATAAAAAAAGTAATTAAATTAGTTTCTGCTATAAAGTTTATTCGTTAAATATAAACTTATAATTTATGATTTGTTATGTAAATTTTAAAATTGTTTTAAATATTGTATATTTTTTTTAAAATTAAAGAGGCCTACGAACAGCTAAATATTTGTAATTACAAAATATTGATAATTTCTAAATAACAATTTAATCAATGAAATTATTTAATATATTTAATTGCATTGTTTTTATGCTATGTTAGTTAATTGTGAATAACAATTAAGTAAATTTGACTTTCACAAATAAAATAATGCATTGATGACTTTTTTTAGCATCAGTAAAATCTCATTTTCATAATCCAAATATTTCATAATCACAAATACAAAAAGATATATCATAAACCCCTAGCCCATCACAATCTAATATCCTTTAACTTCATCATCATTCGACTAATCCATTTGTATTTGTGCCTCCAGTAGTGACAAAGATCCCAAACCCTTCATCCCAATAGTTGTCCTTGAGTCACCAAAGCCACCACAACTTAGTTCTCCACCCCCACAACATAATATACCTTTTCATCTTGACTTAATGAGAGAATGGTACGAATTTGAATCTCCTAATAATTCCATTCTTTTGGGGAAGGACTATGATTTTGCATCCTTGGATGTGGTCTATACTTGTATCGATACTCTTCCAGCACTAGTTTACTTCCATTAGTCCAACTTTTGAATGAGACATACATCAATCTCATTGGAATGCTCAATTCTAATGCAACAACAAATGAGGTCATTGGTGAAGATGTTGTTCCATGGCAACATACTAGATGGAATCCAATGCCTTCATAATGTATATATTCAATATGGTAAGTCATATCACATCGGAATTCATCAACAACCTATTGGGTTACATGGTGGTAGTGTGATGATGCATAAAAACTAGGATGTGGGAGATACTTTCCACTAGGTTTATAGATCCTCTATTGATCTAAGTGAGAGTCAACCTAACCACTTTTTGTGGGATGGTAACCTTACCACTTAAAATATATAAAATAACACAACCTCACAATAATAAATAAGACGTTTCACCTCATGATCATGTACAATATTTTTCTAAAGAAAAATACAAATCACGTACCTTGTGAAGACATCTCCCTTATGGATGCATGTTGTAGCATGCACCTATAGATGTTGATTATGTGGTTATGCAATGTTTCCAATGCTCCATTAGAAGAAAGTGCCCATTTTTCCCATGAAAGGCTCATCATCGTAGTTCTCAAATCTTAGGGTTTCAATTCATTCCATTATATGCAAAAGTGGAAGCAAATGGTGAATTAACGTGTGTGGATATCGAGAAAAAAGTTAGATTTCAAATTTGATCCATAAACCAAATAATAATATAGACGTGATCATCAAGGACATCCCCAACAACAACATGGAGAGGAGGATGAGTGAGAGCAAGAGTTAAATATCGAAAAATTTTAACTAACCATATTAAGGCACTAGAGGGAAGAATAGGGGTAACGGTAACCACAACCACCACCACAACAACAACCACAAGCTCAATAATACGAACTTAGTTGCATTAATATGCAATAAATAATGGAGCATTTGGAGCAAATCACCACCTTAAAATGGGAATAAAGGGAAACGCTCAAAGCTATCCAGTAACACCAAGAGTCTTCATTATTTCCATATGAACCAACTTTTCAAAGATCAATTGGAGTACTACGGCTAGATAAGCTACCAATCGGGACATCCATCACCACCATTCCATCCCCCAATGATGTTAGTAGTCAAGGTAGTCCATCATTGCATCCACTTTTTCTTTCTTTTTTTTTTTTCTTTTTTTTTTTTTTTTGACATAAACTAGATTGGTTATCTAGCAAAACAATTTAAAAAAAAAAAACAACATATTTTACTTCTACTTCCTTTTTTTTCCAAATTCTAATATAATGTATTGGCATATTATTTAGTGAAATAATCAATTTACATTATTTTTCTTCATTTAGTTTTCATTAATATTAAATGTGAAATTTGACTGTCATTTTTACATGATAAAATTATTAAGTTATTTTTTTCTATGTTTTATAAGCTGGTAATGATTGAAAAAAATCTATAAGTTAAAAAAAAATAAAAGGGCATATATTAGGGATGGGCACGGATCGGTTTGGTTCAGTTTTTCCTAAAACCAACCAAACCATAATTTACGGTTTGGTTCAGATTATAAATTTTTTAACCCATTAAATAACGGTTTAATTCGGTTTGGATTACGGTTTAAATCGAAATTCGAAGTAAAATTTTTTCTTGTTCTAGTTTTTTTACATTTGTGTAGATTCTTAAATATTTATATCATTTTACAAAGTTAATATTATAAACCACGACAAAATACTTTATAAATTCATCATACTTTTAATCTATAGTTTTCTACAAAATCAATTATCCATCAATAAAATACATTTACTAACCAACACATAGTAAGTCATAACTTATGATTTTTAATATAACCATCATGTCAATTATCTACCAATAATTTAGCTAAAATAAAAAATTATCTATCAACAAAATTCATCAATGGATAAAATGAACAGTTGACAAAATAAGTTAAACAATTAATACATAATGAAAGTTTATAACTGAATAAATAAATTTCATACTTTATAAAGTTAAAAGCTATTAAAAAAAATAATAGTTCATCATCAACAAAAAATTACATATCATGAGCTTAAAAAAAAATTTAAAAAGAACAAGTTGATTTTAATTAATATTCACCAAATAATAAATATCAAATGAAATCATATAAATATATAGTAAAATATTATTATATTTTTTTAAAACAGTTTGGTTCGGTTTTAAGGATTGGTTTGGTTTACCTTCCAAACCAAACCATAAATTTACGGATTGATTCGGATTTAAAAAATTTCAAACCAAATCATGAAAAAAAAAATTATATTTTCGGTTTGGATTAGTTCGGTTGCGGATTGATTTGGTTCGATCGGTTTTTTTGCCCACCCCTAGCATATACTACGTGAAACCGAACCCCTTTAAAGGCAGTAAGAAGGGATGGAGATAAATGAGTCAAAGCATAGTATGAGAGTACTAATGGAATGAGCATGCCAAAACATATAACATTTTTTTTTTCCTTTTTGGCCAATAAACATATAACATTTAAAGCATGTTAAATTTGACACGCAGGACACAACACGATCCAATTAATAAGGCTATTGTTGCTATAAAATATATTACATCAATTTGAATGTTGACTTTTAGTCAAAAGTGATTAATTAAAAAGTTTTCGAAATATGTGCTTGCGCATTATTAGAAAACCCAACATTTGAAAAATAATCGTCCCCGGAAAATTTATGCTTCAAGTTAGGATATAATTCCTTGTGGCTTATATTAATTTGTTTATGTAATAATTAATACGTCCCAAATAATTCCATAAACACGGGGAAGAAGCATCTAAATACATGTTTTTATTTTAATTATAAATTATCAATTTTTAGTGAAAGAAGATAATTTTACCATGATATGACACCAACATTAACCATTTTACATCGAAGTGACGGTGAAATGAAAACATAATTTTTCATAAGTATTTTAATCTATTGCAACCTAAACATGGAGACATTAATTACTCAACGCGTTGAAGTGAACGTAGGTACCTAGCTAGCTAATGAAAGGAGGGTGCAGATGATCTATGAAATAAAACGGAAACTCAGCCTACGTAATCAAAATCAAATTCAAAACTATAGGAACTACCCATAGGGTTAAATCCGAGGGTAAATTCTGGCACCATCCAGCCTATAGCTCGATTTGGCAAAGGCCAGACTCAGTACAACGGTACGTCACCAACACAACAAACGCAGAAGCTCCGTTGAACTTTCTCTAGCGTGTGTGTGTGTGTGTCCAGTGTCCACGGGATGGGCGATGAGTTAATGCCTCCTTCCTTTCCCCCATAAAAAAAGGTATGATTGCGTCATTGAACACTTTCACGTTCAACACCTATAAATAATCATTGTCAGACAGTAAATAATTGAATATACACCAACAAAGAAAAATGTATAAAGAAATGAATAAAATAATTAAAATCATTGTCCTAGGATTTGATTATATTTTTGTTTGAGTTTGACCTCAGCTCGTCACATCCAACGAAACGAGGGGCAAGTGTGCGTTTAAGTTTTTCTCACACCCCAAAGGGAAAGCTTTGATGACCAATTTGCATAGATGTAGGGTAAAGGCTTTCCCACTTTCTTGATGATTATTCACGTAATAATGGCTTTAGGGAGTGGGAAAGAGAGAGACAGAACATTGTTTGCCAGAAAGGAATAAGTAAATAATTATTTTGATAATCTACTATAATTTATTTTTATTGATATTTTGAATTATGAAATTCACACACGGTCCTATTTCTTACAATGGTGAGTCCTAAATTTATATATGTTGATAGATTAACATGATCTACTTATTATATAAAAGCAGTTCTGCCTCCCTTTTTTTTAAAATCCTTTCACCAAAGTTTAGTTGTTAATAGTATTATAGATGCTTGACTTAATTAATGTGACCAAAAATAAAAATTTCCGTGTTCCTTGACTGGGCTCATTGTATTTTTAATTAATTGAAGTAATAAGTGAATGGCAGACAATGTAGATTTGAGAAGATAAAAACCCTACAGCTAGATACATTAAAACCATGTCTGTTTAGCTTGAAATGGGTGTCACAAATGATGACTCACTGTGTTTTCTCCTTCATTATAGCCACTGTAAAACACGCAGCAGCATCCGAATCCATGAATGAGTGGCTTGTTAATAGTGCATATTTAATGTGCATTTCGTTGTACTTTTAACAATGCTTACTTGGAATTTTATTACTTGTTCGATTATGTCGGAGGTGTCCTTGCTGGCTTGCAATCAAATCGCTAGCACATAATTTATCGTTTGATTGGTTGGTTTTCTAGCTGTATATAGAGAAAATTATTAATTTACCGATCCGTCAAAAATTTATTATACAATTATATAATAGAGAGAATGCTCAATTTGGTAATTGAACTTTGACGAAAAGGTTAATTAGGTATTTGAACTTTAAAAAATTAAATTTCGTATCCAATTAAACTTTTCGTGTTCTCAAACACTATCCTACTCAATACTAATAAATCATTATTTTGCACGTGTCTATTACTTAAAGAGATAATTAAAAATGGAGTGTTTAGTAAGGTAGTATTTAGCTGCATGAAAAGTTTAGGTGGGTATGCAATTAAACTTTTTAAAATTCAGATACCTAATTAACCTTTTTGTTAAAGTTTAAGTGTTAACTTGATCATATTCCTTATATAAAAATAACTACCCAAATACTGATGTAAAATCACATGTATAAGATATGATTTTATTTTTCCTTTGAATGTTACAAGTTGTAAATGTGATTTTTGTGAAAATGGCAAAACTTTACATTAATAGTAAATTGCATATTAAGCATATGATTTTACTTTTCGTTTATAGTAAATCCATTTTTAACTCGACTCATTGCTTTCCTGATAGAAAGTTTTCGTTTAGTGATCCATAGTTCTATTAGTGAGGAAGAAAAAGAATATAGAATACTGCAGGGAGGAGAGATGAAGTGAACAGATAAGGTTGAAAGTGAAGTGATCAATAGTTAGCCATCTCTTCCCATTTGTTATATCAGGTTTTCTTATGGTGCGCTTGTTCTTTCTCTTACTAGAAGATAGAAAAATAAAGACTATAGTTACACTTTCATCCCCTTCTCAGCTAGCGCACGCATCCCTGTTGAAGCAGGTTTGCTGGTTTGGTTCTTTTAGCAGTGAGTTTTTTTTGTTATTGAGCGGAGAGCGCACGAAAGTTCCTCTTGACTACATACAGTCACTCTAGTAGGGATAGAACCATTGGAAGGGCAGATAAGAGGATAACCCTTACCTTAATGAAGCCGACTAAAGCTAAATAAAGTGCTTCGTTTTCTAATGAGATCAGGCTCGCTGCAGCCATTCCCAGCAAGAAAACGTATGCGCTAACGCTTTAGGCTTTCGCGCTAGTCGCGAAAGGAGTTGCTTGTTGGTATTGAAGTTTGGTTCCAGAGCCGGTTACGGGCAGCCCCGGGACGACCGAAGGATGGTGGCCCTGCTTAGACTTATTGGTCCTAAGGAAGCGTGCAGGGAGGATACCCACAGTTATCCACACGGATTAGTCACCCGTTCTCTTCTCAGCCTGCTCCGCTGACAGGCTAGCTTCTGGGCGCTATGCTTCCCTCATCTGCGGGCGGATTCCCCCTCTCTCTATACCGGCGCTATTGTCTTTTCTAGTATTGCCGTTGCCGTATATTGATAGGCCTTCTCCCGATCCTACTTGAGGCTGTTTAGCATAGAAGGACGTCCCTCGTCAGGATGGGCCGCGTCCCGTAGGATTGGCTTAACCGGGCCCCTACTACCTCTTGCTTCCCCTTCAACTATACAAGCCTGACCCCTTCGACGTATAAGAGACGAATCGGCAGGCGGATTGGTCTTTGCGCCTTCTGGACGCGGTCATCTTTCCCTCCCACTATACACCTTGCTCAGATCTTCCCCGAGCGGATGGGCACTCGGCTTTCCTCCCCGCGCGGGCTCTTCCCCTGGCCGTCTCATTGCTACCTTTTGCTACTAGCTCTCTGGCTCTACCACTGCAATTGGCTAGGACAGTTCCCTCACGGGTGAATTCCTACACTCACTGTACTCCCCACATCTTTCGCCTACTGAGCTTGGGCTGGTAAGCTCCGGGGTCAGTCTCCTTCCCCTGTTATCCCCCCGCGCTTCCTATATTTCCTCTGGCTGGTCTTCTACAGATTTGCCTTTGAAGACGATCTTTGGACTTTGGAGATGCAGCCTGGAATCTACTGCCTCAGGTGCTGAACTGGTCCATTCTGGATTTTGGATTACCGGTTCTTTGTCGGAGTTCCCTGTAGATCTGACTACAGGGACGGCAGTGACTTCTCTGTATGGCTGCGTCGTGAACGGAGGAAGGTTGGATAGTCAGTTATCCTTCCTTCAGTGACTATCCATTCTGACTGTTGTCGTGCTGCGGCTGAGGTCTCCTGGCTGTCGATGAAACGATATACTCAGTCAAGAAAAGGCTCTCTTGTGTATCCTTCATACCATGCTCGTAGCCATTTTTCTCGATATCGTTTTCGATCATCAAGAGAGATATCATTCACCCATTGCTCTCTTCTGGGATCTTCGTTGTACTATCCTATGTACCTTCATTTCTTGGCTCCGCAGAAGTTTTTTTTCTTTCATATATCCACTGTGAAGTGGACTGATTATCAGGATGTATCTGGGATTCCTCTGTCGTCTTGTTGATGAGAGCATCGATATTGATGGTCTCTGGGTCGGAATGGATCTTCTGGCGGGGAAAGTAGAAAAAGAAATCGAATTAGAGTCGAGCCTTCTAGAATTGAATGAGATATCATGGATCCAAGATCCAACAATCTTTGATTGCCTTCTTCTTTTATTGAGTAACGGCTCTGCTCATACTGAGGTTGTGCCGCTGCTCGGTAGTGGATCTTCCATTGTTCGGGAGCGGTGAGAGTGTTTGGATCGAGCTTTTTAGGAACGATCTGCTTTCCGCTGCCTTGAAGTGGAAGATAGGAGAAAGAAAGCGGGCTGCTGTGCTGTACAGATTGGAATACCTTTTTAGTCATACAGTAGCATGCCCTCCAGAACGTGGCAATCTGTATGGCTACTCCAGACATCTGTATTCCCCATGTTCTGAGCATAATGCGAAGTACCTCTCCAAGATGCATATCATGTAGAGCAATCAAACTCCTGCGCGTTAGCGCAACGGCTTTCGCGCGTCTTGGTCAAGGAGTGACTGATTGGGAACTCCTACTCTGACTATAGTTGCGATCTCTAAGTGGGATTTTCAGTCATCTATCCCTTTTCTTTCCCTAGCGAGTGAAGAATGAGTGGATGTTTTGAACGAGTGTTGAGCGAGTGAAGTGCCCCATAAGCTATAAGGGCGAGCTATATGTATAAATTCCGTGAGCAGCGATTGAACTGAACGTTTCAAGTGCATCCAGCAGGAATCGAACCTACGAATTTGCCCTTTTATTAGGTTGGGCGCTTTAACCATTCAGCCATGGATGAGTTCGATCCATTAGGTTCTTCGATTTGTTCGGAAAAGAAACGAGAGACAAGAAAACATCTTTGATTACGATTAAAAGAAACAATCTCAAATAGACCAAGATCAAATTTCGGGTCATTTCTTGGTGAACATGATCTGCCATAATCTCTTCGATCCCTTCATTTATGTGCCAGAATAGAGAGAGATTTAATAGGAAAGTGGAAGAGACCTTTTTGTATATGATAATCAAAGGGAGTGGGAAAGCTGCAGTAATTCTTTGGAAAAGCCCGGTTCTCTTTGTCTTCGAGCTTTCATTCCTCAATCCACTAATTCGTTCGATTTTGCAATGTACAAATTTTCAAATTACAAGTTAAAGATGTGATTTTTTTTTTTTTAAAGACAAAATAGTATGTCTTAGATGTGATTTTGTATGGGTATTTTGGTAATCAAAATTATGTAATATGTATTTAGGTAATTTTCTTTGGTAGAATTGTAAGCATGTGTTACATCGCTATTTATTTGATATCTATTTGGTACCCCATGTTTGTTAAAAAAATATATGAAGAATTAAATTACTCATATAAAAACCGTAAAAATCAAAATCAAACATAAATAAATACATATAAGAAAGATGTAGTCCTCAGTCATTTGTATCATAGTCATTTGATTTATAAGGTTAAACTTAAAAATATAATATGGGCTTCATGTATACTCTCTCACTTATATGTTAGGATTTTAATTGAAACCCATTAAATAGATGATTGATTGATTGACATAAAATAGATCCACAAGAATACTTTAGTATAGTTAAATTTTACAAATTAATACTCAATGATTTAATAACCTTTTTAAAATAATATTTTTTTCCAAGTCCCACCTTGGATCAATTTATAAAATTAGTAATTTTGAAAAATTAATAAAATAATAATTTTAGGAAGACATTTATATAATCTATAGTCCCATCAACATCATAAATTAATAATTCTCCAAAATAACAAACATAACTAGAACAATTTAGTAAAATATGAATCTATTTTGTTTGTTTCTTCGTGTGATTTAAATTAGGTAGATTTCATTGCTAATTTTTCTACTTGCATTCAAAAACTTCAGTTATGTGTTCTTGAACTGCAATAGAAAATTGTGAAGAATTGTTGCTGCTATGAGTGCTTCCTTTTCATGTGATCGATTTCAAAGGTCTTAACCTATCCCCCTAGCGTCACCCTCAACATCATTTTCAATTACACTGGCCACAATTTCTTATGAACTTTGGACCTCTAAACATTCATCATTTCACCCGAGTAATCCAACAGATGATTGATATCCATTTTATTGCAATAATCGAGATCATTAATCGTTTTCTCAAACTTGTGAATGTTTTCTTTAGAAGTTACTTCATTCAAGTTCCTTAAGGTTGCTTCATTCCCCAAACAAATTTTGCAATGCTAGAAACAATTTGCTATTGTATTTTGTTCAACATTTATTGTCCATTATGAAACTGGAAGATTTATGTCATTTAAAACATTGATCTTTTCTAGATCAGATTGTCTCAACTCATAGCTTTCCAAAATCTTAATTTAGAATCTCCTATGATAGTGCATCTTGAAAGTACATGTTATCCTAGCATCACATGCAAAACAAAACAAAGCAACTTAACATTGTATCCCTTTAATATTTCTTAGATGGGCTAGACAATAATTTACCACCAATAGAATTCTTCTACCATGCATTTTCTGGTTTAGCCATTTAGCCAACAAGGATACTCATTAAAAAGCATGCTAATTGTTCATGCTCTTTCATTGGCACAATATTGACTATTCAAGCTATTTATGTTGATATTCTTGAAGCAACATGGCTTTGCATCTTTCTAGTAAGCCGTAAAGGAATTTTATTAAGTCTTTTTCATTACAATAAATAACAATTGTATGTCTTTCTCTGTCCCATTTCTTTCTTCTAGTTATTTTGTTGAAAGAGAATGATTAGCTTGTAACATGTAAAACAAATTAGCTCCATCCATATCAAAAACATCATTCATAAGGAGTAGTTCATTTTTTCCCTTATGTACTCCAATTTCTTCTTCATGCCTTGTGTATCCTCTAAACCATTCTTTGAAATGGTGAAATGACTTAATACCATGTTTTAGCTTGTATTTCAAGCTAACCTTGAGAAAGATTGTACTTAAAGGCTGCTGAGAGTATAAGAGTTTCCTTATTTCCCTTTCCTTCTCCAAAATTATCTCTCTCGTTATATTCACAAGATCTTCGTTTTGGAGAAACCACATAAAAATAACCTTCTCCATGTTTAGAAATTTTGCTAGTGTATGTTGTTTGGTATCTCCTCCTTTGTCCGAGTTAGTCAAAAGGTACTCAAGTGATTGCTTAAGAGTGTTTGATATCACTGTTTTTCTCACATAATGCTATATGTATTTGATCAACCATGATTAATTTCTTGATACTTTTTAGCATAAAATTAATTGTAGGGCATAATTTTAATATTTTTTTTCTATGTTGTTTATATAGTACTTCTCTTCATCATCATCCATTCAATATATTTAGTTGTAGTGCAATAAACCCATAAATGCAAGTAACTTACCTTTATTTGGTTAGTAAATATAATGAATATTGTTTAGTATTAAAAAGCAATTAACATTATTTGTTTACATATATATATATATATATATATGAACAATGAATTTTCTTTTTAAATTAATGCATGAAATATCATGCATATATTAGTGATATATAATGATTTTTTATGTAATTAAATTTATATTCATTGAATTGACAAAAAAACACTAATATATAAATTGATTATTGGACGTTAGTAACCATCCTATAATGTATATATAAATATTTTATATTAAAAGGCAAAGTGGCATTTGATATAAAATGAGAGGGTTTTATGGTAAACTCTAATATATAATTAATTATTTTGTCGATTAATAGACACTTGATAAAAGATGAAGAGACATTATTAAAGAATGAAGAGACATTATTAAAAATAAAGAGAAGTAATTAAAGATGAAGAAACTTATTAAAGATAAAGAGACATTGTCAAATATGAAGAGGCATTATTAAATATAAAGAGTTATTCATTGTCTTCTACATATAACCCAAGCTTCCTCCTCTACCAAAACCATTTTAAACCATAGATTTTTTCTAAAACCTCTCTATAGGTAATTGTAGCATCAAAGGAGATCAAAAATCAAGTTCACGGTGATTGAATCATTTCCAATTCTTTGGAGATTTAAAGGGAATGATCTTTCCCTAAACCTTTTTTTTTTTTTTTTTTGGAAGGAAGTTTTGAAGAAAAACCCTAAGTTTGTTGAAGAATTTTGTATTCTATAATCAAGGAGAAGCAAGAATAAAAGAATAGGTAAGTGATTCTTCTCAATTCTTTTGGTGATTTTAAAAGTGAGATCCTTTCCTATTTTCCTTATCTTTTGATAAAGATTTCTTAGAGAATTAGAGAAAACCCTAATTTGTGGAGTTTGGAGATTTTGGTTTTACAAATCAAAGGAGAAAGGTGTGTATAAACCTAGATTTATAGTTTTTTTAGATTAGGGTTTAGATGATCATAAGGTATGATTATTTTATAGAAACATGTTTTGAAATTAGTTTTGAATATGTGATAAGATGTTTTTGGTGAAATTAGGATTCTTGTTCCTAAAGCGGTTTCAGGTATGACCGTACTTTGCTTGTTGTTTGTGCTTATAGGTTTAGAATTATAAAGTGAGCTAAAGTTTATCTAGCTTAAAATTGAATATTTTTGCTGCTTGTGCTTAGCTGCTGATACTAACATTGGTGCCTTGATGATCTGTGTAAGGTTGTCCTGAGTGGACTCGTGCATAGAAATGATTCCAATAGTTTAAAAAGTGGTACGAGTATGGTACTGCGGTGTGTGAGAGATTCCCAACACCATTATGTATATATTATCTATTTTCTATATGATTGTTTTTATGGAGACATGAGCTATTCCGAGATTAAGACTATTTGCATATTATTCTAAACTGTGTTGATTACTGGCTGATCAAAGATAATAACCTGTGGTTGGTACATTAGTTACTAGGTTGCATGTGAATTTGTATGATGTATGCTCATGTGTATGTGTTTGTGGTATAACGTACTGGGCCTTTATGCTCATTCCTTTATCTTTTTCAGGAATAGGTGAAAATTCATTAATTTTGATATGTTGAACTAAAATGTCTATGTGGACTATGGGGAGGACAATAGTGGACTTGATTATCTTGTTGACTTCTAGAATTGCTTTGGACTAAAAATTAGGGTCATTTGAAGACTATAAGAAGATTTATATTTCTTTATAAGTTCTGTAATCATATGAAAGTTTCCTTTTAATGTTTTAAGTTTAATTTGAGTTGGTCTTGATTTATGCCAATGAAGTTAATAAGAAGTTTTTTTATATGAAATATTTTAAAATAGGTACCCCTTTATATGAGTATTGAGCATAATATCTATATTTGTAGTTTAGTGAAATAACAACCTTAGTTTGTCCATCTTAAGTATGGATACGTGGTGAATTATAATACCTTCAGGTTATGGCGTTATACATCCTAACTTAATAAAACTTGGCCACCATCAAATTTCGCTACTAATGGATCGATTTATTGAACCCCATGAACTAGTTAAAGTATATGTTTGAATTACAATGTACATGGGGTGTTTTGCTCACTCTTTTCTATTATAGACGCTGGTGATTGGCATACGTAATAATCGATATGATACTTTTATATATGACTTTCATGATGATGTCTTTTGCAGATGGGATTGTAGGGATCCGAGTTAGAGCTGTTGAGAAACTTTTTGCGGCTCTTTACTTTTATGCTTTTGATGGCAATTTGTCGCCCGATTATCATACTCATTTATACATGACGATTTGTGAATATTTAACTTAAACCTTTCGATGATCTACGAGTCTACTAACCAATGTTGGATGGGTAGAGCCCAGTTTTGGAGTCGTGGGATATATTATAATTTTGGAAAAAAATTTTATAAGTCAATAGGCGCTGTTTTACAAGTTTTCTATAACACCCGAGACATGAATTTTTAGACAAAACTGTAACAGATTTTCTGTAAAATTTGATAAAAATTTAATAATTTAAAATATGATTAAAAACCTATCAAGATAATGAAAACCTTATGTTTACCACTTAGGTGAGATGCGAGGCAATATTTTTATGCCTAGATGCTCATGGTGCAACATAAGTTGCCAATCATTAGGATGTAATGGGGCCAATAAGTATATATAGATGCAACAATGTACATAATGATGGTGAGCGGGTACATATTAGGTAAGATATAAAACTTTACGTGTGTCCTAATTTTTATAAGGCACAAAGTTTTATATCCAAAATCTAATTTATAGTAGGTTGTACCAACCATATTTTGTGTACCCTATAAAACTCATAGAGTGATGT
Organism: Combretum micranthum; assembly: GCA_024138025.1. Classification (NCBI taxonomy): domain Eukaryota; kingdom Viridiplantae; phylum Streptophyta; class Magnoliopsida; order Myrtales; family Combretaceae; genus Combretum; species Combretum micranthum. Next base: position 451,556 of record JAMXBD010000800.1, on the reverse strand, counting down.
GTACCTTATAGAATTTGTAATTTTTTTAATGAAATCTATATATTTCTTTCTTATATTTCAAGTTTATAGTGTTATATATGGTTTCATAACATATGTAAAACTATCCTATTTTCATATATTCACCATAAATAACTTGTTGAAAGAAAATAAAAAAAAATGTAATTTGTTAATATCACTAGTTTTATTCTATATAGAATTTGTTTTATATGTAAACATTAAAACTTATAACAAACACCATTAGAACTTTGCTTATGCGCTATTAAATAAAATTGTAGAGCATGCAATGAATGCAATAATTTAAAACTTTAGAGCCATTTATACATCAATTAGCCTTAGAAAAATAGACAACATTTTTGTATAATTTAAAAGTTTAAGTACATACATATAATATAAGTTCTTCTAAAAAAAAAAAAAAGTTCTTCTATAATAAAATTTCCAAAAAACAGTTTACAAATTGTAATCTTGGATAAAAGTGATCGCAAAATATTAAAAATTAAATATTATTATTTATTATATATTGATATTATTTTATAAATTTTAATTAGGACGTACGTAATGCTATAAAACCTATATCCTTATACATTAAAGTAAATGATCTAAGATGGATACAAAATAAGAAGTTCTTGTACTTGTATCTTATCCTGTAAGATCAAATTTGGAAAACTTTGTCTTTGTATCCTATCATGTGATCTTTAATACCTATCTGGACCTGAGCACTGATCACGTCTATTACATGGAATCCAAAAACCATATACTGTACCGGGTTCCAACACTTTAGACCCAATCATGCTCTATACGGATCATTAATTGACATTCGTCGCTCAAAAATATCTATGGGTGCATAAGTCGAAAAAAGTCCGTAAATTTATCTTACCTTACAGCTACAAGCTTAGTCGCCCCGGAGTAACGAATCCTGTATCTAGCTCTAATTAAAGGAAAGTTTTCCCAAGTGTCATGGTTACATGAAGAGCTTCATCTCCATTTGGCCTCCCTTTACACATAATGTGCTAATGGTAGCATGAATGAGTTTAATGGAATTCATATATTGCATGGTCGAATGAATGTATTAGGCGATAAAGTAATAACACCAAATAATCAATTAATTGCCCCAAAATTGTTAAACGCAAAGCACTGAGCAAATAGGGTTTTCATTCTGATTATGAAAAATTGCACCAAAGGGAATTAATGTTCTGTGATAAATTTAAATAAGAGTTAATTTTAAATAATTAAGGAAGAAAAAAGAAAAGAAAAAAGACTAACCTTATACAAAGTAGTTCATATAAGATATTTATTATTAAACTATTATAAAATATGCGGACATGACATTTGGGTGAAGCCATGTTAGCATTCATTTGTAACACTCAAACAAATCTTGATTCGTTTCTTTTGATCATTTGAAATGTTAATCTTTTTTATAATAATGATATGTTCTGTTAATCACTTAAAATATTAATCATTTATTTTGATTTTCCTCTAAATGTTGATTCCTCCTGATTTAGTTTTCTCATTTTTGTTTAACATGCATTTCACTAGTCATTATAGACACCAAGAGAATTTAATCCATCAAACAAACACTATCCAATTCATTATCTAACAAGGTTATTTAGGTGCTCTAACTCTACGTTACAAGCAATAACTAGTCATAGAGATCCTATTAGTACATTTTGACAGTCTAATAGCAACTCACTTATCATAATTGTCCTCTAATAAGTCTTACTCACACTTTAAATATTCTAATAATAGAACTAGTAAGTGTTGAATATATTATATTCTGTTAGTTGCCAGCTGTATTGTACACGTGGGTAGTTATTATTGGATGGAGTAGTTTTTGTTGTTAGTCTTTTTGTTATATATTAAAAGGATTGTACAGAAACAGAGGTAACAGAATATACAGAAATAGAAATTAAACTTCTTTCCAGTTTCTCTGTTCTTTACTATTCGTATTTTGAGTTCAAGCTTTGAGATCTAGGATTGAAAGATTCTTCAATATTTCACATGGTATCAGAGCGTGGTAAGATCTTACTTTGATCTTGTCATTCTTTTTTTTCTAAAAATTTTCTTTGTATTTCTTGTGATATGAATAGTGGAATGGCGAATGAAATGTTGTTTAACGATCCATTGTATCTTTCAACTTCGGATAATCCAAACATGGCTATTGGAAATATTATGTTTGATGGTTTGAATTACCTACCCTGGGCAAGATCTATCAAGATAGGTCTAAGAGCAAAAATGAAATTAGGGTTTGTCGATGGTACTTTACCTAAACCTGATCTAGGGTCTACTGATCTGATTAGATGGGAAAGGACGGATTATATGGTTAGAATGTAGATTCTTAATTCGATGATGAAAGATATTGCTCAAAATTATGTTTTTACTTCATCTGCATGTGATTTGTGGAATGAAATCAAAGAGCAAATTGGACATAGTAATGGTCCTTTGATCTTTCAAATTCAATTTGAAATTAGCAATTTGAAGCAATTGAATTAGGCAGTAGCTACGTATTACAACAAGATGAAAAAATATTGGGATGAGTTGCAAGTTTTGCATGCATATCCTTCATGTTCTTGTGGACGAGTTGATGCTTGTAATTGTAGACTCAAAGAAAAAAATTCAAGAATTTGAATCGGAGACAAGACTAATACAATTTCTCATGGGTTTGAATGAGAATTTTGAGATGGTGAGGAACCAGATTCTTTCAATGGATACTTTACCGACAGTAAACAAGCCTATTATCTTGTGCAACAGATAGAGAGACAGAGGTCTATTACTTGTGGGTTATCTTCTGATATTGAAGTTTCAGCCTATCAATTGAATAGGTCATCTGGGATATCTGGAATGCCTGGAGTGTCAGGGTTAAAGAGTTATGAAAGGAAGAATGGAAAACGTTTACTTTGCAAACATTGTCAAATGGAGGGTCATAGTGTTGAAACTTGTTTCAAATTAGTGGGGTATCCTGAATGGTATAAAGGGAGAAGATCTGGTAATGTAAATCAGAAGCTTGGAAAATCAAGTGTGAATCTTATTGATACAACATCTAGTGTCTTTAATTTTTCACACAATTTATCAACTCCTTTGGACACGTATTCTATGGAAGGATGTTCTAATACTACTGGTGTAACACGTTATAGTGGAAGTTTGCCTGCTTTGGATCCGCAAATGGTTAATAATCTGTGCCAAGAAGTGTTGAAGTTGATGCATGAGAAATAAGCAACTGATTCTGCTGCTATGAGTTCCATTGCTTTTACAGGTAACATTGTATCCTATTCTTGTTATAGTACAATGAGTAATATGAGAGGTACATGGATTGTTGACTCAGCAGCTACAGATCATATAACACCCTTTTATTCCGTTCTTTTTGACATACATACTTTACCTATCCTATAAACATCCGTTTATAGATGGGACTACTAAGTTTGTCCAACTTTGTGATTCAGTACATCTTTATTCTAATCTGGCTTTATCCAATGTTCTGTTCGTTCCAGATTTCTCCTACAATTTACTATCTATTCATTGTCTGGTTAAAGACAGTAAATTAGTTGCCTTTTTTGATCATATGACATGTGCTTTTCAGGACCAAGTTCATCAGTTTGATGTCATATGGGCAAAGCAATCCAATGGATTATACTTACTCGAAGCTGATGATATTAGCAGTATAGGTTCTGTTCATTCTTCTATATCCAATATTGTTCATACACAAAATAAAAAGGTTGATGCACTTTTGTTCCATAAAAGACTTGGTCATGCTTCTCTTTCTAAAATGAAGCATTTGTGTTCAGATTTTAGTTCTGGCATGTCCGACTTGTATTGTGAAATTTGTATTCAATCTAAGATTCATAGACTTCCTTTTCTTCTTTTTCTCATTTAGTAACGCTTTTGATCTTATTCATGTTGACTATGGGGTCCGTATTCCACAGTTTCTGTTAGGGGTGAGAAATATTTTCTCATATTTTGGATGATTTAGCTCATCTACTTGGGTTTATCTCATGAATAATAAGTCTCAAATTGTTTTTTTTTTTTTTTTTATCTTGATAAGTTTTTTAAACTTATCAAAAATCAATTTGGAATTGTTCTTAAAGTTGTGCGTTCAGATAATAGATTTGAGTTTGTGTCTTTGTCATGTCAATCTTTGTTGTCGAATCTTGGTATTATCCATCATAGGTTTGTCCCTACACTCCTCAACAAAATGATCGGGTTGAACGAAAACATAGACATATAGTAGAAATTGCAAGAGCTTTGAGATTACAAGGTCATTTACCTAAAACTTTCTAGGGAGAGTGCATTCTTACTGTTGTTTACCTCATTAACATAATGCCCATGGAGAAACTGAAATGGAAATCTCCCTATGAGGTTTTGTTTAATCGTGCTCCTTCTTATCAGCACTTGCGAACTATGGGCTGTTTATGTTTTTCTGTTAATCATTCATCCTATGCTGATGAATTCGATTCTAAAGGTCTCAAATGTGTCTTTCTTGGGTATATTTTTGGACAAAAAGGATATAGATTATATGATTTGTCTAATAAGAAAATCCTGATTAGTCGTGATGTTGTTTTTTGGGAACACATGTTTCCTTTTGCTTCTTCTATTGATAGGTCACATTTTTGATATATTGTTTGTCTAATTTTTGAACACAATCTCCAAACACTACTCCTATGCTGCAGAGTCTTACCTTTCCTAGTGAGGAAGTATCTAATTGTCTTGTTTCACCTTCTCTATCTGAGTCTGCTACTAAACAACCGGTTGTCTTACGTAGGTCAACACGTCCTCGTCATGCTCCTCAGTGGCTAGATTCATACATTCATTCTTTACATACTGATCATACTTTAGCCAATATCACAACACACCCTCTTGTTTCTAATAGTCATGAGTCCAAACACTTTCATTCTTGTCCTTATCCTTTGTTTACAGTTAATACTTTTTCAGCTTATCCTCAAGACTTTATTGATTCTATGGCTCTTGTACTTAACACTTTTGAACCAGTTAGTTATACTCAAGCTGCTAAGCATGAGGAATGGGTATTAGCAATGCATAAAGAAATAGAGGCTTTAGAAAATAATGATACTTGGGAGATTGTTGATTTACCTAAGAATAAACATCCAATTGGATGTTAATGGGTCTACAAAATTAAATATTGGCTTAATGGTTCTATTGAATGTTACAAGGCTCGATTGGTTGCTAAGGGGTATACTCAAATTGAAGGGGTTGACTATCATGATACATTTTCTCCAATTGCTAAGCTTAGTACAGTGCGCATATTATTGGTTGTAGCTACTGCTTTTGGATGGCCTTTACATCAGATTGATATCAATAATGCATTCCTTCATGGGTTTTTAGATGAAGAAGTGTATATGTTACCTCCACCGGGCTATTTTAAGGCTGATTCTTCTAAAGTTTGACGGTTAAAGAGGTCTCTTTATGGGCTTGAACAAGCTTCCAGACAGTGGAATAAAGAGATTTCCAGTTTCCTTTTGAATAAAGGATTTATTCAATCTTCTAGTGATCATTCATTATTCACTAGACATCATTCTGACAGTTTTTTAGTAGTTTTGCTTTATGTAGATGATATGTTGGTTACTGGAGCTAATAATACGGCAATTGATCTTCTTAAAAGTCAACTAGATCAGACTTTTACAATAAAGGATCTTGGGTTAGCACGGTATTTTCTTGGATTACAGATTTGTTCTACTTCTTCTGGAGTGTTGGTTCATCAGTGGAAGTTTATTGCTGATTTGCTCGCTGATGCAGGTCTCACGGCTTGTAAGCCTTCTTCTATGCCGCTTCTGTCATGCCCCGTAGGGTATCCTAAACGTAACAGCCCGCCACATACTAAATAAGACTCTCAAGTTCTCTACCCGAGCCCTTTGGGAGCCTTAAGTAGATGTAAAGCGTTCCTTTACGACAATAGAATACTTCGACAAATGGAGTTAAACAGTTTAACGTGGCATTCATTAGCCATAGATAATAATCAAAACGCATAATTATAGTTTACAAAATCTAAGGGGCATTCCCCGCAAAATAATAACAAGTCCATTACAGTCATCCAGAGTCCTTAGTTTCCAACGGAAGTCTATACAAAAAGAATGGATTAAACTTCTATGGGAAACTCCTATCTCCGGTACCTGTGCTGTGGCTTGCCTCGGCCTAAGCCATATAAACTCGTGCTGCAATAGATAAAAACTATGGGGGCGTAAGCTAACTAGCTTAGTGAGTAATAACTTCCATAACACAATTAAATACAATCATTCAAGCAAGTGATTATTCAAGCAAGTGTATGCATCAAACAAATGTGATCAACAAACATATGACCAACCGGAAATCATATGTGGATGGACTTGCGCCCTCCATCCCGGGTTAGCAGATTAACGAATCCTGCGGTACGACGCCGTTTAAGCTCACGGTCAACTAACAATATTTCGTTTTATGGATCACGATTAACCAACAAATTCGTTTTATGGATCACGATTAACCAACATATTCGTTTTATGGATCACGAAAAACCAACCAATGCGAATGCTCCAACCCCATCGTGATATGAATGAATTCAATTTACAATTGAAGTCGAATATTCATTAATTCATTCTTTTAGGTGACCAACAAGTATTCGCAGACATTCATCATAAGATACTAGCTAATCAGTCAACAACTTATCACCGGTTTCGATATTCTTAAGTTCCATTTCACATATCAGCAGTAGACAACATATATAATTCCCATATACCCCATCATGCATATACAATTTCTTTTTATCTTTGCCTACACCACTAGTGCCACTACATTACAATCACATTCATTAATTGAGAGTGGAAGTAAAACTCACTCGGCCATTGGACGCCGGTCTTTCTAGTAGTAGTAGTCGGGAGGTAGGGTGTCGTCCTGCTCGGGATCACCTACCAAGCAAGAATAATCCTAATGAGACTCTCATTATGTAACTAAATCAAGCTACACATCTAAACTAAATGAATTCGGATTTCTCGCTATTTGCGGAAGTTCCGACTTAAAACGGCCATAACTTGGTCATTTCAACTCGGAATTTCGCAAATTTTATATCGATCTCTATCTACTTCGAAAGATCTATCTATTTCTAATATTAAATTCAAGTTTTGAAAATAGTAAAGTCACGGAACAGTAGGATCAGATCTGTTCCACACTTTCTCCAATTCCAACAATTTGTTTTGCTTTTGATAAGAAATGTTCCTAGTTGATGATTCATGCATGAATGGTATAGGAATGAATTACTAACATGAATGCCATGTAATGGACTCAATATATGCATGGTCATGATGATTTTGTGATAATAAACTCTTATGAACTCCTAAGTGTTAGAAAATTCCGTAAAGGTTATTTCTAAAAAGCTATTCTTCCACTTTACACTCCTTAGGGTTTCTTTGACTTTTAATCTTGTAATCCACTTGTTATCTAACTAAAAATAAGTTCTCAAAGTCTATATTAATCATGGCCTTCATTCATGCATAAAAATTCCCATTTTTCATTTGGTAAACATGTCTTTAAACAAGCTTTTTGTAAAAATCCGAATTTTCCAAATTTCATTTTCTTGCATTTTTCTTAAGGAAAAACTTGTCTAATGCATTAAAATTGAAGCTCCAATATATATATTATCTAAGGACTTCATTTAGCTTATAAAACATCAAATTTAGACTTAGATACCAAGTGTTCTTGTAGGCATGAACCTAAATTACGAATTTAACCATTGATCAACATATCAACATTTTTCATTCTAACTCCACTACTTGTTTTACATTCCTATCATGCCTAAACTCATCCAAGCTTATGAAAATCATTCTTTCAAGATATCTATCACATATACCCTTCATTTTTCTTGTGAAATATGAGAAAAAAAATGATTTTGGTGGCTTTTAAGGTAGGGTTTCCATTTCATCCGAATTTTCAACATTGCATATTCAACAAAACCTTTCCTTTTTCAATGTTCTTGCTTCCTACATGTAAAGATCTACTATCTAACACCTCTATACATATACAAGACTACATTTTTATGATCATCAATGCATGGAAATAAAAATAACTCTATGATCATACATGTACATGGAGTTGTGGATGTCTAAACTTTAGATCTACTATATATAATGCATGAATCATGGATCTCATGGCATGAACAACAATATATATGCAAGATCTCTACTTTACATGCATGAACAAGTTGATATTTCAAACAAAACTCATTCAAAGACTAGATCCACTTCTTGTGATGGCTTGAGATTCTTGTAGTAGTGTTTTCATGTCCCTTGCTCATGCTCATTGGGATTTAAATGAGAAAACACACAAGAATGATCTTGCCATTACAAGATTTGGGATGAACAAAGCCTAAAATCAACATACCAAAGGAGTCTTGAGAGAAAAGAGAAGAAAATGAGTTGAATGTGAGAGGAAGGGGAGGGAGCTCACGGCACAAGGGAGAAAAGAGAGGGTTTTTTTCTTTTACAATTTGAAACAAGAAGAAATGAAGAGAGAGAGAGAAAAATATGTTTATATATGAAGGCATTAGGGTTTATTAATGAATAAAAATTGCAAAAATAATTCAAATGAGAGAAAATAAAGAGGGGGGGGGGGGGGGGGGGGCCGGCCACTCTAGGTGTGTGTGTGTGTGTGTTTGAAATTTTTGATATTTGTAATTTAGTTAATTAAAATGTAATAAATGTGATAATTGATTAAGAGACAAAATTTCTTGGAAAAGAAAATTGAAATGAGTAGTTGTAAGGATGTAAGAATAGGGTATGGGTAGTGTGTAGTGTAGGTTGTACTTGTGAATAGTAGACAAGACATCTACTTTACCGGTTGTTCCGAAAACACGGGAAAAGCTATAACTGTAATTTTTATAGCTCGGAAAATTACGAAATTGATATTTTTGGAATCCTTATAAAATTACGGTTCTAATGAATATTCCGGAATATTTTTCTGAATCCGTGGTCCGGGGCACGCTTTTCCGTAATTGAGCTCGGGAAGGCTCGGAATTGAAAAATTCCCGAATTTAAAACTTTCAAAGGTTTAAAATGTACTTTAAAACAATAATTCAACTTCATTTACTTTATAAAATTTCTTTTATTATGAAACCGAAGGAAAGCCGGATTTAGGGTTCCTAGGCTTCTCTCACTGAACTCATCCTGGATCGGATTAGGGTTTCGCTTCCAACTCCCGGGGTTTCCTAGCTACTGAGAATACCGGGGTTTACAACTTCCTACTGGAAATTTGTTGAAGCACGATGGTCTTCTCTTAGACGATCCTACTTAGTATCGTCGTATTATTGGCCGACTTCTTAACTTGACGTTGACACGGCCTGACATAGCCTTTGCTGTCAACAAATTGAGCCAATTTTTATCTCAACCACGTCTGCCTCATTATCAAGCTGCCTTCCATCTGTTGAGATATGTTAAAGGATCTATTGGTTTGGCCTATATTTTCCTATTCATAATAGCTTTATTGTCACTGCTTATTTGGATGTGGACTGGGGGTCATCCACATTTGATAGAAAATCCTTGTCTAGGTTTTGTATCTTCCTTGGTAGTGCTCTAGTAACTTGGAAGTCTAAAAAACAATCCACAGTTAGTACTTCAACGACTGAAGTGAAATCTCGAAGTCTTGCTGCACTATCTAAGGAATTGTTATGGATATCCTATATTCTTTGGGATCTTCGGGTGCCTTGTTCTCTTCCCATTGAGGTATTTTGTGATAACAAGTCCACCATTCAGATTGCAAGAAACCCATGTCTTCATGGACGAACAAAACACATCGATATTGATGTTCATTTTGTGCATGATCTTATTTCTTGCAGTTTTCTGAATGTCCTTCATATTCCTTTTGATCAACAAGTTGCAGATTTATTTACTAAACAATCTTCACATGTTTCTTTTTTTTAGTTTGTTGTCCAATTGGGCCTCTCTATGGCACCAACTTGAGGGAAGGATGTTAAATATATTATATTCTGTTAGTTGCCAGCTGTATTGTACATGTGGGTAGTTATTATTGGATGGAGTAGTTTTTGTTGTTAGTCTTTTTGTTATATATTAAAAGGATTATACAGAAACAGAGGTAATAGAATATACAGAAATAGAAATTAAACTTCTTTCCAGTTTCTCTCTTCTTACTGTTCTTTATTGTTCGTATTTTGAGTTCAAGCTTTGAGATCTAGGATTGAAAGATTCTTCAATATTTCACAGTAAGTCTGAAGCTACGCGAATTATTACAAAACTCACTTAACTCTTAGTAGTTTTTCTGGTTTTGTTAAGTTTTCGTCTTTTAAGCGTACTTTTTGGTTGAACTCATTTTTTAATGTAATTATAGTTGTTGAGGCAATTTCAATGTTTTATCGTTCACAAGTGTTTAAGAGGCCAATACTAAGGATGTAACTGAGGCAAGATCAGGATAGGTGACATACGACCCGAACTTTCCCCGCTTAACCCAAATCCTATATGGCTCGTTCACTTCGTTGAATGAATAAGAATGTAATGAAATTCTTATTACGGAGGAATGTAATAGAGCTGTAATAGGATTTTTCTTTATTATCTTTTTATTTAAATTGTGGTATTTTTAAATAAAAACAGTTCCAGCATTAAATTGATATTCATAAGTTTGAATAAAGAATGGCTATTCAATATTTTGTGTAATAGGGATTTATTGTGGAATCGCTATTCAGTAAACTAAACGTCGTAATAGCTATTCATAAAGAATAAGACTGTAATGAAATTGTAATTACAGTGAAGTGAACGAGTAGATAGGGTTTTTACTGCAGTATCGCTATTCACATCAATGATATTCAAGTCTTAATTAATCACTATTAAAAAAATCTCAACATTTCTCAATTTTTACTATATTTTTTCATGAAAATCAGAGTGTAGAAATAGATTGTTATTCTAAAACAATACTTAATAATGAATCAATTTCTATATAAAACTATAATATTTCTGATGTCTCATATTTTTGGTGTAACACGTGTCTAATATTGTTTTAAAAATACACAAATACAAATTATACAAAAATAAATACAAAATCTGTTGTTGTTGTGTCACATATTGCATGTAATTGTACTTGTATCGCACTTACTACCAGCAATACAACAACCTAGCCATGGAAAGTTTTAAAAGCTTGGTTATTGCATATTGGGGTGACGATACCTTGTGGTTCAATTAAATCTATTCCTCTCTCCTCACTCTCTTCTTTCTTCTTCTTTACTTCTTGGATATCGATCTCTCTCGTTGATCTCCACCTTCTACCTCTGGACTCGAGACTCTCTCTCTCAAACTTTCCATCCCTTTCTCCATCTTCCTCTACTGACTTTTCTCTCGCTCTTCAGCTATCTCTCTCTCTAGCTCACGTCTCTCTCTCTACATCTCTTTCGTCTCCTTCGCTCCTCCATCACCTTCAACCTAATGAACCACTCAAAACAGAACCAATATGATGTACCTATACCCATTTCTACTATTGGCGACCCATAACTCAAATGCCCATCACTACCACCATTACCACCGCTCACATGAACCACCAACAACGATGCTGATAAACCAAAAAACTCCATACCTATTGAAAATTAAAACCACCACTACACCACTCAACATTGGAACCACAATGCCACCATCCCTTTGTCATGAACATTACCACGATTACTGCCACCCACATTGACCCATTAAATTGAATCACCATTGATATAAATACACAACGATCGATACACCCACCACTGGAAAACCAACATTAGCAGACTATTACGTGTATTGCATAAGCATTATGCGATATTACGACATTATTCATATAATTTTTTCTCTAATTCTGTTTTATGTAATTGTTTTCAAATGTATATTAAACAAGTACTATCCTCTATATTTTTCCTAGAAGACAAGCTCATTCACTAATAAAAATACTGTTCACTTCAAAGATCACTTTGATTTCTTGCAGCAAATCAATAACCATATAAATTAAATTGATTCCATAAGAATCCGTATCACAGTCCAACAATTAAATGATAACAGAGATCGAAGATCAAATATCCATACAGATAAAAAAAATATATACCGGCAATTGATTATGAAGATCTCATTATAAATAATAAAATAAGAGAGGGAAGCAAGAGAAACCACATCGACTAAGTTGATGAGAAAACTCGAGAATGGAGATTGAGTCAATATGGTAGTCAAGCAAGAGAGTGAAAATAAGCAATGAGTGTAAAGCCTTAGCGTAAAGATAGCGAAAGAGAGAGAGACGCCGATCAAAGCAGCATAAGGGAGAATGAAGATTCACATTCTAAGGCTAAGGTTTTTGAGTTAAAATAAAATTTTTACCTTATGGTTTTATTTTAAATTATATTACATTTTGGAGGATCCAGTCTCTTATGGGATATTAATATGACCTTAAACCATATATGGTCAAAACATTTTTGCCAAAATTATCTCAAGGACATAGAAAAGTTTTAGTTGGTCAGTCAGGTCGAGTACCTTACAATAACCTACCTAATTATATATGCGGACTTGTAGTAAACACATGATCCTAGGAAAGGTTGGTGTTTTATTTCACTTTTATCGTCTGTGTTATTCTATTATTTATGGTCAAATCCTCGATGTATCTACCTGCCCAAATCAAATTTGTTATTGTTGTAGGTATAACATGATTCTTTTATTACTCACGATAGATTACCATGAAAATGGTATCTCAAATTTGCTAATACATTTATCTATATTTCTAATCTTATTAAATATATTAAATACAACTATTTCAGAATTTAAATATTTCTTCCATTTTTTAAATTAAGGTCACAGGCTCCCTCGACCTACACACATATCAAATTTGAAATTTTAGTTTCCTATCACTTTTAGTTCTTAATTGGGAAATGTCAAATTTGATACATGAATTTTTCACAAAAATTCAATTGGTACTAGGAATTTGATGTGGTTAACTTAATACCGAACCAAAATTTTCATTACTAGTTTTACTACCTTATCTAATGTCGTTTGTTCCATTTATTGATATGAAAGAGGCAATATGTCAGTGCTAGATGACGTCAAGAGAGATAGTAAAAATTTAATGATAATGTGTCTTTTCTATTTCAATAAATAGAGAAAATTATATTAATGAGGTAATAAACATAGTTATAAAAAGTTTATTTAGAAATTAAATTCATCACTTCAAAAGTCATGTACTATATTAAATTTTCATCTAAAGTTGAAGTAACAAATTTCACAGTTGCCCTTCTCAATTCATACTCTTATGGATATTGTCACATAATAGTTTAATGAATTTGAAACTTTTAGTTATCTAAATTTTATCAAAATCTAGCATACTAACCCTACTCCAACATCTCCATTTATCCATCTAATCAACTCAAATTTGTATTTAATCATTGTTTAATCTATTGATTGTCCAATTAAGTAGGAAAATAATCTCTATCTTGTTCTTCTTCTGTTGATTGAATATATTTTAATTTTTTTACAAGTTAAACTTCCTCCATTTTCTTATTCAACCATTTTGTTTCCTTAGTTTCCTTAATTAAAAAATTCAAATAAACGACAAGATTATGCTAACCAGGGGTACTAATAAGCACATTTGGAAAATTACTAATGCCGAAAGTGTGGAGATTCTGACTAAAGTACATAGAAGACTTGTTTTGCGTGGCAACATCTTTTACAAGGGGATAAATTAGAATTTGAAGAATTAGGAAACTAAGAAGATTGGCAAGGAATTACTTGTCTAGAATATTAGATATTTAATTCTTTTTATTTCCTATTATTAGTCTATTATATTTTCATTTTTGGGAATTTCCTATGATATGGGATATCGAGGAATATTCCTTTATGTAATTTTACATAGTTTTTAAAATCAACTTTTCCTATAAATAGGCTATTCTATGATATGTAATCATTTATCAGCTATCACTGAATTTCATTGTCTTCTTTTTTAGTTTCTTTTATATGACGTATTTCTCTTATATTATCACATAGTTCTTATAAATTTAGCTTTCGCTAGGTAGTGGCGATCAATTATTATTATAATTTTATGTTCGGTTGTGGCTGGCTACTGTTCTTATCAATCTCACCAGATAGTGACGAAATCTTAATTTGTTTAGTTATAAAAAGCTATTAGTCATATCGGTTCCTATATTCTAATCACCAACCCTATTATTTCTAACATTGTGTATTATGTCAATCCCAGAAATTAAATGAAAAAATATAGTTCATGTCTTACGGATGATGAGTCATATCCGATCTTATGATTCATCTATATCCTTGTGGAATGTAGAAATAGTCCAATTAAATTTTTGAAGGGATTCAATTGGGATATATTACATTAAAAAGACATTTCAAGATAATTTTTTATTTAAATTATCCGTATTTCGAGTAGTTAAAAAGATAAATCAACTATGGCTAAATTGGCAACCCTATCATACAATACCTACCCAGACTCTGCTCGATGAGGTAGGTTTTATGTGGGTATCAAGAGTTGGCAGGTAGGTTTCAGATATAAAATTTTTGAAACCTGCTTCGCAGAGTAAGGTACAAGTACGGGCTTTCTATTCCTTATACCCACCTTGGCATCTATATTCTACTAAATATAGCATACAAATTCCTGAGTACTTTGCACTCATCCTATAAAAATTGAATAAAATAATATTAACTCATTAACAATAAAATAGTATTATTTATTTCCACTAATATTTTTTTTAACATAGACATTATTTAAGGTAATAATACTTCTTCATTGTCTTTATTATTTAGTTTTTAATAATACTATATTTTTTAATTACTCTTAATGGCTTAACCTAAACAATATTTTATGTATTATTCATGGATAATGAAATTAAAATACATGTCTTTTAATGAAATTTCGGTATATATATTTGTTATTTTACATTTTTTTTTATTTTCTCTTTTTTTTCCTTTCCAAAAACTACCTTCTTATGTGGCTATAATGTTGATACTTACCTCATGGCCACTACTTTTACTTTCTTAGTTCTTATGTTATTGTTCCATGTCCACAAGATCTAAAGTTATCCATTATTTCTAGTGTTGTTGTACATCAAACTAGTTTATTATTAATATAAATCATAGCAAGGATAGTATACGACTATAAATACAAAAAAAAGTAGATTGAAATTCTTTGATTGGTATGTAAGAGAAATTAGTGATGGCATCGGTAATTAAAAATTATGGTCTTTTATTGTTCTTTTTTTTAATTTTTAAAAGATAAATTGTATTCAATAGCAATATTTACCAATCGGAAATATTGAAATTAAGTAAAGAGTGTAAAAGTAGAGTTTTATAATGATATGTTACGATAATCTTAACATTAAAGATAAAAATTATAGGTTCCACATGATATCTCATACCTTATAAGTTTTATAGAGTACATGGTACATAATGGATACAAAGTGGTATAGAGTAGGTTTCAAGTATAAGATTTAGTACCATATATCTTACGGGATAGGATAAGGATAACACTTTATACCCTACCACCCTATATCTGCTCACCCCTGGAATAAATATCTGAAAATAAATTTATTTAAGGAATTAGCATTTTAAGAGGTTAAAATGAGGACTCAAAGTTTCAAGTGAGTTAAATAAGGTATCAATAGTTAAATATTCTGAAAAATTAATTGAAAAATTATCCAAATGTTATTATCTTAAATGAATTTGCAAAACGTTAATATCCCATTTAATTCACTTTGTGAAAATCGATTCATCTTTTTAACCACTTAAAATATTAGTACTCTAAATAAACTTATCCCATAAATATGTACTTTACCTGATTAAATTCTTATTTTTACCCACTTTTTTACATCAAGCCTATCTTATTAAAGGAATAACATGAAAATATTTTACATACCTTTTTTGGTTGAGTTGATTGTCTTAGTAAACCATAAAAGTATCAATTGTTGAGTTGCAAGTCTTAGTTTTCAATTGTTTATTGTCAAGTCCTATCTATTGATTTAAAATAAATTTGGTTTTTTGATCATGTGGTCAATATCTTATAAGGGATTGACACCGATTTCACTCATGACTTTTGATACTGTGTCATATTTTGGTATTCTCAAGATAATTTAGGCACATCAATTGGCAACTTGAATCATTACTAAATTGAAATGAATGCATGGAAGATGCCTCACGGAGCAAGGGAAAAGAGCAAGATGAAAAGGTGGATGGGCTTTACCTCTTGACATGGAACTTGATTTAAGCTAAATTGTCATTGGGCTTGAATTGATATTTTTAGGATTCAAGGTTATTGAGGTGATGTCAAGAAGATAAAGGAAATTTGATTTTGGGTATTTGATATTGAAGTTTAAATTTTGATGGAATTATTACTTTGGGGTCTCTATAATGCTGGCTTGTTCACTTCCTTAAATCAATTAGATTATAATAAAATTGTTATTCTTAAAGAATGGAATAGAACTACAATAGAATTTTTCATTTGTTAATTTTTCACTGAAATAAAAATATTTTGAAAAAAAAATCTATTGTAGTATTAAATTGCTATTGTAATAACGATACGTTTTAGAATCGTTATTACGATCAATTAAATGTCGTAATAGCTCTTTATAAAAAATAATGCTGTGATGGAATTGTTATTACAGTGAACAAACACGCAGCTCATCTTTTAAGGTTTTATGACTTTGGTATCCTATATGATTTAAAATATCATTGTGGTTTATATTTCCATTATATGTGTTTAGCCTTTTATGGTTATGATTTTCAATTCGATAATTATGTTCAAGAAAATTTTCTTATGAATCGATTCCTAGCGATTAACCCTAGATAACGATAACAATGACGATGTGGGAGAAAAAAAATTTTACAAGGATTACAGTAACAAACTCTACGTCGAATATAGTAAGATTGAATCAAAACATTTATTTTCTGATTTATAATGATGTTCCATCTCAAGATTCATTATTTTCAACAAATTCTCTATATACATCATTGTCTTCATCATTACTCAATATTATTAAGGTAGACATCCTGAAGTTGTATAGAAAAGATGCGCTTGAATAATTGATGTTTAAAATTGAATTATTCCTTGACTTTTATCGATTAACTAAAAAACACCACATTAAATTTGCGTCAATTGCTATGAAGAACAATGTTTTGATTTTATGTAATGTAAGTTGATTTATCAACACAATCAAATTTACAATTTGGACCTTTTCTAACAAAGCGCTCATGATCACATTGCATGCTTTGAGTATTACAGTATGTAAGATAAATTTTACAGCATTTATCAATCACACACACCTCTATTTGCCTTTAACTTCTCAATAGTCAACTTCCAATGCAAGCACAAAATCCATTCTCCTACGTCAATATCTTACAGATATTAACCAGCATTCAACAAGAGTCATGCTGATATTTCATGAAGATAATGGCGCTTGCGTCGATTTATATTTCACCAAACGTAGTCCATGTTATACAATAAGATTACAAAACTAATATTACTTAATTGAAAGGGAATTTCTATGACGTTACGTTAGAGATTACGACCACAAATAGCTATCATATAAGATTGGAGGTACAATTATCGTTGTCGGGCTTCAATCAACAACTTACATGTCACCCCCTCTTTCTTTTTAACATTGAATCTTTAAGACATTATTTTTCCCTATGTACTGGGGATGGAACGTAGAAATATGGTTTCATGATGTTTGACAACAGTTTAACACCTGTTTCTACAAACATAACTTACATATTAGATATAAATACATATAAGATACTAATAAGGTACAAATAAAAAAATACCACACAAATAGATCTTACGTCTGCATGATCCAAATTTGGCATGAACTTGTCAGTTTATGGTTTAGTCTAGAGTGATCCAAAATAGGAACAAGCCATGGTCGAACCAGGATGTTTTCAGGTTATTGTTAATTCACTAGCCAAGTTGTGACCTATTGAACTGACCACATTTAATTTTTTTGAAATAAAATTGAAAATTTTTGAAGGTAATTATTATTGGTCTAATATAAAATAAGAGCCTCCTAATCCAGGTATGGCCATGGTTTGAATAGACCTTACATTAAGGCTAAGGCCTATCGCATTAGCGACGGCTTAGAGACCTGTTTAAGTGCCTATTACAATAGCCTAGCATCCAAACGATTTATGCACTACTTGATGGACACTCACTAGGAGGCATGCCTCCCTCGGTCATGCTAGCATGTTCAAGAGTGGATTAGTGGGTCCTCTCCCTAGCAAACACTATTCATTATGCATACAATTTGCTTGCCTCTTTACGCAATGACTAACTTAAGCATCAGGTTGACCGTGCTAGGTGTGCCACATATTGTGTTTCAATTTTGCAGGCTCATATCCATTAAATTCTAAACCTAGATTCTTCATATCTAATCACTATCGAATTAAAACTAGTGACGTAATTTTTTGAAAGATAACATTAAAAGTTGAATAAAAAATAACTACAAAATTAAAAAAAATTAAAAAAATTTAAAATCAACTAAAAGAAAATTTAAATTTTAAATAAAATTGCTCTAAGAATAATAGTTTAAACCCATTTATTAAAAGAATTGTTTAAAATATGTATTTATTTATATATAACCATATCCATTTTTAAATTAAAGTAAGCAATGAAGGACTATGAAATACTACTCACAAAATAGATAAAAAAAAAAAAAAAAAGTTTCTTATTTTGAAAAAAACATGATTTTACTTTAGTTAAAATTTCATACGCAACTTGAAACTCACATACGTTTAAATATATTTATTACTTATATTATTAATATAACAATAACACACTAAATATGTTGAATAATTAATATTTTTATTATTGGTAATAGTTCAAACATTTATTTCTTATTTATTTAAATTGGATGACCTGGATAAATCCGGCCATTCTGCTAACAAAGTTTTTGTTGGCTTAATACAATAACTTGTTCAAGGCACCACTGATGGTTATCGTACTATATAAGCTCAAGATTTTTTGCCCTGAGAATACTACTACCTGCATTTATGCAGATATGGACAGATTACCATTTCAATAAGTTTTGTGTCACTCTGTCATTTTATGAACAAAAAGCGCACATTCTAGATTTTTTTCTTCTTCTTTTGTTTTTTTTTTCTTTAATTTTTTCATTGGAGGTTTTTTCATTCAACCTTTCAGCATCAAATTTAATTTAAACTTTCCGTATCAGATTTAACAATTAAAAAATTGATTGCATAAGATATTCTGATATTTTAAATTTTATGTGTAAAATGAGGGAAAAAAAAAAAAGAACCCATAGAATTGAGAATGCTTGTATCTCATTCAAATAAACATGAGCACAATCTAGTTGATATATCAATAGTTTGTTGTCACAATTTAAACTTGAATTTAAGAAGATGACCCTTTACCAATATATTTAAAAAAAAAAAATTCTTATCTTCCTTTATGTTTGGTTCTCTGTAAAATTTATAATTAGTCCCAATATTGTAAATGTTTTTGTTTTTATCTCAATAAATGGTCACGTACAACATTCTTCCAATAAGTAATGATTGTCTTAAATTTCTTGGTTTCTTAATTTCATGTTAGATAAGCAATAACATCTTCCAATAAGCAAAACTCGGGTTATTATTATTATTATAACCTGTTACAATTTAGCGAGTGAAGAGAATCAAATTTAGTCTATTTTATGCGGTTAATGTCTATTCCATTAAATTATAATTGCTTTTGCAATTAAAACTTAGATTGGAAAATTAAAAAGTTGATAAGAATGAGACAGTTAAGAGTTATTATCACAGCAATTTAGGTTAAATTTACCAAGCTAATGTGTTCCGGTAAAAATAAAAATAAATCGCCTGTATTTTTTTTTTTTTGGTGGAATCGCTTGTATTTACTTTAGATGGTTTTGTCATGCATAGCACTTAGGCAAATCATGTCCATATGTCGTACTTTTGAAATGTAATTTTATTGAATTCACTCGTCTGCGTACGGATCGACGTCATGTTCTGTAATGACAAATGCGGTAAAAACCCTGCACCAAATCATAGATTCATCTCAGTTATGAGTGGACTCATCATCTTTCACAATTAACCTTGTTTTCCTTTTCCATAAAACTTAAAATCCGCCCCGGATACGACTGGCGGTATCCGGGTCCCTTCTCCATAATCACATCATACCATTTGTACGTAAACTTCGTCAGTTCAAACTGACTTCATTTCATTATTTTGAGGGCTTTACATTTCGTACCTAAATTTTAATTATATATTTAATTAATTATTCATACTCTTTGATTGTTGATTTTAGTATCCAAATTTTAGATTATTTACACTAAATATATTTACTTTGTATTGAGCTATTTCTCCGATTGGTTGTTTTAATTAATTATGGACAATTATGTGTCCCAAACGATTATTCTAATAAAAATTATTCTTTTAAAAAATATGTTTTTATTTAACAAATACATATTCTTACGTGTGTTAACTCAATCTTTTAAGATGTTATTTTATTATTTATCTATATTATAAATAGAATATTTTAATCAAAATAATCATTTGCGATACACAATAGTTTATAATTGGTAGAAAAAAATCAACCGTATTGATTGTTTCAAACAGAGAAAACAACAATTAGTAATACTGACTTTAAAATATTCAATCAAACAGAAATTACCAAACTCAAAGTTGATAAGCCAAATAAACGCAGCATTATCCTTTAATATATTACTCTCTTTGTGATTTTTTGTTATCAATAGGCAAGGCATAGCAACATTAAGCACATTGCATAAACGTCAATTTTTATCTTTTACCCAATCCAAATCTTTGTGACCTCCCTATATTCCTTGAATAAATCCTTAATAGTTAAAAGACTCTTCTTAGTAAAACAAACAATTCAGACTATTTCTGTATCCCTGCTAATCGTGTAGCCATTCCATAAACATCTTTAGATGAAAAGTCAAAATTTTTGATGAGTTTAAACCTTCCATACTCAACTATAGTCCATCCTATCAGTTTTATTATCTCTTCATCTATCCATACCGGTTTAAAGGTAAATCTAAATTATAATCAGTCTTTTAACATTCTTCCTCCAAGCAAATGCATCATTTGCTTCCATTAGAGAATTGATAAGAACATTTCCCAATTGTTGCTTATTATGGTCGTCAATAGGTCTAGTTCTTTCTTGTTCTATATTACAATTCTCTTCTATCCACTCTAGAGATTGGACAATTTCCTTTGTAACTTTAGATATGCTCTTTCCTAGAATTTTTTCTACCTTCATCTTTTTTATCAATTAAATTTGAGATAATATAAATAATGGTACATGAACTTTCGCAAAAAGTTCAATTAGCTACATGATGTTTGGTTTTGAATAATTTAGTACTTAATTTTCGTAAAAAAGTTCAAACAAGTACCTAAAGTTTGGTTTTGAATAATTTGACGCATGACGCAAGTTTCTACATATATTTTTTTTACTTGATTGAACTTACTTCGGGTATAAAGATATATGCGGAAACTTGCTTAAGTTACTATATTGCTTAAAACCAAATTTTAGGTACTGACTGAACTTTTGCAAAAGTTCAGGTGCCGTTTTTTATATTAACCCATTAAATTTTTGTAAACCAAGTTGTTAGTTTTCGATCTCCATACTAGTGCACCATGCATCCATTATTCCTCTTTTGTAGATCCCATGTTCCTACATTGCTGATTTTCTTTGGTCTTAAAACTTCATCCCATTTCACATCATCGTGGTTCCGTTTAGAACTTGAGAATTCCCTAAAAAAAGTTAAATGATATTCTCTACATTGTTAAAATGGGCCCTTAAAATGCACCCTACCTGTAGCCAGTATCCCAAGATTCCTTTAAGAACCAATTTTAAGTAGCACATGTCTTCTACCACACTTAACGTATCCATTTTACATCTTGTTAGCCCCCTTATAACCTTATCTAGAGTAAATCCTATCGCCTTTGTTTTGAAATTTCTATTACTTCCTGTTGAAAATCCCATATAGTTGCTTTGAGTCTCACTTTACTTCAAACCCATAATTTGACATATTTCTTGCCTTCTTGATCTAGCAACATTCTATTAAAAAAAAAAAAAAAAACTATTCTAGATTTATTCACATTTATTCTTTGTCCAGACATTGTACCAAATTAATTTAGAACTTCCTAAATTACTTTCACATTCTTTACATGAGCTTCTCCAAAATAAAAGGACACATATACAAATAGAAGGTGTGATATTCTTTTATCTATACCTCTAAGTTTAAAAATTCTACCATCATATCTTAACCATGATAACTAATAAACTCTATTTAACCCATAATTATAAGTGTTAAAATGTGCTAACTCGGTTATTTGATTAATCTGACTAAAATAACACTTAAAAAAATTCTAATTTAATCTATGCTTCTAAAGTGTTGATCTGAGAGAAAGAAAAAATCTGACCAAGTTTCATGCATTTTGGAAAAAAATTGATCAAGAAATGAATCCTATATAAAGGGACACACAAGAGGGACAAACTACATTAAAGTTGTCTCAATAGAGAGCAAGGAAAACAAGGAAGGAAAATTGATATGAGAAGTGATACGACCGTGTCATGATGTTCATTTGGTTTCATTGGCTTGTAATACGTGATTCATCCTCATCAAAACTTCACATTCCGAATTATATTAATTTGGAATTACCTATTCGAAATATTAATATAAATATTAATGTTAGAGATACATACAAACTAGCCATGAAAAGCATTATTGGATTATTATTATTATTTCTTTTTTTATAATAAATAGCTCAAACTGTATATCAAACCATTTTTTTTTGTTTGAAAAATTAACGAATTGCATTGTATGATTATGTTCTATTTTATGAAAATAAAAGAACCATAATTTTTAATTCAGTTTAGTTAAGAGATCAAATTAGATCGAACCGTATTAGACACACCCTTACCATACAATATTCCCATAATAAGAATAGAGTGATGATAGGTCCTCATACTGAATTTTAGATTCCACATCTACATCGTTCATGAAAATTGTAAATGGGGTTTTTAAATATATTTGTACATAAATACAGGTAAATCGCCCCTTTTTGGCTCTCACCGTATACGCATAAAATATGAGTGCCTTTCCGAAAACACCAAAAATTTTCTTTAATTCAATGTGCGAATAGTATTCAATGTGTAAACCATTAATTCTCATCGATGCTACTGCCATTGATTCGAATTCTACCTTAGATGGGTTCCCTTCCATTTAATTAAATTGGTTTATATGCATTTTAGAGCCATAACAACTCATCTATAAATGTCCATGAGTAATGTACTAGGAGCAAAGAAATGAATCTGCAATTCTGCCCCATATGGACCCCCATCTTCGCACCATTTGAACGCAAGTTAAAAATCGAGCCACCATTCATCTATAGATTGTCGAATTTTGATACAAGGGCTAGCGCCCAATTGGAAATATCCATCCTAACTAAAAGCCTATATTGAATTCATCTAAATAATGTAGAGACTTGTTGCAACTCCTCGCGTGCTAAGTCAATTCTTACGCTTTAGTTATTTTATTTTGGAGCTTTTTGTATTTCCCCTCTTATTATTTTTTTGTCCTTAAGGACTTTACGGTTAAACAAGTTTGATTGGACTGTAGCATATAACCACTTTTGTTTTATTTGTGTTATATCCAATTTCGAGGTCGTACAGATCTTAAATCCATAACACAAAAGTATAAAAATCTACTTTAATCAATCAATTGAATCACAACAAAAACGTTAAAAAATATTATTAGCTCAGCAAATACGTTCTTTTCCCCATAAAATATGTCCTGTTTTTGTGTAACCCTTTAAAGTTTCCTGTAATACATAGCCTAGCCAATAGTTCTCGAAAGACTAATAAAAGGTGTTTCCAAACCTAGTGAAAAACTGAAAATATTACACTGTTCAATTGCTGTAAATTCTTGTTCCATCATCTTCCATTTAATTCATATCCGAATAAACAAAAAATAACAATAACATTCATTTTTCTTAACTTTACTTTATTTTACATGGTTGGGTAAGCAATAGAACTTGTGGAATATAGGCATTAGACATCGTAAAATAGCTTTTTAATACAAAAGTTTCATATAGGCATAGGGTAAGGTATAGCATAGGCTTTAGCCATAAAACTTTCTCAGAATTTATAATATATATATTATACGGTATTTCCATGTATATAATTTATGGATTTTAAAAATACGAATTCCAACTGACTCAAAAAAAAAAAAAAATATAGGATAAATTCTCGTTTCAAATTGTTGAAACTAGAGACAAGAATTACAATTCCTATCCAATTGACGTGGTATTCGCTCACCTCAACTTCATTGTAGTTATCCAATTAGTGGCTCAATTTTCTAATTTACCCTATAAACACCTTTGTAATAAATATTACTAACGCGTCCCTGCTTTTAAGTCCCAAGTTGTCTCTGCTTTTATTTTCATTTTTCCCCAGAACTTTGTTCGCATAAGGTTAACAAACTTACAAGATGTAGAACTTGAATTCCCAACCAAAATTGATAATATTTACAAAAACCCAAAACGACAGACCAAAAAAAAAAAAAAAAAAAAGAGAAATTGAAGATAAAAAACCAACCTTTCTAAATACGTACACCTTTACACCTTCATGGGGGAAAAAAAAAAGAAAGAAAAAACAGATTGATAGGATACTAGCTTATTTTATTGAAATTATCGGACTTTTATCCCTTTGTTATGATTTGTGACTTCTCAAGTTGGATGATATGAAAATCACAGTTATTTTTGTTCTCCTTGAATGTTATCCATTGATCGGCAATGTCTCTAGCTATTTTGATGGCATCACAACCTGTTCCAAGAAGACCTCTTCTGGTGAACCCAACCGAATACAATCCTTTCCCCCCTTTCCACCCATTAGGAAATGGGGTTTTGGGCATGCCCTCCTTGTTGAAGAAATCACAGCTCTGCATTCCAAAAATATAATTAAAACAAATTGTACTTTAGTTCAACGATATATAAACTAATAAATATGAATTTCTATGCAACCCACTTTGGACTAAAAAACTTCTCAATATAAAAAAAAAGGAAAAAAAATTGGGCTTTTAACCTTTTTCAACTTGGGGTTAAAAACAAAAAACACCAGTAGAGTTTGTGGGCAAAATCTCCTATACCAATATTAATCCTTGGGAAATAAAACAAAAAATATATATATAGTGATAGTTACACATCATAAGATATGGAGAATACAAGCTTGTCTTTAAAGGCATGTCGAGAGAGAGAGAGGAATAACACAAGACTGATTTTATTCCATTTTGCATGGAGAAAAGAGGAGATTTGGAGGCTACTGCCATACATGCATGTGTCCAAATAAGAAAGTGATATATGATTCATAATAAGATAGAACTAAAAACTAAACTAAGTATAACCGGTACATGCTTTGCTTACGTTGAGCCAGCCAGTGACGTTGCTCTTGAACCCAGTTGCCAGAATTATGGAATCAAATTCCTTTTCTTCCCCATCAATGAATTTAGCTCCATTTTCAGTTATCTCTTTGATACCCTCCACCACCTATATATAACCATGCCTTATACCCCTTAATTTACAAGATTCACATGTGTTGTACAATAAGAATAAATGCCAATCAATCAATTATGGTTTCATTACCTTGATTTTTCCCGATTTGATTTGCGATACGGCCCCGACATCGAGCACTGGAGTTTTTCCAGTGATGTTTTTGAGCTCGAGCGGTCCGGTTTTCGGTCGGCGAAGACCCAATCTGTCCGTATTGCCCAAGGTGAAATTTGCCATCAGGAGGAGGATTTTGTCCACTAATCTTAATGGAAGCCATCTGAGAAGTGCCATCGCCACCCCAAAGGTTGAGAAGCCCAAAATTTCTCTTGGAAGAACATGTACCTGTTACATTGCCAAGTGAAGTCAACAATGGCTTATGTAATATATATTTAGTCATCATATCGGTAACCTTTTACAATCATGACAAATCAGACCTTGTTATTATATATTCTAAGGGACAATACAGTAAAAAGCCAAAAGACACAAAATTATGTCTATTGCTCAACGTTGTACTACTACTTAAACCAACGAAACATAACGGGACATGCAATGCAGATACAATAACTTACGGTGTTCCTGACCACCATATGAGGAATCGCATTATTTTTACTGAGGTCCAAGCAGACCTCCATCCCAGAATTGCCACACCCAACAACAAGAACCCGTTGGTTCGTGAACTCAGAACCAGACTTGTACACGCTAGTATGAATAACAGGTCCTCGATATCTGTCTAATCCAGAAATATCAGGTTCCATCGGTTCTGCATTCTCTCCAGTAGCAACGATAAGCCACCTACAGATGTACACAGCATCTTGAGTCTCGACCTTCCAGAACCCCGACTCAAATTCAGCTTTCAGGACATTCTGGTTGAATTTCGGCTTGATGTTAAAATGAGAAGCATAGTCCTCCATGTAACCAATGAACTGGTCCTTTGTTGGGTACTTGGGGAAGCTTTGTGGGAAACCAAGAAGTGGGAGTTCACAAAAATGTTTAGGTAAGTGGAGTTTCAAGCGATTGTAGGTTTTGTAATGCCATAGAGAGGCTATACAGTCGCTTCTCTCGAGAACTAGAGATGGTATTCCATGGTCAGATAAACAAGCTGATACAGCTAGACCGGATGGTCCTGCACCTACTATAATAGGTCCTGGAGCTACAAACACAGTCTTTGCTTCTTGTTGCTGTTTCGCACCTTCTTCTGTTCTACAACAAGAATCCATTTCGCCAAATCCCAAGAAAATTTGAAAAAGATTTCAATAGAGAGAAAAAGGGATACAGAGAATCTGCTAAGAAAGATTTAATCTTTCTGTTTTCTTTTTATTGCTTTATGCACAGTTTGGTTGCGTTTTCTTGGTTATGCTTATGTGACTGTCAAGGCAGTGGATTTTGACAGAGCAAGATTTTAAGTGGATGAGGAAAGGTATTGATGAGGTAAGAAACGTGGATTAAAACAGTTGCAGAGGAGGGTGGGAGGGAAAAAAAAACAAAAGAAAAAGAGTCAATGCAAGATTCTGACGAGAGGACTGAAAAGGTAGCAAGCAGAGGGAAGTAAGAAAAAACAGAGGTTTTTATGAGAAGTGAGAGGTGGAGATCAGAGAGATATGGGAGTTAATATTTTGTTGTTGTGGCAGAGAAAGGAGTTAATATTTCTAAATGATTTTGGCCTTCTCTTTCCCTTTCTCAAGGCGGCCTCGTTTGCTTTTCTTCTTCCTAACTTCTCAGCTCCCTCAGGATCCTGGGGTTGCCATTGGCAATGTGGAGCTCAATTGGTGATATTAAGTAGTTTTATGTATGTCGACAGCGTTCTTGCTTTTTATATTAGGTTCCGACGGGGGAGAGTTGCAGTTGGTGTACCTTCCCTCTTTTTTTCTTTTTTTTTTTTTAATTTATAAATTTATCATCTTTATCTTATTTTTGTCTTCTTCGAAATTTTTTTTTAAGGATTTGATAATTTTTGGCATTGAATCATAATCGTTTTTCTTCCTTGTCTCATCGTAATTTTAGAATTGCAATCTAGTTGGCTTGAGAGAGGCGTTACTCAAAAAACTGAATCCGAGTTTAATTAAATTTGAGCCATCTAGAAATTTCTTTATTCTAATATAAATAGTATTAATACTCAAATTCGATCTGAATTAATTATTAGTCAAATAGATATCACTTATCGGGTCAATTAATCACTTGAGAAGTTAAAGTTGGTACTTAGCCTCATAATTGCTAAATTTAAATTAGAAAAATATTTTTTAAAGAAAAATTAAAATAAATAAATATTCAGATTATAACATTTTCCTTGTTAATAAACTAAGAATTAAGTTTCTTGTTAACTTTAATAACCTTAAGATTCTCTCAGGAAATTTCTAAAATAACAGCATCAACGTGGATGCTTTGATAAGGCACCGCTTAACATACCAACTGGAATCAGACACTGCTTGGAACATCATGAACAAATGCAAATCATGCAAATCTTACAATGTTTTCACATGTATTTGCATGGAGTATTGTCGATCGTAATGACTAATGGATGGTTACGCTCCTCTAAGCGTGCAAGTGGCAGCACTGCATGTTAATTTACTCCCTGTGGAAGAAGAACTTTTGTTGCTTGTGGATTAAATGAGTGTAAAGGATTGATTTGTCTTGCATCATGGAGATTATGGGAATAAAAAAAACCCACTTAGGGAAGGGGGTGGGGAGAGAAATATTGATTCTAAAAAATATTGTCTAAC
The DNA here is from genome assembly GCA_024138025.1 of Combretum micranthum. Classification (NCBI taxonomy): domain Eukaryota; kingdom Viridiplantae; phylum Streptophyta; class Magnoliopsida; order Myrtales; family Combretaceae; genus Combretum; species Combretum micranthum. The sequence goes on along the minus strand of JAMXBD010000800.1, from coordinate 423,343 downwards.
ATTTTACATCAGGTATTGCATGAAGTGGAAGGTGGAGAAATAAGTAATAATAATATATCGTGTGTAAAAGGTGGAAACAAGTGTCCTAATGTCCTTGCTCTTTATTACAAGAATAAGGTTTTTTTTTTTTTTTTTTTTTTAATAAAATACTTAAATTCGATTCTTTTTTTTTCAATATTTTAATATCTGCAATTTAGAGCAGTTGGAAAATGTGTCCGTATATGATAATCAAAAGAGTAATCTGACATGATGCATTGCTAATTCTATGGTACCCTTTTGCTCCAAACAAATATATTATTATAGCTTAAAATCTCAACAGGGGAGTAAATCAATCGTACGAAGAATTCCGAAATTTGAAGTTCCATATGTTATGTTTGTGAATGTTTTATTAGTCCATTATTACATAATGATGAGGCGTGAGTAGACATCTCCTAATCTAATATATAAACTTGCAATCATTGGTAAATTTAACAAGGACTTGCCGTGTGTTGTATTGCAGCTTAGCATTTGATCCATGCATGGCTTTTGGTAAGTATAATACCCGGCCGGACACTGTGCTTCGAATTCTTTCATCATCATGACTTCTTTTTTCCTAAAATATAAATCGAATAGTAATATTTGGAATAACCTGCAAATAGAAGGCAGAAGTCGCACTGAGAATTTTCTTTGTTCCGTTTGTTTTTTTTTTTCTCCCCAGTTAGAGAAGAAACCATAGTATTGTGGTACTTATGCAGTAACTTTAATTTTGTGATTCGAACTTTGGTAAAATGACAATAGAAAATTTTTTTCTTTGTCCAATTTTCATAACTTCAAGTTTTATAGGAGAAAAATTGGATAAAGACAAGAAGGCCTTTTATGATCGTGATACCTCTATTATTGCCATGATTATCCATCCTTTATGTCAAAACTACATGCATAATACTCTATATACAGATAAAAAGAAAAAATATTGTATATTACATATTATACGCGTAATTACAAAATTAAAAAAAAAATTGTAAGGATTAGGGGGAAAGAAATTCTTATAAAATCTATTCACGTATTGTGCCTAAATGCTTCATGAGTGTCATCTTGTTGCTGAAAAGATGTGTAGAGAAGTAACAAACCTAATAGCTAATTTTGCATGGGCAGAATTAAGAAAAGATATGAAGATCCACTGGAAAAATTGGGGAGTTATCTCAAGATCTAAAATGGACAATGGTCTAACGATTTGCAAATTTTTAATCTACTTTTATTAGAAATATTGGCTTAGAGTTAGAGGTACTTCAAAATCTTAATGGTTTGTGGGTTAAACTCACGAGGAGAATCTATTTTCCGAATAAAAATGAAAATTTTCTTGAAGTTAGAAATGGAAAGACTGCATCGTGGCTCCGGTAAAGCTTCTTAGCAAGTAGAGATGCTATTACTGATCATTTCTTGTGGTCAGTGGGTAAAGAAGACAAAATTGACTTTTATGGAGTAGTAATTGGATTCTTACACTTCCCAAATTTTAAATTGGCTGAACGAGAGATGGAAGAAGATCTTGAAATCATTAAAAGTTGAAGAAGTGATGGATAGAAATGCTTTACAATGGAATTTGCAACTTGTACAATCGATATGAACACAGGAAGAAAAGGAAGCTATACAAAACTATTCCCTTAAATGCGTCGTATTTGGATGATAAGCTTGTGTGGTCGAACTCTAGTAATAGTTTTATTTTTTAAGGCTGGTAATCACGTTGTTGGGGCTTAGAGCCAAGTAGCCTTTGCTGCTTCTTACAATATAACAGATAAAAAAAACATTGGAAAATTATACGGACTCTTCGTTGTAATTCCAATCAAATGCACCATTTATGGAGATTGTGTACCGAATCTCTGGCTACTAATTATAACTTGCTTTGTAGGAGATTAGGTGCTTCAGCTTTGTGTCGTTTTTGTGATATAGATAAAACTACTGAATGTATGTCTTCTCACTATGGATGGGTCCGAACGATATGGTTTACTTGCAGCAATTGCTATTGATACTTCTCGGATGGATAAATGAATAAAAAGTTTGCTACATCCTACATCTAGCATTTTTCGAGAAATTGAAAATATGCTTGAGTTGGTCTCAATGGCCTTATGACATACATGGACTTGTTAAGGAGAGGATGAATCCTTCAATAGGAACAAATAGTACTTTAAAATACTATATAAGTATTACTCAAGTGAATACATCTAGTGCTCTTGGGGTATGACAATGCTGAACCTTGAAATAAAAAAGGTAAATCAAATAGAGCCACTCTTATTACACCGGGAGGAGAAAGCCAACATACTCCTAACTTATTTATCAAGATGTAATAACTAATAAAACATATTGCTTTCAACATCTTCTGTACTGGAATTACGCGATGAATAAAGTTAGGAAATAATTGGGATGGTAGCCTTTAACACAGATAATCATTGCTTGATCCAAAGGGCGAAATAAACTTTGTTTTGATCAATTATTTGAGCACAATATGTACACAAATAAATGAAGGGAAAATGCAAAAAAATCCTTCAGCTTTAGGGATAACGGATTAACTCTCTAAACTTTAAAAGTGTGACTTTTGACCAAACACTATAAATAATTAGCAAATAAGTCAAACAAGCCCTTTTTTTCCTTATTTGTATTATTATCTTTAAAAATTTATTTTTAAATGATAATTTAACTATGAGGCGATAACATCAATCATCATTTTTTTTCCTCAAAAAATGCTATTATTTTCTTTTTTCCTTTATTATTATTATTGTTATTATTATTATTATTCTTATTTCAGAGGAAGGTAAAGAGATGCAAATTTCTCAATGTACACTACAAGGAAATTGGTCTTTGAAGGCTGAAAATCTGCGATAGAAAACTAGTGAGAGAAGACTAATTTTAAAAAGAATCATTGATGATGATTTTCGAGACAAAAATAAAGGCAGAAATTTCATCTCAAATCTTAGCTTTCTCATAGTGATATATTATTAGTATAGTTAACATGAGACCTACAAACACATACTTAAAGCATGTTTGGCAAGAAAAGGAAACTAAATATGTAATTTCCTTTTAGCACTATATTTTATAAGGGAGGACATAAGGTTCGTTTTATTTACGATACCTAAACTTTTAGGTTTATAACATTTTGATACCTAAAAAAAAATTTTGTATCAAGATAGTACCTGAACTTTTAACATAGTCAAAAAGTGAGGTTTCCATAATCTTCTTTTTTTTCCCCTTTATTATTCTTGTTGCCGCTGCTGCTGCGAGGAAAGGGAAAAAGATTCAAATTTCTAAATCGTGTACTACAAGAAAATTGACCTTTAGAAACTAAAAATATATATAAAACTAATAAAAGAAGATATATTTTTACAAATAAAATTAGCGATAATAAATTTTTAGACAAAAATATATGTTTAGAGATAAGAATTTTGTTTCTAAATTAAAGTTTTTTTTTTTCATATAATTATGAGTTTAGTTAACATGAAACTACAAACTAAGAGTTAAAGCATGTTTGGCAAGAAAAGGAAATTAAATATGTAATTTCCATATAGCACTATATATATTATATAAGGGAGGGCACGTATGAAAAGGTTTAAAAAAAAACTACTTTTTATAGTGTGTTAACGCGTGTATATATTGAGGATATTAATTATGGAAATCCTTATAATAAAGCCTCCTTGGCTCGCCTGCAAGCACTCAGAATACCTCATTACTAATAATGGTAGTTAATTGCTTTACTCAAATAATGCCTTCCACCAAGTCTTGACGCCATTTTCACATAAATTTAGCTAAAGTAATTCTGATGGCCGAAATAAACAATGGTTTTGCAATGCCATTTTGCTAAAAGAACGATTTAAGTGACTTAAATCCACATAAAAACGAGACCCACGTACCTAGAAGTGGCAAACAATTGTCAAATGCATGAATCTTAAACTAAGCAACTATGTATTTATTTGGCCCAAAGGTTTCCCCATAGATGGAACCAAATGTCCCATATATTCTCCTCTTGACGCCAAAGATCCTTCTTCTCATCATGTCTTTTCTTCCATATCATGACAACAACCCTTTTACTTTTTCATACAGAGATTTTGAAAGGATTTCGACGGGTAGCAATTTTTTATTAGTCACTGGTCTGAGAAATCATCTGATTAACAATTTGCCAAATTAAAAATTATGTATATGCGAATTATATAAAAATAATTATTAAAATATCGATATTTATGTGATGTTATACATATGATTTTCTATTAGTATACATAACTAAATCACACCTTATTCATGCGATTTATTTGTTAAAAATGAAATCTATATAATGGGTGCAATCATGCATTTTATGTTTTTATGTAATTAAATTTATTTTATTTATATTTAGGTAATGATTTATTGTAGGTATTTTACCCTCTAAAAGAATCTCCCCCAGATCCTAATTGCTAACAGTGTCTTCCAGTTTTTTTTTTTTCCTTCTTTCCCCCAAATATAGTGATAACATTTCATGTCATGCAAAGAGTGAAAAAATTTCCCGCCTTTTGTTTTGTTTTAAATTAAGAACTAATTAAAGCAATGACCAAAACACCATTTTATTCTCCTAAAACGGGATCTTCGTTCATTAGAAAAAGATAAAACCTTAAAGGAAACTGAGGAGGTTTTGGTACAAGGTTAGCTAATAAGGATTTCGTGAAGATATGGGTTAAAAACCCCAAAACAACAACTACACTTTCCCTTTTTTCTTGGAACAGTCTAATCGGTGCATGAATTGGCCTTTTCATTAATCAAATTGAATGAAAATGATGCAAAACTTGAATCAATCTTTCTCAAAAGGTTAAATATCCATATCCGGCCTTCTGGATTTCAAAGCACCAACGAGTATCAGAAAGTCAAATTCCAATATATTACCTTCTCCAACCTTGTTATTGTGCAAAGGAAACTCCTTCCAAAGCTGCAGCTGCTCCAACTATTTAGATGCTCGAGAAAGGAACTTGTATATAGAAACCAGCAATGAGGATCCATTATGATCAGGCCCTATATGCATCCAATACCAGCATGATCTGAAGTAGACGCCAAGGCTCCAACTGCATTAGCTTTAAGTTTTCCTACCGTTGGAGGGACCAACCTGCTATAGGTTGCTGTTGTAGCTGTGTTCAGATGGACTACCCATCGCAGTTGCTAGAGACTTTATCATCGATCGTTTTAACCCCGCTGTTTCAATCCATACTCTTTTTGTCCAGTCGCACAACAGGAAAAGATGTTCGGAGGTTTCTTCTTTATCACAGAAAAAACCTAGTCAAATGGGCCTAGACTTCTGTCTAAACAGATTAATGCAGGTACTAATGCAGCATTGGTGCATGCTCTCCACAATAAGTGTTTACAATGTTGACATACACTCATGGACCATATTAGTTTCCGAAGTGTGGCAGTAATTTGATAGAGTAATGATGGATTATTACTTTTTACATAGTTAATTTCGTCCATCTCTAAGGCCCAAACAATTCTATCTTCAATCATTTGTGCTTAAGGGTATTCTTTGAATGTTTTCTACCATGTCTATATCGAATTTATTGGTTAGCTTGTAAAAATTCTAGCACTTTGGACCTTCCTCTATGTATATAGCAATTGTAGATATTATGTCCTTATTCATACCATCAACCAAAGGCAAATGCCTATGCCTGCCATGTTAGATCCAATGGTCGAAGTAATAGTTATTCTACTAACATCTCCAATCTGCCATAGATATATTTCTTTAATAACATCTCTAACACATATCGCAACCCCGAATTCGCAGCTAGAAAAATGTGAACTTTTCAGGACTCACACCCATAATGCATTTAGATTCTGTAAAATATGTTAAGCTAACTCCCCCTAATGGGCATCATTGAAGTTTTCCAAAATTTTAAAGCCAATATGTGCCATAGTTTTCGGATTTTGAAGGCCACTCCACTTCTTCCAATGTATCTTCTTCATTTCAATATGTCCCCACTAAAAACTACTAAATAGAGTTGACACCTTATTACAGCATATTTTGGAAAATTGAAGACAAATATGGAGTAAGTAGGTATTGCATAAGCTACTAATTTCCACATAACCTCTTCATCAATAAGAGATACGAGCACACTTTTCCATCCCTACAGCTTGTAAATGACCTCCTCTTTCACTGCCATTAGGGCAGTGATTCTATATCTTTCCCAAAGGGTTGGGGGGCTTAGATAGTTCCCTAGATTGCTATAATCTTTAATACCAATAATGTTTTATAAATTAGTCTTCAAAGCTTCTCCCTCATTGTGACTAAACGACATGGAGGATTTTTGTGCAGGGTAATTATCATATTTGATACTTGAATTTTGCCCATTTTTATAACTAACTACTTAAATTTACCAAATTTTACAAATAGTTACCTAAACTTTATTTATTTTTGTAGTTAACTACCTCATCTAGATATCATAAATAACCTCAAAAAGTTTGTAGGTAGATATTTGTATAGATGGGTAAAGTTCAGGTGTCAAAGTTACATTTATCCAAATTTATAGCCTAACCTAATGCCTTGCAATAATTTGTCAACAAGTCACCAAGATGTGTAGGATTAGGTTGATATGCTTCACAAGGAAGATGGATGCTTTGCATGTTATACTCCCATAGAGTACCCTAGTAGTGTCAATATAATATATAACAAATTGAAGTCATAGACATTTGTCTTAATCTATTCAAGGCTTTCAAAAAGGTACATGAAAATAGTATAACTAAAATACTCCGTGGCATGGATAGTTATAACATGATTGATAGGTTATTTAGAATAAGAAATACTACATATATATATAGTCGCATATTTATTACAATAACATTATAAGTCACATAAAGAATAACATTATAATAAGTCTTTATTTATTACATCATAACTTCAAAACATTAGTCTCCAAAAGACTTTTTTAGATAAACAACTTTACTCTATCCAACTCATATATGAACTTCATTCTATCTTATACTAGCTTTAGCTCCTTAGTTTTGATCCTTTCTACTGATTTCTATAAACAAGCAATCTACTAGAGTGTGAGCACAACACAGCTCAGTGAATAACCAAATCTTAACACAACTCAATTAATGTTTAATTAACAAACATATGCAATGCAATAATCAGCCATATGTGACAAACATAGTTTGGATAAACGGAATGCAAATAAGTGGAGATTTATGCTCTCTTTTGGGGATTGTAGAAACCAGCTCTTGTCAATCGCACCTAAGAGAGACTAAGAACTAAGAAAGGAGAAGTTTATTCATCCTTATTTATTACTTTTATATACAAAAAATTATCATAACTCAACTTGACCTTAGGACTTTTAAACTCCATTGAATATTAGTCTTTCATGTCAATACCATAGGCAATATCCTTCAGAACCTGCTTAGTTCCTGTGGAATCGGTAGAGCAGAGGTAACCTTTTATAGAACCAAAATTTAATTTCCATTTACTGGAAAAACTCAACATTACCATAAAACCAAAATGCTAATACGTAATGTGATTACTGTTTAAATGCAATTTACGCAATCTTGCAATGCATGACCATTTAACTTACAATTCAAATAAGAATTTTACCATATTACTTAGCAACCATACTAGTTTCAAACAATCCTCAATTTACATTGCACAATCATTATCAAACAAATAGTTATCACTTTTAATTTTAAAGTTTGTCATCCACTCACACAACATAAAATATGCATTATTCTCCAATCCCCATGCATATATTCAATCTCCATTATGTTTTATAATGTATGCCACTATATTACATATACGAGCAATGTAAGAAGATTTAAGTTACTCACCTACGCATCTTGCTTAGTTGTTGTAGTAATCTATTGGGAAGTCTTGATCCTGATTCATAGTCCCTATAAGATAATAAACACACATTACTAACCATATAGCTAATTAACAAATCCTATTAGTTCTTAAGTGTCCTATATTTAGATCATAATTCTCTATTTTGTTTGTCTTTTTATCATTTAAAGATATAAGAAAAGATTGTTGTAAACTTTCAAAACATTGTTTTAGGGAAAGTTAGTCACAGGCATGATGAAGGTGGGGATGCAATAGGGCAAGTGATCATGGGCATGGTCTAGGGGGTGATGGAAGAAAATTCTTTCCACTTCTATCACAAGCAAGATTGTGGGTGGGATAAGCATAATATAAATTTTGTGTAACACCCTAAAATAAGGCATTACAATCCACCACCTGTCCTCTCTTAAAATAGAACACGCTAAGGCTTTAATATCCACAAACGATTCAAATATCACTTGTAAACACACATATAGGATATCTCATATGATACTCAATACAACTTGTATAATCTAGAAACACAAGTAACTTCATAACATTCCTGTTTAATCAAGCAAACATCCTAGTTGGCATATCCATAAGCCAACAATCTAACATAACTACAGAAATTGTCTACAAGAGAAAAACCTTTATTTACAACTTAGTCTTCCAACAACAAATGATCTAATAATTGTTCATAAAACATAATAATAAAAATCTAACTTTCAACTGGTAATCGAGTCTACTATCGTCATCCCCCTTATCGAAGATCAGATGATAACTCGAAAGATCATATACAAAGTCTTCATCACCTGTACCTGAAATTTTAAAAAGTGAGCTGCAAAGCCGAGTACGATAACTCCAATCCTTAAAACAAATGCAAATGCACACGCAACAGATATATATATATATAATGCACTAAGTCTAATGCAAGCAATCAGTTTGTTATCTTTTTATATTCTGCAAATCAACACAGTTTAGAACTATGTATACTCTAGTCCCGAACGCGAAGTAACTCAGACTCCTCTTGAAAAACAACCAACTCTTTAAAAATAAGGTAATTATATACATATATGGATGAGTGGGTATTCTCCAAACATCCCGATTTCCCCTTAATTCTACCGGAATCATATCAAGACATGAGTCCACTAGGAATAACCTCACACCAAGATCATCAGGGTACCTCACCAGTATCACTATCTACCAGGTCTTTACTGGTCAAAGCCAATCACAACCAAATAAACAAATATTAAACCAAATAGAATTAGGTTTATTATGAAATTTTGTTCCTACAACCAGTCAAGCAATACTAAACTTACAAGCAAAAACAACAAGCGGGGATTGGTCGTAAATTTCTCAATTTCAGGAATACAATTCAAATTCTCAAATCCAATATCAACAACAACAAAGACAACCCGAACTCAACAAACTCCTATATCAACACTAGCAATAATTCCACAAACTCTAAATATCTTGTTACAACATATATATATATATATACACATCAACAGATATAAACACGTTATCAGTATATCTTAACAAACATGAATTCTCCAAAAACCTTAACCTGAGAAGAAATCTTCGCTATCTGCACCGTCTACTCCGATCAAACTCCACAAATATCCTCAAGAACAACAATTAAACTGTACGAAACTCCACAAACACCAAATATTTCACCAAAACCCTAACTTGCATAACATAATGAACGTATAAGGATCATCTAATCATACATTGATTAACACCATCATAGGGGAGATAGAACTTACCAATTTAGATCATCATGAACTCAATCTACATCTGCCAAATTCAGATCTCACCCAAAGCTAGGGTTTCTTTTATGCAAACAACCACAAAGTCGTTAGAACTTGCATGAAATTCACATAAAACTTGTATAAGAACATTATACTTACTTGTTTAAACCACAAAACTTACTCCTTATCCAATCGAGATAGATTAAACCCGAGATCTTAATCCTTCCCACATTTTTCTTCAAGAACACAACAAAACCCTAAGAAATCATGCATAAATCCGTAGAAAACATGTTGTAGATGGATTAGGATCACTCACCTTTGATCAAACTCGCCTTAGGATGAAGATTCCACACTAGATACAAAGAATAACCAGACTTCTCTCTCTCACAAAGGAAAAAAGATGAAATAACTTCTGTTGAAAAACCTTCGGACGAGCGCGTCTATTTATAGAATTTGTACACATGCAGGCAAATTTAATTTCTACTCCAGTAGCGTAAGATCCCTAGAAGGCGGTGTTCAACGTGCAACAAAAATCCTTCGCGTCGTTTCGAACATCAAACGCTGGGAAAACCTAACTCAACGCGGGCGACATTCGATTATGGCGTTAGACAATAACGCTTCTAATCCAACTTCAACACCGGCAAAAACACACACCACACACCGGCGTTCAACTCCGGTGTTAAAGAATTTGGCACTATACACCACCTACACTGCCTCTATGCTGGTGGCGTTCCTTTTCCAGATGCCGGCGTTGCATCTGTCAAAATTTTGTAGACATTCTAAAATTTCATAATTCTTTCCCAAAACAAGATTAACCAAACTTAACTTGTTTTGTGGCTTTGATATAAGCAATATATATATATCATGACCCATTTATCTTCATTTTATCTTCTTCTTCTTCTTCTTCTTCTTCTTCTTTTTGTGTGTTACATTTTGCTTAGTAAAGACAACATTATGTGTCACTGCCATGTTAAGCATTACATTCTTTTCCAGAGGAGATCATGGACTTGGTCACAAGTGTGATATGAACTGCAATTTAGATCACCTCGATAACGCCCGCAACTAGGAGTAAGAAAATGATTAGTGGAGATCATGGGGTGCATCACGATCGTGATTGGTATGAATTTTGTGTTTTTAGAAGATAACTCCCTAGGTAATGGCAATGATGATTCTTAACTCAAGCTCAAAGAAGATCACAATTGGGATCACGACCATGATGGCTATAATTTTTAATTTCCAAAGAGATCACAATCACTATAATGGCTGTGATTAGCACTTTTTATTTTGCTTACTTGAAAGTGTTTAAGAATGAGTATTTGTTGTAGTTCTACTTTTTTTTTTTAACCTTGTAAACTATCTTATTTGTCTTTATTACACTAGTTCAAAGGTTTTTAGCTAGAGCACTAAAACCGTAAATATGTTCTAAGTTACAAAGTTAAAGAGTATAGACTTTCTCATTACTTTTTAAGTTTGATTTAGTTTTTTTACTCATCATACTTACTAAACTTAGTATCATATACTGGAATATGCATGTACTAGTAGTTTCTAACCCAAAAGCACTCCTAAATCCTTAAGCACATATACTAGAGCATTTGGCCTAAAACATAAGAATAAACATGGTTGTAAAACTTGAGGAAGATTGAAGATGCTTTCTTTTTCTTCTTAGGAATACAAAAAAACCCTAACGAAAGAAACGGTTTGCTAAGGCTTCATAAAACTTAGAATTATTACACAACAAAATGTTAAGGAGAAGTTCTTACCTCTATATGAACTTGATGATTTTCTACTCCTTCTCTAAAGACTTGTGTATGGTATATTTCTTAAGGAGTTACTTTGGGGTTATGTTTATGTTGCAGTTGTAAGAGATGGTGAAGAAGAAATGATAAGAAGAATTGAGTTTTTGTTTGAGTAGGAAAACAACTTATTGAGGAAAATTTTCAAGTGGATATCAGATTTTATTTACATTAAAATACTTAAGTATCTTGTTTGATTTTATGGTAAGAATGGCGCCTATGAGGAAAGAAAAAGTAGAACTTATCCAAAACAATGCATATGTGTAAAGTATGTATCTAATAAATGTAAGTATGGGAGAATTTGATCCCTTTGACAAATTGATTCCTCCATCTGGCATGATTTTCCTTCTTCACAACCAGAAATTGAAGAATTTCTCAACAAATATCATGTGTTGGTTCAACTTTAAGTATTAATAATATATATATAAGACAAATAATTTATGATATCAAATCAATATTAATGAATATATAAACAAATTATTAATTTATATCAGATAAAAACATTTAAGTTAGATTCATAGATTCTAAATTTTATATTAAAAAAACTGAGTTGATTTCTAGTGTTTTACGTTTGCACGATTCAACAATATTAAGGTTTTTATCTCGTTGATTAAAGTTTAGAGCCTTAAGCTAAATTAGGATTTAGGTTATATAAGTTCAAAATATTCTCTTCTTCATGTTTTTTTATATTAAATTCTTAGTTTGAGTCTTATTTCAATAATTTAATTCATTTATACCTTAGCGATTTATCTTTAAGCTACCATTTGCCAACCAAATTACTTTAAAAGTTTAACGATTGACTATACATGGAAATTAAAGCTATAAAACTATATTTACTATGATTCTATCTCTTGCTATGTAATCTTAGACACTCCAAAAGATATAAGTTACTAAAGATAGTTATGAAACTACTATATCATCATATGGAATATGTGATATTAAACTTTTTAGTTTTAAGATAGGAAAAACTCAGGGATTATATTCTCCCCCCTTAAAATAATCTCTGTCCTCCAAGCTTAAGGCGTATATAATTCATTAAAGATTTGTGGGTAGTTCTTTCTAACTTCATCTTCTCATTCCCATATAACTTCTTCGATTTCCATAAAACTTTGTCATACTTGATTTCTTTATCCCGAAGAGTTTGTACCTTGGAGTCTAAAATCCTTGTTAGATACTTTTCATATGCCAAATTCTATTTAAGTGAGATAGATTCTAATTCAACAACTTTATTTGGATTTGGTATATATTTTTGTAAAACTGATACATGAAAAACATTGTGTATACCAGCTAGGTTTGGTGGAAGTGCCAATCGATAGGCTAAATTTCCAATTTTATTTAAGATTTCAAAAGGTTCAATATATCTTATGCTCAACTTTCCTTGTAATTATCCTTGACATAAACTTTTGATTGGTCTTATCTTGGATATACATGGTCTCCTACAACAAAGTTGAGTTCTCTGTTTTTCTTATTAGCCTAACTTATCTGTTGATCTTATGCTTCCTTCATTTTCTATTTGATTATTGCCACTCTATCAATTGTCTCTTGCACTAACTCAGGTCCAATAGCAAGTTTTTTCAAATTATCAAAAAATAGAGGTGATCTACACTTACGTCCATATAATGCTTCAAAGGGCAGCATTCCAATGCTAAAATGATAGCTATTATTATATGCGAATTCCATTATTGGTAAATGTTGATCCCAACTTCATTTAAATTCCAATATACAAGCTCGTAGCATATCTTCCAAAGTCTATATTGTTCTTTTTGTTTGCCCATTTGTTTGAGGATGATATGTAATGCTAAACCACAATTGAGTTCCCATGGCTTTTTGCAAACTAATCCAAAATGTTGAAACAAACCTTAGATCTCGATCTGATACAATTCTTTCCGGAACACCATGTAATGTAACTATATCCTTAATGTATATTTGTGCCAACTTCTCTATGGAACAAGTCATGTTAATGGGTAGGAAATGGGCAGATTTAGGAAGTTGATCCACAATTACCCATATATCGTTATATCTTGCATCAGTGCTTGGTAATTAAGAAACTTACAAAGTCCATTAAAACCTGATCTCACTTCCATTCTGGAGTAGACAATTGTTATAACAATCAACTTGGCTTTGATGCTCAATTTTTACTCTTTGACAAGTCTCACATTAAGTAACAAAATTTGCTATATCTCTTTCATTCCATTCTACCAATATGCATTTTTAAGCTCTTGATAAGTCTTGGTTTCTCTTGGATGAACCATATACATAGAGTAATGTGCTTCATGAATTTGTTCTTTCTTTAATGCTAGATCATTGGGCACATATAATATGTTATTTACTTTGAGAAATCCTTCTCAATTTACTTGAAATTCTTTTACTTTTCTTGTACAAGACCTTGAATGATTTCTTGTAATTCCATGTCTTGCTTTTGTGTTTCTTTAATTTGTTGAAGCAAAATAGGCTCTAAAATCAAATTTGCAATTTCAATTTCTTGATCTTGTAAAATAAATTCAAAATTTAATTTTTCAAATTCTCTTATAAGGTCTTTCTATCCCATTAACATTGAAGCTATCTCCCAATAACTTTTATGACTTAGAGCATCTACAACAACATTAATTTTCCATGGATGATAATTGATATTCAAATCATAATCTTTTATCAACTCCAACCATATATGTTACCTCATATTTAATTTTTTCTGAGTGAATCGATATTTCAAACTCTTATGATTAGTACAGATTTCACACTTCTGTCTATATAAGTAATGTCTCCATATTTTTAAAGCGAAAATAATGGCTGCTGATTCCAAATCATGCATTAGATAATTCATTTCATGAAGCTTTAGTTGCCTAAACACATATGCAATGACCGTTCCACTTGCATTAATACACAACCCAATGCATTCTTTAATGCATCACTATAGATGGCAAATGAATCTTTATCATTAAGCAAAACCAGTATTGTAAGCCCCTGAAATTTTCATAATTCTTAGAAAATAATCCTAGAAGTCTAACACCAAAACCGAAACCCTGAAAATCAACCCAAGTTAAAACCAAATTCTAAATAAGGTCAAATAAGAAAATTCTTAACCTTGAGAAAAAGAGAACCCTACAAACAAAATAGAAAATCTAACAATCGATTGATTTAACATCTATACACCAATCAAATCATCTATCCGATCTTTAACACACAAATCAAGATATATCTAAATAATGCTCGAAAACAAAATACAAAAAAATAAAATCCTTCGGTGGATTTTAGAATAAAAAAATTTCAACTTTCACCAAAGGTTAAACTGAGTCAACCTATATCCCTAGACTCGGTTAAACTATCCCGAGAACTGAAAAATATTAAATAATCATAAATAAAATGAAATAAACCATAGATGTTGAACTAAAAATATAATACGGACAAAACCTCAAAATTTTATGATTTTACGAATAACTCAACAAAACAAGAAGTCAAACCGGAATCCTAAATGTCACACCCCGAGGGTACCCTAGTAGTAGTAAACAAGTTACACTTGAATACTATCACTAGATTACCTTCAGAGAATGACAGGTTTTCAAAACAATAGGCTCTTTTAAGTTGCTTGATAAGAAATAACAAATATATGAAAGAAATAACTTAGTGAATAAACATTACAAAACTATTACAAACTATATAGTTCCTTTGTAGTAGACAACTGAATAATATAATCTAATAGTACATAACCATCAACTAAAATGTATCTGCAGACTTCTAGCTTCAAAGCTCTTACCGGAGCCATATTCCTGGATGTAACTAACCAAGGTTGTAAAGTGAACCTGAAAAGGCTGTAGGAGTATGAGCGAAACCACAGCTCAGTGAATAACCAGACATACCATACATTACATAAGTTATTAGCAATCATATGCAATGCAAACACTCAACCATATGCACAAGTACAAGTTTGGATAATCTAGAATCCAAACAGGAAAAAGATTTACGCCCTTTTTTAAATGGGTTAAAGAACCAAATCTTAATGACCCACCTGCCCAGGAGAGACTAAGTACACAGGAGCATCAACAATTTCTCATTTTAAGTTATCACTCTTAATGTAGTTGATTAAATTGACCATCTCCTGCAACTTCCTTAGAAACTCCCTAAGTATTAATCATTTCAAAGCGATTCTACGGGCGACGTTCTTCGGTGCCTTTTAGTTCCTTATAGGACCGCCAGACCAAAGAGAACCTCGGAAGAACTATCACATTAGAACAACCAAGCGAAAACAGAGATCCGAAATATTAATACGTAGCAGGCTGTCACAGCCATATATGCAACAATGCAATTTGTGCAATGCATGTTCTTATTATTTTGTTAAGTCAATAATTCTTAATCAATTTCAAGGTGACCATACATTACACACACTCATCATTACACTATTTCACAACATCAATCATTGCATGATTGCTTTTATAAGGATCTTTTAACAATCATACACTCAGATCCAATCATACCTTCAGCAAACATTCATTTGATTATCTTGCAATACATATTTAACTAATTACAATCACAACCAGTACAATATGACTGAATTACTCACTTGCTCATACTGCCTTAATCATAATAATCTGCTGGTAGATCCTCTAGCGAGTCAAAATCACCTATTTAAGATAAAGTATTCATTAATACAAATTAACTAAATTCCTATATGTGATTAGTGTCCTAGACTCGATATTTTAGTAATTATTATTACTTAGTGTTGTTGTGTTTCTCCTATTTTATCTCGCATAATTATTTTGTTATTTTTAGAAGTCACATTACTCAAGAAATTAGTTCATTTCAATTTCCATTCTTACCTATTTTATCTTGTTAAACAAATATTACACTAATACTAACTTTAATTAATATTCAATATCCTTTCTTAAGCTTAGGATTGCAATAAATATTAGATATTAGTTTAAATATGTTTGGAATACTTGTATTTATTTAATTATTTAATAAATTCTCATACAACATATATATATTTATTCAATAAGTATATTATATATACATATAAATATAGTTTTTGCTTAGGTCAGAAAACTTGCATTGGAGAAAATTTGGCTGTACGCCAGCTCAAAGCTACCGGCCTTCATCTCCAGGTTCCGGTGTAAAACGGGTTTCAAAGAATTTTTATATCAAGTGCACCGGCTTTGAAAGCTGTCGGCTTTCAACGTACGCCAGTCCTACGCCGTCGGCGTAGATCTCCAGGAAGCCGGCTTACGTTCAATTTTTACGTGAAAAATTATTTACGTAGCCTCTGATCAGTGTAAGCCGCCTATAAGCCGCCGACTTATCCATGTAAGCCGCCGGCGTTCAACGTTTACACTGCCAGCCTTGAGGCAGTGTTGTACTGTTCATCATCTTCCTCCTCGGTTCAATTCATGTTCTTTGATTTTTACACGTTAAAAACATACTCTAACTATTTCTAAGTGTTTATATATCAAATATAAGGACATCAAACAACTTTCAACACGTTTAAAAACATATATATATATATATATATATATATAGAGCTCGATTCTTAGAACATAAAGCTAGGGTTTTGGAGTATTACCTCGTTGGAGCTCGTTTGATGCAATCCGAAGCTTGTGATTTTGTTTATTACGTTCCTAAGATGATTATAAGTCAGTTACAAAGCTTAGATTTGAACGAAAACATCCCGAGTTACCTCAACTTACCTTTGAGTTCGTATTCAAGGGTTTTTGGCTTTGTTTTTCCTTTGATCTGAACTTGGATATTTTAATCTGTTTGTTCTTTGTTTCCAGTTCGTTTTGGTTGATATTTGGGAGTTTATTTCGTGCTGTGGGACTTGGGAATGAATGAGTTTGTTTGTTCTTCATTAAGGTCCTTCATTACACAAATATATATAAGAGAGAAGAAGGATGATGTTGCGGCTGCTCCTCTGAATTTTTCCTTCGTTTTTGGCTTTATTTAACATGTTATTTTCATTACATTTAATGTGGATTTGAGCTGTCATTTGGTGATTTATCCTTCGGTTGCTTGGTTTGACAATTGGTTGCATTATTGATCCAAAATCCAGCTTTCTCTTCTCCAAGATAATCTCCACCGAAAACAGCAGCCAAACATATAATATATATGTATTAATTTATTATTTTAATTTAGTTTAATTTTAGGATCATTTAACAAGTTATTCGGTATAAATTAGCTAATATTTGAAGTTTTTATACAAAATATGTTTATAAAGTTATACAAAACACTTAGATTTTCAAATAATACAAATTTAGGTTATATATATACGTAGTTAATTATTCGTATAATTTTATCTCCCGATTTGGATTTCTTAAGCTCGTTAGGTCAATTTTTGTTTCAGGCTCCGATAGCTTAAGAAAACTCGGTTTAGAACAATAGTGTGATCCGATTATTTGTTTGGAGTTTAGATTTTGAGTTATTCACAGTTTATATTTTCGTTGTGTATTTAAAATCTTAACGGTTCATTTTTGGATCATCGTTTTCTTTTATAAGCGTAAATAATCATTTATGCAGTATTGGACTTAATACAGAAATCAAACTATATATATATATATCTTTAGTTTTGATACTGAACATGAATTCTTATTAGTAGCTTTTAATTTTAACTAGAATCTTGAATTTAGGTTTAAGTCTAAATATAAACTCATCACTACTCGTTATTCTAATCTCGAATCATTATCGGATAAAAAACAATCATTTAATCCTTATATTCACATTTTCTATTTAAATCTATTTGTATATCAGGTTTCGGGTCTAAATTTTAGATCATATCTTGAATTATTTATTCAAGATACAAGATCTCGTTTTTGGTATTAACTAGGGTTAAAGAATTTTTATTCGTTCCTAATTCTTCATCTATCCAAAATCTAAATATTAATCTATTATTAGACTTCGATTAGAATCTAAATCTATTATCTAGTTTATACAATCTATTATAAGTCGTACTAATGTGAAAATTCCCGGGGTTTACATTCTCCCCCCTTAAAATAAGCTTTGTCCTCAAAGCTTGAGTGCGTACCTGAGTTTTCAAACAAATGGGATAGCTTTTCTTGATCTCCTCTTCTAATTCCCAGGTAATCTCTTCTGTTGTGGATCCCATAATACTTTGACATAGTGGATTTCTTTATTCCTGAGAACTTGCACTTTCCTCCAATATCTTAACTGGATGCTTTTCATAAGTCAAATTCTCCTTCAAATCAATTGGTTCTAATTCCACTATCTTATCTGGATCCGGTACATACTTTCTTAGAACCGATACATGGAAAACATTATGTATACCAGACAAATTAGGTGGCAATGCAAGACGGTATGCCAGATTCCCAACTCGTTCTAATATCTCAAATGGTCCAATATATCTAGGACTCAATTGCCTTTTGTTTGTCTACCATGAAGACTTTTATTGGACTTATCTTTAAGTATACATGTTCTCCTTCATTAAATTCCAATTCCTTCTTTTCAAGTCCGCCCAGCTCTTTTGTCTATCTTGTGCTGCTTTCATTCTTTGCTTTATCACTGAAATCTTTTCAATAGTTTCCTGAACCAATTCAGGTCCAACCAATACTTTCTCCAAGTTATCCCAGAACAATGGTGACCGACACTTCTACCATATAAAGCTTCATAAGGTGGCATTCCTATGCTTGAATGGTAGCTGTTATTGTATGCAAATTCCACTAATGGTAAATGTTGGTCCCAATTTCCTTTGAATTCCATAATACATGCTCTCAACATATCCTCCAATGTCTGAATAGTCCTTTCGTTTGTCCATCAGTTTGAGGATGATAAGCTGTACTAAATTCAATCGGGTTCCCAAAGCTTTTTGTAATCCTTGCCAAAATCTGGATACAAACCGTGGATCTCTATCTGATACTATACCAGCAGGTACACCATGCAATCTCACAATCTCCTTCAAATATATTCGTGCCAATTTCTCCAATGGATATGTCATGTTAATTGGCAAGAAATGAGCTGATTTTGTGAGTCTATCCACAATAACCCAAACAGCATCATGACCTGCATTTGTCTTAGGTAATGAGCACACAAAGTCCATGGAAATTTGATCCCATTTCCATTCAGGTATTGGCAATGGTTTCAACAATCCTCCTGGTTTTTGATGTTCAGCTTTGATCCTTTGACATACATCACATTAGCAACAAATTCTGCAATATCCTTTTCATTCCATTCCACCAATACGCACTTTTCAACTCTTGATATGTCTTTGTTTCTCCTGGGTGTATAGAATATCCAGAATAATGTGCTTCATGCATTAATTCCTTCCTCAAGCTTTCATCATGTGGCACACACAATCTTTTATTCATTCTTAATACTCTTCTTCATCCACATGAAAATCTTGTACTTTCCTGGGATATTCCTTGTTTAATCTCTTGAATTTCAACATCTTCTTTCTGGGCTTCTTTAATTCTGAAGCAAAGTAGGTTCCAAAATTAGATTTCCTAACTCAGCTTCCAAACCTTGTATTGAGAATTCCAAGTTTAATCTCTCAAATTCTTGATAAGTTCTTTTTGTTCCGTTAGTATTGAAGCCACTTCTCCATAACTTTTCCGGCTCAATGCATCCGCCACAGCATTCACTTTACCCGGATGGTAATTAATGGTAAGATCATAATCTTTAATTAATTCCAACCATCGCCTTCTCATGTTCAACTCTTTTTGTGTAAATATATACTTCAAACTCTTGTGATCCGTATATATTTCACATTTCTGCCCATACAAATAGTGACGCCAAATCTTGAGTGCAAAAACAATAGCAGCTAATTCTAGATCATGAGTGGGGTAATTCATCTCATGTGGTTTCAATTGTCTAGAAGCATATGCTATTACTTTTCCATTTTGCATTAACACACATCCCAATCCATTTCTAGATGCATCACTATAGACAGTATATAAATCCTTGTCATTGGGCAAAACCAAGATTGGTGCTGATATTAACCTTTTCTTCAATCTTGGAAACTTTGTTCACGTTGATCATTCCACTCGAATTTCTCATTCTTTCGAGTCAATTGAGTCAAAGGTCGTGCAATCTTTGAGAAATCCTTCACAAATTTCCGATAATATCCTGCCAATCCCAAGAAACTCCTAACTTCAGTAACAGTTTCAGGTCTTTTCCATTCCACAATAGCTTTAACTTTTGCAGGATCAACTGATATTCCTTCTCCGAAACAATATGTCCAAGGAATGATATACTCTAAGCCAAAATTCACACTTAGACAATTTGGCATACAACTTATTGTCTCTCATATCTGTAACACACTTCTCAAATTCTCATCATGTTGTTCTTCATTAGACGAATATACAAGTATATCATCTATGAAAACAATCACACAGATATCCAGCAAAGGTCTAAAGATACGATTCATCAGATCCATAAAAACTGCAGGTGCATTGGTTAATCCAAATGGCATGACCAAAAATTCATAATGACCATACCTAGTTCGGAATGCAGTCTTTGGTACATCTCTGCTTTGATTCGGATTTGATGATATCCTGACTTTAAATCAATTCGGAAAATACCTTTGCTCCTCTCAATTGATCAAAAAGGTCATCAATCCTGGGTAAAGGATATTTGTTCTTGATAGTTACTCTGTTTAATTCCCTATAATCAATACAGAGTCTCATTGATCCATCTTTCTTCTTCACAAACAGCACTGGTGCTCCCCAAGGTGAAACACTAGGTCTGATAAATCCTTTATCCAACAATTCTTGTAACTGCACCTTTAATTCTTTCAATTCCACAGGTGCCATGCGATACGGAGCTTTTGATACTGGCTCGGTTCCAGGTATCAAATCAATTGAGAATTCTACTTCTCTATGTGGGGGTAATCCCGGTAATTCATCTGGAAATACATCTGAGTATTCACACACTTTCGGATGGTATGAATATTCAATTCTTTGGATTCACCTTTAGTTGCTCCAAGAATACAACCGTTCATCTCCATATCTTCTTCATTTTCCACTTCAATTGCTGTTATCCTATTTCTGACTCCTTTGAGTATCTCACCTATACTCTTTTCTTTCTCCTTGATTATTGACAAAAGATACTATTTTGAGATGGCAATTAACTTTTGCTTTTACAGCAGTTAACCAAACCATACCCAAAATAATATCATATTTTTGCATCTCTATCAGAATTAAATCAGAATTGATTCTTGATCTCCAATCTTTAGTGGACAACTTTGATCATCTCCTGTCACCACTAAATCTCCAGTTGGCGTAGTAACTCTCAATTCTTATCATGCTTTCAATTGATATCTTATACGCCTTGCTAATCCAGTATTTATGAAAGAATGCGTTGCTCTCCGTGTCAAACAAAGCATACGCAGTCTGATCCCCTACTTGAATTGATCCTGCAATGAGTCCATATTCTTCAGGATCAACTTCCTCCCAAATATTTTCTTCATCTCCTTCCTCTATCTCCACATTCTCTACAGGACTTCCATACATGGCAAAAACTCTGGCCGTCGCATTGGCTTTGTTAGCATTTCCATTTTTCGATCCTGAGACTCCAATTACTCCTTTAGGTTGTGAAGATCTAGCTACTACAGTTGCTTTTGTGGACAGTTGGTTGCTATGTGCCCAACTTTATTGCATACGAAGCAAGTTGCAGTTTTTCTTTTTGGGCAATCGTTTATCATATGCCCACTTTCCCCACAATAATAACATTTGTTCTGCAATTGTGGACAATGCCATGGGTAATGAAAACCTTTACATTTCCAACAAGTAACATTATTCTTCCCCATTACTCCTCCTTTGTTCACATTGAAAGGTTTGAAGTATTTAACCTTCTTAGGCACAGAACTTGCCATAGAACCATCATACATTCTCTTCCCGAACATAGTTCCCTTCTTCTTATACCTCTTAAGTTCATACTTCCTTGCACGTTCAATGATTCGAGCTTTTTCCAACATAGTTGCAAAGTTATCAACCTCAAATTCAGCAAGTCTTCTTTGGAAATGAGGTTCTAATCCAGCCATGAAAGTCTGTCTCTTAAGCTCATCACTGTCCCTATAAGCATTTGGAGCAAACTGTAACAACCAATTAAACTCATGTTCATATTCATCAATGGTTTTAGCTCCTTGGGTCAAATTCATCAGGTCAGTGCTATATTTCGCTTTTAGACTGCTTGGAAAATACTCCTTCAAAAATTCTCGTCTGAACATTTCCCAGGTAATCGGTTGTAACAAACTTATTTGTTTCGAATTCCACCATATCCTTGCTCTTAATCTTAATAAATAAGTCCCATAGGATACTTTCAAAGCTTCAGGTACTTGGAAAACATCAAGGGATCGCTCAATCTGAGTTAGCCAGTCTTCAGCTTCCTCTGGCTTTCCCGGTATTCCCTCAAAATATCTGTTGCACTTAATGAATTCCGGTAACAAATTCCTCTGAGGACGTAAAGGTGGTGGTGGTGGCAATTCTTGTTCATATCGAGGCGGTCCTTGTACCTCAGCAGCGGACTCATTTGGGTTCACTGGTCCATTTTCCTGAAATTGAACCGGTAGAGTGTGCCTTTCATTCCTTCTAGGATTTGGTGGAGTCATTGCTGGTGCTCCAACAGGTGGTGCTACATTTCTGGCTTGCATATTTTGCAAAGCTTGCAAAATCAAGACATTTTGTTGTTGAAGACTTTGTAAAACATCCTCAATTCAGTTTTAGGGTGTTGCAGGAGCATTTATTGGTGGATCTCCAGAAATTCTGGCATTTCTACTTTTATTTCTTCCTCTTGGCATTCTATTAACATTAAGCATATTACTTAAGTCAGATCATAACTCATCTTTATCAAAATTCATCATAGTCATTTATATATATATGCAACACATATATATACATAACTAAAATGCATCAAAGCTTTTCATGGTTAGTGCATTATGTACATTTCAAAAATTGCACTACCCTAACTTGGCTTTCTAGCATAGTCATCCAAAAGATACATATATATGTCATCAAGGTCTACTAATATCGTCCTATCATGTCATCATAAGCAAATAATACACATCATCATATAATACTAAAGTCAGACTCAGGGACTGGGGTGAAGACGACCCTTGCCCTTCTCCTGAGGGCCTAATCGAGGGTAATCATCATCTCCCTCAGAACTACTATCATCAATCTCAATCATCACACCCTCATCTCCTGGAGGTGCTAAAGTTAGAGCCATGTCCATCACCCTAATGCCTCTGGGTGCTGGCCTCATCTCATTCTCAGTACTAGGTGGTACATCACTCTCAATCCAGCTTCCATGTGCTGATCCAATCCATCTGGCGTAATTAAAATCTGAGACATATTTCTCTGCCTCAATTCTTCTTTTCTTACCTTCTCTCTCATCCAACAGCTCTATGGTAATACTCCTCATGTGGACAGTTGTCACGCCCCGTAGGGTATCCTAAACGTAACAGCCCGCCACATACTAAGTAAGACTCTCGAGTTCCCTACCCGGGGCCTTCGGAAGTCTTAAGTAGATGTAAAGCGTTCTTTTACGACAATAGAATACTTCAACAAATGGAGTTAAACAGTTTAATGAGGCATGCATTAGCCATAGATAATAAATCAAAACGCATAATGTTTAAGTTTACAAAATCTAAGGGGCATTCCCCCGCAAAAGAATAACAGTCTATTACAGTCATCCAGAGTCCTTAGTTTCCAATGGAAGTCTATACAAAAAGAGATGAATCAAACTTCTATAGGAAACTCCTATCTCCGATACCTGCGCTGTAGCTTGTCTTGGCCTAAGCCATATAAACTCATGCTGCAAAAGATAGAAACTATAGGGTCGTAAGTTAACTAGCTTAGTGAGTAATACTTCCATAACACAATTAAATACAATCGTTCAAGCAAGTGATTATTCAAGCAAGTGTATGCACCATACAAATGTGATCAACAAACATATGACCATCCGGAAATCATATGTGGATGGACTTGCGCCCTCCATCCCGGGTTAGCAGATTAACGAATCCTGCGGTACGACGCCGTTTAAGCTCACGGTCAACTGATTAAAAGCTCGTTTTATGGATCACGATTAACCTCACATTCGTTTTATGGATCACGATTAACCTCACATTCGTTTTATGGGTCACGAAAAACCAACCGATGCAAATGCTCCAACCCCATTGTGACATGTATGAACTCAATTTATAGTCGGAGTCGAATAGTTATTGATTCAATTCTTTTAAGTGACCAACAAGTATTCGCAGACATTCATCATAAGATTCTAGTAAAACAGTCAATATCTTAACACCCGGTTTCGATATACCTTAAGCTCCATTTCACATAGCAACCATCAACAACATAAATACTTCCCACATACCCCATCATGCTTGTACAGTTCCTTTTATCTTTGCCTACATTACTAGTGCCACTACATTACATTCACAAGCATTAATTGAGAGTGGAAGTAAACTCACTCGGCCATGGGACACCAAACTTCTTAATAATAATAATCGGGAGGTAGAGTGTCGTCCTGCTCGGAATCACCTACCAAACAAGAATAATCCCTATGAGATTCTCACTATGTAATTAAATCAAACTATACATCTAGACTAGTTGAATTCGGATTTCTCGCTATATTTGGAAGTTTCGACTTAAAACGGCCATAACTTGGTCATTTTAACTCGGAATTTCGCAAACTTTATATCGATCTTCATCTACTTCAAAAGATCTATCTACTTCAAGTATTAAATCCAAGTTTTGAAAATAATAGGGTCACGGAACAGTGGGATCAGTTCTGTCCCGCAATTGACCCAATCTCGAAAATTTGCTTTGCCTTTGATAAAAAGTATTCCTAGATGATGATTCATGCATGAATGATATGGGAATGAATTACTAATGTGTATGCTATGTAATGAACTCAATATGTGCGTGGTCATGATGATTTTTGTAGTAATAAACTTTTAGGAACTCCTAAGTGTTGGGGAAAGTTTCATAAAAACTAATTCTAAGAAGTTATTTTTCCACATTATACTCCTTAGGGTTTCTTTGGTTTTTAATCTTGTAATATACTTATTATTTAACTAAAATTAGGTTCTCAAAGTCTATAGTAGTCATGGCCTCCATTCATGCACAAAAATTCACATTTTTCATTTGGCAAACATGTTTTCAATTAAGCTATTTGTAAAAATCCGAATTTTTCCAAATTTTCTTTTCTTACATTTTTCTTAAGGGAAATCTAGTCTAATGCATTAAAAATTGGGGCTTCAATGTATACATCATCTAAGGACTTCATTTAGCTTATAAAACATTCATTTTAGGCTTAAATACTAAGTGTTTATTTAGGCATTACACAAAGTTACGAATTTGACTACACAATTAAAGTCAACACCTTTCATTCTAACTTCACCTCTTGTTTTTCTTATTTTTTATTATGCCTAACTCATCTAAACTCATGAAAATAATTCCTTCAACATGTCTATTACACATACCCTCCATTTTTCTTACGAAATATAAGTTTAAAATTGATTTTGGAGGTCTTTAGGGTAGGGTTTCCATTTCATCCGAATTTTCAACTTTCCATATCTAACAAAGTCCTTCCTTTTTCAATGTTCTTGCCATCTATATGTGGAGATATACTATCTAACATCTCTATACATGAACAAGACTCCATTTATATGATCAACAAAGCACATAAACAAAAATGAACTTATGATCATGCATGTACATAAAGTGGTGAATGTCCAAACCTTAGATCTACTACATATGATGTATATAACATGGATCTCATGGCATGAACAACAATATAAATACAAGATCACTACTTTACATGCACGAACATTTTGAAATCTTAACAAAACACATCTAACACTAGATCCATGTCTTGTGATGGCTTGACATTCTTGTTCATGCATTTCCATGTCCCTAGCATGAGCATCATGGGTTTTTAATAAGGAAATACACAAGATATGGTCTTGCCATGACAAGAATAGGAAGAACCAAGGCTCACATGCACATACCAATGGAGTCTTGAAGTGGAATGGAGAAGAAACAAAGTGGAAAATGAGAGGGAATGGGGAAGGGGAGTGCTCGGCAAAGAGGGGGAGAGAAGAGAGGGTTTGATCCTTTTTTCCAATTTTGAAAAGAGAAGAAATGAAGAGAGAGAGAGAAAAATAAGTATATATATCAAATGTATTAGGGTTTAGTTGTATAAAATGGAGCAAAATAATTAATGGAAGAGGGAAATTAGAGGGGGGGGGGGGGCCCGGCCATTACTCATGGAGTGTGTGTGTGTTTTAAAATTTGATTTTTTTCGTAATTTAGTAATTGAAATTGTAATAAATGTATTAATTATTCAAGAGACAAATTTTCTTGGAAAAGAAAATTGAAATGAGTAGTTGTAAGGATGTAAGAATAGGGTATGGGTAGTGTGTAGTGTAGGTTGTACTTGTGAATAGTAGACAAGACATCTACTTTACCGGTTGTTCCGAAAACACGGGAAAAGCTATAACTGTAATTTTTATAGCTCGGAAAATTATGAAATTGATATTTTTGGAATCCTTATAAAATTACGGTTCTAATGAATATTTCGGAACATTTTTCTGAATCCGTGGCCCGGGGCACGCTTTTCCGTAATTGGGCTCGGGAAGGCCCGGAATTGGAAAATTCCCGAATTTAAAACTTTCAAAGGTTTGAAATGTACTTTGGAACAACAATTCAAATTCATTTACTCCCTAATATTTATTTTACTATGAAACCAAAGGAAAGCCGGATTTAGGGTTCCTAGGCTCCATTTACTAGACTCAATCTGATCGGGTTAGGGTTTCGTTTCCAACTCCTGGGGTTTCCTTGCTACTGAGAATTACTGGGGTTTACAACAGTAGTCTGAACTGTCTCCTGTACTACTCGATCCTGTACAGGAGTAGGACGCTGGAACTCGCCTGCTATCTCAGGGATAATAGGCGGTTTCCTCATCAACATGCGTCTAGAGTGACTGTATCTACTAAGTCGTGCAAGCATCAAGTCATCGTCATAAGCCGCATCACCTCTGATCGGGCATGATCCTGCCTAATATCATGAGCATAAACTGCTCCTCTGCCAATATCTACCCAGACTCTAAAATCTGGGGGATCTGGTCTCTCTGATCTGGATGAGACTATAAATGCTATGTTGTCAATCTCCAGACCACCTCCTTTCTGGATCACCAGTCTCTCAAATCTGTAGAGCGTCTCTATAGCTGATCTATTATCTGGAAAAGCCCGCGCCATAAAAAATACCTAGCCTTTAAACAAAGGCAATAATCCTCGCTTCTAAGTACTGAGAATCTCCTCCAAAGTCTTAGTAATCCCACACAAATACAAGTCCTCTACCAGAACTCTTAGTCTGCGCCTGTAGTCTGTCAAAGTCTCCTCCTCCTGCATACTAAAGATCTCCCATCTAATGTGACATGTAGCAGGATTAGTCTGCACACAATAAAATTTGCATGATTAATAATAATCACGCATACTTTATTCCAAATTGTGCAGTATAATTCTATCCATAACTACCCAATTACTACTAATGAGTGGTGCAATGCATGTTCTTATTATTTTGTTAAGTCAATAATTCTTAATCAATTTCAAGGTGACCATACATTACACACACTCATCATTACACTATTTCACAACATCAATCATTGCATGATCGCTTTTATAAGGATCTTTTAACAATCATACACTCAGATCCAATCATACCTTCAGCAAACATTTATTTGATTATCTTGCATTACATATTTGACTAATTACAATCATAACCAGTACAATATGACTGAATTACTCACCTGCTCATACTGCCTTAATCGTAATAATCTGCTGGTAGATCCTCTAGCGAGTCAAAATCACCTATTTAAGACAAAGTATTCATTAATACAAATTAAGTAAATTCCTATATATGATTAGTGTCCTAGACTCGATATTTTAGTAATTATTATTACTTAGTGTTGTTGTGTTTCTCATATTTTATCTCGCATAATTATTTTGTTATTTTTAGAAGTCACATTACTCAAGAAATTAGTTCATTTCAATTTCCATTCTTACCTATTTTATCTTGTTAAAACAAATATTACACTAATACTAACTTTAATTAATATTCAATATCCTTTCTTAAGCTTAGGATTGCAATAAATATTAGATATTAGTTTAAATATGTTTAGAATACTTGTATTTATTTAATTATTTAATAAATTCTCATACAACATATATATATATACATAATATATAGTTTTTGCTTAGGTCAGAAAACTTGCATTGGAGAAAATTTGGCTGTACGCCAGCTCAAAGCCGTCGGCCTTCATCTCCAGGTGCCGGTGTAAAATGGGTTTCAAAGAATTTTTATATCAAGTGCACCGGCTTTGAAAGCTGTCGGCTTTCAACGTACGCCGGTCTTACGCCGTCGGCGTAGATCTCCAGGAAGCCGGCTTACGTTCAATTTTTACGTGAAAAATTATTTATGTAGCCTCTGATCAGTGTAAGCCGCCTATAAGCCGCCGACCTATCCATGTAAGCCGCCGGCGTTCAACGTTTACACTGCCAGCCTTGAGGCAGTGTTGTACTGTTCATCATCTTCCTCCTCGGTTCAATTCATGTTCTTTGATTTTTACACGTTAAAAACATACTCTAACTATTTCTAAGTGTTTATATATCAAATATAAGGATATCAAACAACTTTCAACACGTTTAAAACATATATATATATATATATATAGATCTCGATTCTTAGAACATAAAGCTAGGGTTTTGGAGTATTACCTCGTTGGAGCTCGTTTGATGCAATCCGAAGCTTGTGATTGTGTTTATTACGTTCCTAAGATGATTATAAGTCAGTTACAAAGCTTAGATTTGAACGAAAACATCCCGAGTTACCTCAACTTACCTTTGAGTTCGTATTCAAGGGTTTTTGGCTTTGTTTTTCCTTTGATCTGAACTTGGATATTTTAATCTGTTTGTTCTTTGTTTCCAATTCGTTTTGGTTGATATTTGGGAGTTTATTTCGTGCTGTGGGACTTGGGAATGAATGAGTTTTGTTTGTTCTTCATTAAGGTCCTTCATTACACAAATATATATATAAGAGAGAAGAAGGATGATGCTGCGGCTGCTCCTCTGAATTTTTCCTTCGTTTTTGGCTTTATTTAACATGTTATTTTCATTACATTTAATGTGGATTTGAGCTGTCATTTGGTGATTTGTCCTTCGGTTGCTTGGTTTGACAATTGGTTGCATTATTGATCCAAAATCCAGCTTTCTCTTCTCCAAGATAATCTCCACCGAAAACAGCAGCCAAACATATATATATATATATATGTATTAATTTATTATTTTAATTTAGTTTAATTTTAGGATCATTTAACAAGTTATTCGGGTATAAATTAGCTAATATTTGGAAGTTTTTATACAAACATATGTTTATAAAGTTATACAAAATACTTAGATTTTCAAATAATACAAATTTAGGTTATATATACGTAGTTAATTATTCGTATAATTTTATCTCCCGCGATTTGGATTTCCTAAGCTAGTTAGGTCAATTTTTGTTTCAGGCTCCGATAGCTTAAGAAAACTTGGTTTAGAACAATAGCGTGATCTGATTATTTGTTTGGAGTTCAGATTTTGAGTTATTCAACAGTTTATATTTTCGTTGTGTATTTAAAATCTTAATGGTTCATTTTTAGATCATCGTTTTCTATTTATAAGCGTAAATAACCATTTATGCAGTATTGGACTCAATACAGAAATTAAACTATATATATAATATATCTTTAGTTTGATACTGAACATGAATTCTTATTAGTAGCTTTTAATTTTAACTAGAAATCTTGAATTTAGAGTTTAAGTCTAAATATAAACTCATTACTACTCGTTATTCTAATCTCGAATCATTATCGGGATCAAAAATAATTATTTAATCCTTATATTCATATTTTCTATTTAAATCTATTTGTATATCAGGTTTCGGGTCTAAATTTTAGATCATATCTTGAATTATTTATTCAAGATACAAGATCTCGTTTTTGGTATTAACTAGGTTAGAGAATTTCTTCATTCAGTTCCTAAGTTCTTCATCTATCCCAAAATCTAAATATTAATCTATTATTAGACTTCGATTAGAATCTAAATCTATCATCTAGTTTATACACTCTATTGTAAAGTCGGGTACTAATGTGAAAATTCCTGGAGTTTACACTAAAAGTCAACAAAGTTTATGACAAACCCTAGTGTTTAAGATCCGATAATCTTGCGCTTTTAAACCCTAAACAACAGAATGGAAATAATTATTGATAATACTTCTTAATAATATAGGGAAGCTTAAAAATATCAGATTCACAAATTTCTAGTATCCTTCGGATCTGAACGGCATCAGGTTTCGAAAACCGTGCCTGGTACACTAGACGACAAAAATATTTTGTTAATACCAATAGACTAGTAATAATATAAGAAATCCAAAAATATCAGTTTCATAATTTTTCATTATCTGAAAATATTTGATATAGCCTATTTACACGTATTTTTATTATTACCGGTATTTTATTTGTCTAGTCTACTATTCATAGTACTTTTTCTACTATTCATTTATCTCTACTTTTTCTTACTACCTATATATCTATTTTTTTACTTTTTACTTTTTCAATATATCTTTAATCAAATCATATCTTACACATTTCTTACTTTTCTTTACAAAATATAAAATAAAATAATTTCTCCCCCTCTCTCCCACTAGAACCGGCGCCACTCCCCTCCCTTGTCTCTATTTTTTTTCAATTTATTTTATTACACACAATTTCCCTTCATCTTCAACTATAAATACCCTCTCACCCTCTACTTCTTTCACACCTTCATTACACATAACAAAACTATCTCAAATTCACTTCTCAAACTCTCTCCACAAAATTCTTCACTACCAAAACTCTCTTTAACAAATTCCTTACAAAAATGCTTCTCTAAACACATACCATATACCACATATCATCAAACACATAATATCTCATTCATCTACCATCTTCATACTACATAAACACTTTAGGTAAAGTTCTTCTAGTCATTTAGTTTATCCATGTCATGTAACTTAACATGACTATGGTGTTGTTTTGAAATAGTAAAAGCAACATGTTCATGTTTTGTTCTTGCATATAAAGTTCTTATTTTATTATCTTGTTATTATGCTTTTATATGTGTTGTTATCAATGTTATTATTCGTTATTATTATACTTCTAATCTAACTCTATATATATATTACAAAGTATATGTATATCTACATATTTTTAGAGCCTAATGCTCATTAACTTTCTTTAACTTGCTTTTATTATTCTTAATGCTTCTATTATTGCTT
This sequence comes from Combretum micranthum, assembly GCA_024138025.1. NCBI lineage: Eukaryota > Viridiplantae > Streptophyta > Magnoliopsida > Myrtales > Combretaceae > Combretum > Combretum micranthum. Next base: position 391,734 of record JAMXBD010000800.1, on the reverse strand, counting down.
TTTCTTTTCTTTCTTTTTCTTTTTGGGACTAGTCTATTTTTAGTCCCGGGATGCCTTGATGAAGCTAAGGCTCCTAATACTTGACCGGGATATCTTAATAAAGCTAAGGTTCTCGATACTTGATATTATTACATTGCTTATTATTATTATCTTGGTTTTTACCTTTTTCTTATATTTTCATCATTTTCATATTACGTACTCATATATATGCATCCTCGTAATGATATTGTCTCAACAACATTTAAAGTGGAATTTTTCTTTAATGGAGGAACTTGAAACTACAACACTTTTATTGTGTAACTAGGTCACTAAGTAAAGAAGCTTGTCAACAACAACTTAGAAAAAGTATTTTTACAACTTCTTCTTAAACTTTTCCCAAAGTTTTCCTAAGTTTCAATAAGGATAATTTTACCAAAGAAACAAAGGAAAACTGGAACCAAACTTTCTTTACATACATTAAGATTTTTTTTTCACCCACCTAGGAAAAATTATTTCTACAACTTCTTTTCAAACCCACCAAGACTTTTCTTAAATAACAATAAAAATGATTTTTCTTAAATAAGTTAATTAACAAAATAAACATTTTCTTTTATTACGATAAGTCACATAAAGTTTATTAAAACTCAGTAATAATAATTATTTGATAAATAGACTTTTCTCAAGAAAAGCTTACTTGTAAAATTTTTTACCAAAAGTAATAACTAAATTAAGTTTTATAAATTAAGATAAAAATCAACTCACTAAATTATAAACTCACTTAGAAAAATAAAAGTTTGCCAAGGTTTCTAAATGATAAACTTATTTTCAAAGAAATCAAAGAATACAAACAGTAGAGGTTTAAAAAACAATAGACATTATAAAAAACATAAGAAAATATTAAAACATGATTTCCTTCCAAGTAAAATTAGTCAAAGAGTAAAAAAACCAAATTTTAGAAATAAAGTTTTTTTTAAGAAGTTGGAAAATGAAAATATAAGGAGAAAAAGACTAGTTTATCAAAGTCATTTCTTTAAAAGAAAATGTACACAACTCAAATTAGTATAAGGTATCAACAATTTAATAAAACTCTTGAAACTTCATTTTTATCACTAAAAGTAAAATTTGTAAAAGACCAAAGCTAAGAGAAAATTTATTTTAGAAAAGAAATTAGAAAGAAAAAATAACGAATATGCTTATAATAACTCAAGAAATTATGAAATTCTTTCAAAACACTTAGGAAAGAAATTGTTAAGATACAAGTCTTCAACACCGTAAAATATTGTTTTACGAAATATAATCGTTGAGACAACACCATTAGAACCTTGCATACAATATAAGTTTAATATATACATATATATATATATATATTCAAAGGATTTTTCCAACTATACTACTATCTACATTTTTTGTACAAGTATTTCTTGGATAAGGAAGTTTGCAAATTTATGTTTTGAAAACTAAAAATTTCATGATGAATCTGTACCCTATGGTTTCGAAATCCAAACGACCTTATATGATAAAAATAACCTTAGAAATGGATAGATCTTTTCGAATAGGTAGAAAACGGTATATTATACGCAAAATTGCGAGTTAAAATGAGTAAGTTATGGCTATTTTAAATTGAAATTTCATCATATGCGATTTTTGACGAACATAGTGAAATATAATTAAAAATTTTAAGAAGAATTTCTACAAAATACTCATCCCGGGTATTTCTTTTATCTAGTGATGCAGACTACGAGATTTCCCTTCCTGAGGATTACTACGACTAAGAAGATTGCAAAATGAACGAGTGAGTTATTCTTCATAATTTCGTTACTTGCTTGTGCTTGTAGAGTAGTGGCATTAGTATGCTAAGAGAAGATAAAAATGGATATATATGGGAATTCCAAAAAAAAAAATATATATATATATATATATGTGATTCTATGCTTATATGACAAAATGAGAATTAAAAATATCGCAACTTCAAACTGCCTGTTTAAGTGTTTTGTTTACTTACTTGTATGACTGTATATTGTTTGCTAAATTGATTGATTGCCCCCTAATAAACCTTAATAAGGTTTGGCTTAAGAAAAATAAAACGCTCACGCATAGCATCAATCAAGTCACATTTCTTTAGGAAGGCTGCTACTCCTACATGTAGAGTTAGATTGGTTGTTATCATGTTGGGACACGGGCCATGTTCCTTCCTAGAGAATCCAAATCGCTTGGGGAATACGACTCTAGGTTCGGAGCCGAGCCAATAGAACGCTTTGGGCGGGGGTCTAGGGACTAGCAGTAGAAGGTCGAGGATCTTCATCAACAATTCCCTAACCTTTGATACGGAGGGGTAAATCCGTTCTATATATGGTTTCTGGATAACCATATATATTTGTGTAATCACGTGATTGTTTCATTGTATGCATAGCATATGCGTGAAAATTTGAATGAACTTGTTTGAAATCATGGTGCGAATGAAAAGGAATACCTCACTAAGCTAGTTGTAAGCTTATATCCCTATAGATTTTGTTGAAACAGGTATACCCATGGCTTTAATCGAAGATCATGACATTAAGGAAGTTATGAAAGGATGTTAAACTTTTATAAAGGCAGTAGGAACAAAGGATGAAGCTACCTTGTAAGAATCCTTATATGTAATGTATGCTATGTTAGTATTTTGGAAATTTCTATGAAGTGTATTTATAGTGACTTGAAACAATAGTGGGATATGCCCCTGAGAATTGTAATCAACCATGTTTAAGTTTTATGATAACTATTCTTTATGCCTTGTTACTTAATCATTATCAATGTAAATTACACTATTCCGATGCATTCTCTTGGTTGTGATGTACGTCTTGTACATGATATGGAAGCCTTTGTGTGACTAAGATAGTCATTCTTAGGCTTTAGTATTATATACGGTGGACTGCCACATTTAAGGTACCCATCGGGGCGTGACAAGTATTGAGGCAGATATTAATCTTTTCTTTAATTCTTGGAACCTTGTTCTCTTTTCTCAATCCGTTCAAAATTTAAAGCCTAATTCATGTACAACAACAAATATAAAAAATAATAACATAAAAGAGATAGGAAAAGGAAAGTTTGCACTACGATTTTAACGTGGAGTTCGATCCTTTCCTTAGCCTTCACGATCCATAACAATTGCTTCCCTTAATAGATGCCTTCATCCATTTTATTCAACTTAAACAATATGCTCCAAAGAGCTACAACAAATGCCTTAATAGAGGTCTTTACTTCACACAAGCACAAAAGATTGAGTTGAGTTTTTACACTTAACAAATTAAGTATTTTGCCTTTTTAATTTGATAGCAATTACAAGATAATGGCCACTACACTTATTTCTCTTTTATACAACAATACAAATCACAAATGATGTTTAACAACTTCTATTTATAAGCATCCCCAAAATTTTAGCCGTTGTTCCCTAAAAGATTCCTCTAACAGTTGGATTGAAAAGTGGGTAACAACTAGTTTTAGCTGCATCAGCAAGCTGCTGCTTACTCTGGTGCACTTTGATAGGCAATTCCTATAGCAGAGTACAACACACAGAAACATAAACACACACACACACAAACATATCTAGGAGTTTTTGTTCATCTAAAAACTTTGACGAATTAAGTGAAGTTAACACAATTAAATGATTAATTGTGCAACTAATTTTCTCATCAAAATTTACATTAAACACATAAGTTCAACAATTCTGATATTGTAATGGCTCTTCATAGGATAGAAAATGGCTTTGAAAGTGAGATGATACAAGGAAAATTATGTCTCTTAGGAGGGTGTGTTGGTTTCTCATGACTCAGAACAATGGAAGGGATTGGTTGCCGACACCCTTGATTTGCTTCAAATCTCCATAGTGTGCAACTAGGACTTGCTGCTAATGCATTCAATCCTTATGCAAACATGAGTACAACATATAGCATTTGGTTAGTTATTCTATTTCTATACAATGTTCCACCATGGAAATGCATGAAGGTGCCACATCTAATAATGTCTCTTTTTATATTGGGGCTTAAATCTCCAAATAAAGACATTAATTTGTACTTACAGCCCCTTGTGGAAGATCTAGAAGGACTGTGGGCAAGTGGTGTGAAGACACTGGATGTAGTAGAAGGTTGGACATTTCGAATACATGCTGCATTATTATGGATAATCAAGGATTTCCCAACATATGATAACATGTCGGGATGGATGACTTAAGGATGCAAGGCATGCTGTAAACCCCTAGAATTTTTTTATTATGAATAAACCTATATAATATTATGCTAGGTTGTACCATAGCATTCCTTTATGGGTATAAGACCTTAAAATATTAGATAGTGATTTGAATAGATATTGGAAAACCAAAAATCATCTGACAAAACCTAGTAATGGAACAAAGACAATTTTAATATTAGAGAATATGAACCAAAACCCTAAGGTTAAGCTCAGCGATATTATTATAGGATTTTAGGGCTAAAAATTTAGTTAAAAATGCAAACTCAAAATTATGTGGTTCGACCTTTAATAATAGCCAATCGCGTAATCTTGAAAACTCAAATTTTAACACCAAGAATTGTCTGTATTAAATTTGCATCACCATGTAGTATAAATATTTATGTCTCTAATTTATAAATAAAATTATCCTTTGATTCATAAATATTCATCAGATAATAAATTGGTTCATCCCATGTACATAATAGAAATAGAAATACAAATATTTTATAAGAGGAATGAAAACCCCATCTTTTTCTTTGCTAAATTGTAGAAGACCAAAAGCATTTACATTATATCATTCTTTTTGCCAAATCCAATAAATATCTATACATTTGTACAAAAGTCAACTACATCTATGGCAACCATCATTCATAAGCCACATTTATCATGCCTCAAGTACAATTTTTGTACGCAAAAATTTATTACATAGCTTTCTTGCAAGGCTTTCTTTAATGCCTTGTCAATTTCCAATACTCCAACATCGTTGTTTTAAAAAAGAAAAAAGAGAAGACTTCTTACACACTCTCACTTCTTCTCTCTCCCTTTCTCATCTCTCTCTCTCTCCTCGGATCTCCCTCCCCCATTTGCCTTTCTTTTTGTCTCTCTTTTCCTCCTTTTTCCCTCTTTGAACAAGCCAACAAAGCTCACCTTTAACCCTAGTAAGAAAAATAGTGTCTTTGTGCTCCAAAAAGGAAAGATCTTTGAGTAGACGTCACCAAGACACTCAAGCTTCTAGGTAAGCCAATGTTTCTTCTTTCTTTTTAAAGGTTACTAACTTTTATGGTAAAGTGCTAGAAACTCTCTTTTACCACATTCTAGGTTCGGATCTACATCCCAAAGAGGGGAGTGATATGCTATCACTCCTCAATCCTCGAAGTATAATACCTAACTTTGCTGTTGGCACCATTCATGAGTAGAAAAACAAAAGAAATGTGAGTTTGAGTCTTTCTAAAATTCGTGTTCCAATTTGACGCCACAAAAAAGGGGTCTTTCCTTCTTCATAACTCTATTTTTTTTTTCAACAAAAACTATACTAGGGTAGAATCCCTCATATATGTGGTTAAACATAATGTTTTTCTTGCTAAAAAAGTTCCTTTGAAACTTGTACAAGCACCTAGGAACTTGAAACATTAGAAATCTTCTAAAATCTTGTTTTATGGTTGATGTTCTTACAGCATCTCTAAAGATCCGAATTTATTTTCTGTAGTTTCTTTTTATTTATCTCTTATGAATAGTCAAGATGATGTTCTTCTTGCTCATCTAAACCTAGATATGATATATAAACCCCTTGGAAGCCTAGAATATCAAGGACCCATACATACTAAGGTTTATGACTCATATTTTTGTGGGAACTTAAGAGATCCGAATTTTCTCTTGTGGTTTTCTCTTTGTTTATGGCTTATGCATGGTAAAGATAATGTTTTTTTCTAAGCTCTTTACACCTAGACATGTTATATAATCCCTTAGGAAGTTTAGAATATAAAAAGCTACACTTACACAACTATATGATTCATTGTTTTGGACAACTCCTAAAATTCCGAATTTACTCTTTTTATTTCCTCTTTGGTTGTAAGTTATACTTTAAAAAAAATTATGTTTTCTAATTGATCTATACCTATATATGTTTTATGAACCCTTGGGAGGCCTAAGACAGCAAAAATACACCATTTGAAGTAATTTTAAGACCATGGTACTATAGGATGAATTTTGATCCGAATTTTCATCTTGTGTTATTTCATTCCTTGTTAAATAAAAGTGATACGTTGTCATATAACTTGATTATGCATAAGTTAAGAATGAGTAGGAGTTATTTTACTACCATAACATTAGTTGAATGAGTAAGAAAAATTGACAAAGTTGTCATGTTTAAGATCAAGCATGTCATGGGTTGAATGGGAAGAGGAGAAATAAATTATTTGGTTTAATTAATTCATATTAGCATTAAATTGTCTTTAGATGCATAAAAGGGATTATCAAAATATTGTGGAAAGAATTAAAAGAAACATTGGTGGGCCGTGATGCAAAAACATGGAGTTAAAAATTGAACTATATTTTAAATGGGCCATCTCAATGCTTAAGTCCAATTAATTGGCAAGTGAGTAAATTAAGGAATCAACAAAAAGTTACGAAATTGAACATGGGCTTTTAGTTATGATTTTGGGCCTTATCATGTCTTTGTGAGCTACTAGTATAGCATTACAATAAGAAAGCCCATTAACCATATATACATGGATGTGAGATCCCATATAAAAAATGAGAAGTGGCAATGATAATTTTGGCCCAAAAGATAGTTTATGTAGACATGCTATGGAATAATGACCCAATATGCTTTTTAATCCCATAATCCCATGGATCTCTATTCTAGAATTAAGAAAGGGAAGATAAACACAAAACTTCGAAATAAATAGTTTGGCCCCAAGAAAGAAAAAAAACCATAGGAGGAAGTCTTTTATGTTCTAAGAACTACAAGGCCGCAAAGTGGCATACCAATATAGCATGGGAACTTAAGAAGTAGGAATAAGCCCAAAAGCTTAAGTTAAAGCGCTGTGATCATCAATGAATGGTATAAAGGCCCATTTGACCCATAAATGTTAGCATAGTGGAGAATGTAGACCCTAAGACCCAAATAAGATCTTATGTCCACATAAGAAGGATCAACAAAAGCCTTAAGTAAAGCTCAGCTAAGTTAGACCCAACAATAAAAAAAAAAAAAAACCAACAATGAGAATAAATAACAATTCTATAGTACTCTAGCTTTAACTAGTTATTACATGACACCTAAGTATTAATACATATTATTATTCTTATTTATAGGAGAGCTTGACTTCTTATCTTACATTCCTTCCGATTATTATGATGCTTAACTGTTGTCATGAGCAGAAGAGTAACTTAACTTTAATTCACACATGTTTGTGTAGCTTAGTTGCATCTAAATAAAGATAATGAACTAGATTGTGTGGGGAATTAGGATCATATTTGTTGTTTTGCTTGTTGTTTAAATAAAATACTATAACAATAGACATAACTTGAATTATTGATAGTATATGGTGTTGATAGTATTTGATGAGTGTCTACAACTACTTGAGTGTTAAAGAAATTGACTTAACATTATTTGATACACTAATTAAATGATCATGCATAGCATGACTCATTTACATTAGCATTGCATACTTTTTTATCATTGCTGTCACGCATTATTGCTCTAAGCCCATGATGAGTTAGATGGGGTTTTGATGGTGAATCCTCGTTTCGCTTGTACTATCATGTGACTCATGGATTCCGTAGGAACTACTGGGTTTGAGGAATGCTGCATGTTGGGGGTCCGCGTGAAGTGTGTAATGCTTAGGGAGTTTCTTAGTCTGTTGGGTCGATAAATGTTTGAAAGCTTTTTAAAGGAATTACTCGACATACTTTGATCCTCCTGGACACTAGTGTGGGGACTGGTTCCTTAACCCTCAGAGGGTATAAATCTCCAACCTGTTTGGGTTTCGGGCATTCGGACTTGTAAGTGTGAAAGCATATGATTGAGTGATGCATCGCATATGGGTGTTGATAAAACTTGTTTATCGTGGTGTTGTGTGCTTATTGTTTAGTTACTTCACTGAGTTGTAGTCCACTCACACTCTTATAGATTTCACAAGTTTTAGGGTAACCTGTGGTTTGCCCCTACGAGAGTCCTCACTTCAATACACATTAGCATCTTTTAGGTAGATCGGGCAAGTGAGGGAAAGTGGAAAATGAAGATTAAAATTATCCATCTTGTTTTCATATGTCTTTTGAATATGTTTGAGACTTTAAGTTATATTAGTTCTCATTATCATATGTGTTAAGATGATGGTTAAGAAATATTATCTTATGATGCTATTATGTGCATATATGTTTTATTTGACTCTATACAATCTTGATCCTAGATAAACATGTCGCACTTCTTTGAATGGCCTATTCATATCATACTCTCGTGTCTATCTGAAACCCTGACTTATATTTAGTTGGGAATGGACTATAGATAGATGCAAGGCGTGATGATACCTTTAGGGTATCCTTTGGGGCATGACACATGCCCTTTATGCATGTCAACTACACAAGCGAGCATGAAAATAGTAAGTTCCATTATATGAATCATAGATGGTTCTTATCACCCAGGCATCGATGACATTACAATAGTGCAAGTTTTGATGGCACCATCGAAATGACACCCCGACTAAAGGATTTCACTAGTGAGGATATTATGGTTCAATTGAGTCAATATGAGTATGTTATATTAGGAAAGGTATAAAAGCGGCTTAGTTGAATGAATGATGATGGTACAAATTGGTGGAAAAAATGTGTTTTTAGATTGCCATATTGAAGGGACTGCATATACAACATAGCTTGATGTAATGCACATCGAATTGAATATATGTGACAACCTAGTTGGGATTATCTTCGATATAAAGGATAAGTTTAATGACACAAAAGACTCAAAGACTCAGCTTCTAGGAATTGGGTATTCACTTGGAGCTACATTTCCAAGCATATGGTAGTTGGACTTTTAAGCCTTACGCCCCGAAGGTACCCTAAACGTGGCAGTCCGCCGTACACAATATTAAAGCCTAAGAATGACCACCTCAGTCACGCGAAGGCTTCCATACTATGTACAAGGCGTCTAACACATAAAGGAGACACATCGGAATGATACATTTTATGTTGATACAATTGAGTAACAATGTAAAGGAAATACAATCCACTATACTTCGATACAAACCACTATACTTCATAATACAAATCATTCAACTTCAATTACATTCATCCACAGACTTCCCTACATAAACTATTACAAGACAAATCATAAAACTAGCTGATAACTTCAAACATTCTTATTCTTTGCCGAAATCCCGAAGTCATTCCCGGCTCCAACCAATTCGGTCCCCACTTTGCATTCTTGAGATAACCTGTTCATTTAAACAACTATTGGGGTATAAGCTACACTAGCTTAGTGAGAATTCCCTTAATTCCGTACCATAACAAGCAAGTTATAATCAACATATGCTATGCATGAACAAACACGTGAGCAAGCAATTATGCATGGGTATCCGGAACCCACACACAGAACGGATTTACGCCCTCCGTATCTTGGGTTAGGATGGTATTGAAGTCTACACGACCGTCTAGTCCCCAAGCCCTCGGCTCATAGCACACTCGGCTAGGCTCACACATGGAATGCATCCCATGCGCCTTAGTTTCCTATGAATGAGCTCTGATCCCGGGTCTCATTATCCAAACGAGTCCTCGGACCATACCGATCGACCTGCGTAGGAGTAGCAGCTACCAAATGCAATATGTCCGATGCGATGCATGATCAATTTAATTTTTGCTTAGGTCAAAATATTTATACATTCTTTAGAGTGACCAGCCAATATCATACACATAACAGAAATAATATGAACAGTGCAGTGCAGTTATCCAATCAAATCGTGGTTTCGATATGCTTTAGTATTCTTTGGCATACATTCATCACAGTCTCATCATATATCCCATCCCCATTCATATCGATTTTTATCTTGTTCCTATAATTCTAATGCAACTAACTACAAGCACAATCAAGGTAACAAAACAAGGAGAAAACTCACTCGGCCATTGGATCACCGGTCTTCTAGTAATAATAATTCGGTGGCAGGGAATCGTCGATTCGGGATCTCCTAAAAAGGAAGAAATACTCTAATAAGTATTTCAACTCAAACTAATCCAAACGATTTTATACGAACTATCAAATTCGTAATTCGCGTCCTAAGCGGGAATTCCAACTTAAAACGGCCATAACTTGGTCATTTTAACTCGGAATCTCGCAAATTATATATCGATTTCTATCTACTTCGAAAGATCTATCTATTCTAATATTATATTTAAGTTTTGAAAACTTTGAAGCTTGAAAAGTTCGGATCAGATTAGGGCAGCAACAATTTCAATTTCCGAAAAATAGTTTTGTAAATGTTTGTAATGTTCCTACTATATATTAGCTATACATGCAATATGAGTGATTTCCTAACATGAATGACATGAGATGAGCTTAATGTATGCATGATCTTGATGATTTTTGCTAAAAGAAATTTTATAACTTTTTATTTTGCAAGACCATAATAACAATTACTTATGAAAAATCTAGTTTTCTAACTTTGATCATTTCCATTTGTTTTGGATTTATTACTTAAGAAAATATAATTATTTTTGTTAAAATTGAGTCTTCATTATATATATTACTTATGACCTTCATTTCTACATAAAAATTTCCATTTTACACTTTGTAAACATGTTTTCAAGTGGGTTGATTCCAAAATCCGAATTTTGTAAAATTTTTTGAGTGATTCTTTAAGTAAAAATCATTTGATATTTAGAAAATTAGGGCTCAATCATACATAACCACTAAGGACTTCATTCTTACACAAAAATTTGCATTTTACACTTTGCAAATATGTTTTCCAATATGATTTACTCAAAAATCCGAATTTTAGAAAATCCACTTTTTGAATGATTCATTTGGGAAAAACTTGTTTAATGCATTAAAATTTAAGACTTTACTACTATCTATTGTCTAAGGACTTCATTTAACACATAAAATTGCAATTTGAGCTCAAATACTAAGTGATTACATATGCATCATCTCAAATTACGAATTTGATCACTAACTCAAAATTTTCCATTTTAATTCCATTACTTGTTTTACACATTACTCATGCCTAAACTTTTAACTTGTAAAAATCATTGCTTAATGATATTTATTACCTATATACTTCATTTTTCACATAAAACATGAGTTTTGGAGTTGATAAATGGGTTTTAAAAATTGGTCTTGTTGGGATCCGAATTTACAAAATTCATTTTTGGATATCTTTTGATAAAATCTATCTAAGCTTATGAAAATCCATTCCTTACATATCCTATCCTAAGAGCCTTTCATTTCTTAAATAAAAACTTCATTTTTGAGTTGGAAAACATGTTTTTAAAATATGCCTTGGCCAAAATCCGAAAATGATTTTTATTTTGAAAATAACTTTTGAAAATCACATTAGATTCTTGTAAAAAGAAGTCTTGATGATATACATATATTAAGCCTTCATTTTCTTAAGTAAAAATTACATTTTGACACTTGGAAAGTGGTTTTTAAATATGGTCTTGCCAAAATACGAATTTCACAATTTTGTTTGAGTTCAAATACTAAGATCTATACTTAATATGAACATAAACATAAAACAAATGCATGGTAATAAGCTATAAACATCATGGATCTAAACTTTACTTATCAAAATCTTTCATTTATGTATCTATACCCTAAGCCCTTCATTTTAAATGAAAATACATTTTGAAGTTGAAAAACACTTTTCTAAATATGGTTCCATTTTCATCCGAATTTTCAAAATGATTTTTGTTGAAAATAAAATAGATCTTGAGTTTCTAACACTTCCTACTATCATCATGCTATACAAGTCATCATGAACATAAAACAAAGTCTAATGCATTTTATGAACTCAAAATCTAGATCTAGTTTTCTAAACTAGTTTTAAATGCATGAACACATGTGGATGATGATCTATGCATAAATCATAAGAAATAACAAAAATAACAACTTAAATAACAAGATCTATGGCATAAACAAAATCAAAGCTACAAAAATTTAGATCTACAAAATATATCAACTTTAAACAAGAAAATAATTGAAATACAAGATAATAAAAGTAGAGAAAAGGAGTGTTTCATTTTTGGCATCATCATCCTAAGCTTTTAAGCTTATGGAAGGTCATTTGATGCATGAAACCTTCATTACACTTTACCTATATCACCTATGGAGCTTTAAGAAGATTTGCTTAGAAATCTTCAAGAATATGTGTGGAAGCTCAAAAAAAGGGGCAGCAGGTTCTTGCAAGAACAAGAGAGAAAGAAGAAAAAAGAGAGGAAAAAGAGAGAAAAGAAGGAGTAAAGAGATGGAAAGAAATGAAGAAAATGAATAAATGAAGGATTAAATGGAGAAGAGAGGTATTAAATGAAAAGAAAAAAATAAAACAAGGGCAGAAATTGTGAGGTGCTCACGTGAAATGGGGAAGACAGAGAGGCTGTTTTGTTGAATTTTGACTTGAAATTAATTTGTGTAATAAATGTGTATGTGTAGCTTCTTTAAGGAGTGGAAAAATAATTAATTTGGTCAAAATGGAGTAAATAAAGGAAATGGCAGCCATGAAGGAGTCAAAAATCTGCCATCAATTGTGGATAATGTGTAGAAAGATTGAAGTGAAAAGGAAGTGATATGTATAAGGTGTACTTGAAGGTATGGGTTGTAAAAGTACTTTAATAAAATAAATTAAAATAAAATAAAATTAGAAAATTTATTCCAAATATTTGTAGCAGATTTTTCATATTTAAAATTAAATAATTATTTAATTATTTTAGTATTTAACAAATATGTTACGGTATGATCAAAATACGCGAATATGGGCTATAAATAATATTTTTATAACCCAAAAATTCAAAAAATTATTTTATGAATATAAATATTTTTCAATTATTAAATTAATTTATTTTATTTTTAGTATCGGGTCTTAAACAGAATCTGATCCCGTAAAGACCCGAAACGAACTAAATTTTAGAAAAACAAAATTTTCTATAACATATAAAATATTTATCTAAAAAATAAGGCTTTATAAGAATAATAAAATTTTGTAATGAAATAAAAATGAATAGTGCAAAAGACTAATCAATTACCGGTAATAATGGAAACGATAAAAAGGTTATAACTGTAACTTTTATAACCCGAAAAATTATATAACTGATATATTTGGAAATCTTATGAAATTACGAGTCTAACGGTACTATTGGTATATTTTTGATATCTCGAGCCCGGGACACGCTTTTCGAAGTCTGTATCCGAACTGGTTCGAAATAGGTCAAAAATTTACCAATATATTTTTAAACAAACCATATTACTATGAGCTATTCTACATATTTAAACTACATCTCGGCCTCTAGGGTTAGGGGCACTAGATTGCCGAACTTAGGCTATTGTATTCCACTTAGGGTTTCCGGGTGATTTTCCGGTTTAGTCTTTGCTACTTTGGAAACTGATATTTTATGTTTATACACATATTTAATTTGAGAAATTTATTTTACATTTTTTTTTGTAAGTATTTAATATCTTTTAACGTTTTCGGAATTCTTGAATTGGGTTTCATTTCCGAAAGTTAATCGTTATTTACTTTTTAATAATTTGATTTTTGGGTTCATATTATCCATTTTTATAAGTCGTTACGTATGGAGTTTTGTACGTAGTGGTTTTGAATTGAATGTTGAGTTCTTATTTTATTTTTAAGGATTCTTATTTTTCTCAAGCTTTGGAAATTTCTGGATTCGCTCGTGTTTTTGGACTAGTTGAAATTCGATTTTAATTTGGAGTGATTTTTAGGGTTTATTTTCGAAGTTCATCTTGGAATTATTTACTGAAATTTTCCGGAGCTTACAAAGCCACCAGCTACCTATATACTATCAACTAGGTAAATGAGAGAATTTGCAACTTAATTAGAGATGTGAAGTAGCTAAATGGATTTGCTTCCAATATATCATCCTATCTAAGTGTAGATGAAGTAAGTTTGAGGGGTTTAAAGTGCCACAATTTCCATGTCCTGCTTTAACAGATCGTCCCTATAGTCATTCGTGATTTTCTCAATAATTGAATCTATGATGTTGTTTATGATGTATCCCATTTTTTCAAGGAGTTGACTGCTAATTAACTTTTTGTGAATTTGCTAGTGTCTTTCGAGAATATCATAATCATAATACTTTGCAAACTTGAGATGACATTCTCTCCTGCCTTTTTTGACTCATGGTCCACTTAGTTGTGCATCTTTTGAGGGAAGCATGTATATGTGGCCTTGTCCAGTATTGTTTGATGTATTCGATTGAGGGATACTTCGGAGTTCTTAAGGGGGGATTTGAGGAACAAGGCAAGACTAGATGATTTTATTGCCGAGTCATATGTTGTGTAGGAAAGCACTCAATTTTGCTTACTATACTTCAAGAACATGAACTTAAGAATAAAGAGGCCTGGTATAGCTAGTGGGATGAATCGCTAGATGAAGTTTAGCCTCTTCGTTTCGGATTTATGTATAACTCATTTGACCTTTGGGCTCATGCACCATATCAGGCTTAGGCATTAAAATCAACACAATGCATTAGACGGTGCCAAATAATTGCAAAGAGGTGTAACCACTAGTAAGGTAGGTGGTATCACTTTCATTCTTCTATGAACTAATGACTATACCTTTTATTTTTTTTCATAGCATGCATCATTAATCCATTTATCACTAGAGAGTTTGAGAAAAAACTAAATTTGTGAGAAGCACATAACGTAGGAGCTATAATGAGCAAGCATTTTTCTAAGTGATTTAGAAATAAAAGTCACCTTCATTGTTGGACACAAGTTCTTAGTGGGGAAATCGCTAATTGTCTCCTTTGATCCTTTGTAGATTATGCAACTTACGTTTGGCTATGGGCAATAAGTGTTGGAAGAGTTAGAAGCCTTAGCTTGGGGCTTAGATGTTCATTGCTATAGCTACAAAGCTTGCATGATGAATGGAGTTCGATAAAACACTAAATCTAGAGAGCTAGTCTTAAGATTACAGAGTAGTGGTATATGCATACTTGATGCATATAACAGACAGAAGATAACCTTTGTTGGTGTCACGCCTCGAAGGATATCCTAAACATGGCAGTCTGCCGTACATAATATTAAAGCCTAAGAATGACCACTCAAGTCACGCGGAGGCTTCCATACTATGTACAAGGCGTCTAACACATAGAGGAGACACATCGGAATGATACATTTTATGTTGATACAATTGAGCAACAATGTAAAGGAAATACAAATTTACTATACTCCAGATGCAAATCACTATACTTCATATACGAATCGCTATACTTCAAAATACAAATCATTCAACTTCAATTACATTCATCCACTGACTTCCCTACATAAACTATTACAAGACAAATCATAAAACTAGCTGATAACTTCAAACATTCGTATTCTTTGCTGAAATCCCGGAGTCATTCCTGGCTCCAACAAATTCGGTCCCCACTTTGCATTCTTGAGATAACCTGTTCATTTAAACAACTATTGGGGTATAAGCTACACTAGCTTAGTGAGAATTCCCTTAGTTCCGTACCATAACAAGCAAGTTAAAATCAATCATATGCTATGCATGAACAAACACGTGAGCAAGCAATTATGCATGGGCATCCAGAACCCACACACAGAACGGATTTACGCCCTTCGTATCTTGGGTTAGGAATGGTATTGAGTCTACACGACCGCATCTAGTCCCCAAGCCCTCGCCTCTTAGCGCTCGACTCGGCTAGGCTCATCTAAGAATGCATCCACATGCGCCTTAGTACCCCTGAATGAGCTCTGGCACCGGATTCGTTATCCAAACGAGTCATCCACGGACCATACCGATCGACCTGCGTAGGAGTAGCATGCTACCAAATGCAATATGTCCGATGCGATGCATGATCAATTTAATTTTCACTTAGGTCAAAATATTTATACATTCTTTAGAGTGACCAACCAATATCATACACATAACAGAAATAATATGAATAGTGCAGTTATCAAATCAAATCGTGGTTTCGATATGCTTTAGTATTCTTTGGCATACATTCATCACAGCCTCATCATATATCCCATCCCCATTCATATCGATTTTTTTTTATCTTGTTCCTATAATTCTAATGCAACTAACTACAAGCACAATCAAGGTAACAAAACAAGGAGAAAACTCACTCGGCCATTGGATCACCGGTCTTCTAGTAATAATAATTCGGTGGCAGGGAATCGTCGATTTCGGGATCTCCTAAAAAGGAAGAAATACTCTAATAAGTATTTCAACTCAAACTAATCCAAACGATTTTATACGAACTATCAAATTCGCAATTCTCGTCCTAAGCGGGAATTCCAACTTAAAACGGCCATAACTTGGTCATTTTAACTCGGAATCTCGCAAATTATATATCGATTTCTATCTACTTCGAAAGATCTATCTATTCTAATATTATTTTAAGTTTTGAAAACTTGAAGTTCGAAAAGTCAGATCAGATCGAACAATAGCAAGTTTCCAATTCCGAAAAATAGTTTTGTAATTATTCGTAATGTTTCTACTTGACAAATCAATTATATATGCAATATGAATTATTTTCTATCGTGAATGACATGAGATGAGCTCAATGTATGCATGATCTTGATGATTTTGACTAAAAAAAAATTTTATAACTTTTTATTTTGCAAGACCATAATAACAACTTACTTATGAAAAATCTAGTTTTCTAACTTTTATCATTTTCATTTGTTTTGGATTTGTTACTTAAGAAAATATAATTATTTTTGTCAAAATTGAGTCTTCATTATATATATTACTTATGACCTTCATTTCTACATAAAAATTTCCATTTTACACTTTGTAAACATGTTTTCAAGTGGGGTTGATTCCAAAATCTGAATTTTACAAAAATTAGTTTTTGAGTGATTCCTTTAAGTAAAATCATTTGATACTTAGAAAATTTAGGGCTCAATCATACATAACCACTAAGGACTTCATTCTTACACAAAAATTTGCATTTTACACTTTGCAAATATGTTTTTAAACAAGCTTTTCACAAAAATCCGAATTTTGAAAAATTTTCTTTCTTGCATATTTCTTATGAGAAAACTTGTTTAATGCATCAAAATTTGAAGCTTTACTACATCTATTGTCTAAGGACTTCATTTAACACATAAAACTTGCAATTTGAGCTCAAATACTAAGTGATTACATATGCATCATCTCAAATTACGAATTTGACAATTTGATCACTAACTCAAAATTTTCCATTTTAATTCCATTACTTGTTTTACACATTACTCATGCCTAAACTCATTTTAACTTGTAAAAATCATTCCTTAAAGATACCTATTACCTATACCCTTCATTTTTCACATAAAACATGAGTTTTGGAGTTGATAAATGGGTTTTAAAAATTGGTCTTGGTTGGGATCCGAATTTAGAAAATTTATTTTTGGTCATATCTTTTGATAAAATCTATCTAAGCTTATGAAAATCCATTCCTTACATATCATATCTTATGAGCCTTTCATTTCTTAGATAAAAACTTCATTTTTGAGTTGGAAAACATGTTTTTAAAATATGCCTTGACCAAAATCCGAAAATAAGATTTTTATTTTGAAATTAACTTTTGAAAATCACTTTTGATTCTTGTAAAAAGAAGTCTTGATGATATACATATATTTAGCCTTCATTTTCTTAAGTAAAAATTACATTTTGACACTTGGAAAGTGGTTTTTAAATGGGGTCTTGCCAAAATACGAATTTCACAAATTTTGTTCAAGTTCAAATCTAAGATCTACACATAATATGAACATACACCTAGATGAAACCCATGAAAATAAACTTTAAACTCATAGATCTAAACTTTGCTCATCAAAATCTCTCATTTATGTTATCTATACCCTAAGCCCTTCATTTCAAATGAAAAATACACATTTTGAAGTTGAAAAACCACTTTTCTAAATATGGTTCCATTTTCATCCGAATTTTCAAAAGTTATTTTTGTTGAAAATAAAATAGATCTTGAGTTTCCTACAACTTTCCTACCATCATCATGCTATTACAAGTTGTTCATGATCATAAAACAAAGTCTAATGCATTTTATGAACTCAAAACACTAGATCTAGTCTTCTAAACTAGTTTTAAATGCATGAACACATGTGAATGAGAAATATATGCATAGATCATAAGCAATAACAAAAATAATAACTTAAATAGCAAGATCTATGGCATAAACAAAAATCAAGGCTACAAAAAGTTAGATCTACAATATATATCAACTTTAAACAAGAAAATAATTGAAATACAAGATAATAAAAGTGGAGAAAAGGAGTGTTTCATTTTTGGCATCATCATCCTAAGCTTTTAAGCTTATGGAAGGTCATTTGATGCATGAAACCTTCATTACACTTTACCTATATCACCTATGGAGCTTTGGGAAGAAGATTTGCTTAGAAATCTTTAAGAATGAAGTGTGGAAGCCATGGAAGAAGAAGGGGGCAGCTTGTGTTCTTGAGGAAACAAGAACAAGAAGAAGAAGAAAAGAGAGGAAAAAGAGAGAGAAAAGGTTAAAGAATGAAAGAGGGAAAGTGAGTAAATGAAAGAGAGAGAGAAAATAAGTGTTTTAATTGAATAAAAGAAGAAAAAAAAAATAAAACAAGGCAGCCAAGGGAGGAGGCTGCTGCACGTGAACCATAGGGGAGAGAGAGAGAGATTTTGTTGAAATTTGACTTAAATTTGAATTGTGTAATAAATGTGTATGTGTAGCTTCTTTAAGAAGGAGTAGAATATAATTAAATTGGTCAAAATGAGTAAATAAAGGACAATGACAGCCATAAAGAAGGGAAAAAATCTGCCATGAAGTGTGGGTTAATGTGTAGAAAGATTGAAGTGAAAAGGAAGTGATATGTGTAAGGTGTACTTGAAGGTATGGTTGTAAAAGTACTTTTTAATAAAATAAAAAATAAAATAAAATTAGAAAATTTATTCCAAATATTTGTAGCAGATTTTTCATAATTAAAATTAAATAATTATTTGAATTATTTTAGTATTTTAACAAATATGTTACCGGTATGATCAAAATACGCGAATATGGGCTATAAATATATTTTTATAACCCAAAAATTCAAAAAAATTTTATATGAAAAAAAATATTTTTCAAATATTAAATTAATTTATTTTATTTTTAGTATCGGACCTTAAACAGAATCTGATCCCGTAAAAGCCCGAACTAACTAAATTTTAGAAAAACAAGATTTTCTATAATATATAAAATATTTATCTAATAATATAAGGCTTTATAAGGATAATAAAATTTTGTAATGAAATAAAAATGAATAGTGCAAAAGACTACTCAATTACCGGTAATAATGGAAATACGATAAAAAGGTTATAACTGTAACTTTTATAACCCGAAAAATTTCATAATGATATATTTGGAAATCTTATGAAATTACGAGTCTAATAGTACTATTGGTATGTTTTTTATGTCTCGAGCCTCAGGACACGCTTTTCGAAGTCTGTATCCGAACGGGTTCGAAATATATAAAAATTTACCAATATGATATTTTTAAGAAAACTTAAATTTACTATGAGCTAATTTTTCTTACATAATTTAAACTACATCTTGGCCTCTAGGGTTAGGGCGATAAGATTGCCGGACTTAAACTTTGTATTCCACTTAGGGTTTTCGGGTGATTTTCCGGTTTAGGTCTTTGCCAATTTGAAAATTGATATTTTTTTTTATTTATACAACATTTACTTTGAGAAATTTATTTCACATTTTATTTTTGTAAGTATTTAATATCTTTTAACGTTTTTGGAATTTTTGAATTGGGTTTCATTTTCGAAGGTTAATCATTATTTACTTTTTAATAATTTGTTTTTGGGCTTTATATTACCTGATTTTATAAGCTGGACCTAAATATGGAATTTTTCGTACGTAGTGGTTCTGAATTTGAAGATGATGAGTTCTTATTTTATTTTTAAGGATTTCTATTTTCTCAAGATTAAGAAATTTCTAGATTCGTTCGTGATTTAGGACTTGTCGAAATTCGATTTTTAATTTGGAGTGATTTTTAGGGTTTATTTTCGAAGTTCATCGTAGAATTATTTACTGAAATTTTCCGGGCTTACAGTTGGCACACTTATCGATGTTATTCAGTTTAATATCATGGGGTTCTAGTGTGTGTATTTATTCATGTGCAAGTAGTTTGACCCCAATAAGGAAAAACCATAAAACATTGATGGGGACCTCATCTCAATTAACACACGACGGACAAGGTACAATTATGACTCATACATTCTTGAGAAAAATGCACAACATGTATTTTACCTTAAGAATCCAAGCAAACGATCTGGCGATTAGAGGGTTGTTCAAAAGGTTCATCAACGACATCTATTCACCCCTAGTCTCTTCTAAATCGAATCCCTTGAAGAGGGTGATTCAAAGAACCCAGCCTCTATTAAGGAGCCTCAGCAACAAAAGGTTTTGATATGAACCCCGCTAACCCGTGACAATACCCGAAATCAATATGCTTGGATTCAAACCTCAAGATCGGATTAAGGTCAATGGAAACCTTGACCCGTTGCTTATTAAGAAGCAAGAACCTTGGTATTTATGCGGGGACACCACAATCGAGGATGTGATAAGTCTAGAACAAATGCCACAGAATAATTTGATAAATTTAAACGAATTCACTCAGGAATTCTAAAGAGAAAAACTCTCAATTTGTATTCAAAATAAAATCCAAGATGTCTCCTTTTGTTACAAAGCATGATTTATATATAGGCCTCCAAAGGAAACCTAAAAGACATGATTAATAAAAGGAAATAAATGCTTCGACTGTCATAACTATTCTAAAAATTAAAAAAGGAAATAAATCTTCATCTAAGAATAATTAGCGGCCTTTAAATGAAATTAATTTACGAGACAAACATAGGCCGACAAGTTAGGCCTCTATGCCGACAGAATAGCACAAGAAGGCCGGTGACGTTTCATTGGTGTTGTCTAAAAAGCCATCCAATGATGGCGAGTTGAAAGTTGGCAGTATTTGGATGATCGCCAACAACTTTAACATGTAGATTGGTGGCTTTAGCATGTAGGATGGCCGCTTTGCACCGGCTTAGGCTTGCTTCCATGTGCGTTCATCCACTTCATGATCTTATCATGTTCCCATGGTCCCAAACTCATGTAAATAGACCTTATGGAGGATTGCTGAACTTGATTTGGACTTGGATGCATAAACAACACCTGATTTTCTATCAGGTTGTAAGGCCTTGGACAATTCCAATCGATTACACATTTGTTGATCAAGGAAACCTAGTGATAAGTACTTTAAGACACTTATTATTTGTACAATATTGAGCATATTTCATATGCTATTTGAGTGATTTATTGAAGTAAAGAATATTTATTGGGTTAATTTCTTATGTCAAGAATGATTATGGAACAATGGAGCTTTTTAAAAGATTTTCCATGGAAGAAGCCAAGTTATTGAAGAATTATGGAGCCTTGTTGAAGATGTTAATTCTATACTACTAATTCTATATTGTTAGTATAGATTTGGAGGAGTTTTTTTGAAGAAAATCTGGAGTTTTTAACGAATTTCAAGTAAGCTACATAGGTCGTGTATCTTGAGTAGTGTACATATGCCAGCAAAGAAAATTTCGCTAAATTTATGTTGTACATGCCTCGATGTACACGAGTTGTGAAGGAACCCGTGTACGAACAATTTCCTAGAAATACGACCTTCCTTCGTAGAATAAAGAAGATAGAGAGTTTTATTCCATTCAAAAACCTTAAAGTCCGTATTCTAGAGAGCTTTTCAAGGGAAGTCGACCAATCAACATTGAAGATTCACAACGATTCAATATAAGGGTTTTATCAATCATATTTTCCTTAAACTCTTCTAGAATTGTTGTTTTCATTGTTTATTCTATAGAAGAGTAGTTTTGTATGCCCTAGGTTTTGTGAAACCCTAATTCATGTTCTGAATTTGTGTTAATTGATGAAAAGTTTTTGTCTTGAATTTGTTCATGTGATATATTTGTTCTTGTAATAAATTGTGGCTAGATTTGTTACATGTTTGATTCTTGTTGGTTAGAAGGAGATTTCCACTAATAGGATAGATCTTTCGTGAACGATGAATTTGCATGTCTTACCTAGACATAAGGAAACTTCAGATTTCTGCAATAAAAATTGAATCTTTAATTAGGGTTTATGAGTTTCATGCGATTTTGCATTGGCATTGGTGAAGGAAGAGATTCCCACTTTCTCATGTAAAATTAGGAATTAAATGACTTGGATAGAGTAATAGATTTAATGAAGAAACCCTATAGTTCAAGACTTAATTTATCATTAGTTAATTTTATCATATGTATTTAGGGTTAGGGTGGATCAAAACTAGGGGCATCGTTGTGAATTGAGTTTTAACCAAGAAAAGCGCTCATATTCTATAATTAGGGTTTGTTAATTGTTAGTATAATTAGTCGTTGGTGTAAATATAATCTCTTGATAATTTATACTAGATAGTGGTAAAATGGTATTACTAGTACTTACCCATAGATCCTTAGGACGACATCAGAGTTAATTTTCATACTATTCGATAGATTACTGCCTGATGTGGATTTGAAATTAATAGGATTATAAATTTAACATTGGTGAGCAACCACACATCAAAGTTTTTTGGCACCGTTGCCGGGGATCTGGCAATATTAGGAAAGCCTTATTAGCTGCTAATTTAGTCATTTTTTTTATTTTGCTTTGCAATATTCTTCTTCTTCGATATACTGTACAATTTCTCATCCATTGATCATCTTTTGCAGTTTATGACAAGTAGTTCTTCATCGGAGAATCTTGAATTTGATCCTGAGATTGATCCAACATTTCACAAGAGACTGGTAGAGAGAAGAACTAATCTGAGAGATTCAAGAACCATGGAAGGAAACGGAGCTGAAAACAATCCAATCCAGGCTGTTGGAAATCAAAATAATCCACATCAATTGGTTGGAAAATGAGAAAAATCAAGTCCAGTTGCTTAGAATGAGGCTCATAGACCTATGTGGGAATTGTTTCTGCCTACAGTTGAAGGAGTGGCACCGTCCATTGCATGGCTTGCTATATAAGCAAAAAATTTTGAATTGAAGCCTGCTTTAATCCAGATGGTGCAAGTCAATTAGTTTGGGGGAAGTGCTATAGAAGATCCACATGACCACTTGACAAATTTCTTGCATATTTGTACTACTATCAAAAGTAACAGGGTATCTGATGATGTTATTCTGCTTAGATTATTCCTTTTCTCTCTTAGGGATAAGGCACATAGTTGGTTAAATTCCTTACCCCCACACTCATTAACAAATTGGAAGCAAGTAGCAAGAAAATTTCTAGAGAAATTATTTCCACCCAATAAGATGATCCAACTACGAAATGAGATCTTTACTTTCCGCCAATATGAGGGTGAAGCACTCTATGAGGTTTGGGAGAGGTTCAAGGAACTCCTTAGACGCTGTCCTTACCACAGGATTTCTCTTCATGATTTGGTTAGAAATTTCTATTTTTCCTTGGGTGATCAGTTAAAGACAATGATTGATGCGGTTGCTGGTGGCAGTTTAATGAACAAAAGTGCTCTCGAGAGTTATGATCTCATTGAAGACATGGCACGAAGTACATTCTATTGGCATAACAAGAGGAATAGACCATGTAAGCCTCGGAAATTTCCATATTAGTACACTACTCTAAAGTAGAATGTATGAACTAGTTAGCAAACTTAGATTCCAATAAAAACCTAAGAATAGATCAATGCATTGAATTTGGCTAGATAAGGATCTAGAAATTGAATAAAGAACTTCTTTGACCCTAATTGATACCAAAAACGAGATTTCGTATCTTGAACGGATAATTCAAGATATGTTTAAAGGAAATCTAAATTTTCAAACCCGAAACTTTTTATACAAATAGATTAAATAGAAAAATATAAATATAGAGATTAAATGACTACTTTTGAACTCAACAGTGATTTGATTTTAGAACAATGAGTAGTAATGAGCCTATGCATGGATTTAAACCCTAAATTTAAGATTTATAGATAGTATTAAACTTTACTAATAAGATTTCATAATAGGTACCAAAAATTAAAGATAAATAGATAATTTAGCTTCTATATCAAATACGATATTAAGTAGTTAATCAACTATGCTTATAGAAGGGAAACATAACCTAAAGATAAACCGTTAGGATTATAAATACAGAACAAAAACATAAACTGATGTATAACTCAAGATCTAAACTTCAATATATAATTGAATCACACTATTGTTCTAATTAGGGTTTTCTTAAGTTATTGAAGCCTAAAACAAAAATTGACCTAATGAGTTTAAGAAACCCTAATCGCGAAGGATAAAATTCTAAAAATAATTAATCACGTAAATTTAAAACTTAAAGTTGTATTGTTTGATAATCCAAGTATTTTGTAGAATTCTATAAAAATATTTTTGTACAAAAACTCTCAAATATTAGCTAATTTGTACCCATATACTTAGTAAACTATCCTAAAACTAAGTTAATTAAGTAACTAATATTAATATATAATAAGTGTTGTGTTTTTCGACTGCAAATTGGAAGGATGAAGGGCTAGGATCATCTTGAAACATGGGAACCGAAATTGCTCAAATAATGCTTAAACAAGCATCAAAACCAACTCTTAAGCCAATCAATTTTTGCCAACAAGCCTCCTTCATTAATGACGGACAAACAAGTAACAAAACAGTGCACAACTTGGTGGAAATTCGATCAAATTTCGAGGGGAAAATGCTGCAACAAAGCTGTTTCTTTTGCTTTCTATATAATATATATATATATATGTTTAAGGCACTTAATGTGGAAACAAACAAATACTAAACACTCCCAAATTTTCCACATCAAACCTACTTGAAATCAATAGCCAAAAAGACCTAAAAACAGAAATCAACTCTTCCAAAACAATCCAATTCGAACCAAGGAAAAATATGATACGAAAAACACTTGAAACAAGCTTGAGGTGAGTTTATATAATTTGAATGGTTTTCTTTTAAAACTAAGGATTGTAACTGACTTTTGATAATCATAGGAACATAATCAACACGAAAACAAGCTTTAAATTCCATCGGATTGGCTCAACCAAGGCAAAATTCGAAAACCCTAGTTGCACTTTACTAGAATCGAAATTTAAGAATATATGCTTGTAGAAGCGTTAGGAGTTGTTGTATATATATATATACAAGATATAGAAACACTTAGGAATGGTTTAGGAATGTTTTTGATGTAGAAAAGTCAAGAAATATGAACTATTTCATCGAGGAAGATGATGAATAGTGCTAGCACTGTCTATAAGCCGGCAGTGTAAACGTCCAATGTCGGCGGCTTACAAGGGTAGGCCGGCGGTGTAGGGATGGCTTACACTGGAACAGAAGTTACATAAAACTTATTTTCACGTAAAATAAACGAACACCGGCTATCTGGGATTATACGTCGGCGGCGTATAGTCCAGCGTGCATGGAAAGCTGACGCCAGCCGAAGCAAACGATACGAAATAATATGCAAATCAAAAGAACACTGGCACCTGGGTTTCAACGCCGGCGGCGTAGGAGCCAGCGTACAAACTTGTTTTTCTCTTATACAATCTGTATTTCATGGATGAATATTTATATAATAATTATAATTATATTATATATATTTATATGTCAAAATAGAAGTTATTAAATAGAAAAATAAATACAAATATTTAAAATATTTTGGTTACTATTTGATAAGTTTTAAAACCCTAAAATTAGAGAAAAATATTAGGTGTTAATAACAACTATAAATAATCAAACATTTGTTCTAGGTAGATAAAATAGGTAAGAATGGGAATTGAAATAAGCTAATTTTACGAATAATGTGACTTTTAAAAATGACAAAATAGTTATACAAAGTAAATTAGGAGAAACACAACGACACTAAGTAATAATAAACAAATATGATTTACTATATTGAGTCAGGTATAGAATAACATAAAATTAGTTTTAATCACTACAAAACTTGATAAATATCAGTTTAGGACACTAGATACGTATAGGAATTTAGCTATATAGTCTATATTATATTGATGAATACTTTATTCATATCAATAGGTGACTTTGATACCATAAAAGATCTTTCAGTAGATTATTACGATTAAGTCACCATGAGCAGGTAAGTAATTTAGTCATATTATACTATTTATGCTTGTAAATAGCTGAACATATAATGCAAAGATAGTAAAAATAAAATGAATGTTGTGACGGAAATGTGTTGTGATCTGATTGTATGATTGTTAATCTACCATTACAAAAGTGATAATATAATAATTTGATGTTGTGAAGTAATATGATGATGATTGTGTGTAATGTATGATCACCAGGAAATTGAATAAGAACTATTGACTTATTAAAATAATTGGTCATGCATTGCACGTACTGCATTATTGCATATATAAACGGGTGATAGCCTGCTACGTATTAATATTTCGGTTCTCTGTTAATGCTTGTTTTTCTAAAGTGTTAATTCTTCCAAGGTTTTCTTTGTTCCGTTGGTTCTACGGGAACTAAGTGGTAATGAAGAACACCGCCGTAGTATCACTTTGAAATGATTAATACTTAGGGAGTTTCTAATGATGGATACAGAAATGGTCAGTTAAAACTATTATATTTAAAGTGATAATCTTAAAACGAGAAATCGTTGATTTTCCTGTAAACTTAGTCTCTCCTAGGCAGGTGGCTGATAAAGTAAATGTTCTTCAACCCTGAAAAGAGGGTAAATCTTTTTCTGTTTGGATTCTAGATCATCCAATTGTATCTGAGCATATGATTGAGTGATTGCATTACATATGATTTGCTAATAACTTGTTTGATTATGTACTATGTCTAGTTACTCATGAGCCATGGTTTTGCTCATACTCTAACAGTCTTTTCAGGTTTACACTTCGACCCTAGTTAGTCACTTCCAGGAATATGGCTCCGGTAAGAGCTTAAGAGATGGAAGTCTATGGTTCTACTTGGGATTAATGGTTATGTTTTCCTATAATTGATTAGCTAGTGCTATTTTACTGTGTTTATGAACTACAGAAAACTACATGGTTTGTAATAGTTCTGTAATACTTTATGATTAAGATAGCATTTATTTACTAATTTATTTCTTACATGTATTTATCATTTCTTATCAAAGCAACTAAAAGATCCTAGTATTTTAGAAAAAAATGTCACTCTCTGAAGATAATCTAGTGATAGTATTCAAGTGTGACTTGTCTACTTCTACTAGGGTACCCTCGAGATGTGACGGACCAAGCCCAATTTCTATTGTGTATAAATCAGAAATAGTTGCTAATCTTCAAGCATAAGTTGCATTACTTACAGCTCAGATGAGTCGGATGTAACCTATGTCAAATATATGAACTAGTCATGTGCCAAATATGGATGTTTCACCTCGGGTTGATTTTCCAGTAGGGGATTCTTATGCTCCTGGTGTTAATCCAAGTATGGAAGGAATGAATTATGTGAACAGATTTGATAGAGGAACCATAAATTATAATCCCTACAACAATACATAAATCGACCTTTAAAAGGTCATCCGAACTTTTTCTGGAGCACTTAGAATGCACAAAGATCCAATCTACCACCTGATTTCCATAAGCCTCAGCAGCAACAACAACAATTGCCAGTGTCTCAACAACTTCCTGCTCTATCGCCACTTAAGAAAAAGCCAAATGTGGAAGATGTTCTGACACAATTTATTCAGAGTTCTGATGCACGCCATCAAAATCAAGAAGCTTCCATTCACAACTTAAAGCAACAAATTGGGTAATTAGCCAAGATGCTTTCAGAAAAACAGATAGAATCTCTTCCTGGGAATACCAAGCCTAATCCTAAGGAACAGGTGAAAGCCATCAATTTAAGAAGTGGTAAGTAAATTCTAAGCAGAAGTGGGAAGGAGCCTGAACAAGATGTTGAGAAGGAAGTTGATAGAAATAAGAATTTTGAGAAGGTTACAACTGAACCAGATGAACAACAACCTTAACAGGTGAAAGAGTATGTACCTAAAATTCTATATCCACTCGTCTTCATCAGAGCAAGGATAAAGAGCAGTTTGGTAAGTTCTTGGATCTATTTAAACAGCTTCACATTAATCTCCCATTTGTGGAAGCTCTCTCTCAAATGCCTAAATATGCTAAGTTCCTTAAGGAATTTTTATCTAACAAGAAGAAGTTAGAGGATGTTTCTACAATTGAAGTGGGTGCTAATTGTTCCTCAATCATTGAAGATAAGCTACCACCGATGTTGAAAGATCATAGAAGCTTCACCATTCCATGTGTAGTGGGGGAATTATTTGTGGATAAAGCATTGGCTGATCTTGGAGCCAGTATCAATCTCATGCCCTATTCATTCTTTAAGAAGTTAGGCCTTGGAGGCTTAATTGAACCCTACCCCATTCGCATGAGTCTTCAACTAGCTGATTGTTCTGTAAAGATTCCAAGAGGAATTATTGAAGATATTTTGGTGAAGGTAGGAAACTTTATATATCTAGTGGATTTTGTGATCCTTGACATGGATGAAGATAGAGATGTTCCGTTAATTTTGGATAGACCGTTTCTAGCTACAGCTAGAGCAGTGATAGATGTTGAAGAAGGGAAGCTCACACTTTGAATGGAAGATGAAGAATTAATGGTAACAGTTTCTTCAGCATTGAAACATCTGATGAGATTTGATGATTCATGTTACTCCGTTGATATTATGGATTCCTTAGTGTCTAATCACATGGAGGAAATTCTTTCTAGAGATGAAGTGGAATTGAGTTTGACTCACAATGAAGAGGAAGAAGTGCAGAATCTTCATGTTAAAGCTATTATAGCAAAGATGGATGCTACAGAGTAGATTACACCTCATAATGGATTTGAGGAATTGAAGAAAAACACCGAAACACGATTGAAGCCCTCTATTGAAGAACCACCAGTGCTTGAATTGAATTAGCTACCAAATTTCCTTGAATATGCCTTTTTGGAGAAAGATTCTAAGTTGCTAGTTATTATTGCTTCTGAATTATCACATGAGTAGAAGGAACAACTAATTTCGGTTCTCAAGTCACACAAGCAAGCAATTGCTTGGAAAATTTTTGACATAAAGGGTATTAATCCATCCTTTTGTACTTACAAATTTTATTAGAAGATTGTTATAAGCCTGTTGTTCAACCCCAAAGAAGGCCAAACCCGAATATGAAGGATGTGGTTAAGAAGGAAGTTATAAAGCTACTTGATGTCGGGATGATATATCCCATTTCTAATAGTTCTTTGGTTAGTCCAACACTAGTGGTGCCTAAGCAAGGGGGAATGACCGTGGTCCCTAATTAAAAAAAATGAACTCATTCCAATGAGAACTATGACTGGATGGCGAGTATGCATTGACTATTGAAAGTTAAATGAAGCCACTAGAAAGACCATTTCCCTTTGCCATTTGTTGATCGGATGTTGGAAAGGCTTGCTAAACATGTGTACTATTGCTATCTTGATGGGATGTTTGGTTACTTCCAAATACCTTAGCTCTAGAGGACCAAGAGAAAACAACATTCACATGCCCCTATGGCACTTATGCCTATCACGATGCCCTTTGGGCTCTGTAATGCACCTGTTACATTTCAGAAGTGCATGTTAGCAATATTTGATGATTTGGTAGAAGAGATTATGGAAGTATTTATGGATGATTTCTTAGTCTTTGGGAATTCATTTGGTGAATGCTTGGCAAACTTGGAGAGGTTTTTGATCCATTGTAAAGAAACCAACTTGGTACTTAATTGGGAGAAGTGCTATTTTATGTGCAGAGAAGGTATTGTGTTAGGGCATAAAGTTTCAAAAGAGATTAAGTAGATCGTGCCAAGGTTGAAGTCATTGAAAAACTACTACCTCTAACATCGGTAAAGGCCATTAGAAGTTTTCTTGGGCATGTCGGGTTTCATTGATGATTCATCTAAGACTTCTCTGAAATAGCTCGTCCTATGACAAGGCTATTAGAAAAGGATAAAACCTTCAATTTTGATCAAGAATGTCTCGATTCTTCAATCTTTCGAAGGAGAAGTTAACATTCGCTCCAATTATGATAGCTCTTGATTGGAAGCTTTCATTTGAGCTTATGTGTGATGCCCGTGATTTTGTAGTGGGGGTTGTCCTTGGACAAAGATGTGAGAAGCATTTCCAACCAATATACTACGCTGGTAAAACGCTCAATAGTGCTCAGGAGAGTTACACCACAACAGAAAAAGAGTTATTGGCGGTAGTATTTGCTTTTGTCAAATTTAGATCTTATCTTGTTTTATCTAAAGTTGTTGTGTATACAGATCATTCTGATTTGAAGTACTTTTTATCCAAGACTGATGCTAAACCCAGGTTCATTTGGTGGATATTGCTCCTGTAAGAGTTCGATTTAAAGATCTGTGATAAAAAGGAGCAGAGAACTTAGCAGTAGATCATTTGTCGTGGTTGGAAAATCCACATCTAGATGACTTCAAGGAGGAAGACATTGATGACAAATTCCCTAAAGAAAGGCTTCTTGTGGTTTGTGAGCATTTAAGTGTTAATTTGCCATGGTTTGTTGATTTTGCTAACTATCTTGCTGCGGAGTTCTCCCTGATGATTTGAAAGTCATGCTAAAAGGAATTTTTCTCCGAACTTAAACATTACTACTAAGAGGATCCTTTTCTTTTCAAACTTTGTGCATATTAGATGATAAGGCGATGTGTATCTCATGAAGAAGGTTAGAAGATTCTACATGACTACCATTCAAGCCTTACTAGGGGTCACTATAGTACCAATCAGATAGCGCAAAAAGTTTTGGAGGTAAGTTTCTATTGGCCTTCTATTTTTAAGGATGCTCATCGCTTTGTTCTCTCTTGTGATAGATGCCAAAGAGTGGGAAACACATCTAGACGAGATGCCTCAAAACTATATATTGGCATGTGAAGTATTTGATCTCCAGAGCATAGATTTTGTTAGACCACTTCCCACATCTCTTAGGAATAAGTACATACTAGTAGCAGTAGACTCTGTTTCTAATGGGTGGAAGCTCAAGCCTTACCCACCAATGATGCCTGAGTAGTATGTAAGTTCTTAAAAAAGTTATTTTCATGGTTTGGAACTCCTAAAGCTATTATTAGTGATAGGAGAACACATTTCTGTAACTCTCAATTAGAGAAAGTTTTGAGGACATATGGGGTTACCCATCAAATTGCAACACCTTACCATCCTTAAACAAGCATACAAGTTGAAGTGTCGAATAGAGAGTTAAGGAGGATGCTTGAAAAAACAATAAGTCATTACAAAAGAGATTGGGCTGAGAAACTTGATGATGCCTTGTGGGCGTACAAAACTGCCTACAAAACACCATTGGGAACGACTCCCTATAGATTGGTGTATAGGAAAGCATGCCATCTATCGGTAGAAATTGAACACAAGGCGTACTGGGCAATTAAACATGTGAATTTTGATCTAAATTCTTCAAGACTTAAAAGAAAATTTCAGTTAAATGAATTAGATGAATGGAGGATGACTGCATATGAGAATATGAGACTTTACAAGGAGAAAGAAAAATTGTATCATGATGCACACATTTGGCATCCAAAGAAATTCAAAGTGAGGGACCAAGTGCTTTTATTTAACTCCCGGTTGAAGCTATTTCCAATTAAATTGAAATCGAGATGGTCTGGGCCTTTTATAGTCAAGCAAATATATCCACATGTTGAAGTGGAATTAGAGCATCCTGAGTAAGGCACATTTAAGGTGAATGGCCAAAGAATAAAATTATACTTAGGAGGTGGAGCAGAAAATGAAGATTGGGAGGAGTTCAAACTCCGACCATCAGATAACTAGCTTTGAAGCTCCATCACAGATCATCTCTAGAATTTGCATTTGGATCTCTCGTTTTCATCATCAAAGGTATGCCAATTTCTTCCCTTGCTTTTATATGGATATTCTCTTCAATTCATGATATGGTTTGTGCAAGTTTGGAAAAAGGTGAAGAAGTCTGATGAACGGTTGTGGTAGTTCTATTGAAGGTGTTGTAGTTATTGGATTGTTGTAAGATATCTATTGCAATGGGTTTATGATGATTTTTACACACAACACTCCACATACGCACACATGAATCACGCACAATCAATAACCTATGGTTCATGTGCGATTTTCGAATGGTAAGAAAATTGGGGCTTTTGTGTTTTAAGTGCAATTAGACTATTCTAATACACAACACACTTATTATTTTGAAGAATTTATTGCTAAATCATCCTAATTGAGAATCGTAGGTTTATTTTGTGCGAAAATTGGGAATTAATGGAAGATAGATTGAATTGTTAGTAATTGAATCTAGATTATCATTCTAATGACCACTATGATTTTCAACACGAGTGCTAAAACGAGTAATTTTTCCGCGTTCGTGTTGATTTTGAATTGGAAAAAATTTTGGCTAGTACACTATACCCTACACAAGTTGTGTACAATTGCTAGTATATTCACAGCTTCATTCTAACATTGTGCATACTTGTTTCAATTGTGCTTCCATGCTCTCATGATTGATGCTCATGATTAATATGGCTTTTGATGTTAAATTATTATGCTTTTAAGCTCTTGTATATCCTTTTATACTCACACTTGTTTAAAATCTTCATGTAGGATGGCAAGAACAAAACAATCAAGTAAGACACCTAAGTCCTCTCAATCTACTCCAGCATCAACCCGACCTTCTTCATCTTCAGCCTCACCTACAAAGAAGAGAAAAGTGTCGCAAGCTAAAAAGGTTAGTCCATTACTTTATGACCAGTTATGGAGCAAGGCTAGAAAAAAAAGATTGGACAAAAAGCCTTTTGGAGCACATAAGTATTTAGATTAGGAGATGCTTGCTGAGTATGGGAAAGACCAACAGATCGGAGAATTACTTTCAATTGGACCATGGGTCAACTATTTGCTATTAATACTCCTGCTTATAAGAGTACTACATTGGAGGTGCTTTCTACCTTACGCCATCATGAAGAGGAGGACAGGTCCATAGTTGAAGATATCTTGTCATTCCACACTTATAAAACAGTTTACAAGATCGCTTTGGCTTAATTTTGTGAGTACATGGGTTTGTATACTCAAGAAGAAACCGAGTCGTCTAATTTTCATTCATTACCTATTGGTTTACCTACAAGAGTTAATCCTCAAGACTACTGGCAAGATTTGTGTGATTGTGTCATTAAATATGAACCATCCAAGTCAAAAGCATCTGCAATGGTGAATGAAGATTTCAAGATCATTCATCATATTTTCTCTCACACCATTGGTGCAAGGAAGAGTAGTTATGGAGTGGTGAACAATTTTGAGCTGAGTTACTTGTATGGCATTGATAAGAGGCGAAAGATTAATATTGGTATTGAGTTAGCTTTTTTTCTGATTCTCCAAGCTATTAACACATGCACAAAGGGATATTTTGTGGAGGCTACATTACAAAGTTGCTTAAGGGGACAGACATTTGGAATGAACCATCAGCTGATGATCTTAAAGTTGTAATAAAGCCTCTTTTGGATGGTACCTTCAGATATTGGAGATTAAAAAAGTAAAACCTGGGCAGACTTCTTCTAGAGAGTATACCGCGCCTCCTAGAGCTACCATGAGCTCTCCAGCTATCCACATTAGTTCTGCTAGACCATCTACTATTCAAATACCACTTAGTGATCCCGACTGGCAGCTTTATAGGAAGGAATTTAAGGAGGAAGAAAGGAGGAATGAAAAAAAGAGATAGAAGAATAAGAAATTTAGGAAGGCCATTTGGAGTTTCCTCCAAACACTTGCTGGATGTTTTTCACCACCTCCTCAGAATCTTCCTACCTATGAGTTCTCACCTAAGAGGACTATTTCTGAGGAGCCTACCTAGTAGTTGTATATCAGAGAAAAGGGAAAGCTCCTGCTATTGTTGAGCCATCAAGCTCAAAGGAGGCATTAGCTACATCTGGAGATGATGAGAGGAGGTAGAGGATGATGAAGAAATAGAAGATGATGAGGAGGAGGAGGATGAAGGAGATGACCAGGAATATGATGAAGAGGAGGATGCTACTTCAGATGATAAAGAGAAGGATGCTCTTTCAGATGATGAGGAGGGGGATAAGTGACGTTATGCTGTCTCAATTTTGTTTTCGGGTTCTCAAACAATTACTTCTCATGGAGCTACGGTTGGCAATTATTCCAGAACAGTACTTTCATATGGGGAAGTTCTCAAAATCTTTGCTTCTTTAATTTTCCTTTTCCATGTTATGATTGTAAGCCATTGAGGACAATGACTCAATTAAGTGTAGGGGAAGGAATAATGATTTGAAGAATGAAATGAAGTGTATGAAGTATGATTGTTGATGTCTGAATTGTTATTTTGATTGAAAATCTATGACATCAGGAATAGAATTACACTATTGAACCTACACTTTCAATTTCTTATCCTAAAAGCATGATATAGCATTTGAGGCTATAATTTTTCAAAATTTTCAAGAAATCTTGAGATTGTATAGAAAGTCGTTGTTAGCATCTTAAAAAGAAATTTTAATTTGACTTCCTAAGTGCCTTACTCACCTACTATAGCAATTAGAATACTTTTAAAATTGAGTAGTAAAATCTTTAAGAAACATACTTACCTTGTATTTAGCTTTAGAATTGAAAATTTGAGAGTAAGTCGAGTCCTTTTGTGAAAAATAATTAGGTTTACCTCTGGGAAAGATTTAGTTTTTATATAATCTTTGTGCTTTTTTTAAGAATATTTTTAATAATTTGTGAAAGA
Organism: Combretum micranthum; assembly: GCA_024138025.1. NCBI lineage: Eukaryota > Viridiplantae > Streptophyta > Magnoliopsida > Myrtales > Combretaceae > Combretum > Combretum micranthum. Next base: position 356,821 of record JAMXBD010000800.1, on the reverse strand, counting down.
GGTAAATGAAATTCTTTCCTTAGTGATCCTTTATAAAAATAAGTCTTGAATTTGTTATTGCATTCAAAAGAAAAAAAAAAAAAAACAAGCAAAGCCTCTACTCTAATGACTCAAGTATTTGAGTTATGAGTATCTAAACTTGAATGTTAGAGTGAAGGAGAGTTCGTAGGGGTATCTTAAAACCTGGTCACTTGGGTGATGACCTCGAGATGTGCCGACTCTAGGAACTCACTGTAACGAGAAGGGAGGAAAGGCAAAAGTTCAAAAATTGAACTTTGAAAAAAAGAAAAAAAGAGAGGGAAAAGGATGGAAACAAAAACCTCCCACATAATAATAAATGCTTGTCTGAAACAAAAAGAAAATGAATGCTTTAAATTGAGATTTATAATAAAGAAGGAGAAATTCTAGGTAAGGAATATATACCACATGCTTTCACTTTTTGTTACTTGGATTATATGTATCATAAAAGTCCATGAAGTTTAAATGGGTTTGTTCCTTAGTGGACATTGTATTTACTTTTAGATGGAAGAATCTTTTGCTAAAAATTGGGATTAAAGTTTGTTTTGTTTAGATTAACTAATGATTTTGACTTTAGTACTCTAATTACTTGTATCTAGTTTGGTTAGATCAGTAGCCACTGGTAATGCAAATCTATATATATATATATGTATGTGTGTGTAAATGGAAAGACAAAGATGCTTGAACTGTAATTGTTAAAAGTTTTGTACTCTCTTTGACAGTTTGTTCATTTGTTCTTATTTATTTTGCTTGAGGACAAGCAAAAGTTCAAGTGTGGGGGAATTTGATAAGGACTTTATTTGTGTAATATCGAGCATATTTCATATGCTATTTAAGTGATTTATTGAAGTAAAGAACATTTATTGGGTTAATTTCTTGTGTCAAGAATGATTATGGAACAATGGAGCTTTTTAAAAGATTTTCCATGGAAGAAGCCAAGTTATTGAAGAATTATGGAGCCTTGTTGAAGATGCTAATTATATACTAGTAATTCTATATTGCTAGTATAGATTTAGAGGAGATTTTTGAAGAAAATCTAGAGTTTTTAACACGTTTCAAGTAAGCTGCATGGGTTATGTATCTTGAGTAGTGTACATATTCCAGCAAAGAAAAATTCGCTAAATTTATGTTATACACACCCCAATGAATATGGGTCGTGTATGAACACGTGTACAAACATTTCCTATAAATACGGCCTTCCTTCATGGAATAAAGAAGATAGAGAGTTTTGTTCCATTTGGAAACCCTAAAGTTAGTATTCTAGAGAGCTTTTCAAGGGAAGTCGGCCAGTCAACATTGAAGATTCATAATGATTCAATTTCAAGGGTTTCATCAATCATGTTTTCCTTAAACTCTTCTAGATTTTCTGTTTTCATTGTTTATTCCATGGAAGAGCAGATTTGTATGCCATAGGTTTTGTGAAGCTCTAACTCAAGTTCTGAATTTATGTTAATTGATGAAAAGTTTTTTTTTCTTGAATTCGTTCATGTGATTTATTTGTTCTTGTAATGAATTGTGGCCAGATTTGTTACATGTTTGATTCTTGTTGGTTAGAAAGAGATTTCTACTAATAGGATAGATCTTTCATGAACGATAAATTTGCATGTTTCACCTAGACATAGGGAAACTTCGGATTTCTACAATAAAAATTGAATCTTTAATTAGGGTTTATGAGTTTCATGTGATTTTTCATTAGCGTTGGTGAAGGAAGAGATTCCCGCTTTCTCATGTAAAATTAGAAATCAATTGACTTGAATAGAGTTATCCCTATAGTTCAAGACTTAATTTATCATTAGTTAATTTTATCATATGTATTTAGGGTTAGGGTGGATCAAAACTAAGGGCATCGTTGTGAATTGAGTTTTAACCAAGAAAAGTGCTCATATTCTATAATTAGGGTTTGTTAATTGTTAGTATAATTAGTCGATAGGGTAAATATAATCTCTTGATAATTTAGACTAGATACTGGTAAAACGATATTACTGGTACTTGCCCATAGATCCCTAAGACGACATCCGAGTTAATTTTCATACTATTCGATAGGTGCACTGCCTGATGTGGAATTGAAATAATAGGATTATAAATTTAAACTTTGTGAGCAACCACACACCACCTAGCATGCTTACCTAAACCATGTGAGGATTATAGTAGGGTGGGTGATGACCCCGTCCGACGAAAAGCATGTATGGTTGAATTTTTTTGTTTCGCGCATTGTTACTTTATAGGGACTTATATGTACTTTAACACTAATTATTACTTTTTTGATTGAGCAAAATAGATCATGATTTCTTTGATTAGATCGTGTAGGATGCTCAAGCACACCCCTAGCAGTATGCTATTGAAGTTTTCATGTCGACTTGGGTTTTTGTTTTCCATGTCCACACATGATCATTGTACTAATATTTGTACTTATTTCTATAGGAGGATCATTTACTACAATGATCAGTCAGCCTAATTGACACAGTAAGGGTAGGAGAATGAGTTGGGATTGGGGAAGGATATCCAAGTAGACCTTCCTGATGTGACTGATCAGGTGAATCCTAATGACTTGGTGTTTATGGATGTTGAGCAAGAGCAGATTACCTAAGCCATCGAGTAGAAGGAGGCTGATATCATGGTATAGAAGAGGTACTGAAGCATGTACAAGAGGATCATGGTGAAGGAGGAGTTCAGGAGGACTAGCCATAAGCCGACCCTTATCATGCTAAAGGGATATATATAGGCCTCATGTGCTTATACCCGATGATGGTCAAGTTGGAGTTCCTGGTCCACCATAGGGCATCGATGAAATTGTTTGTTTGTTCCGGGTGTTGGCGATAAAGCGTAGTGAACATTTCCAGAGGCTTATGACTATGGCATTATCTAGAGGGTTATGTTAAATTTATTTTCTATGCAACACATCCTTATGTCAATCATGTAAACTATACTATTGACTAACACATATACCTTGTCATCAATGTGTAACAAAGGTTTGAATTGCCAGAGAATTAGCAATACGTGCCAAAGTGGTGGATCATACTAAACTTTATGGTGAACAAATTATATAACCAAAATCGTTGCAGGTTGAAGCAGCACGTCAAGAGTAAGGGGGAAGAGACATAGCTTCTAGCAAGCAATCGCCGAGTTATGACCACTGGGTGGAGGAGTGAAGGGAGTTCATCCATTTCTTAGAGACAAATCAAAGTTACCTGGTATGTATGTTTTTAAAACATTGGAGATATGAGTCTAGTTGTAACAATCCACCTAATCAGTTAGTTCCTTTTTTTTTTTTTTGCAACATCGATTTAGGGTAAACACATGTAATAAGAAGAAGTAGAAATTGATGCATACACAAGGGGGGATGAAGCCTATGCTGTATGATGCTACAATAAAGGTAAGTGACAACTTCCATTTTTATTGCATTTCACGATACTCATTTGTTGTGTGAATTTATGTTTTACATTTATTATTATTTTCTTGTATCTTGTAATTTGGAAAAACATGCCTATTGAGAACTACTGGTACACACATGTAAAGAAGAATAACAGGTAGATGACTGATCAATGGGATTTGGAGGCATTGAAGCATTATTACGTGAGAATATTTGAACTTTAACTCTATGGTATTACACCATATCCATCTTTTCATAGTACCAATAACACTATCATTTCGTTGTTCCAAGCAAGTAATTATGAAGCATAAGAGGGTGGAAGAGGACGTACGTGCCATTGTGATAGGTTAAGCACTTATGAGTAAAGGTAGGCATATGGGCCTGGCTAGCTGGCTTATGGGTTAAATGGGTCGGGCCATTTTTGACTGCTTATAAACGAGTCAGAACTTCTAGGCCTAAGCGTGGGCTAAAATAAATACTTATTTTTTATTGTAAATTTGTATTTTTGATGTTAGTTTATGTGAAAATTAAAATATTTATATATTTTAGGGTTTTAATATATTAAAGATTAATTTATTGCTATTTTAATTACTTATATATAAAAACAAGTTTTAAAATGATTTATTAGATACCATATTGCGTTTAAATCAATAAATATATACTTAAAAAATATTATAATGCTTGTGATATATGTATCAATCTATTTGATCATTAATATGTTATTATATTATTCTTATTCTTAAACTTTTCCTCTTTTTTTTTTCTTCTTTTTAATGCTTTGGCCCATAAGTTAAATGGGCTGACCCAATTGAACCTGCTTTTAAATGAGCTGAAAAATTAGTTGCAACCTTTTTTAAAACATGTAAATGGGCTAGCTCATGAGCCATGACCTGTATGCCCAACTCTACTTATGAGTGATGAGGATATTATGGAGGAGGTATGTGGCTATGGATCCGACTATTGTTGTGGCATGGGATATGGTGTACTGATAGATTAGTATAGGTATGCTTACTACGAGCAACTGTCATGCCCCAAGGGGTACCTTAAATTAAACAGTCCGCCACACTTAATATTAAAGCTTAAGTATGACAACCTTAGCCATTCCCCAAAAGCTTTGATATTAAGTGTAAGGCGTGCTTTCACAATTTTAGAGGATCATACATGGAACTATGAAGCTTAAGAAGATATAATAACATATTAAGAAAAGAGGATTCATAATATTCTTTTATTCATAACGATGTTCTTACAAAACTTAGGGACATTTTCCTTATTCACAAATCTATTACAGGAGTATTTCTACATCTTATCTACTAAACTTTTTTTTAGAAGATTCCTTAACCCAAAAAGAAGGTACTTAGCTGCAAGGTCCTCGTGGCCTCAACCACAAATAAGAGAACTGCAAAAGATATCTATAGGGCTATAAGCTAATAGGCTTAGTGAGAACTATTTCCATAAATAACTTCTTGTAACAAATTTTCAAACAAGTTTTTTAATCAAACAAATGGAATGCAACATACACGTGGGCAAACAAAGCATATAGTTTTCTGGGAACTATATGTTGAATGGATTTGCGCCCTCCATTCGGAGTTTGGTGATACGTAACCTCAAAACAAGTAGTTTTAGTTAAAAAGATTTATGCTTTCGACCAATATCACCAAGCATATGAAGTCCACTTGAATTGAGCCTTGCTTTCGAATATTCCGCCAAGCATTCCCTTAATGTTGCCAAGCAATCGCTTTCGGTCACTCCGCCAAGTGTTGCTTTCGACCCGAGTTACAATCCTTCTCACCCAAGAATAATAACTCAATGCAATGTGACTCACTTCATGGTACGCATGAACTCATTTATCTTTGATGTCATAACATTATTATTATCAGGTTTAAGGTGATCAAAGAATTTCATACAAATCAAGTGTTATACTAAAACAAACATTAAATCAATTCCGGCCTTAATATTCTTAAGATTCTTTCAAAGAATTATCTTTACAAACATATCCATTTGTCTTTTCTTAATTCTAATGCAACTAAATTACAAGCACTAACAAGTAAAGCATTTTAAGGAAATAAACTCACGATGCCATGACGACGATTTCTCTAGCGGATGAGTCGCTCACATACTCCACTTAATCGAAATAGTCTTCGGGATATAGGTATTCTTCCTTGGAATCACCTAGCCAAAGAAATACCAAAGATGAACATTTCTTGATGATTTCTTGAATTTTGACAAAATAATGTCATGAGAACGTTAAAGTTCATATAAAGGAGAATTCCAATTTAAAATAGCCATAACTTGGTCATTTTAACTCGGAATTGCGCATATAATATATCGATTTCTACCTACTCGAAAAGATCTACCTATTTCTAAAACTATTTTCAACAAACAAGATCATATAGACTCCGAAACAGTGGCGACAAAATTCACCACGAATTTTCCAACTCAAAATAATTTTGGTTCAAATGTTAAATCATTCAAAATTTGTTTGATAAATACTTAGTTATCTATATAGTTGAAAAATTCTCTTTTTATAGTTACTTAGCTCATATTTATTCATGCTCAAGTGTTTGTTGTCCATTCATGTTTCTTAAGTAAAACAATGTCAAATTAAAAGTTTAGAGAACTATAGTTTACAAGAAATTTATTTTTGTAGATCTTTTTGTTTTTCAAAGAATCACTTTATGTTTGACTTAATATTTTTCCTAGATGACCTTTTTCGAAAAGTAATTTTCTTCTTTCCTAAATTCTCTACATTAGTGTTATTTTTCCTATTTATTTTCAATACAATTTTTCTTTGTCCATTTGTTTGAAAAGATCTTTAATTGAAAATTTCTCATCTTTTCCTCATGTTATGTTTTTCATAGAAATCATTTTTGTACCAAAAATCATTTTCTTTTGAAAAACAAAGTGGGATAATAAATGATTTAAAAAGCTTTTCATAACAAAAGTAGTTTCTAAAATTGTAGTGGGTTCTTTTAGTAACTTGGAAAGAAATGACTTTATTTTGTTAAACCATAGATTTTATATTTCATATAAATTTATTCCTATGTGATAAAACCTTCTTTTTATCAATTATTTTAGAGCTTGAAAAATTTAGACAACAATCTTAATGAACATGATTTATGAGAATTAATAGCGAGCAATAACATAAATAATAAATAAAGCCAAGTATTGGGAGTCTTAGCTTCTTCAAGGCTCCTGGGACTAAGAATAGACTAGTCCCAAAAGAAAAATAAAATGAAAGAAAGAAAGAAAAATTTGTTTTGACTTGATGAGGACAAGTCTAAGATTAGAGACTGGTCTTAAAAAAAACAAGGAATAAATGAATTGCAATGGAATAAATAAATAAATTGCATTGCATGAAAATAAATAAATTGCAAGTGAGCTTATATGCTCTAAAGAATATGTATATATATATATATATAATAATACTTAGATATAATAACAATAGTAAGAACAATATAAACATAAATGGAGTTTTATGAACAAGAATAATACATGAACATAGTGTAACTTCCATAACACTTAGTCTTTAGAAACTCACACTATGGTCATGTAAAGTTACATGACATGAGGAGAAGAAAATAATAAGAAAAGTTTACCTAAAGAAGGCTTTGGTAGTGTTATGTGGTTATGGATTTTGTTGTAGGTAGAAAGTGGTTTTGTGATTATTTTGAGAGAGTTTTGGGAGGATATTTGGAGAGAGTTTTGAGAGGAGAATTTGAAAGGGCTTTTGTAGAGAATTTGTAAGTAGTAAATGTGTGAAAGAAGTGAAAGAGGAGAGGGTATTTATAGGAAAATGTGGAGTGATTTTTGAGTGATTTAAATAAAAGAAAATTGAAACAAAATTGAAAAGAGAGAGAGAGGGGGAACGCTGACCATAGTGTAGGAGGGAGAGTGAGTGTGTTTTGTTTTGTATTTTTGTTGATTAAATGAAGTAATAAGTAAGGTTGAGCTGAAATAAAGTTATGGGAAAGGTAAAAAGTAAAGGTTATAGGTTATGGTGTTTGTAAGAGTAGGTATAAGAAAAAGTAGAGATAAAAGAATAGTGTAGAATAGTGTAATGTAAAGTATATATGACTAATAAAGTACCGGTAGTAAGAAAATATATGTATAATTGCGATATCTGTTATTTTTACTTGTCGAAAAATTATAAAACTGATATTTTTGAAAACCTTATATTTTTACGAGTTTAACGGTATATTTGGAATATTTTTACTATTCCGAGCCCTGGGACACATTTTTCAAGAACTGTGTCCAATTGGGTTCAAGATGATTTGCGGTTTTATTAATCTGATCTTTTTAAGCTTTCTTAGGTAATTATGCACTATTTTACATTCTAAACTCTTACTTACTTTCTCCGAGTTGCTTATTTGGGATTGCTGGACTTAAGCTATTATGTCTAACTAGAGTTTTGTTGACTTTAGAGTTCCGGTTGACTTACAGATTATGGTTTTAGGCTAAATCAATTCCAAAAATTTGGAGGTTTACAGCAGCCTTGAGATGAGTCTATTGTGCACTTAGAGTGGGATATAGATGCAATGCAGTGTCAGATGAATGAGATGTAGCAGCTGTTTAATATACTGATGAGCTACATCCAACCTCATCAAATGCCATCCTATGGGCAGTTCCTTCGTACCCTTAGTTTATACTGCCTATGGATAGCTTTGCTAGTAGCTTTGATATGAGATAAACGAATTTCACTCTAGCATAGTTTACATTAGTAGCACTACATCCACAATCATATTAAGGATTGTACAACGTGCGAATAAGCTATCCAATTGCATGCGAACATCGTTAGATCCATCAACTGGATACCCACCAGCTTTGCACAATTTTGTACCATGGGCAGGAGGGACATCTTTTGATCAATATTCATCATAGCTGCCCCTCTTCAACTCATACCTATTCCGAGGCATAGCTCCACTACCCTACTTTAGTTTGTCTCAGTTTCCTCCTCTATGATCCCATCATTAGTACCTAGCTTAGATGTTTTAGTTATTATTTGACATGACCTGTCACATCTTCATCCACAACATCTTAGATGACTTTGTTGACCAGATTGGCTCGTGACTGACAACATTAGTCTCAAATACACTAGGCATGTTAAGGTTTCCTTTTCTCTATTTCTTGTAAACCCTTGAAATTTTGATTAATTTTAAGCTTAATCTTAGAATTAAAAGTCAACCAGGAACCCTAAAGATCAATAAAAGACTAGAACAAACCCTAAAATTTAGATCCGACATTCCCGTATTCTTTAGCCCTAGAAAATGGAGTTGAAATAATTAGTGATAATAGTTCCTAATTATATAAGGAAGCGTAAAAATATCATATTCGCGAATTTTGAGTGTCTTTCGGACCCGATCAGGATCAGCTCTCAAAAAGCGTGTCCTGAGGCTTGGAATAGTAAAAATATTCCTATAATACTATTAGGACTGAATTAATACAAGGATTTCAAAAATATCAGTTTTGTAATTTTTCAGTAACTAAAAATTATAGATATTGCATTTGTAGGCATATTTTCTTTACTACCAGTTTATTATTAGTCTTGTTTACTATTCATTGTCTTATACTACAAGTCATTATTATTCATCTATTTATACTTTACCTTACAACCTATTCTTATTACGTGTACACCTATTTTCTACTTTTTTCATTTCCAATACACCTTCACATCAACCATGCTTCACATCTTTATTACTTTTCATTACAAAACAACAAAAATAACTCACACTCTCTCTTCTCTTACTAGTAGCCAGTGTCCCTTCTCTCTTCCTCCATCAATTTATTTTTCTTTTTCAATTTATTTTATTATATCTAATTTCCTCTATCTTCAACTATAAATACCCCCTCTCCCTCCACCTCTTTCACACCATCTCTACACATAACAAAACTCTCTCAAATTCACTCTACAACTCTCTCCACAAAATTTTCCTCTACCAAAACTCTCTTTCACCAAATACACACAAATCCTCCTCTATACACAAACCATCTACCATTTCTCACTAACCACATAACCATACATTCGCTATCTTCTTCCTATACCGTAAACACTTTAAATAAAAATCCTATTCCTATTTTATTTACTCATGTCATGTAACTAGTATGACCATGGTGTTGTTTTGAAACCTATATGAGTAGTAAAAATAACAGCATGTTCATGTTTTGTTCTTATACATGAAATTCCAATTTTACTATGTTGTTATTATGCTTATATATATGTTGATTATTAATGATATTATTGTTGTTTTTATGCTCTAATCTAACTCCATATATATTATTAAGTATATGTATATCTATATATTTTTAGAGCCTAATGCTTACTAACTATCTCTAACTTACTATTATTATTGCTTTTTCTTTTTCTCTTTTTAGGACTAGTCTATTCTTAATTATGAGTTGTCTTGATGAAGTTAAGGCTCCCAATACTTGATCAGGTCATCTTGATGAAGCTAAGGTTCCCAATAATTGATATATTAACTTACTTATTATATCTTTCTCATATTTTCATATCCATGATCATGCATGAGTATATTTATGTTGTCTCACAAGGTTTTCTTAAATAAAAAGAGAAAAGGAGACTTCTTTCCAAAGTAAACTTTTGTCATGTGAGAAATGAATTTTCCCATAATGACTTAGGAATTTATCTTAGCAAATCTTTTCCAAAAATCTAGAGGAGTTCATCATAAATTTTTAGTAACCAAAGAGCATGAGAATTTTTAGATGATACATAAAATAGATATATCATACAAACACTTCAAAAACAATAAAGTGAAAAAGTTTTCTTTAAAATTAAAATTTCAAATCCTTGACGCTTTACTAAACTTTTTTAAGGAAGTTTCACCAATACTCTAGAATATCAAGGAATAGACTAGTTTGACAAATTACCAAGAATGTTTCTTTTATAGAAATAAAATGTTCTTAAGAAATAAAATTAGTAAACAACTTAGGAAATCACTTTTAATTAAATGAAATAAACTTTAGGAAAAGTTAAGAAAATGTAAAGTTTGATAAATTTTAACTACTCTCAAATAGTATTTAGAAACTATCCTCTCAACCCCTAAAAATTAAGTTATAAGAAACTTAGAAAGACAAAAATCATTTTTAGAGAAATTTGTAAGACTAAGGAACATAATTAAAAGGAGAAAATAATCACCTAAAATTATTTAAGAAATTTTTCTAACAAGCTAAGTGGAAATTTTCAAAGTTTTGCTTTTCCAATTTCTAGAAAACATTGCTTTTATAAAACCATTATTGAGACAACTTTATTAAATTCATACATATAATATAAGTCAATATATATATATATATATATATTCTAAAGGTTTTTCGAACTATAATAATAGTTATATTGTGGTACAAGTATTTTTGGATAAAGAAAAGTTTGCAAATTTAAGTTTTGAAAACTAGAATTTTCGTGGTAAATCTGTACCCTATGGTTTCGGGACCCAAACGACTTTTTATGATAAAAATAACCTTTGAAATGGATAGATATTTTTGAATAGGTAGAAATCGATATATTATATGCCAAATTTTGCGTTAAAATGAGTAAGTTATGACTATTTTAAGTTAGAATTTCCATCTATACGAATTTTACCGCAACTAGAAAATAGAATTAGAAGCTTTGACTAGAAATTCCATGGAATACTCATTTTGGGTATTTCCTTTGTTTAGGAACCGAGGAGGAGGACATGTACTATCCCGAGGACTTTTTCGACTAAGACAGTATCATCATGGCCGAGTGAGTTTACTTCCCTTATTTTTTATGCTTATGTTTGTGCTTGTAATTTAGTTACACTAGATTTAAGAAAAGATAAAATTGAAGATGCATGTGTTTGTAACACGTTGAAAGAATAGTTAGAATATTGAGCCACAATTTGTTTATAATAAATTGTATGTTTATTAGCATGTTGAAGTGTCTGAAATTGGTTGGTCACTTGCAAGAAACTGAAATTTAATGGCTAGGCTCTAAATAAAAATTGATGTATGCACTTCATGAGTTGAGTCACATTGCATTCGCTATTATACAATTGGTGGGACAAGTGTATGATAGTGTTGGTAGGCGTAACCGGTATATTATGTATGTGGCAAGTAGGAGCCGGTAAAAACTACATAAATTAATGGCTAATAAAAGCTGGTAATAACTACATATTTTTTATGGCGAATAGGAGCTGGTAAGATCTATGAAAATGATTTTTAAAGAAATGATGGCTGTAATGGGCTGGAATACCTAACCTCAAAGGCATAATTCATTCAACATACGATTCCCGAAAAATCATATGTCTTGTATGCTCACGTGCTTATTGCATTCCATTTGCTTGTGTAATAAACTTGGTAGATATTTTGTTTTAAGTGTGAATATTAGGATTATACTCACTAAGCCCGTAAAGCTTACGATCCTATAGATATTTGTATTCACAGGAACATTTATTCTTTTACCCGAGGTCTCATCATGTTCGCATAAGTTTTCTTTTGTGAGCTTTTGAAGGAAATCTACTTGAAGGATTAGACTAGAATTCTTTTAAAATCTTTTGATACAGTATTTATGTTATTGTAAAGACTATTGGTTTTTTCAATCCTTGGAAATTTAGCGGGGTATGCCCTTAAGATTCATGTAATAAACTTTTAATTATTAATATTATGAACTATCTTTATTTTTATATTCTTGTATGTTCAATATTACTCGCTTAGACTACACTTTCCAAAAGCGTCTCCTTTCACCATGTCAGATGCCTTACATGTAATACCGAGACTTTCACGTGGTTAAGGTAGTCATTCTTAAGTCTTGATATTATATGTGGCGGATTACCATGTTTAGGGTATCATTCAGGTGTGTGACAGTTTAAGTTGGCATCAAAGCAACAAGTTTAAAGGAATAAGGTAATAGGAAATGAATTTAGAAAAGAAAATGGTAGATAAGTTAAAAATTAAGTAGACAAAAGCCTAGATCTAAATAAGTTAGACAAGCTTAGAATTTTCTAAAAAGAACTAGTGACCACCCTTATCTTTTATAGCTTACTCTTGGTGAAGTTAGAGCTAAGGCCCAACGCCTGAACATGAGGAGCGACGAGACTCTTGTAGACTATCATTTGAAAGTAAGAAGCTTATGTGAGGAATTTGCCCTAGTAGGACGGCCTAAGTCCACTCGAGAAATGCATAACATATGGAGAAGAGCACTCCGTGACACTATATGAGATTATGTGATTAATGGGTTAAGATCTGATGCCATAAGATGCACTAATTGGATTGATATGAAGGTTATATATGGAATGGAACGGCTCATGTGCTATTATAACCACACTCCTATGCTCCAAGAAGCCACTTTCATTTTTCGGAATGACGGACATCCAGTCTTCCCTAACTTTCGGACTTGGAATTCCATAGGCCTAGTGTATATCTATGCCTATGATGAGATAGCTGACCACACCGATTGGGCCCAAGTGGATGAAGAGACTTATTTCTTTTGGTATGGAGTTTATCGGAAATTGTTAGTGCACCTCAATGACCGCCTCCACCACCATCGCTGAAAAAAGAAAGATGTGAACAAGTCAAATGGGGAGAAGATATGGAAGGAGCCGAGAAAGGAATGGAAAGAGAAGAAGCGAACCAAGGAATGGAACCCGTAGTGCTACAAGCAAATCATGGATGGGATAATGATGTTTCGAACCATCATGAAGTCAACCATGATTCTGGATGGCCTGTCGAACCAACCCCGGATGAGAACATCCAGAATAGAAGCCAATCTCACACTCCCCTACTAAGAGATCAAACCAAGGATGTAATGATGGAAGAATTCGATGGAAGGTGTGCACTGCAAATGGCTTATGATCAAGGACAACCTAGCACGTCAAGGAGTCGACCCTCCAATAAGGGAAAAAGGATGACAGTTCGAAGCTACCTAAGGCAATTCGTATAAAAAGGCCAAGGATGACTCCTAGCCTGTAAACCCCGAATACTCCCATCTTAAGATATGACTCTAAATTAGAAATTATGGGTTGATTTGTAACCTTAAGAGTTAATTAGAAACCCTAGTTTAGATAGATACTCTAAATTTGATCGGTTTTTGGAACTCATAGACTTTATGAAAGGACTTCTTTGACCCAATTGTTTCCAAAAACAAGATTTAGTATTCTGAGTTAATAATTCAGGTTAGGATCAAAGGAAACTTCCAATCCTAAACCCGAATCTTTGTCAAAAAGATAGAATATATGGGGAAAACCTATATATGAATATTAAGTGATTACCTTAGTATTCGATAGAGACCGGGAATTAAAACAAGGTTTAGTAATGAACCTATATTTAGATTGGAACCCTAAAATATGAGAGTTTTAGTTAGTAATAAACTACTTGGATAAGATTTCATAGTGAGTATCCAAAACTAATATATATAACTAGTAAAGCCTATATATTAGTAGTAATATTACGTAAATGACTTAATATGATTTTTAGATAGGAAATTGTGATTTCAGGATAAACGGTTAGGATTATAAATACCCAATAAAAACATAAATTGATGTATAACTTGAGATTTAGACTTCAAATATAAAATCGAACCATACCAATAACCAAATTAGGGTTTCCTAAAGCTCTTGGAGCCTGAAACGAAAATTGACCCGAGAGGCTTTTCAAATTCAAATCACGTGGGATGAATTTTTCTTAGACAATTAGATACGTTTTATTAAAGTTTAAAACTGTACTTTTTGTTAAACTAAACATTTCATTGGATTCATTAAAAATCTTTGTATTTGTATATGTACATATATAAACTAAAATATACCCTAATAGTGTATTAAACTACCCGAAAACTTAACTAAATAACATCTAACTATTATAATATATATAATATATATATCAATTCGGCTTGCTGGAGACGTTTTTATCCAAGATTGAAGGGCTGTGATGTTCTTGAGAGATGTGAGCCGGTTTTTCTTCAAATCATTTGCCAAAAGTCAATCCAACTCCTCTACAAAACAAATGAAATTGTGCCAGATCATCCTTGCCTTAATTACAATCAAACAAGGGAAGCAATGGATATCAAACAAGAGCAATTTGTATCAGATATCACGGAGGAATGCGGCTCAAACTCGCATTCATTATATATATACATAAATGAGTAAACGAACTCGGACGGACAAACAAATGAAATCTAAACTCCCCCAAACTTTCCAGAACCCATATACATATCATTAGGAGTAAAACCAACTTAGGAACAGATTGTTAAACGCCCATAATCATCGAGTTCGAAAATTCGAACAAAATCTGGGAAAAACGCTTAAGAACGAACTTAAGGTGAGTCGATCTTATTCCGTGAGTGTTCTTTCAATTTTAAGGATGTATACTGACTTATAAACATCTTAGGAAGCTAACCAAAACAATTAGGAGCTTCGGGTTCCACTGATAAGCTACAACGAAGGTATTTTTCTTAAACCCTAGCCGAGCTTAATAATTTGAGAACATGAATAGCATGTTGTTTTTAGATTATGATTCTTGGATATATAAGTTTATTAAGTCATTAGGAGTCTTTTGGAACTAAAATCACGATGTTTTAACGTCGGGATTCATCGGAAATGGACATAACTCATCGGAGAAGACGATGAACAGTACTTCCCGATGAGCCCAGGCTCGTTGTACGGGCGTACAATCCCTCATCCAGAACGTTGTACGGGCGTACAATCCCTCATCCAGAACGTTGTACGGGCGTACAACCCTTATACAGCGCTTTGTACGGGCGTACTAGCCCATATACCTCTCAACCAGAGCTTTGCACGGGCGTACTTAACCCCGTGCAGCCCTCTGCTCGCAACTTTGTACGGGCGTACTTATTCCCGTGCAGCCCTCTGCTCGCAACTTTGTACGGGCGTACTTAATACCTTGTTATATTAATATAAAAACTTGAAATTTATTTATTATTTATTTAAATTTAAAAATAAAATTATTTTCTGACTTTATTAAATATAGGATGTTTAGATACTCAATTTATTTTCGAAAATATTATTATTATTATTATTATTATTATTGATAGTATACTTAGTTGTGATACTATTTTTGATAATAATTATTAATGTTTATGAAAAGAGAAAAATAATTTCGAAAATAGTTTAATAAAGTAATAAATCTTTTATTAGTAGATATGTTTTCTTAGTAAAATAAATATATGTATAAACTATGAGTTAGTAAATACTAAGTATATACTAGCATATTTGTATATAAATAGATAACAATGGAAATTTAAATAATCCAAATTTATGAGTATAGGAATTATATACTCTATAAGAAAAATTTATTAAATAATTTAAAAGATAATGGAGAGTACAAGAATCTAGAATTAGAGTTATGTCGAAAGAATTAGCTGAAAATAAAAACAGACCCAACCGACCAATAGGACACATAAATAGCTAATTTGTATAGTTTGGAATAATTATTTATTATTTATCTCAATAGGTGATTCGGGTATTGGAGAGGACCTACCTGAAGATTACTACGATTAAATAGGATGGGCAGGTGAGTGACTCAGTCTTATTACATTGGTTGTGTTTGTACTATAGTGAACCTTAAATAAAAGATAATGAAATTGGTGATCTGTTTTGTGAAGTGTGTATTGTATTCCATTGATTGCCATGTCACTCTAAATAAGTGATAACAAATTGCGTGTATCTTGATAATGTGTGTAGTATTAATTGAGTGTCTGTATTGCTTGATCACCCTAAATTGACTAAAAACTACTGGTACCATAATGTAAATAAATCATGCATTACATACTATGCATAAAAAGCATTGAGTAAGTGGTAGCCTACTACGTGTTAGTTCTCGGATCTCTGGTAAGGCTTGAATTATCTAGGCCAGAGGGCTAGTAGTTAATTGCAAGATTACTTTTGTTCTGTTAGTACCATAAGAACTACATGGTAAACGAAGGACGCCGCTTATGGTATTACGTGAGAATAACTAACACTTAGTGGAGTTTCTAAAGCTAAACAGGAAATAAATAATGAAACATGATAAGTATAAAGAGATAACTAAATTGAGATTGTTATTTCCTGAAAGCTTAAGTCTCTCCTGGGTAGGTGGACCATAGATTGGATCCTTCAACCCCGATGGGAGGGCGTAAATCTTCATCCTGTTTGGATTCCGGGTTATCCAAGCTTGTAATGTTCATTTGTGTGATTGCTGCATTCATATGATTGTTAATAACTTGTATGCTATGTGTAATAAGTTCTGGTTATTCACTGAGCTCGTGTTTTAGCTCACACTCCCACAGTCCTTTCAGGTTCACTCTGCGACCGTGGCTCATTACTAGCAGGAGCATGGTCCCGGTAAGAGAATAGAAGCCAGAAGTTTAAAGTTTAGTATAGAATTAGAATATCTATATCTGTAATAGCTTATGGTGCATGTAATGTGCATTAGAATCATCAGTTAAGGTTGTAAGGAATTCTGAAGCATATGATCTGTAATATAGTAGTTTGTAATAGTTGTTTACTAATTTACATCTTATATATGTTTGTTTATTCCATCCAAGCAACTAAAAGATCCTGTTTTTGAAAATCATGTCATTCCTAGAAGGTAATCTAATAATGTTAATCGAGTGGTTCTTGATTATTATTATTAGAATACCCTCGGGGCGTGACAGATTTAAGTTGGTATCAGAGCATGGTTGCTGGTATAGGAAAAACAAATATATGTAAGAAGTTGAATTAGTAAATGTGCAGTTAAAATACCAATTTAGATCCAAGTAGAACCATGTGAGTTAGGGATAGTTATTAGTAGAATTAGATGCACAATTAGGAATAAAATCTGTGTGATTACTAATCATACAAATTTTATGTGCAGTCCAATCCCGCAGTTTGTCATATTAAATGGCAAATCTTTAGCATGATGGAGGAGGAAACCCTTACAGATTATAGGCGCCGACTCCGAGTCTTAGTAGAAGATTTGGCATTGTCTGGCATTACAAAGACCCTGGATGAAATTTTCAGCACTTGGAAGAAAGGTTTACAACCCATGTTGAAGACTTGGTTGTTTTTAGTAGAAAGAGCTTTTCCAGATAATGGCACAGCAGTAGAAACCTCTACAGGTTTGAGAGATTGATCATCCAGAAGGGGGAGGCATAGAGATTGATAATATAGCCTTCATTGTGTCAGCCCGATCAGTGAGACCTGATCTTCCAGACTTTAGGATCTGGATTCCTATTGGAGGTGATTGGGTATATGCACATGATATCAGGTATGATCATGCCTTAGTCCGGGAGGATACTGCTCCTGATGATGAGAGGATGCTGACACATGTGATCAGAAGTCATCTTTCTAGAAGTGTTTTGACAAACAGGCCCCCTATCATACCAGAAGATGAAGGTGAGACTCAGTCCATTAGGAGATCAGCTAATAAAAGAAGACAAGCAGCTATGCAGACCACAGTGGTTATGCAAAGTGTGACTACAGCTATGATAGATGAAAAAGAAGGTAAAAAGAGAAGGAAGGAAGCAGAAAAATTTGTCTCCAATTATAATTATGCTCATTGGACTGGGACTGCTCATGGGGGGTGGATTGAGGAAGATGTGACACCTTCTGATGTTATGAGGAGACCTGCTACTAAAGGTATCCGATGATGGATACCAATCTGACTTTAGCACCACCAGGGAGTAAAGAGGATGAGAGTGATGATAGTAGTTCAGAGGAGGAGGATCACTATCCACAGTTGGGCCCTCGGGACAAGGGCAAGGGACCTCTGTACCCTAGCCCATAGAGTAGCCTTGATATATGCCTTGATAGACTATATACTAATGTACTGTTTTGAGGAACTTATTGTTATAAATATGTAGTATGAAGCATGATAACCTTGAAGTAGTTGTGAGGAAAATAGAACTAGTGTTAGTGCAAATTTTGGATTGTATATAAAGCACTAACTATATAATATCATGTGTGTTTTGATTATGAATATGGATGTGAAATATGTATGATTACTTGTAATCTTTCTCGAGTTGAGTTTTGAAATTAATTCAAGTACTATGTTTTATGATACTAGAATGCCAAGAGGAAGAGGCAGGGGTAGAAATGCAAGGATATTTGAAAATTCCCAACAAATGCTCCTCCACCACCTCAAAATCACTAGAGGATGTGTTGAAAAACCTGCAACAACAAAATGGTTAATTTACAAGCTCTACAAAATATGCGAGCTACACATGCGGTACCTCCAACTGGAGTACCAGAAGCTCCTCCTGTGAACACTGGGAGGAATGAAAGATATACTACACCTGCTCAATTTCAAGAAAATGGACCGGTAAATCCAAATGAATCGGCGGCTGAGGTACAAGGACCAATAAGATATGAACCAGAATTACCGCCCACCACCATTGCGTCCTCAAAGAAATGTGTTGCCTGAATTCATCAAATGCAATCGGTACTTCGAAGGATTTCCCGGTAAGCCAGAGGAAGCTGAAGACTGGCTAGCCCAAATTGAACGATCTCTTGATGTATTCCAGGTACCGGAAGCTTTAAGGGTACCGTATGGAACTTATTTGCTTCGGCTGAGAGCGAGATTATGGTGGAACTCTAAACAAAGGATATTGCCTCAACCCATCAGTTGGGAAACGTTTAAACAGGAATTTCTAAAGGAATATTTTCCCAGCAGTTTAAAAGCAAAGTACAGTACTGACCTGATGAATCTAACACAAGGCAGTAAGACAATTGATGAGTATGAGCACGAATTCAATCGGTTGCTCCAATTTGCACCAGATGCTTATAGAGATAGCGATGAATTAAAGAGGCAAACTTTCATGGCAGGATTAGAACCCAATTTTCAAAGGAGATTAGCCGAGTTTGAAATTTCCAACTTTGCAGCCATGATTGAAAGCCAGAACCATTGAACGTGCCAAGAATATGAAGTTGAAAGATATAGAAAACGGGATTGACATTTGGTAAAAGAGCGTTTGAGGAAGCAGGGACAAGTTTTGTTCCTAAGAAAAAGAGATTCTTTAAACCTATGGGAAATGTGAAAAATAGGAATGTTGAAAATGTTTCGTGCTGGAAATGCAAGGGAGCTCATTACCCGAGGAACTGTCCACATCTACAACAAAAATGTTATTACTGTGGTGAAAGTGGACATATGGTCTTCGCATGCCCAAAGAAAAGTAGTGCAACTTGTTTCATTTGTAAGAAGATTGGACATATATCAACTCATTGTCCACAACGAGTGAATGCAGTTGCTGGATCTTCCAATCCTAAAGGCATTGCCAATACAACTGGACCTAAGAATGGAAATGCTAGCATAGCAAAGCCATGACAGCAGCAAGGGTATATGCTATGCAAGGAACCCCAATTGAGGAAGGAGAAATAGAAGAGGAGGATGGAGAAAATGTGTGGGATGAAGCTGATCCAGACGATTACAGTCTCATTGCAGGTACTTAATTGATAATTAATTGTTTATTTAAGTAGTTTAGTCGGTATAACCCTACTTGGATAAACAAACATTCTGTAGAGAATAATAACCTATGTTTAATAATTAGGAACAATCCAATTGAATGGTCAACCTGCTTATGCTTTATTTGATACGGGAGCAACACATTCTTTTATCAATACTGGATTAGCAAGGAGATTGGATATCCCATCGAGACCATGACTAAGGAACTAGGAGTTACTACACCCACGGAGATTTAGTGATGGCTCGTGAAACTATGAAGGGATATCCATTAGAAATTGGGGGACAGAAATCCTTTGCTAACTTAATTGGTGGACATCCAAAAATATGATGTTATCTTAGGTATGACATGGCTGACTGCTGTAAAAGCAAAAGTCGATTGTCGTCTTAAGACAATATCTTTTATGAATGACCAAGGAGAAAGAAAAGAGTTTAAAGGGGAAGTCCTCAAGAAAGTCGAAGGGCGAATGATGACCATAGAGGTGAAAATGAAATAGATATGGAATCAAGCGGGGATAATCATGGAACGATTGAGGATGAATCCAAGAAGATAGATGTTCATACTATCAGAACAGTATGCGACTATCCAGAAGTATTTCCTGATGAATTACCAGGATTACCCCCACATAGAGAAGTGGAGTTTTCAATTGAATTGATACCTGGAACAGAACCGGTATCAAAAGCTCCATATCGCATGGCACCAGTAGAATTGAAGGAACTAAAGGTGCAATTACAAGAATTGATGGATAAAGGATTTATCAGACCAAGTGTGTCACCATGGGGAGCACCGGTTGTTTGTCAAGAAGAAAGACGGTTCCATGAGACTCTGTATTGATTACAGAGAATTAAACCGAGTAACTATTAAGAACAGATATCCTTTGCCCCGAATTGACGATCTTTTCGATCAATTAAAGGGAGCAAAGGTGTTTTCTCGAATTGATTTGAAATCTGGTTATCATCAAATCCGAATCAAGGCAGAAGATATACCAAAAACGGCATTCCGACTAGGTATGGTCTATGAATTCCTAGTTATGCCATTTGGATTGACAAATGCACCTGCTGTTTTCATGGACTTGATGAATCGCGTTTTCAAACCTTTATTGGATGTTTGTGTGATTGTCTTCATAGATGACATACTAATATACTCGGTTACAAGGAACAACATGATGAACATTTAAGAACCGTATTGCAGATACTACAAAGCAATCAGCTTTATGCCAAGTTGTCCAAATGTGAGTTTTGGCTCAAAAGTATATCCTTTCTAGGACATATTGTGTCAGGAGATGGAATTTCGTTGATCCTGCTAAGATTAAGGCTATTGTGGAATGGAAAAGACCTGGAACTGTTACCGAGATAAGAAGCTTCTTAGGATTGGCAGGATATTATCGGAAATTCGTACAAGATTTCTCAAGAATTGCACGACCACTGACGCAATTGACCAAAAAGAATGAAAAGTTTGTATGGAATGAGAAACGTGAATGGAGTTTCCAGGAGTTGAAAAAGAGACTGGTTTCTGCACCAATACTAGTTCTGCCCAATGACCAGGATCCTTACACTATTTATAGTGATGCATCCAGAATGGTTTGGGATGTGTATTAATGCAGAATGGAAAGTGATAGCCTATGCTTCTAGACAGTTAAAACCACATGAGATGAATTACCCTACTCATGATCTAGAATTAGCGGCTATCGTCTTTGCACTCAATATTTGGCGTCATTATTTGTACGGGCAGAAGTGTGAAATATACACAGATCATCAGAGCTTAAAATATATATTCACCCAGAAGGAATTGAACATGAGGCAACGTAGATGGTTGGAGTTAATCAAAGACTATGATTTAACTATCAATACCATCCTGGCAAGGTAACGGTAGCCGATGCTTTGAGCCGTAAAAATTATGGAGAAGTAGCCTCAATGTTGACAGAACAGAAAGAGCTCATTAGGGAATTTGAAAATTTAAAGTGGAATTTTCAATACAAGGTCTGAACGCAGAACTGAGCAGTTAACCTTGGAACCCACTTTACTACAACGAATAAAAGAGGCTCAAGGAAGGGATGAAGAATTGCAGACAATCATCAAAAGAACATCCCAAGGGAAATACAAGGATTTTCAAATAGATGAAAATGGAGTATTAAAGATGAATAAAGATTGTGTGTACCCCATGAAAGTTTGAGGAAAGAATAATGAATGAAGCACACTATTCTGGATATACCATCCACCAGGCGAAACTAAGACCTACCAAGAGCTGAGAGTGCATATTGGTGGAACGGGATGAAAAATGATTGCTCAATTCGTAGCCAGATGTGAAATGTCAGAGGGTAAAAGCGGAACATCAAAAACCAGGAGGATTGTTGAAACCATTGTCTATTCCAGAATGGAAATGGGATCAAATATCTATGGATTTTGTGTGTTCGTTACCTAAGACAAGTGCAGGTTATGATGCTATTTGGGTTATTGTGGATAGACTCACTAAATCAGCCCATTTCTTGCCAATCAATATGACCTATCCTTTGGAAAAGTTGGCCCGGTTATATTTAAAGGAAATTGTGAGATTACATGGGATACCAGCTAATATAGTGTCAGATCGAGATCCACGGTTTGTTTCAAGATTCTGGCAAGGATTACAAAAAGCATTGGGAACTCAGTTGAGGTTTAGTACGGCCTATCATCCCCAGACCGATGGACAACAGAAAGAACAATTCAGACAATGGAAGATGTTGAGATCATGTATCTTGGAATTTAAAGGAAATTGGGATCAACATTTGCCACTAGTGGAATTTGCATACAATAATAGCTACCATTCAAGTATAGGGATGCCACCTTATGAAGCTTTGTATGGTAGAAGTGTCGATCTCCATTATTCTGGGATAATGGAAAGAGTACTAGTTGGACCCGAACTGATTCAAGAAACAATCAACAAGGTTTCAGTGATAAAACGAAGGATGAAAGAAGCCCAGATAGACAGAAGAGCTGGGCAGATTTGAAAGACGGGAACTAGAATTTAAGGAGGGAACATGTTTACCTGAAAGTAAGCCCAATAAAAAGTCTTCGCCATAGACAAGTAAAAGGAAAGCTAAGTCCGAGATACGTAGGGCCATTTGAAATACTGGAACGAGTGGGAAATCTAGCGTATCGTCTTGCTTTGCCACCCAAACTATCTGGTATACACAATGTTTTTCATGTGTCGGTACTAAGAAGTATGTACCAAATCCAGATAAGATTGTGAGCTGGAACCAATTGATCTGAAAGAGAACTTGACTTATGAAAAGCACCCTATCCGAATCCTAGACAAGAAGGTTCAAGTTCTCAGAAATAAAGAAATCCACTACGTCAAAGTGCTATGGGATCCTTGGACTGAAGAAGTAACTTGGGAGTTGGAAGAGGAAATCAAGAAGAATTATCCACAGCTGTTCGAAAATCCAGGTACGCTCTCAAGCTTTGAGGACAAAGCTTATTTTAAGGGGGGGAGAAAATGTAAACCCCGAATACTTCCATCATAAGATATGACCCTAAATTAGAAATTATGAAGTCGACTAGTAACCTTAAGAGTTAATTAGAAACCCTAGTTTAGATAGATACTCTAAATTTGATCGGTTTGGAACTCATAGACTTTATAAAAGGAATTCTTGAACCTCAAGTGATTCCAAAAACAAGATTTAGTATTCCGAGTTAATAATTCAAATCTTGATCAAAGGAAACTTCCAATCCTAAACCCGAATCTTTGTCAAACAGATGGGATATATAGGAAAACCTAAATATGAATATTAAGTGATTACCTTAATATTGATAGAGACCGGGAATTAAAACAAGGTTTAGTAATGAACCTATATTTAGATTGGAACCCTAAAATTTGAGAGTTTTAGTCAGTAATAAATTACTTTGATAAGATTTCATAGTGAGTATCCAAATCTAATATATATAACTAGTATAGCCTATATATTAGTAGTAATATTACATAAATTACTTGATAGGGTTTTAGTTAGGAAATTGTGATTTCAGGATAAACGGTTAGGATTATAAATACCCAATAAAAACATAAATTGATGTATAACTTGAGATTTAGACTTCAAATATAAAATCGAGTCATACCAATAACCAAATTAGGGTTTTCTAAAGCCCTTGGAGCCTGAAACGAAAATTGACCCGAAAGGCTTTTCAAATTCAAATCGCGTGGGATGAATTTTCTTAGACAATTAGATACGTGTTAATTAAAGTTTAAAATTTGTACTTTTTGTTAAACTAAACACTTCTTTGGATTCATTAAAAATCTTTGTATATGTATATGTACTTATATAAGTTAAAATATACCCTAATAGTGTATTAAACTACCCGAAAACCTAATTAAACAATATTTAACTATTATATAATATATATATATATATATCAATTCGGCTTGCTGGAGACGTTTTTATCCAAGATTGAAGGGCTGTGATGTCCTTGAGAGATGTGAGCCGGTTTTTCTTCAAATCATTTGCCAAAAGTCAATCCAACTCCTCTACAAAACAAATGAAATTGTGCCAGATCATCCTTGCCTTAATTACAATCAAACAAGGGAAGCAATGGATATCAAACAAGAGCAATTTGTATCAGATATCACGGAGGAATGCGGCTCAAACTCGCATTCTTTATATATACACATAAATGAGTAAACGAAGTCGGACGGACAAACAAATGAAATCCAAACTCCTCCAAACTTTCCAGAACCCATATACATATCATTAGGAGTGGAACCAACTTAGGAACAGATTGTTAAACGCCCATAATCATCGAGTTCGAAAATTCGAACAAAATCTGGGAAAAACGCTTAAGAACGAGCTTAAGGTGAGTCGATCTTATTCCGTGAGTGTTCTTTCAATTTTAAGGATGTATACTGATTTATAAACATCTTAGGAAGCTAACCAAGGTAGCTAGAAGCTTCGAATCTCATCGGAACGCCACAACGAAGGTATTTTTCCTAAACCCTAGCCGAGCTTGATGATTTGAGAACATGAATAGCATGTTGTTTTTAGATTATGATTCTTGGATATATAAGTTTATTAAGTCATTAGGAGTCTTTTGGAACTAAAATCACGATGTTTTGACGTCGGGATTCGTCGGAAATGGACATAACTCATCGGAGAAGACGATGAACAGTACTTCCCGATGAGCCCAGGCTCGTTGTACGGGCGTACAACCCCTCATCCAGAACGTTGTACGGGCGTACAACCCTTATACAGCGCTTTGTACGGGCGTACTAGCCCATATACCTCTCAACCAGAGCTTTGCACGGGCGTACTTAACCCCGTGCAGCCCTCTGCTCGCAACTTTGTACGGGCGTACTTATTCCCGTGCAGCCCTCTGCCAAGCAACCTTGTACGGGCGTACTTAATACCTTGTCATATTAATATAAAAACTCGAACTTTATTTATTATTTATTTAAATTTAAAAATAAAATTATTTTCTGACTTTATTAAATATAGGATGTTTAGATACTCAATTTATTTTCGAAAATTATTATTATTATTATTATTATTATTATTATTATTGATAGTATACTTAGTTGAGATACTATTTTTGATAATAATTATTAATGTTTATGAAAAGAGAAAAATAATTTCGAAAATAGTTCTAATAAAGTAAATAAACTCTTTTATTAGTAGATATGTTGTCTTAGTAAAATAAATATATGTATAAACTATGAGTTAGTAAATACTAAGTTTATACTAGCATATTTGTATATAAATAGGTAACAATGGAAATTTAAATAATCCAAATTTATGAGTATAGGAATATATATACTCTATAAGAAAAATTTATTAAATAATTTAAAAGATAATGGAGAGTACAAGAATCTAGAAATTAGAGTTATGTCGAAAGAATTAGCTGAAAATAAAACAGAAACCCAACCGACCAATAGGACACATAAATAGCTAATTTGTATAGTTTGGAATTTAATAATTATATTATTATTTACCTCAATAGGTGATTCGGGTATTGGAGAGGACCTACCTGAAGATTACTACGATTAAATAGGATGGGCAGGTGAGTGACTCAGTCTTATTACATTGATTGTGTTTGTACTAATAGTGGACTATAAATGAAAAGATAATGAATATTGGTGATCTGTTTGAAATAGGAATGTTGTGTATTGTATTCCATTGATTGCCATGTCACTCTAAATAAGTGATAATACAATTGCGTGTATCTTGATAATGTGTGTAGTATGTAATTGAATGTCTGAATTGCTTGATCACCCTCAAATTGACTAAAAACTATGGTACCATAATGTAAATAAATCATGCATTACATACTATGCATAAAAAGCATTGAGTAAGTGGTAGCCTACTACGTGTTAGTTCTCGGATCTCTGGTTAAGGCTTGAATTATCTAGGCCAGAGGGCTAGTAGTTAATTGCAAGATTACCTTTGTTCTGTTAGTACCATAAGAACTACATGGTAAACGAAGGACGCCGCTTTATGGTATTACGTGAGGATAACTAACACTTAGTGGAGTTTCTAAAGCTAAACAGGAAATAAATCATGAAACATGATAAGTATAAAGAGATAACTAAATTGAGATTGTTATTTCCTGAAAGCTTAAGTCTCTCTGGGTAGGTGGACATAGATTGGATCCTTCAACCCCGATGGGAGGGCGTAAATCTTCATCCTGTTTGGATTCGGGTTATCCAAGCTTGTAATGTTCATTTGTGTGATTGCTGCATTCATATGATTGTTAAACAACTTGTATGCTTTGTGTAATAAGTTCTGGTTATTTACTGAGCTCGTGTTTTAGCTCACACTCCCACAGTCCTTTCAGGTTCACTCTGCGACCGTGGCTCATTACTAGCAGGAGCATGGTCCGGTAAGGAAATAGAAGCCAGAAGTTTAAAGTTTAGTATAGAATTAGAATATCTACATCTGTAATAATCTTATGGTGCATGTAATGTGCATTAGAATCATCAGTTCAGGTTGTAAGGAATTCTGAAGCGTATGATCTGTAATATAGTAGTTTGTGATAGTTGTTTACTAATTAACTTCTTATATATGTTTGTTTATTCCATCCAAGCAACTAAAAGATCCTGTTTTTGAAAATCATGTCATTCCTAGAAGGTAGTCTAATAATGTTAATCGAGTGGTTCTTGATTATTATTATTAGAGTACCCTCGGGGCGTGACAATATCAAAGGATAAATGGCTTTTATTAGCTCCATGTTAGGTGCACAACCACTTTCCAAGACAATTGTAAATATTTCTTTTTTCCTTCGATAAATATATCAAAATTCAAAAGAGATAGGAGGACAAGTGGAGAAGTTTTTTAACCCAATTTTTTATGATAATTAAGAACTTGCCTTTTGAGATTTATTAAGGCTATATGAAAACTTTACACTTTGTTTAGCATGATGGAATGAAATAGGATGGAAAGATTGTAGAAGGAAAGAAGATGGGGGAAATGAATTAATAGGGAATTTAAATCCTTTCATGTGTTTGGATAATTAGGGGAAGAAAATAAAATGGAATCTTCATTATTATAAAACACAAAATACGATGAATGGTAAATTACTTATATACCCTTGAAAGATAATAGGTGATTTAAAAAGAAAGGGTATAAGAGTAATTTTTTAAAAAAATTCATTCTTTCCATTTTTGAGGGCTTAAAAAAATGGTAAGACCTAGGAAAATATTATATCCATTTTTTCTCTCCTTCTCTTTCCTCTTAAAATAAATAAGGGAATAAAATCCAATCCCCTATCTCTCCCCTCCTCAATCATTCCCCTTAATTCCCCTCCTATATCAAACTAGTATTAAAAAGCTATCATTTTTCATAAATTTTGTCAAATATTGAAATAATTAATGAATAATAAATAAATAAACTATGAGCATGTTCAATAGAGATCATTGCACAATTCTATTATAATATATATAATTTTGAAAGCTTTTCTTGTGTGTAACTTTTCATTAATACCTTTTTTCCTAATTTGGTTCATATGTGCACATTCTTTTCATGTTATATTTCATAAAATATTACTTCTTTTCATATACACCTTTTAATAATATGATTTTAGAAGTCTTTTATTTTACGCTTCATTTTAGTATTAATACCTTTTTTTTGTCAAATTCATATATACTTTTTCAATATTATTGCCATTTTATATTTCTGAGAATATTAATATTTCATTTTCATTAATTCAGTACCATTTCATAAAAAGAATCCTATAGTGTTGAAATAATAAAAAAATTTAAGTAAACAAACAATGGAAAAGTATATTTTCATTTTATAAAATAGAGGTCGTTGACACGATTTTATATGTTAAGGTTAAGGATTTTTTTTTTTTTTAACATTCATCACTATTGTCATAACTCATAAGGTCTTAAATTTCACAGAATAATAGCTCTTAAAATAGTACTAAAAAATATACATAGTTATATATTTATTTTATTTACTTTTGAAAATAATAATGAAGTCATTGAAGATATTTCTTTTCTCATAATTAAAAGTAAACCTTCAATAATGTTATTTAAAATTTCCAATATTAATTGTAAGTTGCTTCCTTGAGAAAGAAGGGCAGAACAAATACTTTATCAATGACATAGCTAACAGACAATACACATTAGCACTCTGTGGGCAGAGAAAAAAACAAAAGAAAAGAGAGACGAAAAAGGAAAAAAGGATAATGATTCCTTGGTAATTGTTTAATAAAATAACTATTATTATTTTATTATATAATTTTATTCCTACGATTTTTTAAATCAGAAAAAAATTCAGTTTATAATATATTTTGTTGTGCGCAACCCTTTTCCAAGATAACTTTACTTGTAATTTCTTTTATATGAATAAGTGCATCAATAAAGAAAAAAGAGTAATTACACAGACACCATGAATACTTTAAAAATTGCATATACCCCAACTTTTCTAAAAATCGGCACTTGCACTCTCCGAAAAGCTAAGTTGGCAAATAAAATAAAAATTCATTTAATTCAATACTGATGCGTCATTTAATATAATAATTTTTTACTTTTAAAAAAATATCTGAAATAAATCTAAAAATTATTATTATTATTATATTAGTATTATTATTATATATGCACTTCCACGACTAGTGTTACCAAAGATTGCCCCGGTGAATGGAGGAGACGGAGTCTATAGTTATTCCAAAAACTCTTCTATACAGGTACCTTTTTGCACATTTTTAGATCCTTGGAAACTTTGAATCTATGTAGATTATCCTTTTTGTTGTTTTTCACCTCTTTTCTATTTTTTATTTCTTTCATTCCCTTATCCTTGTCTGTTTTGTAATTGAACCGTTTTTTTATCGATTTCGATTTCATAGGTGATGTTTGGAAATTTTGTTTTTTTTTTTTTTATATCTTATTATAATCAACCATGATTGATTCGGAAAAATTTATATACCTTAAGCAAAAAATGTTTTAAAAAATGTATTTTATTTATCAGAATTATCCTCTTTTATTCCAAAACCTAAATAAAAGTAATGAGTAAATGTAATTAATCTTATTAGGATTTATTAGTTAAGTAATTTTGCAATAAAAATATTTTCGTGATTATATTTCCATCCTTTTAGTCTTTTATTTGGAAAAAGTACTATTTGAAAGTGATACTAAAATAATACTAAGTAAATGAAAAAAGATGGACCAATATAGGAACTCCAGTAGGAATCGTCTGTTTTGGCATGATATCCCCTGTGCTTTTTCGCTTTTTAGCCTTGTATTTTATAATTTGGAATAGAATAACTAGCTTAAGGTTGTGTTGCAGAGAAAAGGCTTTGATGTTGCCAGCATTATCTTCAGTGACACAATAGCTAATAAGCTTGATTTGCAGCAGCTCCTCTCACATTCAAAGACATTTATGATTGCTGATTTAGGTTGTTCTGTTGAAGCAAACACGTTTGTCATTGTTCAAACTACTGTGTCAGCTATTAAGTTCAAAGGTCAATATGAGGGAATCGAATCACATCCAAAGACATTTAAAATAATTATTATTTTTTATAGTTTATTTGAAATCTCATGAACACAAATAATAATTTCTATATCTCACAAAAGAATTGATATTCCTCATTTTACTATAATAATAATTCCATAAAATAATTATTTCAACAACTAAACACAAGAATAGTTTTGTCAGGAAAAAATGGCTATTTTATTCTACCCCATCAAGTGAACTAAAAATACTTTGATATAGATTATCTTTTTCTTTCTTCGCTCTTTTTCATTAGAATTTAAGTTGTTTCTTTTATTTCTTTTCTCGCAAAAATGAATTTTATTCAATAGGAACAAATTACATCAATCAAAATGATCGATATTGGAAAAAAATTAGAAAAAGAGTTGGGGGATGCAAAAACCCAAACCACATGAACTGGCATAATTCTTCTACAGTCAATGTGTCCCATATAGAGGATATAATAGCTTCTCCTAAAAGAGTAAAATACATGCAATTGTTGAGTGAAAACAAATCACATAAGAGGAATAACATAATCTAATATGAGAGATGGAAATAGTGAAAAATTTTAAAAATTGTAAAAAAATACACATAAAAAAAGGATTTGCTTTTTCTAAATTGATAAAGCACTATCTTCTCAATCTCTACAATCTTCAAAATGAAGCATATATGTAAATATAAACTTCTCATATTGATAATGGACATGTAATATAGATGGGTTGCATCTAAAAGAGAATTTAAAAGGAGCAGTAGGACAACCTAGTCACTTCTCGATGTTTTGCAAACAAAGCATTAGCGAAACTTGTGACCTAGAGGAAAACATGTGACCCTAATGTTGTTTATCGTTCATAATTTGTGATATTGGTTTCAATAATTATTAAATGGTTTTCAACCAAAATCTAAATTGGATTTGATTTAGATTTTAACTTACAATCACGGTTTCAGCCTTGGAAAAAGAAAGGTTTCAAATATCCCAAAATTTTGTAGACTTCATTGCACTACTTTGGCCTCATAATCCCTTTTAATATGGACCTACATGATAATATTAAGAACAATAGATTATGTTATGATCAAGGTGCACTTTTTCCCCTACCATAGTGGAGGTGTTGGTTAATTACCCTAGATTATGATGGAGGTCTTTTTCACAAAAAACAATTAATTAAAATAGTACAAATCTTAACACTATAATGGAAGTGCAAAACCGATAGACAAATACTCTAATAATGTGTTTTTATTAGCTTCACGGGAAAATTATACGATCTCATGATGGTTACAATGAAATTGATCCTATCACATCATTAAACGGTCTAAATCTTTTCCAATCATAGTATTCTCATGATTATCACGCGCACAACATTTTCCCAAGGTAACTTTTAAATAATTTCTTTTTATACTAATAAGTGCATCAACGAAGAAACAAGAGGACAAGTCACACACACATGGGAGAAGATTGGTGGAGAGTGTAGGGTTATGTAGAGTATTCTTATGGCCATTTTTTTGTTGACTTATGATATCTAGGTTTTGATTCATGTATACCGTATACACTTAGGCAGAGAATTTGCCTAGAGAAATACAAATTGTGGCATCATAGGGTTGCTTCTAATAATGTCAAAGATAACAATAGTTTTAAATGTACACTAGATAGAGGAGGATTGGTGTAAAAATTATCCTTTATTTCTCTCGTTATCTTCATTTCATTTGTATGACCAAATAAATAAAAGAAAACATTGGAATACGTTCCGAATATTTCCTCATTGGATTTTTTTCTTTTTTTTTTTAATTATGTTCCTACCTCAATAGGAGATATTTTTTTAAATGACTTTGTTTAATTGTACAACAGAACTATGATTGTGTGTGTGTGTGTATTCATTACATAAAAGTGTAATATAACAGGACCTTTCTTAGTGAAAATTGACCAAAAATGTCTAGTACACAGATTGCCCCCAACCCCAATGAATGGAGGAGATGGAGTCTACAGTTATTCCAAAAACTCTTCTATGCAGGTACATTTTAGATCCTTGAAAACTTTAAATCTCGATAGCTTTTTTTTTTTTTTTTTTTTTTGTGCTTCTATTTTCCTCTTTTTATACCTTTTTATCTTGATTGTTATCTTATCTTTTATCTATTTTATGTCCAAAGTATTTTTGATCTATTTCAATTTCAAAATTACATATCTATCAAATCACATAAGGTTAGACCAAGCATCATTGATTATGACATGGAATCTTTTATCTTGAGTATGCTTAGGCTTGTACTTTATAATATGGAGTAACTAGCTTAAGGTTGTGCTGCAGAGAAAAGGCTTAGATGTTGCCAGCATTATGGTCAATGAGGCAATA
Source organism: Combretum micranthum (assembly GCA_024138025.1). Classification (NCBI taxonomy): domain Eukaryota; kingdom Viridiplantae; phylum Streptophyta; class Magnoliopsida; order Myrtales; family Combretaceae; genus Combretum; species Combretum micranthum. Next base: position 324,764 of record JAMXBD010000800.1, on the reverse strand, counting down.
GCCAATCAACTTGATTTGCAGGCTCATCTCACATTCAAAGACATTTAAGATTGCAGATTTAGGTTGTTCTGTTGGAGCAAACACGTTTTTCATTGCTCAAACTATTGTGCCAGCGGCTAAGTCGAAATGCCAATCTAATGGAGTTGAATCAAAACTTTTTGAATTTCAAGTTTTTCTAAACGACCAAGTTTCCAATGATTGGAAATGTGCACTCATCCTATTCACTTCATTGGCTGTCGAGAGTGCCAGAGGAACTACTAGATAGAGCTTCTCCAGCATGGAACAAGGGGAAAATCTATTATACTAACGCACCAAAGTATGTTAGGGAGGCTTACAGTAGGCAATTTGCTAAGGATATGGCAGCATTTTTGGATGCCAGAGCAGAAGAAGTTGTCCCTGGTGGGCTCATGGTCCTTCTCATTCCTGGTGAAGGTCACGATGGCAAATGTGCCAACACACTATTCACCATTTTAGAATCTGCTTGTGAGAATCTTGTTAGCATGGTATGTTCTTCAATGTTGATGATTCATTATATTTTGATGGGAAGATTGGTAAATTATAACTATACTGTATTTAATACACTTATGCTTTTACATCAGAATGTGGGTTGTCTAAAATTGATCATATAATCAAAATAGGAGGTCACGAGTGCAAATCCATGAGCACCATTTTCACACTTGTTAGTAAATGACACACTTGATGTGTTTCGATTAAACTTTTAGCCTATAGATGAAGGGATGTTAACCAATCCACAAAAGAGTATTAGATCTATTAGGCTTGCACTTTTAGATCAACTGGTTGTAAAGTTAGACTTGACAACGACTACATTGGAATTCATTAGCAACCCTTAACGATTACAACTGGCATTTTGTCGTGTTACATTAACTAACATGATATTTATGTATGACCTTTTAAAGGGTTTGGTTGAAGAGGAGAAACTGGACACTTTCAACTTACCAATGTACATGCCACCTATTCATGAACTCGAGTTCTTGATCAACAGTAATGGACACTTTTGCATTGAGAAACTGGAACAATTGGAGCATCCAAAGAGCGAGACAGCAAGCGTTGATGCAATGGCCATGCACTTAAGAGCTGGTGGGGAAGGGATCCTTAATCCACACTTTGGAAGTGAGATTGTTAATTAGCTGTTTGAAGAATTCAAGAAGAAACTTGCAGAATTTGGTGTACTCTCAAACGTCGATAGCAAAGCTACAGGTGAATTGTTTGTACTCCTAAAGCGCAAGAAGGATTAATATAATTAATGCGGCTTTCAAAAGAGTTGCCGTGACAGACAAAATGGTAATTTAAGAATAAAGAAACAGTTGGTTATGTGACATTTGTTCGTTTCGTTGCTTTTCTGGTCTAGATTTCAAAGATGTGTATCATTTTTATGTTGACAGAAAATGAATAAATCTACATTTGATATATGATTCAGACTTTTAGATCCGATGGTTATAGATTTCTTGTCCGAGAGGGAGTTTAAACCCCTATGTAAATTGGTTTTCAAAAGGCCGTGCTCCTTTTTTGTGTTATTCTGCTGTTATGATATTAAGAGGTATTCGAAAGATTTAGCAGAAATGGTGTGAAGTGAATGACAGCAAGATCTAGAAGCTCAGAATTCCGAGCCGATTTTGCTGTTTATTGCCTGTAATTTGTGATTTTCAACAAGCGAATGAAAAGAGCTATTAGAATTTAATTGTTATTTTGCTGTTTACTGCCGGTAATTTGTGATTTTTGGTTTCAATATTTACTTATTCAATTTAATTTAGATTTTAGTTATATTATAATCATAGCTTCCGGCTGGCTGAAAAAAAAAAAGAAAAAAAATTCAAATATTTCAAACTTTTCTGAGCTTTTGACTTCGTTACACTACTTTGACCTTATCATCCTTTTGAGATGGATCTACATGACAAAATTAATAACCATAGATTATTTTTCTTTTTTTGGCCGATAATAACCATAGATTATGATCTAATTGCTTTGTTTATTTATTTATTTATTTATTTTTTCCATTGAACAATGGAGGCGTTGTTCAATTAACAAAGATTATGATGGAGGTGTTTGGACACTTCACGTTTAGAAATTGATTGCTTTAATTCAATAACATTTTTTTTTCCCAAGTCAGGCATCCTCTATAGAAAAAAAAAAATTATTATTATTATTATAATATAATATTACAAAGCATGTGCATATGACATACAGCTTAAACGCCGCGTTTGACCGGGTGGATAGCTGTTTGCATTTTTTTTTTTTTTTTAACCATGGATAATTGGGTTTATTAGTGAAATGAATAAGAAAGGATAGACCATAGAAGTAATTAATTAATAGATAGACCAGGACATAACACGTACACATGGTTTCTCTTATAATATAAAAAATTTAATAGCATAAAATAAAATAAAAGTTTGAACTTTAGTAAAAGATATAATTAGGTACTTAAATTTTAATATTTATTAATTTAGTACATGAAAAAATTTGATAAAGATACTAGTAGCAAGCGTGGAAAGTTATTTGAAATATTAAATTGATCAATTTTAAAATTTAAATACTATTCAAGTATTTAATTATATATTTTATTAAAGTTCAAATACCATTTATGAAATTAACCTTGAAATAAAATAAAATGCAAGTATCAGCAGCAACATTATTTATGCTATTACCTCCTCTTTAGTAAAGTTTGAAAAAAATAAGGTTTGGGCTTTTTCTTGCCTATTTATTTGATAGTGCATTCGCTCAGACTACAAAGCCCAACATGGACGGTCCACATATGATAGGAATGCCTACTCTTCATCTTATCCAGGACTACGAGTATAGACTCTAAAAATGTGAAATTAGACTCTGATGCTAATATAAGGAAAAAAATTTGATTATAATATATTTAAATAAAAAAATACATATTATGCTTATATTGATAATAAAGTAAATTTATGCTCCGCAAATCATATGGTTCTATATTTGTCTCTACTCATCACATATTGTAATACTTATTTTCTTTATTTTTTTTTAAATTTATTTAACAAATGGCATAAACTTATTTGTAGGAACAACAATGTAACTATTTTACTGACATAGCAAATTTCCTCAGAGCCCATGTTTGATCTCAATGAAACATCGTAAAAACTTGGGTGTTGTGATAAGTTATCAATAGTGCCGCTTTGGTTATATTTTCTTATTACTTTCATTGTTATAATTATAAATTTTGGCGATATTTTATACGCAAGATACATAGACTTCTACGCACACTGAAAAATTATTAGATTGCTGGTTCAGGTAATTTAGAACCTTTAACGTATACAGACGCTACAAAAATTTTACTTACCTTAAAACTTCAATTTGAATTAACTCGATTAACCATACTTTATTATCTAAATGAAATTAGATACATGAAGTATAAATTTTATATCACAACTGTAATAGTTTTCAAATATAGATGATGGAACTCTAATAACAAAAGCGTTTTTTGGTGTAATGGGTTGAAATTCGTTAAAATTCTAAAGTTAAGTATACTTTAGCAAAGCAATCTTAGGATGGGTGACCCTCGAAAAAACCAGTACCCAAAAGGCAAAACCATGTGACATATGACCAAAGCAGACGATACTTCGGTGGACGAAGTACTGAGACATTACAAATGGTATTAAAATAGCTTACCAGCTGGAAGTGGAGAAATGTATTTTACTGTCTGGTGTGGTTCTAAACCTATGTAATAAAGCTAACGAGGAGTTCAATTTTATAAGTGCGAAAATACGTAATACTCTTTGAACATAGATGGTAGCTTTAATTAATAGAGATATTTTGTAGTGTAATGGCTTAGAATTCGTTGGAACTCTAAAGTTAAATATGCTCTATGCAGAGCAATCTCAAGTTGGATCAATCTTTAATAAGCGTTGATATTAAAAAGATAAAACCATATAATTTGTGATTAAAGCGAATAACACCTTGCCGAATAAAGTTTCAAGACATTAGTGCTAAATTATCTTTTAATTGATGATAACATCCATGTGGCATCATACAAAAATTATGAATGGAGTCAATGTTGATGCAATTAATTAACAAGGTATTTTAATAATTGATTTCATGGACAAATTGAAACACGTCAGCTAGACTCTAGGTTATGATGTTGACATTTTATTTACTTTTATGTCACGTAATTGATGATGACATCCATGTGGCATCATACGAAACATTGATGGAGTCAGTGTTAATGCAATTAATTTACGAAGATATTTTGATAATTGATGTCAAGCACAAATTGAGAGCTAGATTCTAGGTCACTATTTTTTTTTTTAGCCGGTTGAATCTAGGTTGCGATGTCGTCGTCTTCTATTTACTTTTATGCAAAAATAAATGCACATAAAATTATAATTTTAGGTTTTATTCTCATTATAGTGACTATATCTTTATAAGTTGAGAAATTGCGATTTTTAATATTCAGTAATTTCGGCTTTGAAAGAAAAAATTAATTTTATCTTTGATATCATGGAATCGTAATTTCATTATATCCTTACCAATTGTTATTATTACAAGTATTTTTTTTATTATCTTACACATCATTATTCACATTTTATTAAGAATATTTTTTATAAATATAATATCAATTCTATTCTATGATACATCTAAGCATCATTCATTCCATTTCATTTAATTCCTTCCATTCTAATCCATTTCATTCCAACCAATTCATGCATATCAAATGTGACATTAAAGTATGATCATAACTAAGAAGATGTGTAAATAATACTCAAATCCATGTTAAAATTTGATCATATTTGGTATGCAAGGAATGATTTCGATTGAAATGGAATGAGTTAAGAAATGGCATATCAAATCCTAAGAAATGACAAATGAAATCCTATGTTTGGAAGCGTATATCGAATAGAATGGAATGGAAAGGCTATAAAGTGCATTTATTATAAATATCCTAGCAATAAATGTAAATTAGGAATATGTGATAGGATAAAAAAAGTGATTAATAAAGCTGGAGTGGAATTGTGATTCTGCTATAAGATGGAGGGATTGGATTTCCCTTCAAAATCGGAATCATAGATTCTGAAGAATTACATTTCCAACTTCTAAAAATACATTGAATCATGGGAAATGGAATGAAATCATGAATCACCATTCCATTTCAGATTTATTCCTACATACCAAACATCAATACCTTTGCAAGACAAAATCAAGCCCCATATTCAAAAACAAAAAAAACAAGCAAGGCATTCCATATTAAAATACTCTCTTCAAGTAAATCATATTAATTTATAATGAAATAATGTTTTTAAAGCAAAAGCACTTATGCTTGCTTGGCCAACTCTCTTAAATCGTTTTAACAATGATATGAGAATTATTTACACACTTTTAAAAATTATAAGGAAATAAAATAATACTTAGAAATATATATGTTATAATTATACCCATATCTATTCAATAGTTTAACAACATATTTGTAATTATTCCTAATTTTATTTACAAAATTAGTACATGATATAACTTTATATGCATATTTTAATAATCCATGATTATAAAAGTCAAATGCATATAAATTTATTAAGTATAATCTCAAATTTCTTTTAAATAATATATTGCATCAGAAGAAGATTCTTTTCCCCCATCAAAGTACAAGTATAATATGTTATTGTTTTATTTTTCAAAATGGTTCGATTTGATTTTGTTCAGTTTGATTTGGCCAACCAATCTTAAATTTTCAGAGATTTCAATGTCAAATTCAAATATAAAGGGCATATTTTCGATTTCATTTATTCAGTCTCTCAATTTCGATCATTTCTCTTTTGTTTATTTTTTCTCCATCGCTTTATACTCGATCTTGAGGGCATTAATTCCAAATGTTGATATTCAAATGATGATACACATATGATCATACACAAAATAAATTAGGTTTGGAGGTCAGGCAAATTTGCAATGATCCTATTAGGGCCTATGGTTGTTTAGATTGAACTAAAAATCGAATCTAATTGATGCGAGAAAAGTAATGCAATTCCTTCATATTTTGATGGAGGATGATCCAATTCAGCAAGTGAAACCGAACCATAGCTCTTCTTATTTAATAAAGAATTTAAAAAAAGTATTATTTCTCACTTTATCTTAGGTTGACTAATGTGTTTTGACCAATATTATTAGATCCAACCAGCCAAAAGAAAAATGTTGTTAAATCCAATCTAAAGGTTGATCTAAACATGCTAAAGGATAAAGGGTCTAGGGATCAAACTAGGTTTAATCGATAGTTGAACCGAGATCAATAAAAAAATATAAATATAAATGGCATTTTAATTAAAAACAAACAAAGATAAATTAATATTTATAATATAATATAATATAAAGTATTATAATATAACATAATATAATACAGTAATAGTATAAAGATATTATACAATAATAACATATTAATACTATTAATAAAATGAAAATCGATGTAATTAGCACTAGCTATATATTAACAACTGACATCTAGCATTGGTAAAAAGCAAAAAGTATTATGAAAATTTGACATTGGCTAAAAATATGAACTTCTAATGTACTTATATTATATTATATTAATATTATTAAATAATAAAGTTATATAAATGTTAAGTGCTATAAACAAGGAACCTTGTGCCAGCACTTAAAACTTACATGGTTACAAGACATTGCAATTTCAAGCGTAATGTGAGAGCTTTCTACTTCTTTTTTCCTACCCCTCTAATTTTTTACCCAGCCGAATCAACTAGATCAGGTTAAATAGGTTGGATCACAATGGCTGGCTGGGCCAATGGAAAAAAGGGCTAGGTCCTAAGCCCGGATCGATTGACTTGGTTAATTTACTATCTAGTCCAAGTTTGGTAATATTGATTTTTATACGTGTAATAAAGTAAAGAGCATAATAAAGTTAGATACTAGAAGTTGAATGAGAGATGAAACCATTTTTGATCCTTCATATGAGCTTTACTATTTTATTTATGGATTTGATGAGTTTATATAGACATATATATGATGTTAATGGCTATTAAAGCCTTATGATTTATGAGTTTCAAGATTGGCATCGCATTAGGAAATTAGGAACAATCTGTCAAGTTCAGTAGTATCTTAATGCTTCTTAATTTAATCTCTTTTCAACCTGCTTATTAGTAATTTAGATGATCTATTAAAAATTTTATAGAATAAATTTGCATAGCAAGTTGAGTTTATTTCAAAGATTATTATTTCTAATTTTTTTTCATATTCACAAATGCATTTGTAATCTAACTATTACTGTCAAGCCTTTCATTACTTCAAATCTTACATCAAGTAGTATGAACTATAATTAAAATGATAGATGTATTGTATATAGGGAAATGTGATTAATAAAAAAAAATAAAGTGTTTTTTAGACTAATTTAAACCAAACTAGACCACAACAAATTTAAGCCAATCAAAACTACGAACCATTAACAGTAGCTTGATTCACTAGGTTAAAAACCAAATTGTTTCGAGTGTAGTTTGGCGTTGTTTAGACCTTAAACTAAATTTATCGGAAACCAATATTGATCTTTATGCATTTTATAGATTAACCAAGTTTACTTGCATTAGACAAACCACGATAATTAAGATATATTGTTGTTAACGCTAATAATTCAGGTTAATGAGTCACTCTTCACGTCCAAGTCTACATGATTTCATATCTAATAGCTTAACTAATAACACCACCGACTAGTTGTGTCTAAAACCTATAATCGAAACATGTTTAGTAAGCATGTTTTTTCTTCAATTTAGACTCATTTATCAACTAAAAATCTTAAAATGAATATAATATAGCTTTCAAAGTCCCCATTTCAAAAACAATGTTTTGACATTTACTTCAATTTGCTTAATGTTTATAAATCTAATTATATAACAAACTATATTAATTCCTACTAAGTATTAGGTCAAAATCATGAATAACTTCAATGAGTACATGTACATATTTAGAATCCAACCATGACTTCAAGTACTAAGCCACTAAGGGTCTATTTGGATTGTTAGTTTTTTATCTGTCTCAGATTAGTATCGGTTTTGTATCAGTTCGTTTTGATCAATTTATGAGTAAAACTATTAGGTTTTTATCGGAATCATATCTATATCGGTTTGTTTTAAAAACGATGCCAAAATGACACCAAAACAACAATCCAAACAGGCCCTAAAACATGATAAGATACATGGGTATGTATTATACAATTTTTTTTTAATGTTTGGAAAATTAAAATATAGAAAGAAACAAAAAGTTAAGAGTGTTAATCTTACATAACTAGAACAGGACGGCAACAATCAAAGGAAATTGACGAAAATTAGTGAGACCAATAATTGATAGCATCAGTGAATGATATGAGAGTGATGTACCCCAGCAAAAACACGTAGAGTGATTAAAGTAATAAGATAGTAAAGTATAATATTATACTACTCTATTAAAAAAAACTTAATTTTGAAGAGACCATAGTTTAGATCATTGATAAATGGATTTTGTTCATGAATTTAAATGCTAAACTCATAACAACACATTTATAAACACTTTTGATAGGCCTTGTCTATTTATTAATCGACGATCTGTTTAATATTGTATAGTGCTGTGTGCAGATTGATGGATTAGATGCCAAATTACATACGCTAATTATAACTATCGGAATATAGGAGTATACTGATAAGAAGGATGTGCCGTTTAGTGTAGAATAAAATCTCATCTGCTTTTCTTTATTTTGGATATTTTTATTTTTCGATTGTTGAGAACATGTTTGTTCTTCCGGACTGTTGATCATGAATGACGAAATGTTATGTTTAATAAAAATAAATATAAAAATAAAAGAATCATCCTAATTCCTATTTGTTTAGCTGGGAAACGCGGGGCTTAGCTGACTTACAGAAAACTATTTTCATGAACAAAAGAGCCTACTAGCTAGACATCTTGTGGATCTGGTTCGGGTCCAAACGGTGGCTCAAACCGCCAAGTTCGGTTCTAACTTTTACAGATACGGAACCTCCCCGTCTACAATACGATACGGGTACAAACAGTAGACCTACCGGTTGGGCAGGTTCTACGGTTGAGAATCGGTCCAATTTTTTTTCTTTTAAAGCAAAAAATCCCCACTACAAAATTGTGGGCTTTTTTTTTTTTTCCCAACTATTTAGACCAGCCGGTTCTGACGGGTTCCATATGTGAAACTGGCAAGGACCTGCCACCCCGATGGTTCCTGCCACCAATTTGAAATCGCCCTCCAATGGTGATTTAAATCGGTCTGAACTGGGACTCGACCCAGAAGATGTCTACTACCAGCTATATATGCTTGCAAATGAATTAAATATCAGTAGTAGTCAATTAGAGAGTTATCCTTACAATTTCCAAAGGATTGGCATTAGGAAGGTAGCTGAAAACGTACGTACGGAGTAGGTGACGCGAAAAACACCCAAAATTAAGCATAGTAACATCTTTTCTGGTATCTATCTCCACTAACCCTCTAACAGGGTTTGCCATTTCTATAGAGATGATGACTATGCCAGCTTGTAACGACCTACACATAGCACTAACAATGCAACTAATTTTGGAGGACTAAATATCTCTTAACGAAATGCCATGATCTCACCTAAATAACATCTAATTAGCTAAAAATCGCTAGCCAAAAGTAGAAAAAAGCATTCTTGCTAACCAAAACATTTAAGATACACTAGTCTTTTCAAAACTGAAGAGCGATGGATTACAGCAAGGAGAATGCGGTCTCAATTGATTTTCTCAATATACATTTTTCACCCAAAAAAGAAAAGAAAAAAGTAAACTAGTAAGAAAAAATTCCAAATTAAGCAGTGAAACCGTATGTCATAATTACGTTTCATATATTTGATATGCTTTGATCTTCATATTGAATTGCATAATATAGTTACGAGTGGAAGGACACAACACTATGCAAGTTATGGCGTTGGATTCCTATATTACAATTGGTACACATGAATCATTTGATATAATTGCTTGGATTTATAGAGTAAGAGCATAGAGGTTTTTAATGCAACTTTTTTTAAGTAAGAACCTTATTTTAGCTTTTTTATCATTGTCACAAAGGCTTACATGAAGACTCCAATTTTTATTTTTATTTTTTTTACTAATAAAATTTAAACAAATATGGAGATAAACTAATAGAATAATGAATAAATAAGAGCATATCCAATGGAGGTCTTTGGCACTATTCTATATATTAAGGATCTATTATTTTGAGATTATTTATCATTGAGGAAGGTCCTGAACATATGGCCTAAAAAATACATATATTTTTATTTTGTTTATTTTTTAAATTAGTAAATAGAGAATAAGTTTAAGAAAAAACAAGTTAATAAATACAAATATAATATAATACTATGTATGTAATCATATAGTTGCAAATATGTTACATGATAGGAATGATATAGCCAAAACCCAAGAGGCATGTTTTATTAAGTAAGATTATTATTTTAATTTTTTATATATATTTTAAATTGATATCTAAGGACGACATATGTTTTTTTGTCTAATTAAAATTGTTTAATGATCTATTTTTTATCTATATTCTTTTATTATTTGTGTATTATACATATCTGATTTATTTAATTTTTTCATAAATAAAATTAATTATTTATTATTTATATCTAATCTGTATATAATATGTTTTTTATCAAATAGACTCATCTATAGTAATTTTAAGTTGTGACATTCATAACAAGTAGTGATAAAATTGTTTTTCGAATAGGAACGGAAGTGGTGGCAAGAGGAAAAAAGAAAAAAGAAAAACCAGTAATGTAAGTTGAAAAACTGACAGACGAATACTTTTTTTTTTTTCTGGGCGATGACAAGTACTCTGCTATTAATATTTTTTTTTTTTAAATTAGCCTCGTTATTTTCACGTGCACAACCTTTTTCCAAGATATATAAATTTAAATAATTTCTTTTGATATTTATTATATTACTAGGTGAATCAGCGAAAAGACAAAAGGACAAGTGACACGTGGAGAAGATTGGTGTAGAGTAGGGTTACGTAATGTTGTATTCTCATGGCCTCCTTTTGATGACCTATGATATCTATGTTTGGATATGTTTCCGAGGCCCAACTACGGCGTGAAAAAAACCAATGCTGCATCTCAGCTTTGATCCCTGCCTTGAGGATCGATTCGGTGAATAATAAATAATTTGCAGTTTAGCATGGTATTTAAATCGGATTGAATCATTTTACATATTTAAAAAAATTAAATATATATTTTTTATTATTTATTAAAATAATAATTATTTTTAAAATCTTTTATTTAAAGGTGTATCATCCATCATTATAGCCTATTTTTCTTTCTTTTACTTAGTTATTTTTTAGTTCATATAATTGACAATTTGTAAATTATAAGTATATAACAAAATAAAATTTGTACTTTATATTGTAGTAGCATATTCTTATTTTATTGAGTCTAATAAACAATTATAGATTCATACAGTTATAATTTTATGATAAATGGAATATCTTCCTTGCTATATATTTTACATAATTATCCAGGGAAATAATTAATTTTAAATATTATTGCTCCTATTTGCATTGGTGATAAGAAATATGTAATTGAAGTTTTCGATTGAATGCGCTTTTATTTTAAGAATGAAAAAACAATTCAAATCGCAATCAAACCATATTGAACCATCTTTTTGACAATTAAAAAAATACAAATTGAATATATTATTAAGTTTGAATTTAAAAGAAAAACTAAACCATTCGATTTGGGGGCAAAATTCTATCCATTGTAACTACCTAATATAACTCTAATATCTCTCCATATTTGTGTAATAGAATTTCACCATACCTATTGTAATAAATGTAATTCTCTAATATAACTGCTTCTTATAACTCTACTTAGTTAGTATAACTCTTTTTCAAAATGTATTTTATTTTACAAACACTAAAGTATTTTTACTTTAATAATATAGATAATATATCTATATTGTTACCATATCAAACTAGATAAGAACCTAATAAACATATAAATAAATAAAATATGATAATTATGAAATCTTAAATCAATATATGAGAATTTTTATAATTTTTTTAATAGACCTTTCAATCAATCATCTTATGAGTATTAAAATAAATATAATATTTAATATATTAATTATTTTTATAATTTAATTATAATTGAATAAGTATGTGAATATTTAGTAGTCAATAAGACCCATGTCACCAAGTATAGAATTTTTTTTTAAGATGTGTATAACATGAATTTTTATATTCAAAAAAAAAATTGTTTAATAGTTTGTGGTTGCCCCGAAAAACCAAATACTTGAATGGAGACACCACAATAATAAATGTTATGTCAGCCTGGAAGGTTGCCTTGATTGTATCTGGACAAAAGTTGTGGGTAGGCAGCTTTCTAGGACTCCCTCCATTTAGTCAACGGATTTGCTTTGTTGGTTTTATTCCAAAACATTTAAGAAAACATCGGATTTGCTTCCATTTCCACTCCACTCGGCTTGGAAAGAAAAATATCCTCATTTAGAATTGGTAGAAGATACATTTTGAAACGACTTGATTGGGTTCTGCAACAGAACTTTGATGCTCTAATATATATACACACATATATTCATTTCATTAAGGTGTATAAGAGAGTGGAAATTGACCAAAGATGTCTAGTACACAGATTGCCCCAGCCCCAATGAATGGAGGAGATGGAGTCTACAGTTATTCCAAAAACTCTTCTATGCAGGTAACTTTTTGCACCCTAAAATTTTGAATCTAAATAGATTATCTTTTGGTTCTTTTTCACCTCTTGTGTTTTTTTTTTTTTGTATGTCTATCCCTTCTCTCACCTTTTTTCTTTTTCTTTTTTTTTTTTTTTTTGGTTGCATCTGAACTGTTTTTTATTGATTTCGATTTCATAGATGAGCTTGGAAATTTTGTCTTCTTTATATCTTATCATAATCAACCATGATTCATTGGAAAATTTTCACATAGTTTAAGCAAAAAATGTTTAAGAAATGTATTTTATTTATCAAAATTATCTTCTTTTATTCCAAAACCTAAATGAAGTAATGAACAAATATATCTAATCTTATTAGGATTTCTCATTTAAGTAATTTTGCAATAAAAATATATTCACGATTATATTTTCATCCTCTAGTCTTTTATTTGGAAATTGCACCATCTGAAAGCCATAGTAAAATAATACTAATTAGATGAAAAAAGACGAACCAAAATAGGAACTCCAGTAGGATCATCTACTTTGGCAGAATATACCCTATGCTTTTTTGCTATAGTTTAGCAGTTTTCCAAGAGATTATCCATCTTGAAAATGCTATTTTTTGAGCATGCTTAGTCTTCTATTTTATAATTTGGAATAACAAGCTCATGATTTCTGCAGAGAAAAGGCTTAGATGTTGCCAGCATTATGGTCAAAGAGGCAATAGCTAATCAACTTGATCTACAGCAGCTCCTTTCACATTCAAAGACATTTACGATTGCTGATTTAGGTTGTTCTGTTGGAGCAAACACGTTTTTCATTGTCGAAACTATTGTGTCTGCGGTCAAGTCGAAATGTCAATCTGATGGAATTGAATCAGAACTTCTTGAATTTCAAGTCTTTCTAAACGACCAAGCCTCCAATGATTTCAACATGCTTTTTAAGTCCATCCCTTTGGAGAAAGACTACCATCTAGCTGCAGCACCCGGTTCTTTCTATGTTCGCTTGTTCCCCAAATCTTCCATTCATTTTGTCCACTCATCCTATTCACTTCAGTGGCTGTCGAAATTGCCGGAGGAACTGCTAGATAGAGCTTCTCTAGCATGGAACAAGGGAAGAATCTATCATACAAATGCATCAAAGGATGTAGGGGAGGCTTACAGGAGGCAATTTGCTAAGGACATGACAGCATTCTTAGATGCCAGAGCAGAAGAAGTTGTCCCTGGTGGGGTCATGACTCTTCTCATTCCTGGTGAAGGTCCCAATGGCGATTGTGCTTTCAACAAACTACTCATCGTTTTAGAATCTGTTTTTGGGATCTTGTTAGTATGGTATGTTCCTCAGTGTTTATGATTCATTATATTTTGATGGGAAGATTAACAAATTATGACTATACAGCATCTAATACACTTATGCCTTTACATCAAAATGTTCGTCATTTAAAATTGATTGTTTGATCAAAATAGGAGGTCATGAATGCAAATCCTTAACGATTACAGCTGACATATTGTTGCGTTACATTAACTAACATGATAATTTTGTATGACTGCTTTTAAAGGGCTTGCTTGAAGAGGAGAAACTGGACACTTTCAACTTACCAATCTACATGCCACCTATACACGAACTCGAGTTCCTGATCAACAGCAATGGACACTTTTGCATTGAGAAATTGGAGCCATTAGAGCGTCCAAAGAGCCAGACAGTGAGCGTTGAGGCAGTGGTCATGCACTTTAGAGCTGGTTGGGAGGGGATCCTTAAGCCACACTTTGGAAGTGAGATTACTAATAAGCTGTTTGAGGAATTCAAGAACAAACTTGCAGAATCCGGTGTTGTCTCAAACATCGATAGCAAAGCTACAGGTGAATTATTTGTGCTGCTAAAGCGCAAGATGGATTAATATAAGGCAGCTTTCAAAGGGCTGTGACAGACAAAATTGGTATTTAAGAAAAAAGAAACATATGATCGTGTGTTATTTGCTATTTTAGTTACTCTTCTGGTTTAGATTTCATAACTGTGTATCATCTTATGTTTCACAATAAATACAAAAAACTACTTTTGATATATCAATTCAATTTTTTTCTTTATTGGCTGTTATGGTGTTAGAAAGATTTAGGAGAAATGGTGTAAAGTGAAATGACAGCAAGATATAAAGATGTGGAAAACAGAATTGAAAAACTTGGAAAAAGTAAAATGTAAGCATTAACTTTTACCTGCGACGGTACTGTTGATATATGTAGAAAACGATTGAACTGAAGAGGCTCAACACAAGTCAAACTCTGCAGATGTTTGAATATATATTATTCGATTTCGATGTATACCATTTTATATTGTGATTTCAATCCACGAATGAAAAGAATTACAATGGCGCAAACCTTAAGAATGGAATAAGATAGAAATATAATTGCGATTCTTAAAAAAATAGAATAGAGAAATACTAATTAATCTTTTTAGTTCATTGAAATCTCATGAATAGGTTTTGTAATTTGTTCAATAAAAGTTGTTATTGTTATGTCTCATATAAGAATTGTTATTCTTTATTTTACTATAATAATAATAATTCTATAGAATAGTTATTTCACTAATCACAAAAATAGTTTCTTAAGGAAATAATAGTTATCTCACTCTACCTTATGAGGTGAACTGAACTACTTTAATGTAGATTTTCTTTTATCTTTGTTTTTGTTTTCCATTCGAATTTAATTGATGTTATGTCATTTTTTCAATGAATTTTATTTAATTAGAAAAAAATTACATCAACCAAGATGATCAATGTAAGAAAAAAAGATAGACAAAGAGTTGGAGAAAACAAAAGACCAACTGTATGAACAAGTATAATTCTTTTAGCGCCAACATGTGCTATATAGGACTGCATATGAATCAAGTTTACTCGTGAGCTACTCAAATTCGATTTGATGATAACTCGAATTCGATTCAACTATGACCAAGTCAAGCTCAAATTCGAACTACTCCGGTAGCTATCATGTTCGAGTTCAAATTTTAAAATACTCGATTTAAGTAGTTTACTAGCCTAATCGAGCTTTTTAGATTTCTATAAAAATAATAATAATAAAACTTGTGTTGTTCTCCTTTTTAAAAGCCTATTTTCATTCCTTGCTTTTTTTTATTTAAGTTAAATCTAATCATTCATATTTATTATATTTTAAGGCTAAATCTACTAAAAACCTATAATATTTTCACATCCCTAACTTTTTTTTAATCTAATTAGTTTTTATAAGAATAATCAAGTCTATCCAAGTTGAGCTTAAATTCATCAAGTATCAAATCGAGTCAAATTTGAGCTTAACACTATATTATTTCAACTCGATTTGTTTATAACCCTAGTGCTACGTAGGGGATATAATAGTTTCTCCTAAAAAAATAAAATATATACAATTTACATGTGAAAATAAATTTCATATGAGGAATAACATAATTCGATATAAGGGATAGAAATAGCAACTAAAAATAAATAAATAAAAAAACATAAAAATGGAATCGCTTATTTTAGTTAACATATTAATATCTTCTCAATATCTACATTTTTCAAAATGAAGCATATAGATCAATGATTGGTGCAAATTTAGAATAAATCAAATATAAAATCAACAATAATAAATCTACATGTATTGTGATCAGCAGGTTGGATCTGTGATTTTAGGACAATGAAGGATATAAATAGATTTTAAAAGGAGGGTAGGGGGCAACCTAGCCTGCCCTCTATTGATAAAGACAAGGTATTTTATAGATATTTTACTTTCACTCTAATAATAATTTTTTTTTTTTTTTACAAATTGAATATTGTCAAGTCATTACAACTCTATCATATTTTTATCGAATTGGAGTTCAATTCATCTCTCATTTTACACCTTAATGGCATGTTTGGTACAGAGGAATAGAACCGTGATTCATTTCCTTCTTATGTTAATGATCCTTAATTTAATTACCTTTTTATCCATATAAAATTATTTTTATTTGTTGTTAAGGACATTTCTAACAAATTTTATTATATACTCATTCATTTTCATTCTATTTCGTATTTATATCCAAACATAAGAATGAAAATCTCATTCCCTTATTCATTCAATTCCGAATGATTCTAATCCATTCAATTTCAAATAATTTCAATGTACCAATAACATTACTTGACATGAATAATTATCTATTCCCTTTTTATTGTATATAAAGCTCATATTATTATGTTTACTTAAATGACAACTTATAATAAATTATTATTACATATGGGTAATAATTTATGTCCCCACACCCATACATCAAGTGAATATTATAATTGTCATTGCAAACTTACTACATTCCTGATGAATTTAAATTCAATTCCTTGGAAAATGAACAAGTGCCAATAGTTTGTTTGGTTAATTAAAAAAGAAAAGTTGGTGACTGTTGTGTTAGTAGTTGCCTTGATTTTATCTAGACAAAAGTCGTGTTGTACTTTGCCACGACAACCTTTTTGAAGTTCTTAATCAAGCCAATAATGGCTCGTTCACTTCGCTGTATAGAATAAGAGAGACTAATGACATTATAGTCTAGTGACATTTTTCTAATCTTTCAAGTAAGAGGTCTCAAGTTCAAATCCTCTCTCCTCTTTATAATGGCTAAAAAAAAGAGAGAGAGGAATAAAATTTCAATTTAAAGATAATGTAATAGAGCTGTAATGATTATTACTATATTCACTTTGTATAAAAGGCAAAAGAAGTAATTATTGAAGTAAACGCTAAAATATCTATATTTTTAAGATAGAGATATTTATGAAAAAATTAAAAAATAAAACATTGATTGACAATTCATAGGACTGAAGCCACGAATTGTTATTCATCAATTTATATAAATGAATAACAATTGCTATCAACTAAATGGGTTGTAAATGTGTTTAGAATGAAAAGGTAAGAAATCATGACTGATTGAACAAAAACCACCGGAAATGTTACGAACCATTTTTCAATTATCTTAATCCTAATTAGCAACGAATCGGTATAACAAAAAAAATAAAAGTTCAGATTTCTTTCCATTTCCACTCCTCCTTGCCCTGAATATAAAAAACATCTCCTTATTTAGTAAAAGATACATCCTGAAATAACTTGATTGGACCACAGAATCTGGAGAACTTTGATGGTCCAATTTATATATTCATCACATAAAAGTGTAATATAACAGGGATCTATCCTGCTGGAAATTATCCAAAGATGTCTAGTGCACAATTTGCCCCAACGAATGGAGGAAATAGATCAAACTTTCAATCCTGATAGTATAAATTATTTTGGGTTTCCCCTTCCTCCTTTTTATCTTTTTTTTTTTAAAAAAAACCATGGATAATTGGGTTTATTAGTGAAATAAATAAGAAAGGATAGACCATAGAACTTAGAAGTAATAGATTAATAGATAGATCTGGACATAACATTTAAACGTGGTTTCTCCTATAATATAAAAAATTTAATAACATAAAATAAAATAAAAGGTTATTATCATAAATGGTATCTAAATTGTAGTAAAATATATAATTAAGTACATTAACTTTAATATTAATCAATTTAGTAAATGAAAGAACTTGATGAAGGTATAGTGACATGCATGAAAAGTTACTTAAAATATTAAATTAATCAATTTTAAAATTTAAGTATTCAATTGTATATTTTATTAAAATTAATGTATTATTTATGAAATTAACCTTGAAATAAAATGTAAGTATCAGCAGCAGCATTATTTATGCTGTTACCTCCTCTTTAGTAAAGTTTGTAAAATATAGGGTTTGGGCTCAAAGCCCAACATAAAATGGCTTGGTCGTTGATGGTTGGGCTTTAAACTAATTTCATGCAGAGCGTAAACATAACCTTCATCGTTTCCCCTTCCTTATTCTTCATTAAACAATGAGTATAGACTTTAAAAATGTGAAATTAGACTTTTGCAAATGTTTTCTTTCTTTCTCCTTTTTGTCTCGATCAATAAATACCTGTCACATAATATGATGTTTACTTTCTTTTAAGAATTTTTTTATTTATTTAACATATGACATAAACTTATTTAGAGGAACAATAATGTACCTATATTTTCAAAACAGCAAATTTCCTCAGAGCCTCTGTTTAACCTCAACGATACATCCTAAAAACTTGGGTGTTTTATAAAATTTTATTGGATTATTACAGTATTATGTGAATTTTTGCATTTTACTTTTCTCTTTAAAAATATCAAATAATTAAATATAGCTAACCAAATGCCAACTTAAATTAGAGTTGTGTTATAAGTTTATCTGTTTAATTAATGTTAGTTTAATATAATAAGTTATCAATAGTGCCAATTTGGTTAAATTTTCTTATTATTTTTCATTATAATTATAAATTTTGGTGATATTTTATAGGCAAGATACATAGACCTCTATGCACACTGAAAAATTATTATTATCGGTATCGGATCTCTATCGGATCAATATCTATAATTCATTAGTATCATATCTATATCAATTTAATTTTGATCAATTTATAAGTAAAACTATCAATTTTTTATTGATATTATATTATTATCGATTCAGTATCGGTTCAATTTAAAAATGATGCAATAACGATACCAAACCAGAATTCTAAAACTTTTGAAGTATACATACCCTGCAAAAATTTTACTTATCTTAAAATTTCAATTTGAATTAACTCAATTAACCATACTTTACTATCTAAATGAATTTAGATGCATGACATCTAATTTTATACCGCAAGTGCTAAAATATCTTTTAATTGATGATACCATCCATGTGGCATCATACAAAACATTATCGATGGAGTCAGTTGTTATGAAGTTATTTTGATAATTGGTGTCGTGGACAAATTGAAAACACGTCAGCCGGCTCTGGGTTATGATGTTGACATCTTCTATTTACTTTTATGTCACGTAATTGATGATGGAGTCGGTGATAATGCAATTAATTTATGAAGGTATTTTGAAGGACAAATGGAGAGCTAGACTCTAGGTTACTGTTTTTTTTTTTTTTTCTTCGCTAGTTGACTCTAGGTACATACGAAGTTATAATTTTAGGTTTTATTCCCATTTTAGTGTTAGGATGCATCTTTACAAGTTGAAATTGTAATTTTTAATAATGAGTAATTTTGATATTGAAAAAAAATAATTTCACCCTTAATAAAATGGAATCATGATTTCGTTCCATCATCATTAGTTATTATTATTACAATTATATTTTTATCATCTTACACATCATTATTCATATTTTATTAAAAATATTTTTTACAAATATAATATCAATTCTACCCTACGGTAAATCTAAGCACCGTTCATTCCATTTCATTTTATTCCTTTCATTCTAATCCATTTCATTATGAACCATTAATGCATACCAAATATGACATTAAAGTATGATCATAACTAAAAAGATGTGTAAATAATACTCAAATCCATGTTAAAGTCTTATCATATTTGGTATGCGGCAATGATTTGGATTGAAATGGAATGAGTTAAGAAAACAAATCTAATCCTATATTTGAAAGTATACACCAAATAGAATAGAATGGAATGATTGTAAAGTGCATTTATTATAAATACCCTATCAATAAACTTAAGTTGTGAATATGTGATAGGTAAAATAGTAATGAAATTGCAAGTAATTAATAAAGTTAAAATGGAGTTACGATTGTGGTTTTACAAAGCCGAAATTATCAACTATGAGCAATTGCGATTTCCATTTCTAAAATTGCATTGAAACATAGAAAACAGAATGAAATTCAGAATCACGATTTCATTTCAAATTCCTTCCCACATACCAAACATGAACACCTTCACAAGATGAAACAAGCCCATATTCAAAAACAAAAGGAACAAGTAAGGCATTCCATATTGAAATACTCCCTTCGGGTAAATCGTATTAGTTTATAATGAAATAATGTTTTTAAAGCAAGTGCACTTATGCTTGCTTGACCAACCCTTTTAAGTCATTTTAACAATGACATGAGAATTATTTACACACTTTTAAAAATTATAAGGAAATAAAATAATACTTTAGAAATATATATGTTAGACTCATATCAATCCAATAGTTTAGCAACGTAATTGCAGTTATCCTTAATTTTATTTATAAACCCAGTACATGATATCAAACGCATATAAATTTATTAAGTATAATCTCAAAATTCTTTTAGATAATATATTGCATCAGAACGAGCTCCTCCACCCCAAATCACCCCCCCTCCCCCATGGCTCTCAAAGTACAAGTAAAATATGCTATCGTTTTGTTTCTCAAAATGTTTCGATTTGATTTGGTGTAAAAATCAATCTTAAATTTTCAAAAATTTCAAGTTCAAATTGACATATAAAAGGCATATTTTCGATTTGATTTATTCGATCTCACAGTTTCAATCGTTTCTCTTTTATTTATTTTTCCCCAACCCCCTTTTGCACTCGATCTTGAGGGTGCTAAGTCTCAAAATTTTGATATCCAGATGATGATACACATATGTTTATACACAGAATAAATTAGGTTTGGAGGTCAGACAAATTTGTAATAATCCCATGAGCGTATATGGTTGTTTAGATTGAACCAAAAACTGAACCTAACTGATTCTAACAAAGTAAGGCAATTCTTTCATATTTTGATAGAGGATGATTGAATTCAGCAACTGAAACCGAGTCATACCGCTTCTTATTTAATAAAATCTTTTTTTATCTTACGTTGATTAATGTGTTTTGACTAATATTGTTAGATCCAGACTAAGGGTTGTTCTAGACATGCTAAAATAGAAAGGATCAAGGGATCGAATCGGGTTTAATCGGCGGTTGAATCGAGATAAAAATAAATAAAAATATAAATTAATATTTATAATATATATAAAATATTATGATATAACATAATATAATACAATAACAGTACAAAGATATTATACTATAATACAATAATAACATATTAATACTGTTAATAAAATGAAAATCGATGTAGTTGGTACTAGCGCTATATATTAACAACTGACATCTGGCGTTGGCAAAATACAAAAAGTACTATGAGAATTTGACATTGGCTAAAAATATGAACTTCTAATATACTTATATTATATTAATATTAAGATAATAAAGTAATATAAATGTTAAGTGCTATAAACAAGGGAACTTGTACCAGTATTTAAACTTACATGGTTACGTGACATTCCAATTTCAACCGTAATGTAAGAGCTTTCTCCTTTTTTTTTTTTTTCTTTCCTCCTCCTCTAAATTTTCACCCAGCCAAGTCAACTGGATGATGTTGAATCTGTTGGACCACAATGGTCTGGCTGGGTTTAGAGATGCAAGCGAGATGGGTCGTTATAGGGTATGCGACCGTCCAACCCGCTAAAAATCTTATAGGGTTTTGGGAAGAGTTTTGATATTAAAAAAAAACTCGATAAGTTATCAGGTCAGGTTTTGGGTTTATTATGTAACCCGTTGGGAAAACCCGACCCGACATAAATTTAAAATATTAAAAAATTAAAAATATTAAGTTATTAAAGCAATAAACCTATTTATATTCTATATATGTGAAAATAAGTGGAAATGAAGTGTTTACATCATTTTATATGATATATATTGTCTAAAATCCATTCTTTCAATATAAGTGTTTGTATCATTAATAACTTGAAACAAAATTTTTTTTTTTCCTTTTTTTAAAGAAAAAAATTTAAAATCTTGTAGTCGGATCGGGTTATGGGTTCCTTAAAACCCTAGCGGCTCGAGTTTTGGGAATGATAAAAAAACCCAATAGGGTTTTTCTTGGGTTCTAGAACATCCATTAAAGACTTGGATTGGGTTCGGCTTTCAAACAACCCGTCCCGTATCTACCCGGTTGCATCCCTAGCTGGGTTAATGGAAAAAAAGGGTAGCTCCCAAGGCCATGGCCGGTTGCCCAAGTTGACCTACCGGCTGGTTCAAGCTTGGCAATATTGGTTTTTATATTTGTAATAAAGTAAAGAGCATAATGAAGTTAGATACTAGGAGTTGAATAGGAGATGAAATCATTTTGGATCACCATATGAGCTTTACTATTTTATTTATGGATTTAATTCATTTATATAGACAAATATCTATTATTAATGGCTATTAAAGCCTTATGATTTATGAGTTTGAAGATTGGCGTCACATTAGGAAATAAGGAACAATCCGTCAAGTTCAGTAGTATCTTATTGTTTCTTAATTTAATCTCTTTTCAACCTGCTTATTAGTAATTTAGATAATCTATTAGAAAATTTATAGAATAAATTTGTATGGCAAGTTGAGGTTATTTCAAAGATTTTTTTTTTTTTTTTGTTTATATACACAAATGCATTTGTAATCTAACTATTACCATCTGGCTTTTCTTTACTTCAAATCTTACATCAAGTAATACGAACTATAATTAAAATGATAATGTATTGTATATCAGGAAATGTGATTAATAAAAAAATAAAAGTGTTTATAAACCAATTTAAACCAAACTAGACCACAACAAATTAGATCTCAAGCAAGTCAAAGCTACAAATCATTAACAACAATTTGAGTTGCTTTGTTAAGAACCAAATTGTTTCAAGCAGTCTAGCCTTGTTTAGACCTCAAACTAAATTTAACCTAAACCAATATTGATCTGTATGTTTTTTTATAGATTAATTAAGGTTACTTGCATTAAACAAACCATGATAATTAAGGTATATTGTTGTTAACGCTAATAATTCATGTTAATGAGTCATTCTTCACATCCGAGTCCAACAAACTTCATATCTAAAAAGCTTAACCGATAACACCACCGACTAGTTGTGTCTAAAACCTATAATTAAAACTCGTTTAATACGCATAATTTTTTATTCGATTTAGACCCGTTTATCAACTAAGAAAATCTTCAAATGAATATAATATAGCTTTCAAAAGTCTCCATTTCAAAAGCAATGTTTTGACATTTACTTCAATTTGCTTAATGTTTACAAATCTAATTATATAACAAACTATATTAATCCTTGCCAAGTATCAGGTCAAAATCATGAATAACTTCAATGAGTACAAATTTAGAATCCAACCATGACTTCAAGTAGTAAGTGACTAATGAGGTCAAAACGTGATAAGATACATCGGTATGTATTATAATTTAATTTTTTTTTTTAGTGTTAGGAAAATTAAAATATAGAAAGAAACAAAGCATTAAGAGTGTTAATCTTACATAACTAGAATGGGAGGACAACAATCAAAGGAAATTGATGAAAATTAGTGAGACCTATCAGGAATGATGATTCTGTACATAATCCAAGATATCCAAAGCAGCAATTGAAGAAATGATCGAACAAGGAATGGAATTATGATCTAAATTGTTTATCAAAAAGAAGTTTGAAAACACAACAAAAGAAGCTATATATACAAAGACAAAGACTAACAGAAACTACTGAATTATCCAATAATTATATAACACGTGTCAAGCTAAGGAAAAACTAGCTATAAAAAATAATAGATGAGAGATGCTAGGCCAAGACAGCTAACAAGACAAAAATAGCAACACTATAATCTTCACATCCCCCCCTCAAGTTGGATCACACGTAAGATTCAACTTGGAACACAAATAGAATAGTTGTGGCTGAGACAAAGACTTCATGAATAGGTCTGCTGGTTATTCTGAGGAAGCAACATAATGAGGAGAAGAGAAACCTGTACGAACATGATCACGAACAAAATGTATGCCGATTACAATATGTTTTGTCCGTCCATGCAAACATGGATTAGAGGCAATCAACAAAGTGGATTTGTTATCACAATAAAGAGGAAGGGGCAAAGAAACATGCAAACACAAGTCACAAAGAATACAAAATGTCCATAGCAATTCCTTAACCACGATAGTCATGCTCCTATACTCTGCTTCGGAAGAAGAAGTGGAAACCATAGCTTGTTTCTTGGTCTTCCAAGAAACTAAGGCATCCCCAATCATGACACAATATCCAGTAAGGGACTTGCGATTCAATAACTTACTTCCCCAGTCTGAATCAGAAAAACCCGATAGCTGACAAGAAGGAGAAGAAGAATAAAATAAACTAAGCATAGAGGTGCTTTGAGATACCCCAGAACATGGAACAAAGCATGCAAATGCGGAGCTCGTGATCGTGCTAAAAATTAACTTAAACAGTAGACAGCACAATTAATGTCTAGACAGGTCAAAGTGAGATATAAAAGTCTCCCCACTATTCTTCGATAAAAAGGGATTATCAAGGATGGCACCAGCATCAGATTGCAAAGCACAACCACTAAGAAGAGGTGTAGAAGCAGGACGAGCAGTAGTGAGTTCTACATCCAATAGAATATCAACAAGAAATTTATGTTGATTAACCGACAAACCACAATCAACAGGACAAATCTCTAAACCAAGAAAGAACCGAGCCAAACTCAAATCTTTGATAGTAAACTTTGCATGTAAGGTTACTTTCAAAGAACAAATAGCAGAAACATCCGAACTTGTCAAGAGCATGTCATCAACGTAAAGTAACACTACAACAGAACCTTCATCTGAAAATTTAGTAAACAAGGAATGGTCATGAGGTGATTGAATGAAGCCTTGATCAACCAAAAAAGAAGACATCTCAATACTCCATTGACGTGATGTTGCTTCAAACTGTATACAGAACACTTAAGACGACATACTTGATTGGGTTGAGCTTTAGAATAACTTTGAGGTGGAACCATGTAAATTTCTTCATCTAAATAACCATGTATAAAAGCATTGTTAATGTCGATTTGATGAATTGGCCAATGGAGTTTAGTACTTACAGCTAGAAGTATATGAACAATACTTAATTTGGCAACGGGTAAGAATGTATCATGATAGTCCACTCCTTCAATTTGAGTGAAACCTTTAGCAACCAACCTTGCTTTGTATCTTTCAACACTACCATCAGGCCTACGCTTCAATTTAAACACCCATTAGAGCATATAGCTTTCTTGCCCTTAGGTAAAGTAGTGAGCTCCCATGTGTCACTAGTTTCAAGAGCTAAATGTTCTTGTTTCATAGCATCAATCCCCTCTTGACATTGAGCAGCTTGAGAATAAGTAGAGGGTTCTTAAGTAGAGGTGGGCAAACGGGCTTGGCGAGCCGACCCGGCCCGTAGGTTAAATGGGCCTAATCATTTTGCCCCGCTTTTAAACATGCCAAAATTTCTTGACCTAGGCCAGGCCCGTGGGCCAAAAGGAATTTTTTTTTATGTTAGTCTATGTAAAAACTAGAATATTTATATATTTTAAGGTTTTATATATATTAAAATCAATTTCGTTACCATTTTGATTATTCATAAATGAAAATAAGTTTTTTAAATAATTTATTAGATATCATATTTGTTTAAATCAATAAATATATACTTAAAAAATGTTAAAATGCTTATGATTCATATATTAATCTATTTTCTTCCATAATATATCCTAAATAGTCACAAATATGCTATTGTATTATTCTTATTCTTCTATTTTTCCTCTCCTTTTTTTTCTTTTTTTTTTTTAACTCTTAGCCTGTTGGCCAGCTCAGCCTGTCATGGGCCAACCCGCTTTGGCCCGCGGAGTAAACGTGCCAGGCCAATTTGGCCCGCATTTAAACGAAACAAAAAAAATTGGTCAAAGCCCGTTTTTTTGAGTGAGTAAACGGGCCGGCCCGCAGGCTACGGCCCTTGTGCCCAACTCTATTCTTGAGTAAGTAAAACATTAGCTAAACAAGCTACATAGTCACTAGGACAATGGCTAAATTAAGATAAAGTTAATAAAAGATAAGGTGAGGAAGAAGAAAAGAACCTTTTGTGACAGAAGAACTTGAATGAACTGCATGTAAAAGTCACGAAGCCAAGTAAGTTGACATGAAATATGACTAGAATGTCGTAAAGGAACAAATGAAGTAGAATCCATCAAATTATCAGTAGAAATAAGAGAAGGATCCAAACAGGACTCATCAGCGAGACTCACATGTGGAAGGACAGATTGTGTATGACTAGAAGAATAAGAAGAAACTGAATCAGCAGTCGTACGAAAGGGAAAAACATTCTCAAAAAAACACAACATCACGGCTAATTAGAATTTTCTTGGCACTTTGAAAGCTTTTTGACCATGTTCATAGCCTAAAACTATACATCTAGAACTTTTAGAATCAAATTTGTCAAGATTTGGTGAAGTATTTCCCACATAACATAAGCAGCCCATAACTCTAATATCATCGTAGGAAGGTGGAGTACCAAAAATTTTTTCAAAAGGACACTTCCATCCCAATTTAGCCATGGGCATTTTATTGATGAGATGTGTAGATGTTAGAATAAACTCCCCCCAAAAGTGTTTGGGTAAATTTGCATATAGCCTTAAAGCTCTAGCAGTGTCAAGTAGATGTCGGTGTTTACACTCAACCCGCCCATTTTATTGTGGTGTCTAGATAATAGTTCTATGATGTTCTATTCCTAAGCCATGAAACATGTTTTGACATTCATGTGAAAGAAACTTAGCCCCATTATTAGAACGAACAAACTTAGGAGTAACCTTGAAATGATTAGAAACATAAGCAAAAAATCTACAAAGCAAAGAACAAGTTTGAGACTTGTTTTGCATAAGAAAAGTCCATGTAGATCTTGAATAATCATCTACAATGGTCAAAAAATACTTCGCTCCAGATATTGAAGGAATATGATAAGGACCCGAAATCTCTACATGTAAAAGTTGAAAAAAAAAAAGGATGAATGACTAGTACTTCGAGAAAAAGACAATCTATGAAATTTAGATTGTTCACAAGCATCACAAATGAAATCACTTGAAGTAATGTCTTTACAATTCACTATGTATTTCAGTTTTGAAAGAGATATATGACCTAAACGAGCATGTAAAAGCTTTATATGGTCTAGATTAGTACAAGAAATAGAGGAAATAGAAACGTTAGATGGAGCCAAAGAGGAAAGAATAATAGAACCATACGATACTTCACTCCTAAGTACATACAGTCTACCTTTAGCTCTAGCTGTAGCAACTGGTACTTTACTATTCATGCCCTAAAATATGCAAGAGGAAAAATTAAAGACAGCGGTCAAAGAATAAGTAGAAGTTAATTTTTGAACAAATAACAAATTGTGTGTAAAATTGGGAACAAGAAACACATTGTTTATTAAGCCACACTTTGATGCAGACAGTGAGCGTTGATGCAGTGGTCATGCACTTTAGAGCTGGTTGGGAGGGGATCCTTAAGCCACACTTTGGAAGTGAGATTACTAGTAAGCTGTTTGAGGAATTCAAGAACAAACTTGCAGAATCCGGTGTTGTCTCAAACATCGATAGCAAAGCTACAGGTGAATTATTTGTGCTGCTAAAGCGCAAGATGGATTAATATAAGAAGGATTTCAAAGGGCTGTGACAGACAAAATTGGTATTTAACAAAAAGAAGCATATGATTGTGTGTTATTTCTATTTTATGACTCTTCTAGTTTTGATTTCATAACTGTGTAGCATTTTATGTTTCACAATAAAAGATAAAAAACTACTTTTGATATACAATTCAATTTTTCCTTTAATTTGGCTGTTATGGGGTTAAGAGTATTAGAAGATTTAGAGAAATGGTGTAAAGTGAAATGACAGCAAGATATAAAGATGTGGAAAACAGAATTGAAAAACTTGGAAAAAGTAAAATGTAAGCATTAACTTTTACCTGCGACGGTACTGTTGATATATGTAGAAAACGAATTGAACTGAAGAGGCTCAACACAAGTCAAACTCTCCAGATGTTTGAATAATATAATCGATTTCGATGTATACCATTTATATTGTGATTTCAATCCACGATTGAAAAGAATACAAGGGCACAAACCTTAAAATGGAATAAGATAGAATATTAATTGCGATTCTTAAAAAAATAGAATAGCGAAATACTAATTAATCTTTTAGTTCATTGAAATCTCATGAATAGGTTTTGTAATTTGTTCAATAAAAATTGTTGTTTTTATGTCTCATATAAGAATTGTTATTCTTTATTTTACTATTATAATAATAATAATTCTGTGGAATAGTTATTTCACTAATCAAACACAAAAATACTTTCATAAGTAAATAATAGTTATCTCGCTCTACCTTATGAAGTGAACTAAACCACTTTAATGTAGATTTTTTTTTTCTTTGTTTGTGTTTTCCATTCGAATTTAATTAATGTTATGTCGTTTTTCAATGAATTTAATTTAATTAGAAAAATATTACATCAACCAAGATGATCGATTAAGGAAAAAAGATAGACAAAGAGTTGGGAAAAACAAAAAGATCAACTGCATGAACAGCATAATTCTTTTAGAGAGTAAACATGTGCTATATATGAATTGCATACGAATCAAGCCTAGTTGTGAGCTATTCGAATTCGACTTTGTGATAACTTGAATTCAATTCAACTGTGACCGACTCAAGCTCAAGTTCGAGCTACTACGAGTAACTATTATATTAAGTTCAAATTTTAAAATACTTGCAGGCCTAATTGAGCTTTTTTAGATTTCTATTAAAAAAAAAAAATTTGTTTTGCTTTCTTTTTTAAAGCCTATTTCCATTGCTTACTTTCTTTTATTTAGTTTAAATCTAATAATTCACATTTATTATATTTTAAGCCCAAATCAACTAAAAACCAATTATATTCCCACATCCCACCTTTTTTTTTAATCTGATTAGTTTTTATAAGAATAATCAAATCTATCCAAGTTGAGCTCAAGCTCATCAAGTATCAAATCTAGTCAAATTCAAGCTTAACATTGTATTGTTTCGATTCAACTCATTTTATAGGCCTAGTGCTACGTAGGGGATGTAATACTTTCTCCTAAAAAATAAAATATATACGATTGATAAGTGAAAATAAATTTCATAAGAGGAATAACATAATTGGATATAAGGGATGGAAATAGCAAGAAAATTAAAATAAATAAATAAAACACATAAAAAAAGGATTTGCTTATTTTAATTGATATAATAATATCTTCTCAATCTCTAACATTTTTCAAAATGAAGTGTATAGATCAATGATTGGTGCAGATTTTAGAATAAATCAAATATAAGATCAATAATAATAAATCTACATGTATTGTGATCAGCGAGGCGGATCTATGATTTCAGGACAATGAAGGATATAAATAGATTTTTAAAGAAGGAGGGCAGTGACAATCTAGCCTCCCTCTATATGATGAAAAGAAGGTGCATTATAGATATTTTACTCTAACTTTAATAATTACCTTTTTATTTTTTATACAAGTGATATTTGTAGAGTCATTACAACTCTATTACATTTTTATCGAATTGGAATTCAATTCATATTCATCCTTATTTATACCTTAATGGCATGTCTAGTACGCAGGAATGGAATCGCGATTCATTTCCTTCGTACATTAATGATCCTTGATTTAATTACCTTTTTATCCATATAAAATTGTTATTTTATTTTTGTTAGGACATTTCTAACAAATTTTATTATATACTCATTCATTTCCATTTCATTCCATATTTATATCAAACATAAGATGAAAATCTCATTCCTTTATTCATTCCATTCCGAATGATTCTAATCCATTTCATTCCAGATAATTCCAGTCTATCAAACGTAACATAACATTACTTGACATTAATGGTTATCTATTCACTTTTATTCTACATAAAGTTCATATTACTAGTTACTTGAATGACAACTTATAAAAATTATTATTACATATGGGTAATAATTTATGTCCTTATACCCATACATCAAGTGAATATTATAATTGTCATTGCAATCCTACTACATTCCCATTGAATTAAATTAAATTCCTTAGGAAATGAACAATGTCCATAATTTGTTCGATTAATTGAAAAAGAAAAGTTGTGTTGTGTTGGCGGTTACCTTAATTTATCTGGACAAAAGTCATGCCGTACTTTGCCTCGACAGCCATTTTTGGAGTTCTTAATTAAGCAGCTCGTTCACTTCACACATAGAATAAGAGGCTAATGGTATTGTAATCTAGTGGCATCAAACCTCCCTGATCTCTCAAGTGAGAGGTCTCGGGTTCGAATCCCCTCTCCCCATTGTAATGGCAAAAAGAAAAAATAGAAGAATGAAATTCCAATTCAAATGTATAATAATAGATAAAATATATAATACTCTGGTATTTATTATAGAAAGAAAATAATTGTACAGGTAATATTTTTAAGACAGAAAGTATTTATAATAAGAACATAAATTGCTATTCATCATTTTACATAATAACAATTCATTATAATCGTCATTCATCTTAAGTGAACACTATAATAGTAGTTTTACGTCCTATGTTGAGAGAATGAATAACCAATTCTATAAAGTGAATGGGCTATAAATGTTTAGAATGAAATGACAAAAAAACATGATTGATTGAACATAAGCCATTGGAAAAGTTTCGAACCATTTTTTATTTATCTTAACCCTAATTAGCAATGTTGGTACAACAAAATAAAATAAAAACAAACTTTCCATTTCCACTCCTCCTTGTCCTGAATATAAAAGAAATCTCCTTATTCAGTATAAGATACATTTTGAAACAACTTGATTGGACCACAGAATCTGGAAAACTTTGATTTCATCACATAAAAGTGTAATATAACTGGGATCTATCTTGCTGGAAATTATCCAAAGATGTCTAGTGCACAGATTCCCCCAACGAATGGAGGAAATGGAGTCTACAGTTATTCCAAAAACTCTTCCATGCAGGTACCTTTTTACACACTTTTAGATCAAACTTTCAATCATGATGGTATAAATTATTTCGGGCTTCCCCTTTCTCCTTTTTATCTTTTTTTTAAACCATGGATAATTGGGTTTATTAGTGAAATAAATGAGAAAGGATAGACCATAGAACTTAGAAGTAATATATTAATAGACAGGCAAAGACATAACATGTACACGTGGTTTATCTTTTAATATAAAAAAAATTAATAACATAAAATAAAATAAAAATGTTAATATCATAAATGATATCTATATTTTGGTAATATAATAATATAGATACATTAATTTTAATATTGATCAATTTAGTACATAAAAGATTTTGATAAAGATACCAATAACATGCATGAAAAGTTATTTGAAGTATTAAATTAATCGATTTTAAAGTTCAAGTACTCAATTGTATATTTATTAAATTAAAGTACCATTTATTAAAATTAAAGTATCATTTATGAAATTAACTTTGAAATAAATGGTATCAGCAGCCCTATTACCTCCTCTTTAGTAAAGTTTGTAAAAAAATAGAGTTTGGGCTTTTTCTTGCCTATTTATTTGATAGGACATTTGCTCAGACTACAAAGCCCAATATGGACTGGCTTGGTCATTGATGCTTGGGCTTTTAACTAATTTCATGAAAGCGTAAACATAACTACCATCGTTTCCTCATCCTATGAGAGTATGAAGTAAATTTGCATGAAGCATGGACGGTCCACATATGAGAGTAATGCCCACTCTACATCCTATCCAGTACAATGAGTATAGACACTAAAAATGTGAAATTAGACTCTGATGCAAATTTGTTCTTCTTTCAAGAATTTTTTTATAATTTATTTAACACATGGCATAAACTTATTTGTAGGAAAAATAATGTAACTACATTTTTGAAATAGCAAATTTCCTTAGAGCCTATGTTTTACCTTAATGAAACATCCTAAAAGCTTGGATGTTTTATAAAATTTATTGGTTTATTACAATGTTTTTGTGAATTTTTGCATTTTACTTTTCTGTTTAAAATTATCAAATAATTAAATGTAACTAACCAAATGGCAACTTAAATTAGTGTTGTGTTGTAAGTTTATTTGTTTAATTAATGTTAGTTTAATATAATAAGTTATCAATAATGCTGCTCTGGATAAATTTTTTTTGCTTTTCATTATAATCATAAATTTTTGTGATATTTTATAGGCAAGACACATAGACTTCTATGCACACTGAAAAATTATTATTATTGGTATCGGATCAACATCTGTAATTTATTGGTATTATATCTGTAGTAATTTAGTTTTAGTTAATCTATAAGTAAAATTATCAATTTTTTATCAGTATCATATTACTATCGATTCAGTATTAGTTTGATTTAAAAATAATACAATAATAATGTCAATTGAATTAACTCAATCAACCATACTTTATTATCTAAATGAATTTAGACGCATGACATCTAATTTTATACCGCAAGTGCTAAAATATCTTTTAATTGATGATAACATCCATGTGGCATCATACAAAACATTATTCATCGAGTCGGTGTTGATGCAATTAATTATGGAGTTATTTTGATAATTGGTGTCGTGGACAAATTGAAAACACGTCAGCTGGCTCTGGGTTATGATGTTGACATCTTTTGTTTACTTTTGTGCCACGTAACTGATGATAACATCCATGTGGCATCATACGAAACATTGATGGAGTCAGTGTCGATGCAATTAATTTACGAAGATATTTTGACAATTGATGTCAAGCACAAATTGAGAGCTAGGTTACGATGTCGTCATCTTCTAATTTACTCATGAAGTTATAATTCTAGGTTTCACTCACATTTTAGTACTAGGATGGATCTTTACAAGTTGAAATTGCAATTTTCAATAATCAATAATTTTGATTTTTTTTAAAAGAAAATTATTTTTAATAAGACAAAATCATGATTTCATTCCATCATCATCAATTACTATTACAATTACCTTTTTATCATCTTACACATCATTATTCACATTTTATTAAGAATATTTTTTATGAATATAATATCAATTCTATTCTATGATACATCTAAGCACCATTCATTCGATTTCATTTGATTCCTTTCATTTTAATCCATTTTATTCTGAACAATTCATGTATACCAAATGTGACATTAAAGTACGATCATAACTAAGAAGATGTGTAAATAATACTCAAATCCATGTTAAAGTCTTATCACATTTGGTATGCAGAAATGATTTGGATTGAAATGGTATTAGTTAAGAAATAACAAATCCGATCCTATATTTGGAGGTATACACCAAATAGAATAGAATGGAATGATTATAAAGTACATTTATCATAAATACCCTATCGATAAATTTAAGTTGTGAATATGTGATAAGGTAAAATAGTAATAAAATTGCAAGTACTTAATAAAGCTAAATTTGAGTTGTGATTGTGGTTTAAGAAGGTGGAATCAAATTTTCCTTCAAAATTAAAATTACCAATTATGAGCAATTGCGATTCCAGTTTTTAAAATTGCATTGAAACATGGGAAACAAAATGAAATCCAAAATCACGATTTTATTTCAAATTCATTCCCATATATCAAACATGAACACCTTCACAAGACGAAATAAGCCCCATATTCAAAAACAAAAAGAACAAGCAAGGCATTCCAAGGGATGTAACCGGGTTGGCTCTTATAGGGTTTCCGACCCACCCGATCCGTTAAAAACCCTATAGGGTTATAGGGTTGGATTTGGATCATATCCAAACCCGATGGATACCCAATAACCGATATTATAATTTAAAAAAAAAAATAAAAAACATTACTAAATGAACAAAGAGAGAAAAGAAGACATGAAGGAGCTACTATCTTTTTTGTCTCCTAAGGAAATTTTTCTTTTATATTTATGGATTAGTTACGGATTTAGAACTTTTTATTAAATTTTGTTCAAGTCATATTTGCTATGGAAATTAATATTATTTGCTGTCCGTTATATTTTAGTCCCAACAAGAAATTTAATTTAACGATATTTTTAAAATATTATACAGTGACAAAAGTAATATATTGATGTGTTTAAATGTTACATAATGAATGTGATCTACAACATGTTCTATCAATTCTATATGCATCATTTCATTTTTGAATGTATAGAAAGCTTATGTCAGAAGTACCACTTTTTTTAAAATTTATTATTAAAATTTGAAAATAGGTTTTTTTTTTTTTAAAAAAGGGTTATAGGATTATAGGGTTATAGGATCGAGTTTCGGATTCTAAAACAAACCTTATAGAGCGGGTTTGGATATAGCATCAAAACCCTGTAGGGTTATAGGGTCGGGTCTGGTAGACCCTATAAGATAGCGGGTCGGGTATTGGGTTCATATGATCCACTCTAAACCCAACTCGATTACATCCCTAAGCATTCCATATTGAAATACTCTCTTCGAGTAAATCGTATTAGTTTTTAATGAAATAATGTTTTTAAAGCAAGAGCACCTATGCTTGCTTGACTAATCCTTTAAATCATTTTAACAATGATATATGAATTATTTACACACTTTCAAAATTTATAAAGAAATAAAATAATACTTTAGAGAGATATATATATATATATATATGTTATACTCATATCTATCCAATAGTTTAGCAACGTAATTGCACTTATTTCTAATTTTATTTATAAACTCAGTACATGATATAACCTTTATATGCACATTCTAATAATCTATGATTATAAAAGTCAAATGTATATAAATTTATTAAGTACAATTTCAAAATTCTTTTAGATAATATATTGCACAAAAGGAGCTCTCTCTCTCTCTCTCTCTCTCTCTCTCTCTCTCTCTCTCTCTCTCTCTCTCTCTCTCTCTCTCAAAGTACAAGTAAAATATGCTATTGTTTTATTTTCTCAAAATGGTTTGATTTGATTTTTTTTAGATTGATTTGGCCTATAAACCAATCTTAAATTTTCAAAAATTTTAAGGTCAAATTGACAAATTGTAAACCCCTGAAATTTTTATTTTTTTTAGAAAATAATCCTAGAAGTCTAATACAAAAAACCGAAACCCTAAAAATCGATCCAAGTTAAAACAAAATTCTAAATAAAGTCAAACACGAGAATTTTCAATCTTGAGAAAAAAAGAACCCTCAAAACAAAAATAAAAAATCCAACTATCGGTTGATTCAACATCCGTACATTAATCAAATCATCTATCCTATTCTTAACACGTAAATCAAGACGATATATCGAAGTAACGCTCGACAACGAAATACTAAGACCTTAAATCATTCGGTAAATTTTTGAATCAAAATTTTCAATTTTCACCAAAAATCAAACTAAGTCAACCCATAACCTTAGACTCGGTTAAACGATCCTGAGAAAAAAAACTATTAAATAATCACAAATAAAATGAGATAAACCATAGACGTCGCACTAAAAATATAATACAGACAAAACCCAAAAATTTTATGATCTTACGAATAACTCAACAAAACCGGCAGTTAAACTAGAACCCTAAAAGTCAACAAAGCTTACAACAAACCCTAGTGTTTTAGATCAGGCAATCTGGCGCTCTTAAACCCTAAACAGCGAAATGGAAATAACTATTGATAATAGTTCGTAATAATATAGGGAAGTTTAAAAATATCATGTTCGCAAATTTCTAATATCCTTCGAATCCGATCAGGATCAGTTTTCAAAAACTATGCCCCGGTACGCAGAATGGCACAAATATTCTGTTAATACCAATAGACTTGTAAAAATATAATGTTTCCAAAAATATCAGTTTTATAATTTTTTAGTAACTAAAATTTACGGATAACGCATTTATATGCATATTTTTATTAATATTGGTATTTTGTTTGTCTAGTCTACTATTCATAGTATTTTTCTACTATTTATTATTATTCATCTATCTCTACTTTTTCTTACTACCTATTCTTACAACCTATATACCTATTTCTTAAAATTTCCTTTTCTCATAAAAATTATACACCACATATTACTAAACTTCTCTTATACTTTTCTTCTAAAATTAATTTTTAATCACTTTTCTCTCTCTTTCCTCCCTTTTTGTTGTTCATCCCCTCTCTCTCTCACACTCCTAATTATTTTCTTTTTCAATTAATTTAATTATATCTAATTTTGACTCTAAAACTCTATAAATACCTCATTCCTCCTTTATTCTTTCACACAACTCGTTTTACTACCAAAACTCTCCCAAAATCTCTCCATAAATCAAAATCTCTCCACAAATCCTCTCTCCAATATTTCTCTCTACCAAAACTCTCTTAAACCAATTCTTCACAAAAATCCTTCTTTATACACAAACTATCAACCACATATTACTAACAACATAATTCTATATTCATCTTCTATTTCTTACCATATAAACACTTTAGGTAAAACTTCTATTCCTATTTACCCATGTCATGTAACTTAACATGACTATGATGTTGTTTTGAAACTCATATAAGTAGTAAAAGCAACAACAAGTTCATGTTTTGTTCTTGTACATGAAATTCAAATTTTATTATGTTGTTATTATGTTTATATATATGTTGATTTTATTATTGTTATTATGTTAATTTCTTATTCATATCTAACTAAATATATTTATGTATTTATATATAATTTTTAGAGCATAAAGCTCACTAGTTGTTTATTTATTTTCATGCTTTGCAATTTATTTATTTCATGCTATTTTAAGACTAGTCTTTCTAGTCTTAGACTTGTCCATATCAAGTCAAAACAACATTTTCTTTCTTTTCTTTATTATTTTTGGGACTAATCTATTCTTAGTCTCAGGATGCCTTGATGAAACTAAAGCTCCCAATACTTGACCGAGGCACCTTGATGAAGCTAAGGTTCCTAATATTTGATATTTTTATTATATTGCTTATTATTATTTACTTCTAGTATTTTTTTCCCTATTCTTATTATTTTACATGTTCATAATACATGCATCTACATACTGTCTCAACTAAATTTAAGAGCAAAATTTTACTTATTAAAGGAACTTGAAACCAAATTTTCATTATGTGACTTGTCATTAAATAATGGAGTTATTATCAACAACATATAAATGGAATAATACAAGTTTTCTCAAATAACAAAGATAGCTTTACAAGGAAATATAAGAAATAAACACTTTCTTTTCGTAATATGGTAACTTAAGTAAAATAATTTGTTGGTAATCAACTTTTCACAAAAAGCTTAAGATTAAACTCTTTTCAACTCCATAACAAAACCAATAAGCAAACTAGTTTTCAAAGCTAAGATAAAATCAACCCATAAAGTTACAAACCCACTTAGGAAAATAATGATTTTTAAGAAGGAACTTATTTTCAAAGAATATAAATATGATAAAATTAGAAACAAAGGATTTTTTCAATAAAGAGGATTCTTTTCAAATAAAATTTGTAGAGGAAATAAAAGACCAAGTTTAGAAAACAAGAACTTATATTTTAGACAAGAAATAAAGAAGAAAAGACTCATTTTCTAAATATTGTAAATGCAAATTTATAAATAGGTTATCAACAACTTACTAAACTTTTGATAACTTTAATCTTTTATCACTAGAAGTAAAAATTATAAAAGACCAGAGTTAAAGGAAAATTTACTTGTTTTGGAGAAAGGAATGAGGAAAATAAAATAAGAATATATTAATTTATAAAAACCTAGGAAAATATAAAATTTCTTTAAAATATTTGAAAAAAAATTGTCAAGTTAAGTTTTAACACTTTAAAATGAATTGTTTTATGAAATAAATTGTTGAGATACTACATTAGAATTTTTGCATATAAAGTGAGCTTATCTATATACTCAAGGGATTTATCAATAATATATATATATGTAAATTTTTTTAAAAGGATTTTTGAATGAAGTTGAGTTAAAAAATTGTTTTGCAAAACTTAGAAATATTCGTTTTGAATCTATACCCTACGGTTTCGTAACCCAAACGACCTTATATGACAAAAATTACCTGAGAAATTGATAGATCTTTTCGAATAGGTAGAAAACGGTATATTATATGCGAAATTTCGAGTTTAAAATGAGCAAGTTATAGTCATTTTAAATTGGAAATTTCATTCTATACGATTTTGACGAACATAATGAAATAGAATTAGAAAGTTTAAGTAGAATTGCTACGAAATACTCATCATGGGTATTTTTTTTGTCTAAGTGACGGAGGATACAAGATTACCCTTCCTAAGGATTGCTACGACTAAGAAGATTGCGAAATGGACGAGTGAGTTATTCCTCTTAATTCCGTTACCTTGCTTGTGCTTGTAAAGTAATGGCATTAGTATACTAAGAAAAGATAAAAATGAATATGTATGGAGAATCCGGTAATATGTATATATGTGATTCTATGCCTATGTGTGAAATGAGAATTAATAACATCGCAACTTCAAACTGCCTGTTTAAGTGTTTTGTTTACTTATTTGTATGACTACTTATTGTTTGCTAAATTGATTGATCACTCCCCCTAATAAACCTTAATATGGTTTGGTTTAAGAAATATAAAATGTTCACGCATAGCATCCATCAAGTCATATTTCTTTCAGAAAGCTGTCATTCCTACGCGTAGAGTTGGATTGGCTGTTATTATGCTGGGACACAGGCCATGTTCCTTTTTAGAGAATCCAAATCGCTCAGGGAATGCGACTTTAGGTTCGGAGCCAAGCCAACCGAACGCTTTGGGTGGCGACCTGGGGACTAGCAGTAGAAGGTCGAGGATATTCATCAATAATTCCTAACTTTTGATATGGAAGGGGTAAATCCATTCTATATATGATTTCCGGATAACTATATATATTTGCGTAATCACGTGATTGTTGCATTGTATAGATAGCATATGTGTAAAAATTTTAAATGAACTTGTTTGGAACCATGGTGCGAATGAAAAGGAATACCTCACTAGGCTAGTTGTAAACTTATACCCCTATAGGTTTTATTGAAACAAGTATACCCGTGGCTTAAATCGAAGATCATAATATTAAGGAAGTCATGGAAGAATGTTAAACTTTTATGAAGGCAATGGGAACATAGGATGAAGTTTCCGTGTAAGATTCCTTATATGTAATGTATGCTATGTTAGTATTTTGGAAATTTCTAGAGAGTGTATTTATTTTGACTTGAAGACAGTAGAGGAATATGTTCCTAAGAATTGTAATCTACCATGTTTATATTTTATGATAAGTATTCTCTTTATCTTGTTACTTATTCATTATCAATGTAAATTGCACTACTTCAATGCGTTCTCCTGGTTGTGATGTACGCCTTGTACATGACATGGAAGCCTTTGCATGACTGAGGTAGTCATTCTTAGACTTTAGTATTGTGTACAGTGAACTACCACGTTTAGGATACCCCTCGCGGCTGACACATATAAAAAGCATATTTTTGGTTTGATTTATTCAGTCTCACGGTTTCAATCGTTTCTCTTTTATTTATTTTTCCCCACCCCTTTTACACTTGATCTTGAGGGCGCTTAGTCCCAAAATTTCGATATCCAAATGATGATGCACATATGTTCATACACAAAACAAATTTAAGGTCAGGCAGATTTGCAATAATCCCATGAGCGCATACGGTTTTTTAGATTGTACCAAAAACTAAATCTAACTTATTCGAACCAAGTAAGGCAATTCTTTCATATTTTGATGGAGGATGATTCAATTCAGCAAGTGAAACCGAGCCATACCGCTTCTTATTTAATAAAGAATTAAAAAACGTATTATTTTCTAAAAATATTATTTTCTTCTTTATCTTACGTTGACTAATGTGTTTTGACCAATATTGTTAGATCTAGTCTAATGGTTGTTCTAAACATGCTAAAGAAGAAAGGACCAATGGATCGAATCGGGTATAATCAACGGTTAAATAGGGATCGATAAAAAATAAAAATATAAATGGCATTTTAATTATAAAAATAAATAAATATAAATTAATATTTATAATATAATATAATATATTATCATATAACATAATAATAGTATAAAGATATTATACTATAATACAATAATAACATATCAAATCTATTAATAAAATGAAAATCGATGTAGTCGGTACTAGCGCTATATATTGGCAAAAAGCAAAGGATACTATGAGAATTTGATATTGGCTAAAAATATGAACTTCAAATATACTTATATTATATTAATATTATTAGATAATAAAGTAATATAAATGTTAAGTGCTATAAAAAGGAAACTTGTACCAGTACTTGAACTAACATGGTTACATCAAGCGTAATGTGAGAGCTTTCTACTTTTTTTCCTTTTTCTTTAATTCTCCTCCTTTAATTTTTTACCCAGCCAAGTCAACTGGATGATGTTGAATCTCTTGGATCACAATGGTCTGGCTGGGTCAATAGAAAATAGGGCTAGCTCCCAAGGCTGGGTCTGGTTGGCCAAGTTGACCTATCAGCTGGTTCAGGTTTGGTAATATTGATTTTGATATTTGTAATAAAGTGAAAGAGTATAATGAAGTTAGAAACTAAGAGTTGAATAGGAGATGAAACCATTTTTTATCATCATATGAGCTTTACTATTTTATTTATAGATTTAATTTATTTATAGAGACATATCCATGATGTTAATGGCTATTAAAGCCTTATGATTTATGAGTTTCAAGATTGGCGTTCCATTTAGGCTAAAAAAAAAAAAAAAGATTGGCATCCCATTAGCAGATAAGGAACAATCCATCAAGTTCAGTAGTATCTTGTTATTTCTTAATTTAATCTCTGTTCAACCAGCTTATTAATAATTTAGATAATCTATTAAAAAATTATAGAATAAATTTGTATAGGAAGTTGAGGTTATTTCGAAGATTATTATTTATAATTTTTTTTGTTTATATACACAAATACATTTTTAATCTAACTATTACTATCTAGCTTTCCTTTACTTCAAATCTTACATCAAGTAGCACGAACTATTATTAAAATGATAGATGTATTGTATATAGGGAAATGTGATTAATAAAAAAAAATAAAGTATTTTTTAAACCAGTTTAAACCAAATCAGACCATAACAAATTGGATCTGAAGTGAGTCAAAACTACAAATCAATAACAACAATTTGAATTGCTCGATTAAGAGCCAAATGATTTCAAGTGTAGTTTGGCCTTTTTTAACCTCAAACTAAATTTAACCCAAACCAATATTGATCTTTATGTTTTTTACGGATTAATTAAGTTTACCTGCATTAGACAAACTATGATAATTAAGGTATATTGTTTTTAACGTTAATAATTCATGTTAATGAGTCATTCATCACGTCCAAGTCTAAATGACTTCATAGCTAAAAAGCTTAACTAATAACACCACCGACTAGTTATGTGTAAAACCTATAATTGAAACCCGTTTAATAAGCATGCTTTTTTATTCAATTTACACCCGTTTATCAACTAAGAAAATCTTAAAATGAATATAATATAGCTTTCAAAGTCTCTATTTGAAAAACAATGTTTTGACATTTACTTCAATTTGCTTAATGTTTACAAATCTAATTATATAACAAACTATATTAATTCTTGCTAAGTATCGGGTCAAAATCATGAATAACTTCAATGAGTCCATATTTAGAATCCAACCATGACTTCAAAGTAGTAAGTGACTAATAAGGTTAAAACGCGATAAGATACATTGGTATGTATTATACCATATATATATATATATATATATTATTTAATGTTTGGAAAATCAAAATATAGAAAGAAACAAAAAGTTAAAGAGTGTTAATCTTGCATAACTAGAATAGGAGGACAACAATCAAAGGAAATTGACGAAAATTAGTGAGATCGATGATTGATAGCAGCAATGAATGATATGAGAGTGATGTCCATTAGCAAAAACAGGTAAAGGGATTAAAATAACAAGATAGTAAAATATAAGATCATTGATAAATCGGTTTTTTCATGAATTTAAATGCTAAACTCATAACAACATATTTATAAACACTTTTAGATGGGTCTTATCTATTTATTAATCGACCATCTATTTAATATTGTATAGTGCCATGTCCAGATTGATGGATTGAATGCCAAATTGCATATCCTAACCTAATTATACCTATAGGAGTATAAAAGTATATTAAGGAGATGGATGTGCCGTTTTAGTTTAGTGGATTAACACCTCATCTGCTTTTTTATTTCGAATATTTTATTTTTCGTTTGTTGAGAACATGTTTGTTCTGCCGGACTGTAGATCACGAATGACGAAAAGTTATGTTTAATAAGAATAAATATACAAATAAAAGAATCATCCTAATTCCTTTTGGTTTTTCTGGGAAATGCGAGGCTTAGCTGACTTACAGAAAACTATTTTTATGAACAAAAGAGCTAGCCTACCAGCTAGATGCCTGCAAATGAATTAAATATCAAAAGTAGCCAATTATATAGTAGTTATCCTTACAATTTACAAATGAGTGGAATTAGGCGGGTGCCTGAAAAAGTACGTAGAGAACTGGTGACGCGCAAAAACCCAAAATCAACTGAAACCCAACGTGGATTAAAATACATCAACACGACACCAACACTGCCACCGCCACAGCGATCACCAACTAAATTAAGAAAAATATATTTATGTTCTAAGAAGTTCAATAAGCTCATCGATAGAATTATCTAATTAATTATCTAACTATTAAAATAAATATAATAATTAAAATATTAACTAGTTTAATAATTCGATCACAGTAAAATATAATATGAACCGTTTGATAATCGATAAAACCGATCCCATCAAAATTCATCATCGGATCTAGATTTCTCTTCTTTTCTTATCTTTTTTCTGGAGTGGGCAGGTATGGTATCTGAACGTGTCAAATTTGGCGGTTCTATCCAGTGGGTATAGAAAATTTTATGGTTGGGCGATGGTTTTAATGAGACCACTTCCTTTAAATTATTTAACCGCTCCAATCTGGAATTATTAAAATAGTTTTTATATTAATTTCTATCAAGGATTAAACTTGAATATCTAAAATCCTCAAGGTTAAATTTCAGTCGCTTAGGCAGACCGAGATGGGAAAGAAAAGCAAAGAAACAAGAATTGCAATTGGTATTAGAAGTATCAAGCAAAGTTGACCAATGATTTAAAGTCAAACCCTGATGATTATTTTGATTTTAAGCGTTCTGCCGATTCGCAAGTAAATGTAATCGGCTTTTATGTTAGTACGAAATTGAAGAAAAGATTTATTAATATAATACGTCATGGAAAATCACCAATAGCATATAAATACCAATAAACTTTTTATATATGGATAATTTTATAAAAATAACCTATAATGATGATGATTGAATTTCCCTACCTACAATTAATCTATTTGCGGTCAAATCTCGCCATGTTTCCCGGGGGGAGATGAACAGGGCCTTGGAAAAGTTTGAATTATATAATTATGTAATTTAGGTAAAGGTCATGGAAAACTTGCAAAATGGACGATTCAGTTGGTTTGATCGTGTAATTGTTGACATGAATATTAAAGAATGCGATTGGGTAACAAACATGCAAGTTTACGTATAAAATTAACCTTCAATTAAATGCATTGGAGGTGGTCTAACTCTTTGAAAATTTGCAGATTGAGGAAGGAAGTCTTCACTAGCCAATCTTTTAATAGAGAAAACAATCAAAAGTTATTATAATTAAAACTTTAAGTGTCCATTTAGTGATTTGTTATCTATGGTGTTTAGTTGAGAGAATGATAATTCATGTATTATGTAAAATAATAAATAACAATTTATATACTCATGCATTAAAATTATTCAATAATTCATTTTTAATCTTATACAATAAATATCCTTATATTGAAAATATCACTATATAATTATCATTTTTCTGTAATAAAGGACAATGTGTATTTATAGATATTTTACTTTTACTCTCATTATAATTCTATTGCATTTTCATTTAATTAGAATTCAATTTTTCTGTTATTCCATAAAAGATCCGATAAGTTGTAACAGTCAAATGATGAATTGGATGGTTATATAAGAAAGATTATCATAAATTATGTAAATATATAGTATCACTATCTCTCTTTAAAAGGATATGTTAGGATAAAGGAAAATTATTTTGGATGGTCATCATTAGAAGATAAGTATCATTATTCTTATAAACTGCAATGCAATCATTTTTCCATATATGAATTATTCAACATGTACATTAACTTGATAATCAATGACCCCACAAACCCCAGCCCCTCCCCCCCATGGGTCTTTTCTACAGACCATGTCTGCAACATTACGACACCTATTGTAAACCAGTAGGTGTGGTTTAATTGTTCTCACATTATTTTATTATTTTTAGACAAATTTTAATAAATACATTTAAAATATTGTTCATCCAAAATAGATAAATCCTTTAAACTTTTATGTCTGCATCTTCTAATAATGAGTGAAAAATATCTATTTATCTCTTTAATCCTCTTTGAAACCTCAAAATTATTGCTATTTATCTATTTACTATTTTCATTTATTTAAAACTCTAATAACATTGAAGAGTGTGTATTTTTTTATAGTTGTGAGGCATATGCATCTCTTAGACTCCTCTCTCTGCCTACTAATAGTTTTAAACATTTATTTGTATTGAGTCTCTTTTATATTTGTATATATGTTATGATGCCAGAGACATCCAACAGATTGAATTAGTTTTTTTTTTTTTTTT
The DNA here is from genome assembly GCA_024138025.1 of Combretum micranthum. Taxonomy (NCBI): domain Eukaryota; kingdom Viridiplantae; phylum Streptophyta; class Magnoliopsida; order Myrtales; family Combretaceae; genus Combretum; species Combretum micranthum. The sequence continues at coordinate 279,776 of JAMXBD010000800.1, read as the reverse complement.
CCTTTTTTTTTACTCCACTTTGAGGGTCCCTAGAGATCCATCTTAGTTCTTATGAGTAGATTTTAATGGAACCCTTAAGATACTCATTATTTTACTCATTTGTGGAATTTACTTTTCATATTTACAAGGTATTTTATTCTATTGCAAATATTCACTTTCACATTTTCAACTTATAAATGTCTTATGAGTCTTTGGTATCACTTCAGTTTTGTAAGGACATTTTTTTTTTCCGATCCTTAGAGCATGTATAATAAAACCTTATAATGCCCTATGCAAAGATCCTATATTTTGAGATTTTTCCTTATTAAAGCAGGAATCTCATAGAACCTCGGTCCTTATAAAAACCTTAAATTATTATTTCATTTTCTTTAATTTTTAACAAATATCATAACTAACGAATAAGAACTGAATAAGTACTATTTAAGGGAATTTGCAAATAACCTTTTTGAACTTTTACCAAGATGCGGATTCATCCTCTTAATTTTTAAAATGAATTTTTTAACCCTTAAACTTTCAAAAATTGGTATAGTTAAGGATAGTTGATTTTTTTTCATGAGTTTGGGGTTAAATCCACACATAATGAAAATTTAAATGGCAAATTGTACATAGGTGAAATTTGAGGGATATTTTACAACTCTCCCCATTTTTCTTTACAAAAATATTAAATGTCCTTAACTATCTAATTTTTGAAAGTTTAATAGGTTAAAAAGTTCACTTTGAAAGTTAGGGGGTGAATCTGCATCAAATAAAAGTTTAAGATGATAATTTGTAATTTCTTCTAATATTTAAAATATTCAATGACACTTAGGGACACTAGATAATGGATTTCTAGGTATAGTTAAAAAGGTTCTTAACAAAGAGGGAGTAAGATCCTTATAAAACTATGTCCTATACAAAGAATATGGCTACAAATAAGTTAAGTCTATATAGTACTGAGTTCAAGCTCTACTTGAGTCCAATCGAGCTTAAAATTTTAACTTGATTAAGGTTAAGCTCTTAAAAAGATAATTATAATTATAATTAAAATATTATTAATATCAAAACTTAATTCAAATTCAAGTAATTTTTACACTCAACTCAAGTTTGATAGAGCTTAATTAGGTTTGCAAGTTAATCAAGCTAAAGATATGAAGCTTGAAGGCTCGATAAACTACTTGAATAGCGAGGTTAAACTTAACTTGACTATTCTTAAATCGAACTCAAGTAAATATCAAGTCCAATTGAAGTAGTTTGTGAACCGATTTGGTTCATTTGCACTTCCAATGAAGAACCATAATAAATTGTTTTGTTTTTTTAAATGGTTCACAAATGTCAAAATAAACCAATAAATATAAATAATATTTAAGGTATTATATGCATCTACAAAGTTTAAAGTAAAGAACATCAAATAAAATAAAGAAGTTAAGGGAGAGATCCTTTAAGATGATGACAAAGACTGTAAATAAATCGAGACTACTTGCGAGCTATTTGAGTTTGACTTGATGATAATTCGAGTTTTACTCGAATACAATCAAGTCGAGTTTGAGTTTAAGTTTGAACTACTCAAGTACTAGTCATAGATTTTGAGCTTTAGGTTTGAAATACTCAATTCATGTAGCTCATATTCAATCTTTTATATAAAAAATTATAAAATTTATGTTTTCCATTTTTAGTGCTTATTTCTGTATCTTGTTTTTTGTTTATCCATATCCAATAATCCACATTTATTATATGTATACAATCTATTCATTCCCAAACTTATTTTTTAATCTAATTGATTTTTAGAGGAATAATCAAGTCTAATTGAGTTGCACTCAAGCTTATTGAGTATCAATTATAGTCAAGTTTGAGCTTAAGAATTAAAACTCGATCGAATTTGAGTGTCTAGTTTTGAGTTTTTCAGTCAATTCAAGTTCAAGTTTGGGACTATATCATCTTAACTCATTTGCAACCTTAGATAAGGTATTTAGGGACTCTAAAAGAAATCCTTACTATTGTGCAAGCTCTTTTATGATTTTAAGGAACCTCTTTATTTTATTTGAAATTCCTTTTCTTTTTCTTTATGTGCTTTTTAGTAACTTAAATATTAACAAATTATTCAACATGTGTCAAAAATTAGGAAAATTTTTATTTTTTGATGTCTTTAGAAAAGGAAAACCAAATTGGTAGGGTCATCTAAAATAGTGAAAACCTTTCAAAAAGTAGGGTGTTGATATGGTAAAATTTTGTCCAATACCCATATTATACACACTCTAAATATAACATAATCTCGAGAACTACTTAAAAAGCATTTAAATGAGTATATGTAATAAGTCATTCTGAGGTTGGCCTCTATTCGTATCACAGCTACTACTTACATTTATAAAAAAAACTTTATAATGTATTCAATAAATGAAATGTCACATATATGTAAAAAGAAAAATTGCTCATTGACTATTTCTAAACATGTTCTATAAGTTTAAGAAAAATTGAAATTTTTTTGGGTAATCACAAAGTCAGCCTGGTAATAAGGTAAATCTCTAGTTATTTCTATATGTAACCTAATTTTCTCATTAGAAGCATCATTAAATACCTTTTATGCTGGTATGGTACACCCATTAAATACCTTTTTAACTTTAAAAGTTTTTCAAACAGTTATTTCCTTCACTAGGCCGAAGTTAATTTGTATCAAAACTTTGAAAAGAACAAAGTCTTCCAGGTCATCATCAGAAAATAAGAGAACATTTGAAAAATTAGCATGAATGACAAGTACACATGGAGTGAAAATATTACACAATGTACCCAAAAATTGGTAGACGGTCATGTTATTAATTCAGTTGCTTTATTTTATCTGTGTTAGGAGCTCAAAAATATCTTTGATTGGAAGGGAAAAAATGGTTAGTAAATTTTGTCAAATAATCTTTCAAGTCTAACAGACTGTCCATCGATTTTAGGATCTTATTTAATGTGAAGTAAACTAAGCTATACTATCATCATAACACCCCACCAACTTTGATGCAAAGTAATTGTAGCTCGTGGTCCCTTTGATTTATGAACCTATTTTCATAAGAGTCCTACAAATTTAAGAATCCAAAACTCATGATTTAAGTAAATTTGGTTTATGAAGAGTAATCCATGTTTGGCGAGCAATGTGAGGTTACATCACACATGAAAATTGATTCATTGATATCTTATTTGACCTACTTTATATAACTTTCATATCTTAAATCAATTTACTCACAAATATTGAAAAAAAAATTTTAAATGTCAATACCTTTAAAGAACTTATATTGAAATGTAAATACATTTCTATGTGCTTAAAAAAAATCTAATTGGTATTATGCGTAATTTGTATAGACATGTAATATAGATATTAATAAAATTTTAGCATGCATGATATAAAATTGGATGTCTCCCAAATTATTAATAATAATAATTTGAATATTACATATATATATATATATATATTAAAATATAAGTAATTTTATATACCATATGTGGCGGATGATAATCAATAAATTTATTTTCACCAAAGTTGGACTAGTGAACGAGCTTCGGTGAGCTTTTGATCTTCAACGGCATTTGATACGACAATTTAATCTAACATTGAATGTCAAGTTTTTATTGGTTAAACTACAAGTTGAGTGGTCCTGATAAAGAAATGATTGAAACTTGGTCTGAAATCATGCTAACAACTCTCTACTTTATAGACTCCATCAGTGGTCGATTTGAAACGGATTTTAAAGATTATAATATTTATAAGTACAGTTTTTCCGGTCCTGTTTAAAATTGAGGAAACCTTCAATCTATGTTTTATTTAATTTTATTTATGGCATTTGTTGTTAGCTAGCTAAAAATCACCTGTACATTTTTAGGCATATAATGGATGGATTTCCCCATGGTTTTATCTAATTATTTGCTGTGTTTATATGCTCTATGTTCGCATTTTTATAAAATTAATGAATAAACTGTTGAATCTGTACTATATTTATGTATTTGTTGAATAACGATAGGTGCTAAAAGACAAAAGAAACAAATTTTCTAATTTTTATTTTTGCCAATAGTAGGAACTATGAAGTAGTACAAATCATATGAAATTGCACCAAAAAGGGGATAAAAAAAGAGCATGACTTAACATATAAAATACATAGGATAAAGAGCTTAGATTTATGGAGATTAAATCTTATTCGATTGGTAATAGAATTTGCTCTCAAGTGTTGACTAATAGCTTATATATCTTTTATAACATGTAAATTTATCATTACTTTTCTTTAAACTTAGGTATCTTGACAATGATGAAACTAATGCTTTTCCATATTATCTTCTCTTATGAAATGGAGCTCATTAGTATTTAGCCAAAATTCTTTTTTTGTGGATTAACTTTTTGAACTAGTGGTAAGGCTCAAGGGGTTAGACCCATTTCATAGGGATGTATTTTGTAGATTTAGCTTTGGAGGCTTGAAATAGGAATCATCATATATTGTTTTTGCTTTTCTCAATTAGCTCACATGAATAGAGTACATAACCATGGACTTGGGCTATGAAAAGTCCATGATGGAATTAGATTACCATTAAATCCTAAAGTGCAGTTAATTATATTGAAGCATGGATGCATCTAGTTTGTTGATCCTAGAATTATCCAACATATATCATTAAAGACTCATGTGGTCAGTCAATCTCTAAAGTAATTTAACTGATGAAAGCAAACTCTAATATCTATATATAAATGCTTCTTCTCGTTTAACATAAGAACGAAGCTTCAGAAGGACTTTGTTGTATTGCCAAGATCAAGTTCTTGATTATCAAATCATTTAACTTATTGTCACGCGCACTTGATATCTACAAAGAATTGTTTATTTCTCACCTGACACATCTTCTCAATCGCATATCTTCACATGTCATTGATTTAGGTCTTTTCTTAGGTCAAGTAGAGTGTAAGATCACACGAGATGCACGTAACCAATATCAAACCCCTACACCTTCATTAAAAGGTACTTATATATTTATATATCACCGTTTTTATTTTTTTTCTTTTTTTTTTCATATGAATCCAAACCAACAATGTAAAAGCAATAGCATTTAACCACTTACATAGTTATTAATGCTTCTTTGAAAATTTTCATACTAGATAATATACTTTGTTAAGTCCTACGTATTACCTATAAGTTTTTAAAACAAACTAAGAACCATTATGAAATCGATCAATCCAGTTTCAAAATAGTTTCTTACCATAGCATATAGATTCCTATCTATATTCAAAAATCTATAACCGATCTATATAAAATGGATTGTAGATCTCACACCTTGAGGCAATTTATCCAAAATGAATAACCCCTCACTTAAGGAAGAAAATTTAGTAAACTAATGTGAAAGACCCAAGTTTTGTAAGTTTGTGATTTAACATCAACCCAATTCCCTAACACTTTCCGACGATTATCCTCCTAAAAGCAGAATACAGCTATTCCAAATGGGTCCCCTCCAATAGTTTTCAAACATTTGTAACCATAAAACAAGACCAAGAAAAAATAGGAAAGGTACATAATAAGTATGCACAATAGTTTCTTCATAATATCAATTCATTTTAGAATATTCTGCCCCTTTAATATTTCCTCTCGACGCGGATTCAACTGCGTACACTGTCAACAAAAATGTACAACTGTCGCTTTACTTTCAGAATCTTCCACTCCGATTTCTTCTTACACACTTCCACATAATATCAAACATCCGCCATATAAAATGGTTAAATCCCTTCTTCTCTCCTTCAATCACGCCTTGATCAACAGCCCAATTTTCCATCTCAGTCCTTTCGGATTTGGATCTTCCCAATTTTCATTCCCGTGAATTTCTTTTCTGCACATAATAACATAAGATACCCCATAAGTGAATCATTTTTGTTTCTTTGCCTTCTGGGGTCCTTTGGGAAGTATTGTTTAGTTTAGTGAAATGGGCAATTTCATATCTTGTACTCTGTCGAAACCAGCATGGAACCAATCAAGAGCAGCAAAAGTTGTCCTTCCAAGCGGAGAAGTAAAGAGCTTTCCGTGCCCGACAACAGCAGCTGAGCTCATGCTCGAAACACCGAACTTCTTCCTCGTCAACTCGCGGTCTCTCCACATGGGTCGAAGGTTCTCTCCTCTTAACGCTGATGAAGACCTCGAGACGGGAAATGTGTACTTGATGTATCCGATGAGGAGGCTCAACTCTGTGATAACAGCAGCTGATATGGGCGCTTTGTTTCTTACGGCAAGATCTGCTACTAAAAGAATCAAGGTGTCGCCGGAAAACAATGCCGGGATGGCCGGGCAGGCGGTGGCGGTTGTGGCTCCCAAGGTGGATGCGGATGTGGATGAAAAGAGAGAAGGTGAAAGGCACAATAAGTTGAGCTTGGACGACGTTGAAGGGTTTTCGAAGACGGAGTATATGCATAGGTTGTCTCTATCTAGGTCGAAGAAACCGTTATTGGAAACCATAGCTGAAGAGCCAGTACGATTGTCTAGAGGATGATCAACTACCAGCTATTGGTTGTGATCTCGAGATTGGATAGATATTTGCTGTTGATCGTCTCAAATTTTCATCAATCGTGTTTAATATTGATTAGATGTTGTATTATGATCAATATGAAATTAAATTTGAGACAACAACATTCAAGATGCGAGATAATATTTAATTGTCTCAATTCTTCATCAATCATGTTCGAAATTGGCAAAATACTGTATTATAATCGATTAGGATATCGTGGAAATATCAAAATCGAGATAGCAAATATTTACCTTGTAGCATATTATTTTCTTTTTTTTTTCTTATTTCCCCTGTTTTATTATGTCTTTTTATTGAGCTTTTGTGTATTATGGTGAACGGAACTATTGGATGGTAAGGAACATGCTTGCAATGTTCCAAGATAGATAATACGAAAAGTATTGTAAACTTGGGAAATGGTCGAGAAAGACTTTAACATAAGTTTGAACATGTCTTGGTCATACAAGGAATGGTAGAATATCCAGAGCAAAGATTTGGAAAAATGTGGTATTATATGTTGTTTTGTGAGACGCCAATGGCTTCACGTTAAATAGATGAATGAGTAAAATTGCTTTCTTGGGAAAATTTTTAATGACTTGATGACAACTCCCTGAAATGATTGGTGTCCATGTGAAAGGAGATCTAGTGTATTAGATAATTTTATTAGATAAAAAACTTTGGTGGGAGTTTAGGTCATATACATGTAAATATGACGTGCCTAAAAACACCTTTAAGATTTCTTAATTATGTTAATCTAATATTATCCAAATAAATATAAACTAAAAGTAAAAAATATAAGGAAAAAAATGCTGGGTTTTTTAGTTTATTTTGTTCTTCAAGAGGCAAGATTATATTAGTTGAAATATATTACATGAAAAAACAAATTTTTACTTTAATGGTGGAGAGGAGGAAGAAATCTTCTGTTATTATTGTTTTCAATGGATTATATATATTTATATTTATGTGTGTGTATATATTTCATGGGAGATGTTCGTATTCGTTGGGCTATGAGGTCCCCAGAAAATAAAAATGGGCTCAATCAATTTAGGGTAAATTATACTAGATATTTGATGTAAGTTTATTTAATGTATTCAAGCATTTGAGTTGTGAAAAAAGAGTAATTAATGTTTAGTAAAGTGGGTTTGATAAAGTATCACCATTTTCCAAAAATGATTAAAGGTATTAACATTTCGATAACTTTTTATCAATTTTTCTTAATAAGTAACTCATTCAAAGCTTTACGAAATATTGACCGATCTTTTTAATTATTTAAAAATTTAGTACCTTAAATAAACTTACTTTAAATAATGATGTTTTTTCATGTAATTTATAAATTCAATTTATACAAATTTATCCAAGTATCATGTGCTATATACTTTAATCTCTACCAGTTTTGGAGTTTGTTTTCAGTTTTTCTAGCAGTTTTCCAAAACAGGAAAATTCTATTGGAATAGTGGTAGCTATAATTTATCTCCAAGGTGGGGAAAAAAAAAAGGAATCTGAACATATATCTATGATATTAAAGCAAATGACTGCCTTATACCTATTCATTAATATTTATATTCTTAGATAATAATATAGATTAAGTGGATTTTATATCATATTCCACTAAATATGGCCATTATCCAACATACCACTAATTACAAATCATGAGAATAGGAGTCCGTTGAAAAGATTTTAATACATTTTTTTATTAAATCTCATTAATATTTTAGCACACGTATCCAGATTTATAATATCACACAAATAGGCATACCAACTGCCAAGCTGATGACCAAAATTTTACCAAACCAAACGATCCTACTCTCTTGATATCTACGCCTGATTGCTTTTTTTTTCCCCCTTGTTTCAATGCATACTTTTTAGAAGAGCAAAATCAAACATGATCAGCCCCGTTAAGAGACTAGTGGCCCTAAGCTAAAACCGCGTTTGGCCGATTATTGTTCCTTTGATTTGTTCCGTTTTCACTTTGGCAATCAAAATATCTGAAGCAGTGGCGTGTGTGTGTATATATATATATATATATATATATATATATTTAATGATTATAATAATATGGCAATTAGAGCCATTATAAAGGCAATGAAACTTGTTAACTCAAGAATAAGAACCGCACAATAGAGCCATTATAATGCAGAAAATCAAACTCGTTAAGGATAAGAATCAGACACCACTAAATTATAATGGCTTTATTTCACGAATGGAATAAGGGAAAAATGTAATTCCAAATCAAAGGGAATGTAATAGAGTTGCAATGGTTATTACAATGTTCACTTGGTGTTAAAAGTAAAACAAGTAATTATTAGATAAAAGGTAAAATATTTATAATGTTCAATGTATTTATTACAAAAAAGATAATTATATAAGTGTTATTTTTAAGACAGAGTATTTATGAAAATTAAAAAATAGATCATTGTATAGCAATTCATGGGTTGAGAACATGAATTATTATTCATCATTTTACGTAATAGCAATTAGCAATTCATTATGGATTGCCATGAATATCATAATATCAGTTTTACATCAAACGAGAAAGGAATAAATAATTATTCATGCCAAATGAATGGGCTATATATTCATAATATATATATTTTAAATGAAGATATAATAGTTTTAAGATGGATGATAATTTTAATTTTTTTAATTATCACCACCCACAATCGGATACTTGGAGCCAACAAGGACGAGCATAAAAAGTATCGGACTGAGCATGGGCTCCACTGGTTGTAGTTGGTCTTTGTCTGGTGTCCCACCAAGTAGTGATGACTTTCTTTAACACCGAGAAACCAGGATACGAATTCCAGCTTCAAGTGCCTCAGAATATGGCAGTTGGCAGGCACTTTATTGTGGGATTAGCATTTTGCCCCAATCACTATGGTTTAAAATGGGTCTATACACCTGTTATTTAGTTTAGTCCGGTTACTTGTTTGACGAAATGTCTGTTGACGGCAGGAGGACAGATACATGAAGTAGAATTCTTGACACCAGTAAAACAATGAAAAATGCTTCGATATGGATAAGTGCTACATAAAAATAATAAAACCTTGATAAATGAAATAAAAGAAATAGTACTTTCCAAAATAATTACCATTTATAATTTATACTTATATATATAAAGATTTTATTGTTATTAACACTTAACATATACCACCGATTAAATCATTCCTCAAAATAATGTGGCAATAGAATCTCAATTAAAACCAGCACTAATTACCGACGATTTCAACTTTTGAGTTTTTGAAACCAGCAAAATTAATTATAGGCCGTCAACTTTTACTTCCTACGTTAATAGTCGGTTACGCAATTTATTTGTATTTATTATCTATCTTTAGAGTTTCTCATATAATAATATAAATAGGTCTTTAGGCTTGTCTTTGTATAGACAACTAATATTTGACATCTTTGACTTTGAATTGAGAATATTTTCTCTAAAATTTACAATTGTTTAACAATTATGTGATTAAGTTCACGTTTTGAAATCAATCATTGAATTGGTTTTTATTATTTAATGCTTTCATGCTGCGTCAAATTGATATCAGAGCCAGATTAAAATCCTACGGAGATGTTGATAGACTGCAGAATAGGAGGTGATCGTATTCCTGACGGTGTTTGAGGCATGGAAGTCCAACGTTATAGGCGACCGGTACGAAGGGCGGTAATGGATAGTAGGGATCAAAGATTCTGGTGTATAGAATAGCACTTTGATTACCTGATCGAGTGATCCGATGCCAACAAGAATAGGAATGGTTATGGGAGACAACTAAGGGCAGGGTATGCGCGCGGCGATCCTATTGTCAAACATGTTGTTGTGAATCATAGGTTATATGCTTACGAATATGATTATGAAGAAGAAGATGAATTAATGGAGGAAGAACAGCCACAAAGATAAGAAGCTTTCTCCTTGAGCAGTGCTCACTATGGTTGTCTCTTCTTATTTGAGTCACCCCTTTACTTGATAACAAAATTATTTGTCCTTCGAGCATTCTCTACTCATGCTAAGAAGGACCCGAGTGATAAATTCTCCAAGTGTATAGTGTACTTAGTGAACATACCTTAGAAGCAAATTTTGATGAGTTCTTTTTCGTCATGCGTATTTTGGTTATCCAAGGAGTGTTCCCTGAAGCGCTTGATGTAATCCTTCAAATCTTCCTTAGAGCATTGTCTGATACAAACCATGTGAGTCAACATCACTTGCCCTTGAGTTTCAAGGAACTTCTCAAGAAACATTCTTCATATATTCCCTAATAAATCAATGAAGCTGAGGGTGAGATTGACATACTAACTGTATGCCTTCTCCATCAAGGATTTAGAAAATTCCTTGAGCTTTAGATCATCATCGAGCCAATAGATTTCAAGAGTCTCAATGAACTAGAGAAGGTGCTCCTTGGCACTACCTTGTTTCCTATTAAGGGTTTATTTGTTTAGTTTTTTCGGCTGATATGGACACTTTTTTCAAACTTTTTCCTAACAAATTATTTTCAAAAAATAGATATAGATAAAAAAATAATTGACAGTTCTCATCAAAATATCAAATAGATAAAACATATATGCAAATCGGACATATTTACATATATCATTTTGAAAAAGATACAGATACATATGAAAAAAAGACCATCCAAACAAACCCTAAATTTGATAAACTTTGGACCATGGGATAGGGTTTCTTAGAAATCCTCTGTGGATATGGAAGCATTAGGTTGACGATGTTAATAGCAGATGCAGCTTGTGCCTATTTTAGGTACTTTTCAAGGTCTGCCTTTGTCACGTATGAAAAGGAAGTAGAAGATGCATTAACCCCCACTTAAGGAGTAGGAATAATGTTGCGAGGTGTAGATATTCCAGCCATAAGACGCCAGATATTACATCTAGAGATGAAGGAGCCTCCGAGATAGACCCTTGTCTCTTCTCCAACAGCAGGCCTAAGATCTCTTAAAGTTAGAGGTAGCAAAGCCTACAATTGCTCCTATTGATGTATTCCTTCATTTTTAGCAATGGAAGCAGCAGTTTGCTCGTGTTGAGCATCATTTAGGGCCTTATGTTGAGTACCCTAAGGAACAGCAGTAGCTAGTGCAGTACCAGCTACTTGCATGCCTAGTGTAGGTAAAGTTATTATAGGAAGTGTACTTCCGATGTAGTAGCAACTCCTACCGTACCAGGTAGGAGTTACTTAAAAACATTCAAAAATTATTGGGAGCCTCAGTATTCTCCCACATGGTGCATATCATGAGCGTACTATTTAGTGAGGGTGTCTGTACTGCCACAAAAGCAGCATTGTTACAGCTTGTCTTGCTCAATCGTATTAAGCTAATTGTCCTGATCTTGGGGGTTTGCTTCCTATCCAGCTCTCTTATGTGGAGGTATCATTCTTGTCAAAAGCTTACTTTCTCTTCAATAGAGTCGCCAAATAATGTATAGTGGGATTGCTGCAACTTATCAATCATGTGCGATAAACGTGACGTTGATGGGTATTTGAGTATAAGCTTTTTGATAACAAACATGAAGTTGAAGTTTTTCAAAAATGTATAATATAATGCTAATAAGTTCTGTTCAACTTCGATTGCAGTCACTGCATAGGCAAGTGCACTTACTGAAGTAACATAGAAAGTATTATATTGTATTTCTTGGGGATCATTAGCATATATCTTACTCACTTTTTTATCTGTTATCTAGCCAAACAAAAACCTCGAAGAACATTATGAACAGTCAAAAGCTAAGCTAAAGTTAAGACTAATTATATACACGTTTTTAAGGCAAAAATAGAAGATAGGCCTGTTAATGCAAGAATAAGCTTAGGGTTTTGCTTCACTAAGTCTTTATCATGTGATTTTTTAACAAATTCTTCGAATTGTTGCTGAGTATGGTTGCACTTTTGGATTCACTAAGGTAAACTAATGCCTCTCTTAAGAGTCAAGAGTTATAGATCTAAGTTAGCCGCCACAATCTCTTCTAAGCTATTAACAATTTAGACATGCTTAAAGAGCAATAATCCTTTGTTTAAAACCCATTTTGGAATTTAAAAACAAGTGACAAAAATTTTCACCATCCCTATTCTGGGTGATTATGAGCAACTTCATTAGTAGCCTAGATCTATTTAAAAGAATGATTTCCTGGTCTGTTCAATTAAAATCAAACATGAATTTAAAAGGTGCACTATGTGATTAGACCCATGAAATAAGTTTGAGCTAGTAAATACAAGTATTCAAGCAATTTTTCCATTAAAAATGCATTGAAATCACATGAATCAGGTCTTATATTCATAAACCCTAAGTTAAAAGGTTATTTCTCCATGGATATGAACATTAAATGCAAATTTAAGAGAAATAAAATAAAATAAAGATAAACGTTATTGATTAAGTATAAGGTCTTGCAAGGATAAACGTTTGTTAAAGAAGAATTTACCCAGAAAGCTTTGAATATTTAGTAAGAAGAAGAATTTCTCTCACTAGATATTCTCTCTCTACTCTATATTATGTTAGAAATTTGTTACATATGGCACAATACATGTTTTGTAAGGTCTGTGTACTATTTTCATGGACAGCAGGCATAAAGAATCATGAAGATGTTATTCACTAACATGGCAGATTCTTTATAATGGAATTTATTCTTATCTTTATGCGCATGACAACGGTGTAGCAAACATGTGATAGGGTCACTTATCGTAGCTCGAATTGCAAGCTTGAAAGTTGGCTAAGTGTGAGTTGTACCTTTTTTGTAAAAGTACGATTTGTCTTCAGCTGAAGCCGTAGGTAGAATCGTGAGGGCAACTTTGGACGTGATTGCAGTTGTGTTATGAATCTCAACATACGATTGTTATAGTGTAAATCACAGGGCAAATTGTGGGCGCGATTGGACTCTTTCGTTGTTTTCTTGCCCTCGATTGGAATCTTTGGGAGCCATGGTCCATTCTGTCTTAAATTGTTGTTGTTGTTTTGCTCCAAATCTAATATAGATCACTTTGTTTCTTCTTTTCTTGATTCTAGGAGCTGAAAAACAATATTTAAACCATAAAGCATATATGAATTTATCCAAATAAAGGATGAATTCCTATGAATAGAATTAAGTATAAAAGACTTAAGCGTCGACCTGAGAGAAGTCCTGAACTAATAACTCGTGTACAAATATCACAAAGAGAGGCGTGGGAGGAGGAACAGGCAAACCCGATTTCTTGAGCACGTGAGTATGATAGAAGATTAAATTATATATATTTGATCATTATTGACTCATTCTTTATGAAGTAATCGCTTTGATTTTTTCGGGAGTTATTTCGGCAGAGTTTCTGCGTTGTTCTCAATCCTAGCAATATGTTAAATCCCTTCAAAAGAGAAGAGAAGCCACTTATTTATTAATGGTAGAGGCTAATGTCAGCCATAAGATAATGCTTGATTAAAAGGACGAGATTGAGTGTAGCGATCACGATTAGATCATATCCAAACAATTCGATGGCGGTTATTGAAGCCTTCTTTTTTTTAATGGTGAGCTAAGCTGGACTTTGTGAATAGGCTAGAGGCTTGATTTATATTATAAAGAGAAGCTCATTATTATTAAAACAACTCATTTTAAATATAAAAGGGCTTAAGGCTTATTTTACTCCATATGAGCCCTATTTTAGCCAAATGAAGCACAAATTCACTCAAGAAAATATTTTCGGAATTTACTTTTCATGCACGAGAAAACTGAATTAAGCTAAGAGTGGAATAAACTGGTCCGAAGATCCTTGTTTCGAGCCTACCAAGCCAAATCTTTGTACAACATACCTTATTAGACTCGTCTTTTAGACCTTATCACTGGCCCAAAAGACCGATTCTTGGCATTAAATTGAGCTTCAAGCCCAATTATCGAAATGGCCTTCGACAAACATATAGTAAACACATCTGTTGAATTTATAAAGGATACCATTATTTCTCCTAAAAGAAAACAAACCCTAATGGCAAATGAACTAAGTCTCATAAGCTCATATAAAGAATAAAAAGAAAGAATAAGAAAATAAGAACAAACACATAAAAAAATACTTATTTTAATACTACTAACAAAACAATTTAGGTTGAATCTCCAGAATTTTCAAATCAAAAAAATTTGTTGATATAACTCGTAGTAGTTGAAAGTTGATACGGATAGACCGGCAATGGTGGGAGTGGTTCAACACACTGAGATTTAATATTAAAATTGATAGATCTATAAATAATAAAATTGGTAGTCATGCATCTGTGGTTTTATGGTGGTGAAAGCTAGGAAACTACTTAAGAAAAAAGGGTAGCAACACAGTTTCCCCTTTACACTTGGTTTTGTTAGAAAGCTACTTTGTGTGTATGAGAGAGAGAGAGAGAGAAGAGGGAGGGAGGATAGCTATAGTTATTTCTTTCTTGGGTAGATGTAAAGATTAAAATTGTATATTCCGCAACCATCTTTGTGGAAGAGTTGTTTTATGGATTGTAATTGATTTTTTCATTTCTTTTTTACTCATTTCATTTTGTGTTTTAAATTTAATAGCTACCTACAAACTATCATAAAATTACTATCTCTAGGACTTTATATGTGTTGATGGTAATTTTAGTCATTGTTGTGGCACAATCTAACATTCCCACGATATGGGCTAACTCGCTTAAATTAATTAGTCAGCCTAAGGCAAAGTCTATGAGACTATGATGAGTTATTTTCTTAGACAATAGTTTGATGACCTTTCACTGTCTAGGCAACTAATTGCTTAGGTCGCTTGGATACTTTAGGTAAGTAATCTAGTTAAGTGTCTCCAAATTGAGAAACAGACTTCTAGAAGTTTCCAAACTAACAAATGTGTGCTTACTTAAAGTTCCTTTATGCACTTCCCTAAACAATCGAAAGGTAATGTCTTTATTTAAAGTAACTAATTAAACAATGTAGAGGCAAATTGAGTTTCACAAGTATTTTCCTTTTTGCAGTTCAATGCCTAAATTATGCAACTTAACAAATTAAACAATATAAGAATAATATGATGGTAACTGTTTAGCTAGCTTTTTCCAGCAGATATAGACTATGTTTTCAAGTTTTTTTTCCTAACAAATTGTTTATCAAGAAATAGATACAGATAAAAAAAAAGTTGGCAATTCTCATGAAAGGATCAAATATATCAAATAAATAAAATATAAATGCAAATCGAACATATTTATAAATATCGTTTTGATACCGATATAGATACAAATGAAAAACATACCATCCAAACAGACCCTAAATTGCAATAAATAAAAGAGATGAGGATAAAGAAACAAGTCACAATTCAATGTGAAATCGGACTGCCCTCAGGTCTCCAGGACCAATTGCCTTTAAAGGAAGAATTCATACATCATCTTATTCACTTCAAATAACATGCTCTTAATGAGCTACACCACAAAGCACTATGCAAAATCTTCACAAACTAATAAGAGTTATGCATTTATAGTAATTGCCCTACTACATAAGGTATAACTCAATCACTCACTAATTCGTGCAAAAGTTCATTTAAGTGGTGCCTTACAATGATTTACAAATTATCTAACAAATGGCACTACTCGACTATTTTTCTTGTAAGATGAAACAAATGAATAGAGCAAATTTATATAGAGAGGAATAGAAATGAATTAATTGTAAGATAATAAACTCAACTAAATTCTTAAATTCTGTGAACAACTATATTTTTAGTTTTTTCAAGTCATTTGGTTGTATACTAATTTTTTTCCTTTTTTACCCTTATATTAAATAGTTCAAGAACTCATTTTCTACTATTTAGACTCCATAAGTTACCATCCAGGCATCATCTAAAAATCTCAATTGTCTCTTTCTGTTCAGAGTATCTCGCAACATGCCACACATATTAAGCCTAACAGTTAAACACAGTATCTTAACTTTAAAAACACATGGTCTAAAGTAGTTTGATCTTGTGAATCAACCAAAGCAGGCAGATCAACCTCTGGCGATTGGATGCTAGTTGCAAACACATTCTTCTTGACAAAGACAAACCCATAGTATATTGCACATAAAAAAACATATCACTTTGCACATTTTGTAATGTAGCTTAAACTTGTTCCACATATTTATACTTATTGTAGAATTTTCTAATTGCTATTGTAGGTAAGTTTTCTAGAATTTTTTAGTTAGGATTTATCTAGAAATGTTCTAGAATATGCAGTAGGAATGGTACTTGGTGAGGTTGTTACTAACTACCACCACCAAACCATGTTAGAGACACCCTATAAGTAGGTCCTCTCATTTATAGTTTTTACAACACAAGTAATTAGAAAAACATACACAACAACAAATATCAATTATAGTGTGAGTGTCTTTAGAGCGAGAGATTAGATGCATTTAAGGTTTCAGTTTGAGTGATTTCTCTTTTGTAGATTACTTGTGTTCTCTTATGGTAAGCTTTGCTCTTCTTCTTTTCATTAAAATCTTCATTCTCTTGCCATAATTTCTCAATCTTCTCTTTTATCCTTTGGCATTATTTGCTCTAAGCACCTCAATCTTCCTAGGTTGTAACAAACTAGTATTAAAGCCAGGAGATTTGGTTATTGATTTATAATAGTAACAAAGTTCAAGATTGAGAAATTTGATCATGATTCTAACCTTGCTTTATGGAAAATCAAGATATATGATATCCTTGTTCAGTATAGATATCATAAAGCTTTGTTAAGGAAGGCAACCATGTTAGAATCACTTATATAGGAGCAAAAGAATGATTCAAATGATAAGGTTGTGTCTACAATTCGACTATGTTTATCTAATTAAGTTTTGAAGGAGGTCATCAAGGAAAAGACCGCTGCTAACTTGTGGGTAAATTGGAGTCGCTTTACGTGGATAAATCTCTCACCAATAAGCTTCATAAAATGCTTCAGTTCTATAGCTTGCAAATGGAAGAAGGTACATCCATTAAATCTTACATTGACACTTTTATGTCCATTATACTGTATTTAGAAAACGTGGACGTTGAAATTAGTGATGAAGATCAACCCTTAAGTTGTTGTGTTCCTTGCCCCCCTCGCACTCTCGCTTTAGAGAAACCATGTCCTATGGCAAGATAAATGTAACTTTAGAAGACGTCAAATCTACTATTCTATCTAAGCATCTTGTTGAAAATGAATTGTCAAATAGCAACAAATATGATAATCGAGCAGAAGGACTGATTGTGAGAGGTAGGGCACAAGAGAGAGGTCCATGTAGCAACAATGCAAGGTCAAGGTCAAAGTCTAAATATAGGAATTTCACTTGCAACTATTGTCATAAGAAATGGCATATTAAGGCCGATTGCTTTAAGCTTAACAATAAGCAATCGGAACATGACAAGAAAAGGAAACCTACTAAAGCGAGCATTGTAGCTGATGAGTCTACTATAGATCTTCTTCTTGTCACTACTGATGCCAATGGTAGATCCAAAGATGAGTTGATCATGGATTCTGGTTGTTCCTATCATATGTGTCCCAATCGAGTTTGGTTTTCAACATATGAATCTTGTATAGGTAGGTCCATGCTAGTGGGCAATAATGTTGCTTGCCAAGTTGTAGGTAAAGGAACAATCCATATCAAAATGCATGATGGTATTATGAGAACACTAGCTGATGTTCGTCATGTTCTAGACTTGAAGAAGAATCTCTTTTCCTTAGGTACCCTTGATGCTAATGGGTGTAGGTATCCAACTAAAGGTCGAGTTATGAAGGTCACCAAATGTGCTCTTGTTGTGATGAAAGCCATGAGGTCCATAAATCTATATGTGTTAGGTGGACATATAGTTATCGGCACTACTGCTACAAGTTCTTCATCACTCTCCAATTTTGATATTATGAAATTTTGGCATATGAGACTAGGATATATGAATGAAAAAGGTATGCCCTTATTGAATAAAAGAGGCTTGTTATGTGCCCAGAGTATGGGAAGTATGTAGTTTTATGAACATTGTGTCTTCAAGAAACAAAAGCGAGTCAGTTTTGGTACAGCCACTCATAGGACCAAAGCATCTTGGATTATATTCATTCGACCTTTGAGGTCCTTCCGTGTTCCTTCAAAAGGTGGTGCTAGATATATGCTAATCTTTATTGATGATTTTTCAAAAAAAGTTTGGGTTTATCCCTGAAGCACAAGGATCAACTTTTCACCATTTTCAAGCAATGAAAAACTTTGATATAAAAACAAACAGGGAAGCAGATCAAATGGCTCAAAACATATAATGGTATGGTATTTTGTAATGATAAGTTTAATGAGTTAAGTAAAAATAAGGGAATTGTTCCACAACATATGGTTAGGAAAACACCTCGATAGAATGGAGTTACAGAACATATGAGTAGAACTCTCATTGAGAACACATGATGTTTACTCTTGAATGCCGCTTTACGGAAGGAGTCTTGGGCTGGGGCCGCATCTATGGCCTGCCACTTAGTAAATCAACCTCCAACAATCCCAATTGGTTACAAGACTCCAGAGAAAGTATGGTCTGGCCATCCTCCAGATTACTCTGCCTTGAAGATATTTAGTTATCCAGCTTACATGCACATCAATGATGGCAAATTAAAGCTACGTGCTAAGAAATGCATATTCATTGGGTACCTTTCTGGTGTGAAGGGATGTCAATTATGGTGTCCATTCTCCAAGCCACCTAAAGCTATAATAAGTAGAGATGTGATAGTTAATGACTGGTCAATGCTCAAGCAATAAGCAAAGTCTCCTAAAGAAGAGCTAATAGAGAACAACTCAGAGAAGCTTAAGTTGGAAGTAACCAAACAAGATACTACTCTATAAACTTCCCAATCATATGGGTCATCTCATTCAAGTAGGGTTAAGCAAGAAGTTCCTTATAGTATAGCTAAAGGCAAGGGATGAAGAGAAATTCGACCACAACTATGGTATGCCGATTATGCTAAGTTGGTCACCCATACTTTATCAGTAGTAGATGAGATTAATAGAGATGGTGAACCATCCACATTTTCAAAGGCCATCTCTTGTGCTGATTTGGATAAATGGATGGTGGCAATGCAAGAAGAAATGGAGTCTCTACAAAAAAAAGACACTTGGGAGCTAGTCAAACCGCCATAAGGGAAAAAGGTTATTAGCTGCAAATGGATCTTCAAAAGGAACAAGTCTTCTCTAGCAAATGAAGGAGTTAGGTATGAAAAGGGATATAGTCATGTGCCAGTAGTAGATTTCAACGATGTTTTCTCACCTATTGTAAAACATCGTTCCGTCTAGCTATTGATTGCATTAGTAGCCATGTATTACTTAGAATTAGAGCAAATGGATGCTAACACTGCTTTTCTACATGGTGATTTAGAGGAACAAATTCATATGCGGCAACCAGAAGGCTTTATTGTTGAAGGCAAGGAAGACCTTGTTTACTTACCAAAGAAATCCCTTGATGGTTTAAAACAATCTCCCAGGCAATGGTATAAGTGGTTTGACACTTTCATGATCGTTCATGGCTATATAAGGAGCATGTATGATATCTATGTTTATTTTGGAAAATTATCAAATGGGTCTTTTATATATTTGCTCCTATATGTGGATGACATGCTCATTGCTATCAAAAGCATCACTGAAATTAACCATTGAAAATGCTTTTGAAAAATGAAAGATTTGGAGCTGCGAAGAAAATTCTTGACATAAAGATACAAAGAGATAGAGAAACTAGAAAGCTATTTCTATCTCAAAAACATTATATTGAAAAAATCTTGGAGCATTTTAGGATGAAGAATGCTAAGCCTGTTAGTACTCTACTAACTGCTCATTTCAAACTTTCAGTAGATAGATAAAGAGATTATAGACATGGCACGTGTTCCTCATGCAAGTGCAATTGATAGCATGATGTATGTCATGATGTGTACTCATCTAGACATTTCACATGCTGTTAGTTTTGTTAGTAGATATATGGTTAACCCTAGTAAAGTACATTGGCAAGCAGTGAAATGGATTCTCAGATATTTACAAGCTTCAACTAATGCATGTTTGGAATTTGAAAAAGAGAATGGAGGCTCAGTTGGTTATGTTGATTCAAATTATGCTAGTGATCTTGAGAAAAGAAGATCACTTACCAGATTTGTGTTTTGTCTAGATAATTATGCTATTAGTTGGAAGTCATCTTTATAGGCCACAGTTACTTTGTCTACAACAAAAGCAAAATATATGGCGCTGTCTAAGGCAATAAAAGAAACCATTTGGCTACAAGGTTTATATAGTGAACTCAGTTTAGATTTGGTGCCTACAAATGTCTTTTGTGACAACCAAAGTACTATACATTTAACTAAAGATCAAATGTTTCATGAGAAAACAAAGCATATTGATATCATATATCACTTTGTTCGAGATATGATATCCCAAGGCAACATTGTGGTAAAGAAGATTGATACAGAAGACAATCCAATTGACATACTAATGAAGCCTCTTCCAGTAGCCAAGTTCAATCATTGTATGAATTTGATTTGTATACATGTTTTCTATTAGTGGTAGTTTGAGCTAAGGTAGAGATTTGTATTGTGGCTTAACTTGTGTCACATATTTATACTTATTGTAGAATTTTCTAGTTGTTGTTGTGGGTAAGTTTTCTAAAACTTTTTAGTTAATTTATCTAAATATTCTAGAATATGTAGTAAAAAGGTAGTGGTGAGGTTGTTACCAATTACCACCACCAAACCATGTAAGAGGCATTCTATAAGTAGTTCCTCTCATTTGTAGTATTTACAACACGAGTGATCAGAAAAAATGTAGACAACAACAAATATCAATTCTAGTGTGACTGTCTTTAGAGTGAGAGAGTGGGTGCATTTGGGGTTTGGATTTGAGTGAATTTTCTTTTGTAAATTATTTGTTTTCTCTTCTGGTAAGCCTTGCTCTACTTCTTTTCATAAAATCTTCATTCTCTTGCCATAATATTTCTCAATCTTCTCTTTTATTCTTTGGCATTATTTGCTATCAATAACTCAATCTTCCTAAGTTGTAACACATTTGTCTTACTAATTAAGTGTTACTTAGCTGTATTATTTCAATAATTGTGCAATGAATATCTTGATCAAAATCCAACTTGAACCCTCCAGCTCAATGATCTCCCACTTTTTTAACGAGGACAACTAACGCAATTAAATCCTCTTAACTGAACATTCCCCTTTAGTTAGACTTTAGTGTTTTAAGAGATTTAGCTAATAAGCGCAAATTTTGATGATTAACTTATGAGGTGATAGGTTATACTTAATAAGTCACTCAACACATACATGCACATAATAATAGGGTAAATTACTAAAAAAAATATCAATATTTGAAGTAAGTTCATTTAAGATATCAATGTTTAGAATAATTAAAGAGAGAAATCAATATTTGGAGATAAATTCATTTAAGGTATGAATATTGTAAGTGGTAAAAAAGAGGTATCGATATTTTGCAAAGTGAGTTAAATAAGGTATTAATAATTTACCATTAACGAAAATTAAGAAAATTTAATTAAAAATTAATCTAAATGTCAATATCTAAACTGAACATTACAAAACATTGATATCTCATTCGATTTACTTTATGAAATGTTAATTCCTCTTATTAACCACTTGGAATATTGATGCGTTAAATGAAATTGTGTTCACATGTTTGATACCTTCTTAAGTAATTTACCTTGTGTTAATAATGTAAACCCAACTTTTTCTCCTTATTTGACCTTATCAAAATCACAAGATGAGTTTCCAATCGAATGAGTGAAAGAAAATCGAGTTAACAACGGGTAAAATATTAAGCTAATACATGTGGCATTATACCATGAACATATCAATATGCATACTTCACACAATTGATGTCTTTTCCTAGACACTTAAGCCACATGCTTAAAAAAATATTGTACAAGTCATCATAATCTATTTCAAAACATTCAAGCGTAGAGATTCAAAATAGGCACATCAATAGCTAACATCTAGAGCTATAATGCAACAACTGAAAAAGATCAAACTTATAATCAATGTGCACATGCTCATAATCTCACACTAAAAACAAGTTCATATTGCAGTCACATGTCACCATCTAAATCACTCGAATATTCATTGCTTCATGCAGCTACATTTGCTTTTTAACCCCATGAAAGAAAGAGATAAGATGCATAATGGATATTTCTAGTTATTATACAATGTCAGCTTATATTAAATATATATATATATATATATTGCCTTGTATAAATAATATATTCTAGAAATTGTTATTTTAAAAATGCAAAACCCTTTTTTTTGCAAAAAAAAAACATTCTTTCTAAAAATAATTAGGGTTATAAACTAAATGAGATAGTTAACATAATAAGGAATGAGCTTAGCTTAAAATGAAGCTCATTTAGATAACAAGCTGAGCTTAAGCTTGAAACTTGCGAACGAGCTTGCGTGCAAATTTGTTTACATTATAACATATTTATAATATAATTAGAATATATTTACAACGTGTATAATTTATCATAATATTAAATAACATTAATTTTATTATATAGTTATAACATACAAAAACTTAAAAGTTCTATAAATAATTAATATTTCTTTTTATTTTGTGTATATTTAATATTAATTGTGCATTGCACCAAAATTAAAATGATTATAATCATTTGAAATTTAAATTTGAAATCTTGAATTGCATGGCACTAAGTTACTATATATATAGATACAAGTGGATGGTCATTCTTTACTTGAGTTTTTATGTGAGACTTGCCCTTTTTCTTGTTCAAATATAACACTAAATAACAAAGTTTATATCTTATTCTCATCTCATATCCATCAATTATAAAAAAAGGACTCATGGCCTTCTTTTGAGAGCCAAGCTACACGTGCTTGACAACCTTTACTATTTGGCTTGCATTTGAGCACACCAAGTTCATGTAATGAGATGAAGTCTTGTGTATTTTTGTTTGTTGGTTGAAGCTCATTTGGTTTGGTTGACAAGCCTTTTAAGAAGTTAAGTCAATGAGTTGGGCTCAAGCATGTCTTTTACTAGCATAGTACAATCTTGTCTTAGCTCAAACTCAAATTGGCTCAGTTCATTTATACTCCTAATAATGACTTTAATTACATAAGTACTCAAAAGGAACAACTCAAAAGAAACAACATAACTAGACTATAATAGGTTAATTACAAAATGTACGAAATCTTTTATGTTATGCAAAAAGTTCGCTGCTATGTTAGTATTCCGCTACACATATTGGATTTGAAGATTCTACAACTAACTGGTTTTATTTATGCACAAATTAACAATGTAAAAAGTAGTAGAAGACTCGTTAAGTTTGTCCATCCATATTTTGAATGCATTAAATGAATTCATATCAATTATAACATTATGTGGCGCTCTTTATTCAATTTATAGTATGACTTTACGATACTCAACAATTTAGCTTTGACCACCAATGTAACAGTTGAGAAGAATCCATAAAGAATTTGTTCTCTATGGTCTCTACATACTTCACCAATTGCTTCCTTTATTCGAATCTCTACTTATTGCAGCATTGTAATTAAATTTAGTCTAGTGTTGCTTTAGTGGATTCCAATCACATTCAAAATTATTATCCCCATGATTCTTCTTATTTCTCTCTACCTACCCATTCATTTTGGTCTCTAAATTGCTTGAACAATCTTTTATTTCTTTACAACAATATACCCCTGAAAAGGAAGGAAAAGAACACGCCTATAGCTTCCTTGTACTGTACAGTTTGTTCTTGTTACTCAAGTATTCCTCTTAACCTATTTGTAGAAACTTGGGTTGAAAGAAAATTTAAAAGCATTGGCTTGGTTTAAATTAAAAGTTTCACCTAACAACATAACAATCGTTAAATAGATTTTGATAACTTCATATCCATAAAAAAAAGAGGATGTACATGGATCCCTCTTTTAATAATGTTATCCTTAACTACATTCTCATTATTCAATATTCACCAGTAGAAAATTTGAATTTTTTCATAAACGATAATTTTCTATATCTAATCATAGCTTTTACATCCTCCCGTGACATCTTTTGCTTTCTTAATTCCATATAATCATTAAGTGCATCTCCCTTGTCTTAAATCACTCTCTCTGCATTCAAAAATATATTACTAAGCAGGTCATGAATTCTATTCATTTGAAAGATGGTTAATTTGATCCCACCCATTAATAAGTACTCCTGAATTATTGATAGTTAAGATCCTGACTTGATAGGTAACAACAACCTCCAAAAATTAAATAGAAGCGAAGTCATTTGTCCTTGAAAAGCTTATCTGCTTTCAGCCTTAAAAGACACGATCATATCTTGTCTAATCACTCTTTTGCTCACTTTAAATTTGCACAAACTTCAAACTTTCATTCCTACCATAGCCTCCATCCTAAGCTTTATCATTAGATAAATTTAGTCCACAACAGGTTGCTATCCTGTAGTTTCAATATTAACTTAATAAATGAGCTTTATTTTTTGTCCTCAATATCATTAATACCAGACCCTTTGCTTCCTCCCTCTATGCACTTTGTCTTAATCTAATGATTTCTTTTTTTTCTTTTTTGTCTTTTGATGAGCTCTATAGAAAGTCACATAACCGCCTTTTCATATTTCAAAAGCACCAGTTTCTTCCTCACTCTCTTTTATCTTCCTACCCCTGCAAGAAACAAACATAAGAATGCTTTTTAGTTTCTTTCCACTTCAACCCCTAAACCCTAACCGTAACTAAGCCTCCTCCAAATTCCAACCTCATTCCTACCCAATGTGCTCTCAAAACCCCCAAATCCTAACCCTAACTTTCAACACCACAAATCTTTTCCTCCAATGCCTTCCCTCCACAACCCCAACCCCAACCCCAACGCCACTAACCACCCTCTCTCCAATCCCTCCCAACTTCCCTCCCTCCAAACTCATCCCGAAAACCCGATTTCTCATCGACGCCTTCCGCCACGCCGGGGATTACTCGCATTCCTATTTTCTTTCCCATTTCCACTCCGATCACTACACTGGCCTACCCAAATTGGTCTAAAGGCATCATTTTGTTCCCAAACCACCGCTCGACTCCTCATCGAGATTCTCAAAGTTCCTGAGTCCTTCGTCGTCGTGTTGCCAATGAATGAGCCAGTTTTGATTGATGGAAGTGAGGTCGAGCTCATCGATGCCAATCACTGTCCCGGTGCTGTGCAGTTCTTGTTCAAAGTACCGGTGGATGACGGGAAAAGTTTGAGAGTATGTGCATACCGGCGATTTTCGGTTTCGTGAATCCATGAAGTTGGATGAGCATTTGAAAGAATTTGTTGGATGTGATGTTATTTTTTTAGACACGACGTATTGTAATCCGAAATTCGTGTTTCCTCGCAAGAAGAGTCTGTTGATTACGTAGTTAGTGTTATAAATAGAGTACGAGCAATGTGGTTCGAGTAGTTCGCCGAAGAGTGTTTTGTTTCTTGTTGCTACTTACGTTATAGGAAAAGAGCGCATTTTGCTCGAAATTGCAAATAGATGTAGGTGTAAGTTGTACGTGGATAGTAGAAAAACGACATTCTGCGCGTGTTAGGTTACGGGCGGGTGAGGTGTTTACTAGAGATGATACTGAAACTGATGTCCATGTTGTTGTTGGAATATATTGGGTGAGACATGGCCATATTTTAGACCCAATTATGCTAATATGAAGGAGATTATGGTGGAAAAAGGATATGCTAGAGTTGTAGGTTTCGTGCCTACCGGGTGGACATATGAGGTAAAACGCAATAAGTTTGCTGTGAGGTCAAAGGATTCATTTGAGATTCATCTTGTGCCATATAGTGAGCATTCGAACTATGAAGAGTTAAGAGTTTGTGAAGTTTCTAAAACCAAAGCGTGTCGTACCAACAGTAGGTTCAGATATTGGAAATGTTGACAGTAAGCAATTGGATAAAATGCGGAAACATTTTGTTGGATTGGTTGATGAAACAGCTAACAAGAGAGATTTTTTGATGAATTTCCACCGCAAGTCCTGTGGCAGTGATGATGCTGGTGAAGATTATATCCCTGTACCTTCTGAAGAAATGCTGGAGATTGAGAGTGAGGCTTCATATGAGCTTTTGCAACAGGAGAAGTGTGATAATGATTCTAAATGTAATACTACTAACTTAAAGCTAGACCCAAAAAGTTCTGATGTGGAAGAACTGAATACATGTCCAGCTGCCCCAGCCACAGATAAGGTTTCAGATGAAATGCTGAGAGAGCTTCGTGATTGTCTGCCTTCTTGGGTCTCTCAAGAGCAGTTGCTGGATCTGATTGAAAGATCGGAGAGAAATGTGGTAGATGCAGTTTCCAATTTCTATGAACATGAAACTGAGTTTCATCAGCAAATTTTCAATTCCTCTTGTTCTCAGTCCTTGATCAGTCAAGTTTCGTTTTCAACAGAGGTCCATGCTAAGGATGGAGGTTCTGAAAATCTTAATATTTCATCAGTGAAAGAACAGAAGTTGCTTAGAACTTTGCAGTCTAGCAGTAAAAGTGTGTCCCCAGGTAAAAGGAAGCGGCCCACTGGCAATAGCCCCAAATCTAAACAGAAGACAAATTCCAAAATGGAGTCCAATGAATCTGGACAATCTAGAATAACAAGATTTTTCACTAAGGCCTTACCCAAGAATCCTGGATGTGGTGAAGTTGGATCTAGTGCTCCCAATGACGAGAGGTTATCATCAAGCTCATTTGAAGAAGAAATAGGTAAATTCATTCAAATAATCAATGGCAATGACTCATTATGGAGCTATGCAGCGAGCATTTTGGAAAAAACAAGAGGAGATATTAATAAGGCATTGGATTTGTATTATAGTATTCCTGAAGATAAACCTATTGGTGAGAAAGATGCAGTTATCCCCCTCCTCCCCAGCACTAAGGATGAATGCACCCCTGGCACTGACCAATGGAAAACCTTATCAGAGAAAGTAGAAACTGTTGTTCCAATACTGTGGAGCAGCTGTCAGTTCAGGGTTCCACTAATTTTATCACTACCGCCCGAAGAGTACAATCCCATTGAACATGGTTAGTGTTTTCTGATTAGATTCTATAAAATGAAATTTGGAATATGCTGTGAAAAATTCCAGGTAACCCTAGGATCCATGTGCAGCATGTTGGAGATATGGGCAACCTACTCCTTACTTACATCTTGCACGAACTTTTGAGTTGGTTGCGAAGGAAAAGGGCAAGATAAAATCTACCTCCATGTTTTGCAACATGTTCAGGAGGTCTACCAAAATCTTTTTGTGTATTTGGCATTCTCCATTATCTTCTCTTTCTTATATCAAAGCAATAGGACGTGTTACTTCTTACCAAAATGGGAAAAAAAGTCTGATATGTATTAGCATTTTTCTGACATGAATGAAATGTCTTCTGTCCTTCCATCGAACAGTCTGTTGGCCTTATCTCCTGAGGATGTGCTATCCGCTGTATATTTGTGCACAAATAAGATTGCTGCTGACCATGAAATGTGGTATGGTTTATTCATCCATTCATTTTTTTTCCCTTTCAGCTTAAGATGGTACCATTCTTTCAACATGCACTGCATCCCCCCTCCCTAAATTCGCCTTCGTTTTTTTTAACTTGGTTCATAGCTTTTTACATAGTTTGTAGATCATATTTACAAATCTGTTCACATATATTATGTATTTGGTTATATTAAAGTTGCATTGAATTTCCAATGGTTTTTGACATCACTATTGGAAGTTGTCATTTTTTTTTTAGAACTCTGTGACCTAAATTATTGATTGTTTGGATTTTCTTTAATGTATCTGAGGGACACCTTTTCAACGCATCTGCTTGTTTATGAAGTTAAGGTTGAGACAGAGCAGATTCCATGCATTTAAAACCTGTTGGGCTGGTCTTCCAATTGCTATTGTTCTCTGCCTTCATAATAGACAGAATCATATTTAGATCTTCTGGTGTATGAAGGAGAAACAAAAACTCTATGATCGTGGGATTGGAGTAAATTTTGTTGTACATAGGCATGTTTAGCTCTTGTTAGTTATTACCAACTTTTCACTGTTATTTTTAGCTCATTGAAGTTCATCTATCGCAAAGCTTATTTGATGACCTTTCATCTATATGCCTTCACTTTTTTGAGCAAATATACCTGGAAATGCTTGCCATACACTAATGGATATTGCAAAGAAATCCTGAATGTTTTCGCCATTAGAGACTAAGTTAAAAGTATCAAGGTTTAACTACAAAGTAAAAATAATGTGTTATAAACAAATAATTCGATTTAGTGGATTTCACATGATATGATTAAATCAGTCAAGTTGTTTATTCAGTTGGCATGGCTTTGAACTTTTGATAATCATCCCATCTACTCCCTTTTGTTATGATACTTCTTCTTCTTTTTTTTTTTTTTAATAAATGAGGTAATTATAACGAAGAGCTGAACAAATAATTCGATGAGGAAGCCTAAAATTTTGAGCATATCATAAAAAACAAAAGGGTGATAAGATTAAGATCTTTGCGTTACAAAGTATGAGAACCATCCATTATAAAAAATAATAAAGAATCATCCCAGCTACTTTAGTGGTATTCTAGAGTTGATGCCTATTCTTTTCTCGTTCCATTCACTCCAAACAAAATGATAACTAAGTTGGTGATGACTTTTCGAGAAGGAGATAATCAAGGACCAATAAGGTTTAAAAAAGTTCCTTAAGAGTATTTTCATCCAAAGAGAGATAATACTGGCCGGGATTGCCTCTATCAAATTCTTCCAAATCTCTTGAATGAAGAAACACTTGATGAAAGGATAATTATGAGACTTCTCTTCTTAGTGCATAGGTAACAACAATTTTGGGAAGTGATACCCCATACAACCAGCTTGTCCATAGTCAAGAGCTTTATTGTGCCACTAATGACATTGTAAGAGAATGTCCAAGGGCTAACTTTTTGAGCCATACAAAAGAACTTGGAAACTCTTGTTCTTTGTCCTCAAATGGAACTATAGGCTTCTTTGATTGAAAGTTGTTTGGAGAGATTATCCTTCCATACCGATCTATCTTCACAATGTATATTTGGACACAATTTGCTTCCTAATTCCAATTTAATTCTCTCCTAAATTTCCTCCATTGGCCAATCCTATCCTTCCTTCTTAGGGATTACCTAGAGATGCTTTTTTTTTTTTTTTTAGGAAACGAGACAGGTATGCTGTTCTTTCCTCCAACTTATTTTACCAAAGAGATATAATATTTTCATTCACCTCTTTCCGTTTGAGAAGATTTCATGTAAGAGGTCTAAGTTGTAAGAACTTTTTCAAGGACCAAGATGCTACTGATGGCACCTTTATTGACAGATTTTTTATGCCTTAGATGAGTTTATACCACACCTAAGATGGCTATAGTGTCATTTGTATTTAGATGAAGATACCATAGATGTTTGAGTTTGAGCCGCTTTATTCCACACAACTAAGTTGGATACATGAAGTCTGCCTGGGTTTTAGGTCTATACACCATATTTAAATCCACTTTAGCTTTTACTCTCTCTTCATCACTACCATTTCATAGGTTACGCTTCATCTTCATTGTCAATTCTTTTAGAATACATTTAGGAAGAATTAAAATAGTAGACCAATAGACTTGAATAGTGAAAAGCACATTTTTCACCTATTGGACATGACCTGTATATGAGAGAGTTTTGCTTGTTCAATGATTTATATGCTTGCTAAATTTTTCCACTAAAAATTGATAAGTGGATTTGTTTGGTTTAGCTGTTGATAGTGGAACTCCCAATTATTTAATAAGCAATTCACTTAGAGAAAAACACAAAATCCGGCATAGAGTCTCCTTTACTTTTGGAGGAGCGCTACTAAAAAAAAAATTACTCCTTTTGGCTTGCTATAAGACTTGAAAACTCATAGAACTCCTTCATGGCCTTTTTATTAATAACATGGAGCCTATATCACCTTTGGAGAAAGTCACGACATCTTTGGCAAAGCAAAGGTGGTTAAGCTTTTCTTTTCAACAACTCCAATGATCACGACCAGAACAGAAAGGTAAAGGGGATCCTGCCTTTCTGTTTGGTTGTGATCCATTGAGTTGATAGAGACTCAGCGGTTGTGACACGCTGCATCATCCACATAATTAACCTTGGAGGAAACTCCATAAGCTTCAAAACTTCTTCCTAGAAACTCCACCGTACATTACCATACGCCATCATAATATTTGCTCTAATAACGCATCTGGCTTTTAGATTTTCCTTTCTTTTCACAACAATATATTGTTTGAATTCATGAGTGTTTGTCATAGTTTGAGTTATTCTTAGATTAAGCCTTTTTATATGAACGCATGTATATAAAACTCTAATGGATCTACAAGCTTTAAGTTTTTAGACCAAATGGTTGTGAATTTTTTCTTATGTCATCATTGAAGCTGTTACTTGACTAGTCTACCTGGTGGACTTGAGTCAATGTTGCAATCAACAGGTTAGGGAGAGTTTTTATATAAATATAAAACCTCATCCGATCTATGAGCTAAGCTTTAAGGTTAAAGTCGTGGGAGTAAATTTAGTAGAGCCATTAGGTCATGTATTAAGTTTTATTTCTCATGATAGATTTACTTATATGTTTTTTCTTGGTTTTACTTATTATGACTTTGTTAGGCATCTTAAGAGTAACAGGAAATTGCTTTGGATGGTTTATGTGAAATTTGTCCTACAAATAGAAAGGTTAAACCATGCTTTTGTGCTAGATTGTTTATAATATTTGAGTGGATATCTAGAGCCCATACTCTTAGTTGGTTAAGTCTAGTCTTGCTGCTGCTGCTGGGTAATATCTTCGGAGTCTTGTTCCCTATTTATGTGTGAGCTGAGGATACTTGCCGACATCTAGCTTTATGCTCCTGTTCTTGCTCTATTGGAAACTGTGACATAAAAGCTTCCGTTTAGAACTGTTTGCAGTACACGGTAGTATTTCAGCTGCTTTTCTTGGGATTTCTTCATCTGGAGTGTGATGGCTGAACTTAACGGTTAATGTGATAGGATCTAAACATTGGTGGAAGCATAGTCACAGCTGCACTGGAGGAAGCTTGTGGAGTGAAACGGTCCAGGATAAAGCAAATGTATGATGATCTAGGAGATCTTGGTAGGATGAATAATATGGATCTTTCTTTCTTCATTGTTAAATGGGTTTTTTCCTTTTGTGTTGTGAACCCTTTATCTAGTTTTCGCTCTGCATATTAACTGATTTTACGATGCTAAAGGTGATGTTGCCCAAGAGTGCCGACAAACACAAACTTTGCTTGTCCGTCCTTCTCCTCTTCTAGTCAAAGACGTGTTGTCTGCTCTTCGGAAGATAAGGTATGACATGTTCTTACAGCTTTCTTCCTGGCAATCAAACTGTTTTCCTTTACTTTATACAAAAATTCAATTTGGTAATTAAACTTTGAAGTGCAATTTAATGCTTAATCAAATTTTTTATGACTATTTATTACTTATTTTATGCCGTTTACTTTATCTGTTGACATGAAAGAGATAAGTTATCTTCGGATTTTTACTTCTCCTAACACCATATAACATTAATAAGGTACCATAAACTTTTGTGACCTTTTTTTTAACTACCTACTTAATATTGTTTGCTTTGTTTACTAACATGAAAGAGGTAGCTTATTGTTGAATTTTTGCTATTTTTCCTAAGACCATTTAGCATGATGGACTGTTTCTTGATAAAAAATAGAGTGAACAGTGTTAGTGAAGTAGTATAAATAATCATAAGAGTATGATCGGGTATTAAATTGATTGATTTAAGTTCAGTATCAAATTGAATTTTTATGCAAAGATTAGATACTAATTTGACACATTTACTAAAAAATTTTGGAGATGTGGGAATTACATAAAAAGTTTTATCTCGTTATGTGGTGTAAGTACTCTCTTGAAATAATGCATCTTCAGAGTTGAATACTGGAAATTTTGTTGGAATAATATAAATGCAGCATCACTGGTTATTGTCAAATTTTTTTCACACAGTATTGGAGTGGTTTGTGATTTCTAATTCCCACTGTAGTTTGATTCTCCATTAGCTTATTTAATGTTGTGGGTCTCACTTTCTGATAGTTCTCTCATTTCTGTCCTTGTTTTCTGTATTTCAGTTATATTTTGAAATTCTGTTAATTCACAGAGCACATCTAAGCTAGAGGATAAATTTTCCCTGGAACATTTAATCTGCTGACTTATGTTTTTCTTAGTGTATATAAGAAATTCGGACTCTAAGGCATTGTTGATCTGAATTTATGTGGATTTTGTGGAGATAATTGAAAGACTAAAATATGCATCTCGATTCACCTTCTCGATTCCCAATTTCACCACTTGCCTTCCCTAGTCTTACAGGTGTTAAGGGGACAGATATTCTGTACTGACGTGTTAAGAGAGAAAGACCAAGTTTTTGAACAAAAATGGGTTGTTTTTTCAAAATTATTCCTGAATGGGTGTATGGTGCATATATGACATGCACCTTCTTTGGAAAGAGAAACTAAAACACCTAAAGGAATGCGCATGTACTTTCATTAAAAGGCACGTGCAATGCATGCATCTTTAGTGTGAAATACAAGGTACATGTTCTGGTGTGCCCTCCATATAAATATAACTCACCTGCAAGTGCCTTTTAATGAAAAATGATTTAAATAAAGCTGCAAGTACTGCATGTGCTTTCCTTATAAAATTTTGCCACACTGAAAGCGCATGCAGTATTGCACTCTTTAAGGCTTAGTTTTGGAAAAATTCCAGCCTAACCCTTTTTAAGAATAACTTTTAAGAATAACTTATTTTTGTTCAAAAACAAGAAGAGATGAGCTTACAGCATGGAAGTTGTTGGTGCTTTGAAGTCATGACTTAGTGACGAGGAATTGGTGAGTAGCAAGAGCTGCAAAACAATATAGTTTGTAAACAATAGTCCTTACTGAAACTCAATCAGGCTTTGTTTGGAAAATGTGGTGGCAATTCATGCTTGGATAACTTTTTGGTTGTATGTTCATTGTCAGCTAATGTTGAAGAAGTTTCAAATTGGTGTACTTATTTGTACCTTCAATGATGTGTCTGGAGACCTTAGACGAGGTTCAGATTTTTATGGGCTCTTTTCCACCTTGGCGAGCCAAATGTGAATCCTCCCTCAGGATGATTTTTCCTATCATTTTTTTTTTTTTTGCATAATTTATTTGGCAACAGACCTTAAAGCTATTGTACAGATGTAATTTTTGCAGGTGAAAATGTGGTTGATTCAATTTTTCAACTACCATCTATAAAATTGCTACTGCCAGTGGCTTTCCAGCTTCTTTCATTTAGTCTGTAATGCAAATGTTGTGTGTAAGAAAGATGGCCTTTGTTATTACCTCTAGCATGGTTGGCTTTATGGAGATGGATGGACATACGTACCTATTGATGTATTCTTTGCTTGTGAGTAGAGGGATCTATGGATCATTTGTCACTATTTTAATCTTGGTGAGGTGTTCTCTATGGGATTCAACCAAGGTAAATCATGTAGAAATTAGTGAACCTGGAAAATTGATAATATAAAGCAGTGATAAAGCATGGAACTTGCTTCATCTGGCTAGGCAGGGTTGTCTTAGTGGAAAAGAAATTTAAGTGTCTAAATTTATGATTTTTTTTTCTTTAATAACTTGGGATGATAGAAAAAGTGTGTTAATATTTTGGAATCCTTAAAAAACATGCATCTTCTACGTCCATACTGATGATTCTACTAGAAACGGGTTTGGCCAGTTTTAAATTTGGAACCTGGGCTTCAAAGACATATGGCCTTCTTCTTCCCCAGCAATGCTTTATCGAAATTATTTTATTTGGAATTCTGATGAGGTTCCATGTTCATTAGTAAAGAAATTAATTAGGCAAAATTCCTGATAGGAATCAATGTCCTTTTATGTTTAATTTTGCTTTGGCACATTCAGGCTTTGTTTGTTTCAAAACAAATATTTTTTGGAAAACATTTTCTCCGTTCAGTCTCAGTGCTGATTTCCTTTTTTTTATTGTATTTCTTATTGGATTTTTGAATTAGTTTGCAGACAGGCAGTGGAAGTACAGCCCGTAAAAAAGGCCTCATTGTGAATCTCATGCGATCATGTAGAGAGATGGAGATGAAATTTCTAGTTAGAACTTGGTGAGATATTCATGCATGGCTGTTGACTTCTTATATCTTGACATGCTATTAGCCAGAGTGATTTCCTAGAAATGTGACTTCTATCCCTAACCCATGCTACCTATTCCTGTTTGGATAGTTTCTTTTTTCTATGCAAAATTTTCAATGGCCCAATTGTTCAATTGTTCTCATGCTTAATAAATTAGCTTTTTAACTTGATATAAACTTTTCTCGTCATCTTATGTCGAGTGACTTAGTTATAATGCTATTTTTATGAGCTTTAACTGATTGCGAGAACCTAGTGATGTGCCCTGCTTCTGTTATGAGTATAGTGGCACAAACTTTTAAAGCATGGCTATTATGAAATCTTGATATTTGCTTATTTAGGTTTAAAAATATGAAAAGAATTGGATTTTTATACGTTTTTGGTGTTTATAATAGGACATGATAAGAAAGAAAAGATGTGGATGTTATTGATTATGGAATTTAATCAATAAACGAACTGAATTATTAAATTCTTTTTTGATGTAACTCATGAAAGTAGGAATCAATGGAAAAATAACCAGATTAACCAATATCACTTGTAGAATAATCTTATTATTAAGTCACAACTCACAATCACAACTGATTGACGAACACATTCAACTTTCAATTGTGAAAGAAGATATGTTTTCAAAGGGAACAAATTAACGATGGATATAAACTCTCAAATATAGTCATATAATAAAAATGGGATGCGAATAAAATAACAAAATGTAAAAATAACGTTCTTATCAAGTCTGGACTAAATGCTCCGGACCTTTTGCTATGCTCTGCAATTACCTTGACATTTTGTGTCTAATTTCTTTAGTCTGTTGTAAATGTTTTGGAAGTTTTATGTCTGCAAATAGCAGCCTTTGGTCCTCTAAATTCCACTATAGTCGATTCTGCCTTTGGCTAACTCCATTCCTGTGCAGTCTCGAACCCCTAAACTGTTTGATAGACCCATGGGACCCCATCACCTAGCATCTTTACTGTTGGGGAGAGGGGGGGTGGCCTGCACACACACACACACACACACACACACACACACACATATCTATATATTGAAAAGAAGATGGAGAGGTATATCTCACAGTAGGCTATTCTCAGATGCATAGAACATCTGATATGGTCCATGCACTGATTTAAGTCAAGCTTGCACCATGTAGATATTATCAAGAAGTGGCCTCTATGATATTTGAATCTATGACCTCATGCGATTTGTTATGTAATTTGTAAATCTTTGACTTGCCCAATGAGTTTATCATGTTCAACTTCCCCAGTTAGTGAGGGTATATTTCACTAAATTACCAACTTCACTAGTCAATTTTGTAGGTTAGGAACCTGCGAATTGGTGCAATGATGAGAACAATTCTGCCTGCATTTGCCCAAGCTGTTTTGATGAATTCATTCCCTAACTTTCAACAACGAGAAGGATCTGAGAAATCTGAGAAATTCCAGGTTCCATGTCTTGTTGCTGCATTTGTAGTTATTGCTGGACTGAGTGGCTTCTTTGTTGAAGTTAAAGTAATAATGTTCCTGCGATGTGTTCTCTGCTCTTTTTTTCTGCATAGTTCTTGTGCTTGATAATGATTTCCAGTGAATCTTTCCCTGAAAAAATTAAGTTGTCCCTTATGATGCTGATATAATTATTTGATTTTGGCAGCGCCTTTCTGCTGCAGTGGTTGAAGCATATCATATTCTTCCTAATTTAGTAAGTTTTCTTTCACAGCTATGTTATTCTTGCATATTTGTTTGCAATTAATCATCCCTGTAGACTCTACCAGTACTATAGGTTGCTTAGAATTAATGCAGCATATTAAAACTGAATAGTGATTTAGGTTTTTTCTCCTGAATTTGATTGCTAGAAGTTTCATTTTTAGCCAAGATAGTCATTGTAGTCTATCATCTAATATGCATTTCAAACTTCAGTGCCAGATGTTGCTAGAATGAAGTTAACCTTTTTATTCAATTATTTTGGCTTTTCTTTCCCAAAAAAGATGAGATTTTCATTGTCTAATCTCATGCTTTGCTTTCTTTCTAATAAATTCTACATTTACAAGTATCGGTTTTTCTACCTGCAATACTTTTTCTTGGATTTCATAAAGTATGTCTGTTGATGGGCAGGACATTTTGATACCTTCGATATTGAAGGAAGGAATTAATTTTTCTTCATCAACCTTGTCGATGACCCCAGGGATACCCATTAGGCCTATGCTTGCTAAGTATTGCTCTTTTGCACTTTCTTTTATGTTATTAGATGGCATTGGTGCAACTTCTTGGAAGAGTGTTTAAATTTTTTATGGGTTGCAGAATTACTAATGGAATTCCATCAGTACTGGAGCGCTTTCAGACTAGGGCTTTTACATGTGAATTCAAGTAAGCCTTTTCCCCTTTACATATATAGATATATCTGGATAGTTATAACTACATCTTTTAGGTTAAATTGCAAAGAAAAAACTATAAAGACAGTAAAAACTAGTAGTAAACCTAATATGGAAATACATTGAAATAAACTAAAGAAATAAATGAACAATCGGCAATAAGCTTTTCCTTTTAGTGATTTTTTGCCTATCATTAGTTTCTCTTCTTTTACCCTTATTGTAAGTTGTCAGTATGTGCTGCTGATATTGGACAAAGTTGGAAGTTGAATATAATTCAGGCATGTATAGAATTTGAAGGAAGGAACTCTATAATATGAATCTGCAATATCATTCACCATAAGGTACAGGATAAAATGACATGATATATTGCTCTATCATTAAATGTATTTTCATAATTTTTATTTTTATTTTTTTTGTCATTACAATGAGGAGAAGGGATTCCAACCTGTACTTTTTACTTGAGAGACCAGAGAGGTGCTACTAGTTATAATGTCATTGGCATATTTTTATAATTTTTATATTAAGAAGATATTGCCTTATGATTAAATGGTAAGTGAAAGACACTTTTAGATCATTTGGTTTGGCTTTGACTGTAATGTATTATAAGTAGAAGATCATGAGTTTAAATCTCTATCCATCATTCTTTCATTTCTGATTTGATCATTTCACAATTTCCATTTAGGTTTTGTTTGAATAATTATGATATGAGATAGAAAATGAAGGGATAGACGATGTTGGAAAAGAAAATGGAGGGATGGAAAATACCATTAGGAGTTTAAATTATATGGAGCAGTAGAATTAGATTGCAATTTTATTGATTTTCTCTGTCTTCTTCCTATGGTGCTAGTAAAGATTTGGGCTTATTATAGAGGAAACCCTACATTCTAAATTTAATAAAGTGTCTTTGAGATAATAGGAATTGCTTTTTCATTCCTCTAAGTGCTGTATAAGTGCATGAGTGAGCAGTTTCCACAAGTAACTGCCATTCCTAATCTCTCTCTCCAGTGTTCACTAATACCTGACCACAGACAACTCAGGTACAGCCAACCTGGATCTGGTCTGACACTAACTCCCTTACACTGCCACGTACTACAACATACACAATAAGACTGGGAAACATCAGACAGTAATAGCAGCAAACATAAACTTCAACAACAAATATCTACTGACACATATCACAAACATCAACAGAAATGAACAATGGCAACTGATTAGCATAAGAACTATTTATAATGCTTGATACTTTTGCTCCTTTGGCTATATGTGCATGGATAAGGAACTATAACAACTGAGTTGTTTAATAGGTTGGATATGGAAGAGATAGAAAATGAAGGTAAAGCTTTGGTAATAGTAGAACTATTGACCATACTTCCAAATTTTAGTTGTAGAATTTAATGGGTCTACTAGAAAGTGAATTCCTTTGAATTCTTTTCGTTGTAATGTTAGACCCAGGCCTTTTGACAAGCACAAGTTGGGATGGGGAGGACTGGTTGGAAATTTGCTATTGCAGTCTATGGCTTCTATGCTCGACTTAGAGGTTTTACTTTCTTTGCTTGATTGTATTATCTGGATCCAGGACAAGAGCATGCATCTCAGATAGTTTCGAAATAAAATATAGACAAGATCCTAAAACAACAATACATCTCCAAATCTCAATCTAAGATGCATTTTCGACCTTCTGATTCGGACTAAAATCTCATTGAACTACCGTATATAGCAGTCACTAATCAAAGTTCAGCCACTTGATCTGTTCTATATATCTTATGACAACCTCTGTACTTGGCCTGAAG
Organism: Combretum micranthum; assembly: GCA_024138025.1. Classification (NCBI taxonomy): domain Eukaryota; kingdom Viridiplantae; phylum Streptophyta; class Magnoliopsida; order Myrtales; family Combretaceae; genus Combretum; species Combretum micranthum. Next base: position 241,104 of record JAMXBD010000800.1, on the reverse strand, counting down.
GCTTCAATGTTCTTCGAATTTGTTAGTGATTCTTGTTTTTGTTTTTATTATAAAGTTAAATTGTGTTGTTTACTGTTGTGAAATTAAAGTGTCGATGGTTTCCATTTGCATGCAAAAGGAATTGAAGCAAGATATAGAAAAAAATATGAACTTGTTTGGGATTTTCATCGAACTCACCTATGGTTGTAGTGCAGGCTAATTAACCAAAAAAGTAGAAATGATACTACTTTGAAATGCCGAGACAGACACTCATAAAGCTCTTACTGATCTTATATAATACAGACACACTTAGACTGGATTAATTATATAGACAAAAGAAACAAGTAATAGTTCTTCAAAAAATTCTTTCTAATTTGATCTCATGATTCTCTCTCTCTTTCTTATACACAGTTTTCTTAGGATTTCCATAATTTTTCCATAATATATGAACAGGCCAATGAACATCATGAACCTAATTTATAGGATATGGAACTGCCTCTGAGATTTCTTCACTGCCTGCTAATGGCAATTTCAACTGATCTTTATTTATTTATTTATTTTTTAATTTTAACTTCAAACATGAGTTCTGCTGATGGAAAGTAATGGGGGATTCACTCAAGTGGATCACCCAACAGTCCCTTCCATTTTAAGTGTATTTCATTTTCCCTGAACCAGTGCCTCTGGTGATGGCAAGTTCTTTTGTTGAGCATCAAATATTTCCTTGAAGTGATGCTTTCCTTGTTGTCATCGATTCTTATGCTCAACTTCTCTCACCATCCTTTGAAACATCTCTCCATGCATCATGTCAGATATGATGGACAGCGTGCTCAGATTCACAAGCTAGCTGATGGATCTGTCCGCATATTCTCAAGAAATGGGGATGAAACAACTTCTAGATTTCCAGATGTGGTTGCAATTACTAATCAGTTGTCCAAGCCTTCAGCTGTGACTTTTGTACTAGATGCTGAGGTTAGATAATCTCTATGCACATGGTTTGATTGCTTCAGTTTTTTTATTATCATGCCTGATAATTCTCAACTTATGAGTAAATTCATTCTTTTTGATTGCTGTTGCTTGGTTGGAAAATTTTTCCTTTTGGTTTATCTTGATTTAGGTAGTTGCAGTTGACCGGAAGAATAGCTGCAAGATAATGTCCTTCCAAGAACTATCTTCTCGAGAGAGAGGAAGCAGGGATAGTTTGGTTACCATAGAGAATATAAAGGTTTGAGAATATTGTTATTTCAGCTGTGTTATTGGCTTCAGTAAGGGCTTTGAGATTCAATCATGTGGTTGGCTAGAATTTCAATTTGTTTGGTTAATTTTGTAACCCAATATGATGTCAGATTCTGTTGAGTCACGGTATCACATTTAGATCGATTGTATTCATAAAATTTTTGTCTTGAGACTATAAGACTTTTTTACTCGCTATTTTGATGTGCCTAGTTCTTGTGGTATTTGGTATATGCCACGATGAGGCACTTTATGTGTTGAAGCAGGATCTGTATTCTGAGTTGGCAGTTTGGGAGTTTTGGGCAAGGCATAAGATAGGGAGAGACTTATTTTACTTTTTCCTCTATGTATCTACATATGGTATCAATAGAGAGAAATGGGAGAATTTCCATGGTGCAAGATATGGGTTATTTGCTACTAAATATAAATTTATATATTAAATTTAGGAAAATGTTTCAATTTGAAAATCTAAACTTTGAAGTGATCAATTTAATACTCAATCAAACTTTTTATAATTATTTTTACTTCATTACAAAAACTGTTTACTCTGTTTCCTTATGTGGAAAAGACAACCTATTAGTCTAAACGTTATTAGGAGTAGTGAAAATTTAGTGATAAGCTGTCTTTTCCATGTTAACAAATAGAGCAAACAATATTAAGAAGGTAGTAAAAGTAGCTTAAACATGTTTTGATTGAGTATGAAATTGAGCACTTCATAGTTTAGTTATCCAAATGATTTTTTTTTCCAAATTTGACATTCACCTTTAAATTTATCATGTATTTTAGATTTTAATGTTAAGTTGTAGCAGAGGATTTCTCCAAATAACAAGGAGCTAGGCTCAACTATTTAATCCAATGATATGGGGCTTTTTCCTTTTTTCTTCTTGAGAAAAGGTGTTGTAAACATATCAAGCATAAAAATCACTTCTCTCTTCAAGTGATTGCAAGTGACTGCTCTTTTAGTGGGTTGATATGGGTACTTCTGTCAGGAGATGTGCTGAAGATTACAGTATCTGAATAATCTGTGACTTTAATGTCAGATGAATGATATATGAAATCTCAGGGGGTTATAGCCGATTCATCTGGAATTTCTGTTAGTAAATAGATGTAGGGGTATAAGATTAACATTTGAAACTATATATATATTTATATATATCTCATTTTAAGTCAGCTGAGTGAGAGAGATAATGGGTTTTCCATTTAGATTCAGAACTCATCATTTTGTTGTCATGTTGAGATTTGGCTTCATAACTCTTTGATTTGCTATCATGTTAATATTGGGCTTCTTTGTCTAGAAGTTTTGAAGTTGTATATGCTAACTTGATACAATGTTTGCACGCCTAAAATATAATTTATGCACAGAATTAAAGAGGGTTACTGGAAATACTTTGCTGAGAATAACTGAATGTTCTTGAGATTCTTTTCACCATCTAGCAAACAGCATCCCTTATTCTTCACGTTTTCTCTTGTACAAAATATCTGCCACCATTGTTTCCCCACCTGTCCCAATGTGGTGATTTTCTCTCTTCTTTGTCTCGTATGCAGGTTGACATTTGTATATTGGTTTTCGATATTATGTTTGCCAATGGAAAACAGTAAGTATCTAAGGCCACTTTTTATCACCATTTTTTGTGCTATGTACATTAGTATGTGTAGTGTATGTGGATTGAGGATTCATGTCTCTCTGTTTCCATTGTTATAAGCATTTATTATGCTGCCTGAGGAATTCAAAATACTCTGCTTTTAGGGGAAGCTGATTGCAAAAAAGAACTTTTTGTTTGTTCAATAAATAGGGACTTGAACTTGGACTTGGACTTGCAGGGTTTTGACATGATTGTACATTGATAGATACTCTCTAATCTTTCGCCATCTACCAAATTTACTCGTGCTTCTGAGGATTAAGATGAAACTTTCAATTGATCCATGTATTTTAGTTAAAACACTCATTACTTCAAGTAGTGATACTTCTATCTGCTATAAATGCTATCTCAGTTGAAAAGTGGAGCTGGAGATAACCATGGCAAATATGCTGCTGAAATGATTTTTCTTTTTTGGGGGACTCGTGACAAACAAAGAATTATGCAGCAAATTTCACTCAAGAAATGTGTACTTAATTGAGGGGCAAGTTACTGTGAGGATCATGAGAGAGCATTATAGATTAATGTCTTCTTAACCATGCTTGTAATGCTTAAAATTATAGTTTCTTCTCATCATCCTTTCCTCTTTATATATTTATTTTTCCCATAATGAAATAAATTAAAAAAAAAAAAAATGGAAACAAGAAGCATTACTTGTCTCTTGGTGAGTTTTAGCTAGATATTGATCTTGAGTGCCTTTTTTTTTTCAATTATTCATGGTTATCCTTCTAAGAGTTCCCAGTACATGTTCTGACTGATTTATCTGCTCCTTGACTGGGCAGATAGGTTCCTGAATTTATTGAGGGCAAATTATTGCAATCAATCTTATACTAAGGTTGTGTATGTTTCCAAGAAATAGTCTCATGTATCCTGTGGTGTTTTTCTTAATGATATAGTGTTACTAGTAATAAATTGCAGTGGAAGATGGTTAATGGAGACCGTGGCTGAAGCTGATGATAGTGGCCTGTGACCGCAAAATGAGAAAATGATTTCCTTCCCATAAAAATAATTTTTGTTTCAATTTTGATAAACTTCATTGGTGGAAAGTGTTTTCAAATGACCATTATAATTTACAAAACGTGCCACAACGCCCCACCACCACCTCCACAACACACACCACACACACACTACCATCCCCCCCGCCGCGCCCCCGCACCCCCCCCCACCCCCACCCCCCCCTGCCTGCCCCGCCATCCCACCCCCAAAAAAAAAAAAAAAAAAAAGTTCTTGCTACAATGTTAAAGTGTTAACTCTCGGTGTCTTGATGTTTAACCTTATATATTTATGCAAGAAATTAATCATCTTATGTGACCATAGGATGTAATAGTTGCTTAAAACATAAGTACCTTCGGTAGACACATGATACCTTCTGCTTTTGATGAATGTATAAAGTCGTTTTTGCCGTGGTTGATGAGGGAAGTAGATGCATGAATTATAATTTCTAGCATCTGTTTTATTAAAGTTCCTATGTAGGTCACTGTAGAGGCTGACCTTTTACCTTTTACCTTTTACCATACCCTATTTATTAGTAATATGGCTGGCTAGATTAATGGATTAGGTTATTTCTCTCTTTCACAGGCTGCTATCACTTTCTCTTCGAGAGAGACGTAAATGTATGGTTCGCCAAACAACTACACTTTACATTTTCATATTTTCTGTTGGAAACATCTTTGGGTATGCTGTGAATTTTAATCTCATGTTTAAAACCCTGTGAAATATTTGGATAACAGATTTAGAGGAGCTTTTTGGGGATGGCAAGCAAGGCTATTTTGAGTATGCAAAAGAAATGTCTGTAAGTTTCTTATCCGAATATTTTTTTTTTTTTTCATCATATAATTACATTCAGTTGTGTGATTAAAGTTCATATCAGATTGAGGCAGAAGAGGCTAATTCCAATAATGAAGCCACATTGACAAAGATGAGCTCATTTCTTGATGATGCACTCCGCTCCTCATGTGAAGGGATCATGGTTAAGTCTTTAGATGTGGAGGCTGGCTATTTGCCATCAAAGCGTTCTGACTCCTGGCTAAAGGTTTGTAGAAAAATATCTGTCATCCTAACAGCAGAAAAATCCTTGGGCAGTAGAGTTACTATCAGCGGGCTGAGAGTTAACTTTTTTTGCAGGTAAAGCGGGATTATGTAGAAGGACTGGGTGACACTCTTGATTTAGTTCCTATTGGGGCTTGGCGTGGTAATGGAAGAAAAGCTGGATGGTAATTATTCTCTCTTGTTAAGTGCCTCCAGGCAATGTCTCTGATTGATTACTGTTTCTCACAGACACAACAAGTTAGTGAAGCTGATTTCTAGCATGATGTTCATCCGTATGTGCTTTATATTTGTTTGTTTAGAATACTTTATTCATGCCAATTTCATTTTTTATGAATAATTTTTAGAGAACATTGTTGAAAGGCAAAAGTTTGTATCATGACAGCCAGTGATTGCCTGCTGCAAACATTGGGAAGAACTGCTAAAACAAAAAGTTGGCAGCTTTTTAATTTGAGCTCTTAAAAGTTTTCTAAAAGCTACCCACTAATTTGCGTTGTCCCAGTTTGGAGTTCAAATATGATCTGGAAAAATTCATTTTAAGAAATCGGCTCCTCTTGCTCCAAACTGGTCCACCATTGTTCAGTTAGGTCAAGCTGTTCAATCTGGTTTTCCACACTATTCCAGCGTTACATATATGTGTAACAGTTGTGTGGCTTTTTCCATGTCAAACTGACCTGTCCAATCTGTTTTATGGAACCATGCTTAGGCTTCATTCTCTTGTCTTTAGGGAATGAAACCATGGTTGAGCTTTTTTAACATAAAACTTAAAATAGAACTGCTTCGTCCAAGCTTAGAGCAGATATTATTTATTGCAGTGTTTTTTTGAAATGGAGTCAGAATGATGCGCATGTGATATAATTGCAATATTTGAAGATCTTACTTTTAGTAGTAGTACCATAGAAGGAAATTACGCTACAAGTAATGCTAGCTTTGCTGAACAGCTGGTGGATATCACTGAGTGGAATCAATAGGGCAAGATGCCCACATAATCTTTTTGGACCCAACTTGATGGCCAATATTAATCTATGCTGGTTTGGGATGTCAATTTAAATCTTTCTTCTTCTTTTTTTTCTTTTTTTTGCTTTTATTTATATATATATATGTGTCTTTGTGTGTGTGTATAGATTGCACTGTCTGCATTTCTAGTGCATGAGAGTTTTTGTGTCTGAGTTTTAAATGACATTATTTCAGGTACAGTCCATTTCTTGTGGCATGCTATAGCCCTGATACGGAGGAGTTTCAAAGTGTGTGCCGAGTCATGTCTGGATTCTCAGATTCATTTTATATTGAGGTATACCAGAATCATTTGCTTTTTATGCTCATGTCATCACAATTTTACAGCAGATCTTTGTTGTATCTTTCTGACAGCCAAGTTTTTGAGTGTGATTGATTTGGTTGTGCTTAATAAACGGTTCTTTTTTGTGATTCCTTTGCCTGAGTAGATTTTCTCTTCAGGATTAAGTCATCTCTATGGACGTGGGAGGAATTGTGGTGCCATAGATTTGATAAGCCATGTTTATGCACTTAAAAGTTGTTAACCATGTTCATCTTGGATAATTTTCAGTGAAGCCTTCAGATTATAATTATGTAGCCTTCTTCACATTTTCCTTTTCTTTTTTCTTTAATTTTTTTAACCCCCAAAAACACCAACCCACCCAACCACCCACAAACATACCAAAAAAAAAAAAAAAACACACACACACACTAACAACATGAAATCTGAGCCGCAAGAAAGGGAGGCTTGTATTTAGTGAAATGCTATCATCTGAACGTGAGATATATGTCATGGTCCTTTGATGCATAATTTATCTTTGATCTGTTAGCTGGATCATTTTTGAGGTAGTGCATTTTGAATTGCAGATGAAGGAGTTCTTTTCAGGAGATAGGCTCTTGGTGAAAAAACCTGCTTACTATGACACAGCTGAGACCTGATCTATGGTTCTCTCCAGAAGTTGTCTGGGAAATAAGAGGTGCAGATCTGACCGTGTCACCTGTACACCGAGCTGTTGGTTTGGTTCATCCTTCCCGTGGTATCTCACTTAGATTTCCAAGATTCATACGCATTGTTTCTGATAAAAATCCAGAAGATTGTTCCACGTCAGCAGATATTGCCGAAATGTTCAATTCCCAGAGCCGGAAGATGGATGTTCCTGCTGGAAATTGACCTATTGTTTGGGTTCTGAATGTAATGTAAATAGTATTCTGTTATACAGAGTTTCACTATTGTACATAATTCTTTTTCATAGTCTGGTGTAAATCATAGTTATGTTGTCTCAAACTAAGCATCGCGTAATATTTTGTGTTCTACGTGTTATAGTTCTCGAGTTGGCAAAAGTGGTTCAAAACTTTAAAAATGCATTTAGTTGGAGAAGTTTCAGTCTATTTGATTTTGGAAGACGGTATTTCGTTTCCTTTTCGAGGAAAAACTGGATAAATTAGTTTGTCCTAGAAGCTTGGAAATGAAGCGCTCGGCTCTTTTTACAGCCATGCTTAACTTGGAAAATCACCTATCCATGGAGCACAAACGATTTCCACCTAAGATTTTGAGTTGTCCCAGTTTCTTTTATAAGAAATACGAGTCTTCAGAGTTGGTGGAAGAGTTTAGCGAGTAAATGGTGTCACGTGTGATGTTGGTGGAAGAGTTTACTGAGCAAGCAGTTGTGTAGCTTGCAACTATTGTGATAAAACTTTGAGAGAAATAGCACCCCTTGGCTGCGTCTTATCACAATAGTTTTTTATTCCATCCTACACATAGGAAGGCGAGTAAGCATGATAATAATGCAGATTTATAGGCCATCAAGTTTCCAGGCCAGAGACAATTACAGTTGGTGAAGGTAATTGTGCTCATATTGCTGAAACAGGTGTTGATTTTGAATGAATTACAGTGTTCCATCAAATTTTCCTATTACGCACGAGTGATTGTTTTGATGACCAAATGTTAAAGGGAAACCCTTATACCTATTGCATGTTGACGTCATCTGTATAATGAGTTTTTCACCATTTGAAGGCGATAGAACTGCTAATGGCCTTGTAGTCTAATAATATTACTTTTTATCTTTTTGTTGAATTCTTCCTTCCTGTTATAATGAAAAAGAGAAAAAAAAAGGGGGTGCTGGAATTAAGGAATAATTGTGCATCTATTGTTAACTCCAAAATCGGAAGGAAGACCGGCACTCGACGCATTTGAAAGGGTGAGCCCTACAATAGCATCAATGATCTAGAGGATGATGAATCACAGGTGAAGTATATCTAAGGAGATTGATGGAGAAATTCAGGGACCGGGCTTATGAAGATTCAATGGGGGATTTGAAAAATTGGGCCAAGCAACATTGATGTCGTACATGATGATTTGACGCCTTAGTAACCTAATTAGCACTGTAGTAAATAAATGTGTTCCAACCAAGAATGTCGCAGAAGCTCATAGACTTTCGAGATTGTAAGATGCGTACCCGCTGACTTATTTATTTCCATTCTATCTACTCCCACTTATAATCACTTATTTCTACTTATTATAATCACTACATCACGTGGTCCACCTTATCAACCCTAAATATAATATCCCTACATAGAACCTTTAAACACACACAAACATCTTCACAAAATCAAACACTAAATCCGGTCCTAATACGAAATATTCCAAATACTCTTATCCCAACCCAACCTGCAAATCGTGGAGTGAGGAGCTTTTCACTCCATGAAAAAAATTAAACGTGATTTTGATGTCTAATGTGGCTTAGAAGGATGGAAGTGTGGAAGCAAAAGATTTCAAATAAAGAGGAAATTAGGTTGTCCTTGTATGCCTTGAATGTAGTTCTTAATCATCATCTATGAGATTATATAAAAACTTTTAAGCAAACATTATCAGTTTTTTACTAATACGGGCAATTCTCGTATCATAATTGATGAGAAAACCACAAAAGAGGGTGCTTCTGCGAATTGATGCAATTTATTAAGTAGGAGAATGCGTGGATTTAAGGGCTAAACTTGTATTTATTTGATTACATTAGGAGGCTGTACTGTATTAGTACTAAGTGTATAATGGTTATGCGATTTGGGATAATCTATGGTTTAAAAATTTTTTGACTCTTCAAACGGAGTCTTGGGAGGATGATCAAAGGACGAAAACAATTAAGAAGAAATCGAGTTGGCAAGGAGTATTCCATGCATAAACAATTGTTGAAGTTTACCTGTGAATGAGGGTGTCCATGTTGGGCTTTTTTTTAGCAACACGTGTGGCCAACTGCTACAATAAAATCAAAACCACAAAGTGATCTTGAACTACAACCCCTATGGCCCTATAGCTAGAGTTTTTAATAGTCTTTGAGAAGCCTAAATGCATGCCACCTTCTAGGACCCCCAGCCATTGTATTTACCTTAAGGAAGGCTGGATGTTAGTCCACTTATGATCTTATTGGCATTCTATCATGCATAAGCATAAGTTTGTAATTTAGGCAAGATTTGTTGCAAGTATTCGTCCTTGTTTTAGCCCTTTTTTCTGCCCCAGTTATTCTTGTGAAGGGAGATGATGCTAGTTGGTGCATATGTATTGACTATCATGAACTTAATAAGATGACTAATTAAAAAAAGTTTTTTTATTCCTTGAGAAGATTTGCTGGATCCTGGATGGGCTTAATGTGGCTACTTTATTTAGTAAGTTGGATTGAGCTTTAGATTTTGAATATATTACGAGGAGGTATGAAAAAGGGTTTTCCACAACATATGATGATAAAGGAGAGTTGGAGTTTGAAAAATCTTGGAAAGATGGTACACGTTATATGGATGTACACGTAGTGTGTAACTTCCAATTATTTAATATATGGACAATGTAGTAGGTGGTTTTTAAAATAAACATCACCCATATATCCATGTGTTAGAAAATCATTGAGAGTTACGCACTACATGTACATTACACATACCATGTAATACCTATTGAATCTTTTCTTGAGTTCTTCATTATAATATTGGAGTTAGACTAATAACATCAACTTTTTTATATTTTAATGAAATGACCACTTTAGACCTTGTATATGGAGATTTGTCCTTGTTATTTTTATGACATTCTCATATATAACAGAGTATTGGAAAATCATTTTAATATATTTAAAATCATGTTTTCATATTTCGAAGGAAAACTATGTAAGGTCTATCAAAGGTTATGGTATTTTAAGTAAACCCTTACTTGATGAAAGATGTTTTCTGTCCATCGATGAGTCTCGCGTAGCTTTTGCCATGGCCCGTTCAGTGTTAGCATTACCAATTTTTATGAGCTTTCATTTGAATAGGTGTGAATTTAAAGTATCATTTTATTATATTTGATATTATTAAAATTTACATGGTATCTTAAAACCTATCATATACCTTATATTGTTTGAGGATTAGTATAAGGTACATGTCCTACTAGAAAATTAAAATCGATATTAGTATCCATACAAAACATACATGACCACATAAACAGAGCAAGCCTTTTCAGATTCTAACAAAGTTGACTGCTCATCCCTGAAAATTATCAGTGTGTATAAATAATGCGAATTCTTCGCTTAAATGGAGCTCACTTTGACAATGTCCCTTTTAGAATTTTTCCTTTTAAAGTACTTATGGAGATGCAAAGAGAGTTTCTAGAAGAGATATCAGTATATTGAGATTCCCATGTATAGTTATCCTTGGATAATATGAATTTATATTAAAAGTATCAAGAAAATGAGACTATACAAACCAAGCAACCATAAAAGGCCTTGCTTAGTTTTAAAAATTTACATGTCATGGTCTACAATACAAGATATTCGTTCACAAAGATCACTATATGATCAATGGAAGGCAGAGATCACATCATGAGCTCCCTCCAACACCTTGGAGAAGATCATAACAGTCGAGACTGGCACACTTATCGCTGTCAACGCCACCATCCCAAGAGCGACGCTCGGCCTCGTGTCCATAAGAAGACGCTGCAACAACCCAACAAAGAAGCACACATACTCATCATACGAACCATAACACTGCTTCTCCCACTCCATCCAATCTTCAGGCGGCGTGTAGTTCCTCTCTATCATTTTCATCTCATGTATTCTCTTCCTCAGTATCACCATGCTCTCGTCCACAAACCGTCCACCGTAGTCCCTGTCGCACCGGTGGTCTCTCTTGGCCGCCATTGTCAGGCCTCTAGACCTCCCTCCCAGGAAGAGCCAAGGTTGGCAATGCCGCTTCGACTTGGCATAAGAGGGCAAGTTTAAGGGTGGAAGCACAGAGGAAGATAGAGAATGAGAAAGGGTTTCCATTTTGTTTAAAAGGTCAAGGTATTCTGTTTTCTGTCGATGAAACCGGAGTTGGTTACGATGTAGTATTTATGGGCGGTTGTTTGCAGGCATAAGGAAGCTTCATGGGATATGGAGGAAGTTGGAATGGCGGGCCGACGCGTGTCTATAACTTAACGCGGCGCATGTGGGGGCCTGATGGTGATGCGACGTGCCAGATAGTCTTTTGATGGCCGGCTTTTTAAAATATTTTTATGACATTATTGGATTAATAAGTAGAAAATTATTAAAGTATTCAACTAGATTGGAGTTTGCAAAACCACTTTCCGTCTGCCCGTTTCGGTTTGCTGTTAGATTTCGTAGAATCCAAGGTTTAACGTTCCATAGGTTTGGTTGGAACCCATCACACGAATCGAATCTCTGGCACTTTCCTTGTCCCATCCATATTGTTGCAATTGTTTTTTTTTTCAACCAGCATATTCTTGCAAATCACCCAATGCAATATATAGGATTTTGTATGAAAACAGGGATTTTTTTAATACAAATATTTAATAAAAATTATGTAACTTTGAAACTTACACTCATAATAAAATGTTATAAGTGTATATAGTATGGAAAATTTCATAGTCCCATCGTTACAACGGAAGTGATCTCATCACATGATTCAACGGTTTATCAAAATCTTAAAATTTTTTCATACTAATTTTTTATAATTAATTTAATTATAGTATTAGTGACAATAAGGTCCGTGATAGGCTAGTAGAAGTCCTTATAAAGTATATACCATGGAAAGGACAAACAAAATCCTAAAATATGCTCTTACCCCAATTCTTAAAAACATTCTCCTTCTTGTTGTTGTTAAGTGCTAGGTTTTGATTTACAAAGAAGATGTATGTACAACATAGGCCTTTGATTTAGGGTTTCATTTTTACAGTATGCACCTTATTTTGTAAATGTTTTTATTTGAAGCATGTTGTATATGCGCCCTCGATACCTATTTTTGGAATATTTTTGAAAAATGCAGTATTTTGAATTTTTTTTTTTCAAAATACCATATTTTGGTACAATGTATAATGGATAAGTGATGAGAAAATAGTTTATAAAAGAACTAAGCATTGGGTTTTTAATTTCTTACAATTTTTATAAGCATAATGCTTGAAGTGAGAAGTCTAGTAAGGAGTTTTGGCTTAATCTATGCTAATAAAGGGGGAATGGCATTCTTTTCAGGACAATTATCATCCCAACCACACAACAATGATTGATGTTTTTACTTAGACTCGTATTTTCAGATTACCTAAAATAATTTTCCATCATATCACTCTTATACCATCTTTTTTTTTCCTCCTGCTGGATTGAGGTTATTCTCATAAACCAGGTTAACATTGGTAATTTAATTCATTCTTTCTTCATCTTCGTGCCAGCTAACATTCATGATACATGTCCTTGCTTATGCTTTTATTTTTACTGCAGTCGCAATAAAAACCAGCTAACAGAATGCAAAGTAAGAGGGGGTTTCACACGATGAACATTGTTACTCTTAGAGCTGCAAATGAGCCGAGCTATTCGCGAGCTACTTGAGCTCGGCTCATTTCAGGCTCGACTCGGCTCGGTTCGTTTAGCTAAATGAGCCGAGCTCAAGCTCCATCTCAGGCTCGTTTAGCTAAACGAGCCGAGCCTGAGCTTATCCTCAAGCTCGCGAGTCGGCTCGTGAACAGGCTCGTTATGGGCTCGTGAACAAAGCTCATGAACGGGCTCATTAAGAGCTCGCAAGCTAAGCTCGTGAACGGGCTCATTTAATATATATAATATTGATATTATATTATTAATATAATATTATTCATATATATTAATGTAATATTATATATAATTATTTATATTAATTTAATATTATAAATATAATTAAAAAATAATTATATAAGCTAAACGAGTCGAGCTCAAGCTCGTTTAGTGAAATGAGCCCAAGCTCAAGCTCGACTCGTTTAGGCTCGTTTAGCATAGCTCGAGCTTGGAAAAGCTTAACGGGCTTGGGATCGAGCTTATATATTCCAAGCTCATTAAAAGCCCGGCTCGGCTTGAACCCGTTAAAATATAAACGAGCCGAGCCCAAGCTTGCAAAAGCCCGGCTCGGCCCGGCGCGGCTCGTTTGCACCCTTAGTTACTCTAATGTCAATTGAAGATAACAACCTGCTAGTTTGATGCTTTGCTAAAGGGGAATATTTGGTTGCTGCTACTGATTTTGGGTTTTGAAAGGTACTATTGAAGAGCACGAACCACCTGGTTAATTGAATTCTGGATTGATCACAACTACATGTTTTGGGTCATGTTTTGATAAAGTCGGTATGTTTTAGATCTTCTTGCTAATTTTGGAATGTCTAGTAGGGATGCAAGCGGGGCGGATGTTAGTCCACTTATGATCTTATTGGCATTCTATCATGTATAAGCATAAGTTTGTAATTGAGGCAAGATTTGTTGCAAGTATTCGTCCTTGTTTTAGCCCTTTTTTCTGCCCCAGTTATTCTTGTGGAGATGATGCTAGTTGGTGCATATGTATTGACTATCATGAACTTAATAAGATGACTAATTAAAAAAAAGTTTTTTTATTCCTTGAGAAGATTTGCTGGATCCTGGATGGGCTTAATGTGGCTACTTTATTTAGTAAGTTGGATTGAGCTTTAGATTTTGAATATATTACGAGGAGGTATGAAAAAGGGTTTTCCAAAACATATGATGATAAAGGAGAGTTGGAGTTCGAAAAATCTTGGAAGGGTGATACACGTCATATGGATGTATACGTAGTGTGTAACTTTTTATCATTTAACATATGGACAATGTAGTAGGTGGTTTTTAAAATAAACATCACCCACATATCCATGTGTTAAAAAATCACTGAGAGTTACGCACTATATGTATATTACACATACCATGTAATACCTATTGAATCTTTTCTTGAGTTCTTCATTATAATATTGGAGTTAGACTAATAACATCAACTTTTTTATATTTTAACGAAATGACCACTTTAGACCTTGTATATGGAGATTTGTCGTTGTTATTTTTATAACATTCTCATGTATAACAGAGTATGGGAAAATCATTTAATATATTTAAGAATCATGTTTCATATTTCGAAGGAAAACTATGTAAGGTCTATCAAAGGTTATGGTATTTTAAGTAAACCCTTACTTGATGAAAGATGTTTTTCTGTCCATCGATGAGTCTCGCGTAGCTTTTGCCATGGCCCGTTCAGTTTTAGCATTACCCAATTTTTATGAGCTTTCATTTTGAATAGGTGTTGAATTTAAAATATCATATTTTATTATATTTGATATTATTAGAAATTTACATGGTATCTTAAAACCTATCATATACCTTGTATTGTTTGAGGATTAGTATAAGGTACATGTCCTACTAGAAAATTAAAATCTATATTAGTATCCATACAAAACATACATGACCACATAAACAGAGCAAGCTTTTTCAGATTCTAACAAAGTTGACTGCTCATCCCTGAAAATTATCAGTGTGTATAATTAATGCGAATTTTTCGCTTAAATGGAGTTCACTTTGACAATGTCCCTTTTACAGGATGCACATTGTTACTCTTAAGGCTGCAAATGAGTCGAGTTGTTCGCAAGCTACTCGAGCTCGGCTCGTCAGGCCCGACTTGGCTCGGTTTGTTTAGCTAAACGAGCCGAGCTCAAGCTCCATCTCAGGCTCGTTTAGCTAAACGAGCCGAGCCTGAGCTTGTCCTCAAGCTTGTGAGTCGGCTCGCGAACAGGCTTGTTATAGGCTCGTGAACAAAGCTCGTGAACAGGTTCATTAAGAGCTCGCGAGCCGAGCTCGTGAACGGGCTCGTTTAATATATAATATTGATATTATATTATTAATATATTAATGTAATATATATAATTATTTATATTAATTTAATATTATAAATATAATTTAAAAATAATTATATAAGCTAAATGAGCCAAGCTCAAGCTCGTTTAATGAAACGAGCCTAAGCTCGAGCTCGACTCGTTTAGGATCGTTTAGCATAGCTCGAGCTTAGAAAAGCTTAATGGGCTCAGGCCCGAGCTTATATATTCCAGGCTCATTAAAAGTCCGGCTCGGCTTGAGCCTGTTAAAAAATAAACGAGCCGAGCCTGAGCTTGTAAAAGCCTGGCTCGGCCCGGCTCGGCCCAGCTCGGCTCTTTTGCACCCTTAGTTACTCTAATGTCAATTGAAGATAACAACCTGCTAGTTTGATGCTTTGCTAAAGGGGAATATTTGGTTGCTGCTACTGATTTTGGGTTTTGAAAGGTACTATTGAAGAGCACGAACCACCTAGTTAATTGAATTTTGGATTTATCACAACTACATGTTTTGGGTCATGTTTTGATAAAGTTGGTATGTTTTTGATCTTCTTGCTAATTTTGGAATGTCTAGTTGCAAACTAGCACATTTGCCTTTGCCTTTAAGATGTAAGTTGGATGGAGTTTCGGGTACTATATTGGTCATTCCTGGTTCGTATAGACGTGCCATGGGGTGATTTTTGTATCTCAATCTTACCTGTTCAAACATTGCTTTTCTTGTTCATCGTTGGGTCGGTTCATGTCAGCTCCTCATACAACACATTATGCAGCTCTATTACATTTGCTTTGATATCTTAAAAACACCATTTCACTTGGTCTTTTTTTCTTGCTACAAATAGCTTTGAGCTTCATGTTTATGCTTATGCAGATTGGGCATCTTGTCCATTAGATAGAAAGTCTGTTTCTAGTTTTTGTATTTTGCTAGGTAATGCTCTTATCTCATGGAAATCAAAGAAACAGGTTACTGTCGCCACTTTCACAACTGAGTCTGAGTATCGAAGCTTGGCTTTTGCTGCTAAATGGTTTTTGCTGTTAAAGAGCTTTTGTTTCTTCAAGAGTTGTTTGTTAATATTACGCTTCTTGTTCCCATTCATTGTGATAACAAATCTGCACCTATGATAGCTGCTAACCCATGTTTCCATAGTCGCACTAAGCATATTAAAGCTGGCATTCACTTTGTTCCTGCTTACATTGGTAAAGGAATTCTTTCTACTCAACATGTTGCTTCAAATAAGCAAATTGTAGACATCTTTATGTGGTAAGTTGGGTCTTGTGTCAGCACCAACTTTAGGCGGGTGGGTGGGTGTTGACAAATACAGCTTACACGTATCTTTTATTTATTCACCTTTCTTGTTGTATTTTCTTTCCTTTAGTAGTTTTATTTGTTTTGTTCCTTTTGTAAGTATATAAAGCAGTCTTATAACAAATAGTAAAGAATAGAACTCTCTTTTCTTTTGAAATACACTTTTCATTTCCCTTTGTTCGTGAAGTATCCATTCATCAGTTAGGGTTCGAATGGTCAAGTGATATTTCTCATATGGTATCAAAGCATGTATCAACTATTATAAGAGGAAATAGTAGTCATAACAAGAGAAGACTATGAAGAACATAAGGAACGTCCCATAACATGATTATTTGATTCTAGTACATACCATGAGCTTCTTTTGCCTTTGCAAGGATTGTATTAGTTTTCGGGTCTTGTAAAATACAAGAATTATTGTTTAGTGAAACAATTAGGTTTGTGTGTTTAAGAAGTTTACTCACTGATAATAAGTTGTGAGTAAATTCAGGTATGTACAAAACATCCTCCAAAATCAAGCCAGGAGTTATTTGTATTTTGCCAGTAATAGTGACTAGTTTCATGGATTCATCAGGTAAACAAACTGATATAGGTGTGGATAGAGTGTTTTGGTGTGTTAAAAGGCATATGTGTGGGGTCATGTGATTAGTAGCCCCACTATCAACTATCTAAGAGCCAACATTACAATTCATAGCAGCAAAACACATGCGTGGAGTTAAAAAAGGTTACCTGGCAAATCCAGACCATGAATAGAAGCTGTCATCGTGGCAACTGTAGCATTTGAATCTGACAAACTAGAATTCCTTTTGAGTAATTTCAACATCTGTTGACACATTGCTTGTATTGTACCCGCATCACTAAAATTTGCAATTGTAGAAACATCTGAATTAAAATTCTAATCAAAAGGAGATTCAAGTAAGTTCTCCTTATCATCTTTGGATACTAAAAAATAGGAGGTGGCTGCGTTAATCTTCTTTCCTTTGTACCATTTAGACTACCTAATGATTTGAAAGCCATTATCCGTGGTGTGACCTTCATTCCTATAGTGTTTACAAAAAAATTTGCTCCTTCCTTTCTTCCTGTCTTGGACTATTCTGGCATTATCCCTTGCTGCAATCAAAGCCACATTATCTAGGTCTAACACTATAGTTACTTGTCTTTGTTTCTCAATCTATTGAACCAAGTAAAATGCTCGATTCATGGTCGATAATGGCTCCACTGAAAGGAATTGACTTCGGACATTCTCATACAAATCATTCAATCCCATGAAGAACTGCATAAGTTTCAATTGAGACTCAAAATCAAGCATTCTCTCCTTCAAATTACAGGTACAATATTCTAGTCGACCACATTCATAAAAGGGATAGACATTCATAACTCATCCCAAGCTTTCCTAAGACGATTAAAATGTTGTCCAATCGACATGTTCCCTTGCTTTAGGTTACCGATTTCTTGTTGAAGTTGATAAACCAAAGGACCATTTGATTGTCCGTACTGTTCAACAATTTGATCCCACAAACCCTTCGATGAATCACAATATAAAATGTTTTGTGGAAGATCACTAGTCATGGAACTAAGAATCCAACACTGAAACATATAATCGCATCTATTCCACTTCTCTACTTCAATTGGATTATCATTATTAGGTTAGGAATTGAACCATCTAGAAACCCTAATTTTGATTTAGCTCCTAATGCCATTCTAACCGAACTTCTCCATGCAATGAAATTCAAGCCATTAAATTGTATGCTTCCTAGTGTCATATTTGGATTAACCAAATTAGACAAATACAGGATCAACATTAATCCATCACTACGGTTCTCTCCTATGTTCGCCATACAAGAAAACAAATGATCAACTTCAATAAGGACCGAAACTTACTATAAATTGATCGGAATGATCAATTATCCTCCTTTGATGCCATATGAGAAATATCACTTTACCATTCGAACCCTAACTAACGAATGGATACTTCACAAATAAAAAAAATGAAAAGTGTATTTTAGAAGAATAAAGAGTTCTATTCTTTACTGTTTGTTACAAGACTGTTTTATATACTTACAAAAGGAACACAACAAACATAATTGCTAAAGGAAAGAAAATACAAGAAGGATGAATAAATAAAAGACGTGTGTGAACTTGTAAGCTGTATTTGTCAACAATGGACCTTGCTGACAAATTTATCTAAACCAAAAACTATATAAGAAAAAAAGAGAAATCATGTTATAGAACAATATGATTTTTTCTGTTACAGGAATGGCAAGCCTAGCGGAAAATGGGTAATTAACATTGGCTTAACAGGAACCAAACAGAAACATATGTATAACCAATTAACCAAACACCATGGTTGTGGCAGAATCCTAGCAATCAAATATATTAAATTAAGGAAACCAGCCATTTGCGTTTTGGTTGGGGTGAAGAAATTAAGCTGTGGTAATTGAAATCCCTCCTGTATTTCCGAAACAACAAAATGAAATTGTGAAACTTTATTACTTGCTCAGCAAATTGAAGATCAAAAGCCTTTCCTTAGCAAAGGAACTTTACAAATGTATACGAAGTCACAGTTTGCATGAAAAGTAGAGTTGCAAGATGTTCTCACAAAACAACCGTAAAACCTCTGCTACATGATCAAATGGCAATATAAAATACGCCTTGAAATCAATAAGTCAAATGGCGGTTTTTCCTGTATCAGCTGACATGCCAGCCTTATGATGGGGCTCTACCCTTGCTTGAATTCGTTATACCAGAGTTTATAAATATCCGGCACGCTCATTACCCATCAACGCAACCATCTCAAGAGCGATGCTCGGCCTAGTGTCCATTAGAAGACGCTGCAACAACCCGACAAAGAAGCACACATGCTCATCATACGAACCATAGCACCGCTCCTCCCACTTCAACCAATCTTCAGGCGGCGCGTAGTTCCTCTCTTTCATTATATCTCATGCATTCGCTTCCTCAGTATCACCATGCTCTCGTCCACAAGCCGCCCACCGTAGTCCCTCTCGCACCAGTGGTCTCTCTTGGCCGCCATTGTCAGGCCTCTTGACCTCCTTCCAGGGCAGTGCCAAGGTTGGAAATGCCTCTTCGACTTGGCATAAGAGGAGGACAAGTTTAAGGATGGAAGCAGAGAGGAAGCTAGAAAATGAGAAAGGGTTTCCATTTTCTTTAAAAGGTTTTGGTGTTCGTTTTCTGTTAATGTAACAAGAGTTGGTTACGATTTAGTTTTTGTCGGAGGTTTTTAAGGGAAGCCTCATGGGATAGGCAGGATGTTGGCATGGCAATCCACACGTGTCTATAACTCAACCCGGCGCATGTGGGCGGCTCATTGTGATGCAACGTGGCAGCTAGTCATTGGAGGTCTGATTAGAGGACAGTGGATGGCCGGTTGTTTTATTAATATTTTTATGACAGTATTAGTCAATAGAAAATTATTAAAGCATAGATCTAGATTGGAATCTGTAAAACCTCATTTTCCGTCGACTCGTTTCAGGTTGCTGTTGGATTTTGTAGGATCCAAGGCTTAACGCTCCATAGATACTGCTGGAAGCCATCACATGATAAAGAAAAGTTGGTTGTAATAGAGGGAAAACGAATAAAATATTAATATTTTTAAAAATAATTACGGAAATACTATTGAAAAAAATTTATTCCTGATTTTAAGCAACATGGTCTCGTCTCTTGAAGAGACGAGGTCTCATTTCTTTAGTGATCTCGTCTCTCGAAAAGACGAGGCTACTCCGCATGTGACCTCGTCTCTTCAAGAGAGGAGGTTGCACCTGCTCTGACCTCATCTCTTCAAGAGTAGGAAAAGTAAAATATTGCGTTAACAAACCATCATACTATAGCAATGTAACAGCACAAGTCATTGCAAAACAATTGAGGTATAGGAGGGAACGGATGTCATACCTGATGCGCCGTCTGTCGATCGAAACATGCGCGGTACTCAATCAGCAGATGTGTTGATACTCGGGTCATGTCAAAAGTTGCACCCTAATGGCTGATGAGTGGGCTGCCCGCGGTAACTGATGTGTACACGCGACGAACTGGGGCAATGTAGGGGAAGTGCTCCCATGCCCATATCTGCAGGACAACTAACGGTCCTGCCATGTCTCCCGTGTGGATGTGGGAAGCCAAGCATAGCTGCCTGTATAGCCAGGCCAAACAGACAGCTCCCCACGCGTGCTGCTCGGCCGTCTCGAAGTTTCGGAGCAGCTGGAGGTACATGAGATGGACGTAGTTAGAGGACTTGTCTGCGACAATAAATCCCCCAAGCAGCAGTAAAATGTATGCCCGAGCGTGTCGTCTGATCATTAGCAAAATCAGGTAGATCACTAAAGTGGCTATCCAACCACGACATCTTCAAGCGACCACCATCCATGTCAATGCCAGGCTGGGGCCGGGGTTCTAGCAACTCCTCGCATAAATCAGGATAATCAAGCCTAGCAGTGCCCGTAACTGCCAATCCATCTACAGGGAGGCCCGTAAGGACAGAAATATCCTCTAAGGTCACAGACCACTCGCCCGTGGTCATGTAGAACGTATGTGTCTCTAGTCGCCACCTCTCGACCAAAGCTGTAAGGAGATGTCAATCTAGTTGAATGAAGGGCATCTGGGCTGCCCCTATGAACCCTACCTGAGATAAGAATGGCAATAACCGCTCGTCAACCTCTGTAGGTACTCCTGCTGGTAGCCTGAGCCTCGCCTCTCGGCGCCAGCAATGCAAAACCTCATGCTCCTACAGTAAAGTGACCGCATTAATTAAAGACCAATCTCACCTTAGCCATCAAATCTGCAATCACTGAATTTGAAAGAATGAACTAACCTGTCCATCCCAGGCTAGAATGGACCTGTGTACAGGCTGCTGTGTCAATAATGAGCTATCGATCGGTCCTGGATCCATCTGCGAAGGAAAAAGAAAGAGATGTTGTCAAAGTCCACATATGTTGATTAAACGCAAGCATAACAAAAGTTAAATCATGACTCATTAGTGCAGTAATAAAAACATATAAGAATAAAGAATTACCATTACCACTACACTGGACTGCCCCGTAACTAGTCTACCCGCCGATCCCGCATTTGGACAACTTCTTATGTTGTGGCCTTGCTGCACACAACAATCGCATGAATAACCTCGGGGCCCCTCTCTAATGTCCATCTCATTTTGGAATCATTTCTCCCTAGGCCGCCCTTTTTCATAAGTCCTGGATTAGGGTGCCACTTTGGTAAGTCCAATCGAGTCTAATTTGACTTATCGGCTGCTGGAATGAAGGAACGACCATACACTCTTAGTTGGTGGTCCCACCTGTACCACTGTCCTACGTAGGCAACACAATCCATGTGCATTGTCCCTATCACTGCCATCGCATGCGAGCATGGAATTCTATATGTCTGCCACTTGTTACACGTACATCTACATGATCTTAACTCACTTTTTGTATATGGTCCCTTCTGACCATACATTGTTGGACGTGGTGCAGTTATAACCTCGTATATCCGTTCTTGGTAATCGAAACAAGTAACTCTATGAGAATTGGATATGTTGTTCCATCGCTCAAACTTATTCACAGTGTATTCTGTGAGCAACTTACCCATACTCATGGCATCGCTGGCTTCACGCCTTTGCTTATTAAATATGGAGTTGCAATTGTAGAAGGTTTTCTTTACCAATGCTGCCACAGGTAAGCACCTGCATCTTTTATAACTGAATTGTAACTCTCTGCCATGTTTGTTGTGCCTAGGCCAAATCTGACACCTTCATCGTAAATAAAGTCCACATGCATGGAGGCAACTCACGAAAATATATGCTGTCCAAGGATTGCTTTGAAGTGCAGCATTGAAATATCCGTGGAACTTGCGACTCTGGGCTTGATAGGCAGCTCTTTTTACTATTTCCTTACATTCCTTACTTTTGGCCTTCGAATTAAAGTTGCTTGCAACATGACGGATACAACGCCAAGGCCACCCCCTAGGCCACACCGCATTCTCACCTTCGACCGCACTTGATACCGGCATGCCGGTCCGATATCAAGCAAATATTGGATCGGTCTTTGACGACGTGTTCCAGCACTTTTGCAAGGAACCAACTCCATGCATCCGCCTTCTCCTCATCCATAAGGGCATACGCCAACAGGACTATATAATTGGCCCCATCTATTGCCACTACAATAAGCAATTTGTGCTTGTACTTGCCATATAGGAAGGTACCATCAACTGTGATCACATGTCTGCAATGATTTAACATATGTAACTTAGTCAGTGAATATCAATAACCTAAAACAAAATTTAACAATGATTACAATACATACCTCCAGTAGTAGAACGCGTCAATGCAAGGACCAAATGCCCAAAAAAGCTTATCTAGGAATACGTAGTTGGCGGTATTTGAATTTTGAGTTTGCCACTCAACCTTTGTTCCTGGATTTGCCTCAGTGATTGCATTAAGTAGATGCGGAAGCTCCACATAAGATGACTCCCAACTTCCATACACTTGCTCAATGGCCTTTCTCTTTGCCTCACGAATTCTCTTGATATGAACATTATACCTGAACTGCTTTAATATATTCGTTTGGAGATCCTTCGCCCTCACATCTGGAGAATTGCGGATCTCCAATATTATGACCCTGGACAAGCTGGTGGAGTCTAACTGAGAGTGATCCTGTCCAGTGATTTCATCCAAGTAAGTGTGAGGTCCTTCATATTTAGTAATGTGAAACTACCCACCATGTTTCTTATAACTGCCTCTGAGTCTCCACTTACAACCTCTGTTGTGGATATCAGTACACTTAACTGCCTATACTCTTGGGTCCGAATCCACTACCTTGAAGTTATAATGGTTCGTTATGTGCCATATTTTAACTGCTCGTATAAGATGATCTTTGGTCTTAAAACGCATCCCGACCTTGAATTCATCACTGAAACTCCAATTCCCAGCACTTATTTTCTGCTCATCATCATATGCTGCGTAAGTACTACCAACTTCAGCATTGAAAAACGGAACTGCCGCTGAGCTCCCTATTGCATCAATGTCAGTAGGAGCAATAAAATGGTCCCAATTATTTCCCCTTCATTGTACCTCGGGCAATGTATATTGTTGTCGAATTACTTCATCATTAACATTTTCATCATCATCATAGTCGTCACTGGATTCACTTGCCGATGAGTCTTGCCAGTATCCATATCATCATCACCTACTGATGTAGGTCCACAAAATTCAAAGTGACCTATTTCTACTTGTGCACTGCCTATTGTCTGAATTGGAGTAGAGTTTGAGTCTACTAATCCCTGGCTTCCAATATTTCTATCATTGCCCATTTCCCCTGCAGGTGCCTGTGATAATTTAATTTCCAAAATCTGCACATAAATAGCCACTGAGCCTTCTGTGTATAGCAACATCTCTTGTGCCGCATCATCATCGGTCACTAGAATAATATCATAACGTAGCGTCCTATCTCCAATAGCTACCCTATGATATAGCTCTACCCAATGTGTACACCTATTTACCTTCAGTCTATTGCAAATAATCTTCACTATCTGCTCATATGTCGAATTCCTACTAATACTGACCATAGCAACATGCCGCTTATCATAACCAAAACCATCATCCCCTTGCACAATGAACTTCGCTTTATCCATTTCCTCACAAATCCTGCCATCTCATCAAAATTAGCTTCCACGCATCAAATTCAAAAAATCACACTTATGAATTGCATTCGTCGTAACATTTAACATAATTCCTAAACCTGCACCTCTACTTTCAAAGTTGAAATTTAATTTTGTAATCTATTCTGCTTTCTTACAAATATTTTCTTTTTTCATCGCATTTTTCCATGCCATATTAAATCATCATACTAATGCTAAAGTCCTAAATACACCCCGTTAACGACAATTGAAATTATTTTCAATTTTTTTTCGCACACTCAATTTCCTAAAATAATTATCTAACAATAACTACTTAGGACTTGATTTTTTTCCAAAGCAAATATTATACATATACATATTTATACAACATACGACAAGCAAAAAAAAAAACCAGTCGGCGTTTGAATCATGCTACAAAATTATTCTAACAACACAGACAATCTACATTCAACAATGCTAAAGTACTAAATACACCCCGTTAACGACAATTGAAATTATTTTCAATTTTTTTTCGCACACTTAAATTCCTAAAATAATTATCCAACAATAACTATTTATAACTTGATTTTTTTCAAAGAAAATATTATACATATACATATCTATAGAACATACAATAAGAAAAAAAACCCGTCGGCGTAGGAATCATGCTATAAAATTATTCTAACAACACATACAATCTTAATTCAACAATGCAGCATGAATGATTGAAAAAAAATATGAAAACACGCGGAAATCCAACGTCAACGTTCGTTGTTCGCCGTTCTCTGTTCGCCGTCAGTGGTCTCGCTTCAAATCTCCTCTTTTCGATCCTCCTACCCAACCAATCGCTACACAATCAACTTTGGATAAATGGGATGAGCGATTATGGTCGAATTCTTGATTTGGTGCGCCAAAAATCGATAGCAATTCGCGATTTGGGATTTGGGGATTTAGGGTTCGTTTGCAAAGGGGAAATGGGGAAGAAGAAGCGCGCGGGAGAATTTATCCCGCTGACCTCGTCTCTTCAAGAGACGAGGTTAATCACTAATGACCTCGTCTCTTGAAGAGACGAGGTCACATGTGGAGCAGCCTCGTCTCTTCGAGAGACGAGGTCATTAAAGAAATGAGACCTCGTCTCTCGAAGAGACGAGGCCATGCTACCTAAAATCGGGAATAATTTTTTTCCGATGGAATTTCCGTAATTTTTAAAATATTAATATTTTATTCCTTTTTCCTGTAATAGAACTTTGCACTAGAATTTATAATTAATTTTATTTTTAATACTGTTTTCTGTTGGATTAAAGTTGTTGGAAAATTTTCAACGTGGTTGCCCGGTTCTCCAAGTCTTCATGACCATCCACGGGAGAGCAGCCTTAAAATAATGTCGGACCATGACTCCATGTAGGGAGAGAGAGAAGGGTGACCTTCTTGTCAAAACGTCCATATTTTGACATGAGTGCCCCTTATAGCCTGCTTCAATTCATGAGCCCCACCCAATCCGCCAGGTTTTTGTGCAGCCATATGGTTGCTAGATCAGTCTAATTTTTTAAATCTATGGGAGAGACGATTAGCCATGAATTTATGTGGGTGGGACTATAGAGGTGCCAATAAACCAACTACTTAAGCTTGGTTCGACATTTATTCAGTTTGATTCGAAAATAGTCAAGTCAAACTTGAGCTTGAGACATTCAAGTAGTTTATTAAGGTAAGCCTAAGCTTTATATATTTAACTCGATTAGCTTGAGATTCTAATTAAGCTCTATAAGCTCAAGTCGAGTAAATGTTAATCGAATTTGAATTGAGTTTGGATACTATTATTTTAATTATAATTATAATTAATTTATCAATACATCGAGTTTAAATGAGTTTAACTAAGTCGAGTTCAAGATTATGTAATGTTACATCGAGCCGGATTCAAACGTAGAATTACAAGTTTGAGCTGGAGCTTCAATATTTCAGGTCGAACTTAAGCTTAACATTGTACCATTTCAACTCAACTCATTTGTTGTTATAGGCAAAAGAAAACCTTCTTGTTCAGTATTTTAACTTGAGTACCTCTCCCGCATATATGCCATTCTTCTCCTTATCTCTCCCCCTCCCCCCCCCCCCCCCCCACCCCCCCCCCTCAACCAAAGTAGTTCTATGTCCAAAAAAAAAAAACCAAGTAGCTCACGTGGGATTTTTCCATTTCTATTTTTTCTTCCAAAGGTTACTCTCATAGGTTATCGCGATAATTTAGCCGAGTAATCTCCTGCACTTGGAGAAACGTTTGCACGCAACATTGATGATTTCATTTGCTCTTTCTTCATTGTGGATGCCGCCAAAAAATTTATGCCATGTCCAGTTTATGCTTTATTGCCATCGCACTAGCAATACAAAGCAGCTAACAGACCGCAAAGTCCTAGGGGCTCCACAGATGCACACGGTTACTCTAATGTCAATTAAACGTAATAACCTACTAGTTTGATGCTTTGGTAATTGAAAAAACTTAGGTTGCTGCTGATGATTTTGGTTTTTAGAGGTAGTACCGAAGAGGTATGATACCCTAGGACTAGGAGGAGGTACCAAAAATGTACTAATAATTAATAAATAAAGATTTTCAATTTTAAATTGAAATTAGGGTTTAGGTTCATAGATAAATGATATCTTCACTTAACTTGATATTATGCACTAAAAAAAGAAGATCAAGGGATCACTTCCAAATAATTAATATGACTCACAAAAGATTCCTAATGTTGGCACTCGCCACAATCAAGAAGCTTAATTGACTTCTTGATTGATTGGAGTAAGGTTTAAGAGCAAAAACTTTCAAAGAGATAAATTTATAATATAAAAGCTAATAATGAGTTCATGACATAAAAGATCATTTATAAGGAATACAAAGGACTAATAAAATTACTAAAATACCGTTAATAAAAACATTGATAAATATCTAATAAAATAACCACCAAATAAAGCAAAATAATGGATTCTGAGTTTGCATGACCTCTTCTAATACAGGTGAGACCGTGTACTCTGGAATCTGTGATAATTATGAGACTATGGCTTCAACATGGCCATGAACACGGCCGTGCAGGCTAGCGGTGTTGTCCGCAGAACGCTCGATGTAGATTTGACCAGCAGAGGATAAATCAAGAATTTTCAACCTTGACTCCGACCTGTGCAAAAGCACACTCCAAAAGGATCCGGAGCTGTTATGCACAAATTATTCACCGAAGGATAATACATGAAGATACATATTTCATCTTTCAGCTGCAAGTATCATCTCCCTGTTTCTGTTTTTGGTCTCTTAAGATGGTTGGAAGCAAAGGATCCTTGCTTAGTCGGATCAGGGATGAAGTAATTAAGGTTGGCATGACAGGAACCAAAAACCAAACATATTATAGAACCGAGCATTATTCTTGGGCTTGAATTCTAGTAAGTACAATAAAATCATTATGAAAACTGGTTACTGCAATTCTTGTATAAACAAATTCAATTGTTGTGAAGAAATGAAGCAGTGGCAATTAAAAACCCTCTTATATTACAACACTGAGCATTTACTTATGAAATGGAATTTTATAAGTTCTTATTTTATCTATTTATAGCACTTTGACAAATTAATTAATGCAAATAATATTTGTATTAAATTAATTACTACCAATATACAGCATCACATGCGAATTTATGGTAATTTCTTTTTTTATAGGAATGGTAGATAGGATTGGCTCGAATTTCATTAACATGGTTGGCATTAGCTCCTCTGACAACTTTGGTATGGACTGTTTTGCAATCTTGTTTCTATATTCCTAATTCTAATTTCAATTATGCCATAAGTGACTGCACCTGTCACTATTTGCACATCTCTTGACTCTTGCACTTCCATTTCCCTGTTTTCTATTTTTCCATTTTTCCCCTCCTTTCTTTTTCCACATGAGCTAGTCCACGAGTACCACCTTATGGTTCTGACATCATTTATCAACTACAGATTGTGGGATAATTGTTTTGCCACATGATACCGGATGCACTTAAGGAACCTCACTTGGTACTACTAGTTATGAAGTTGTAAATACCCATTCACCTTTGTAGTCATGATTGTACAATGTAATTTTGCTAGATTCGGAGCCTGTTTGGCAGACAAATATCTTCTGCTTCCTTATTGATTTTACCTATTTCGAAGTGGATTTGCTGCTGATCAGGCAACAGATTAAATTTAAAATAGTGTGTGCTCAATTGACCCTTTTGTATTTTTATACTGCATTTTGGGGGAGAAAAGAGAACATAAAATAGCAAACATAAAGCGCACTTTAACATTCCTCTTAACTTTGATATTAATGTAACCTTATTGAGCTAAAATATAAAATGTCCTTTGAGTAATTGCTTGGATATGAATTCAGGACAATTTTTGGACTGCCAATCTTGTGCTGGAGCTCTTTATTTGTATAGGAAAAAGATTCCAATAGAAGTGATATATCACATGAAACTTTTTGCGCGAATCCTTGTCATTTCATTTGTGTACTTTGATTAAACTCCTTGATCAATTCATTGAGTTATAATATTTCCACCAATCCTATTTTTTCTTTTTTTTTTCTTTTCCTATTTCTTTATGGGCATCAAAAGCTAGCAACTTTCATTAAACATCCTTTAAAGGAGTACATTCCGAAGCAGAAGCTTCAACAGCACAAGAAACATCAAAAGAAAACAACTCAAGAAGCCTGGATGGGGTGCTAAACACCAATTTAAGGGTATATTCCTTTCCTAGTATAAGAAGTTATCCTATCAGCTATGCTGTTAGCTTTTTCAAGAGAGAAAACAACACACGTTTCAAAAATTAGCCAGCAAATGCTTAATGTCCTCCACAATCACAGAATTACTCCAAGAAATGCTGTCCCAACACCATTAATGACATTGACCCACACATGATCCGATAATTAAACCCTGCCGTCCTTTGTCACTGGCACAAAGAAGCATGTTTTTAATTGCTAAATTCCAAAGCTTCAGCACTGTTAGCATCGTTTCATTTCCCTTTTCCTCTTCCAAATTTTCAACTCTGTTTCCATATCTCTAATGTTGCTGTCATCACACCCTGTTTGCTATATCTTTCTATAAGCTTTAACATCATAACAAATAAAAACCGGGGGAAAACAAAGGAGCATAGCCTTTTGAAAACTTTTTCGGGTTTCTATTTGATCTAGAAAGTTTAAATTCATATATTTAATGTAGTTTCATATTTATTATCTAACAATGTTACATGGTAGATGGTTGTAAAACCAAATCCAAAAAGTAGCTAAATGACCAGATAGCACATATCCATTTTCTTATTCATTCGTAAGTGTGATTTGTCTACATTGCTGCCCTTCCAAAGTCAGGATACTAATCAATTTGCGCTTCAGGAGTACAAATGATTCGACTGCAGCTTCAATATTGATGTTTGTGAGTATGTTGGAATCTGCAAGTTTCTCCTTGAATCCTTTAAACAGTTCATTGATAATCTCACTTCCAAAGTGTGCCTTGAAGATCCCCTCCCAGCCAGCTCTAAAGTGCATGGACACTGCATCAGCATTCGTGATCTCACTCCTTGGACGGTTTAATGGTTCCAATTTCTCAATGCAAAAGTGTCTGTTGGTCTTGATCATAAACTCGAGCTCAGGTAATGGTGGACCATAGATTGGCAAGTTGAAAGTGTCCAGTTTCTCCTCTTCAAGTAAACCCTTTAAAACAGCCAAGCAATTGTTAATGTAACATGACAAAGTGTAAGTTGTAATGGTTAAAGGTAAACAATGAATCCCATTGCAGTCATTGTTAAGTTTAAGTATTATAAGTGGTGTCTTATACTTTACCAATCTTCCCACTAGTATCATCGAATCATCAACATTGAACAACATACCATGCTAACAAGATTCCTGAAAACAGATTCTAAAATTGTGACAGCTGCATTGAAAGTACATTCATCATAGGGACTGGCACCAGGAACTAGAAGAGCCATTAGCCCACCAGGGATAACTTCTTCTGCTCTGGCATTGAGAAATGCACTCATATCCTTAGCAAATTGCCTCCTGTAAGCCTCCACTACATCCTTTGGTGCATTTGTGACCCAGATTTTCCCTTTGTTCCATGCTGGAGAAGCTTTATCTATCAGTTCCTCCGGCACTTTTGATAGCCACTGAAGTGCATAGGATGAGTGCACAAATTGGAGGGAAGATCTCGGGAACAAGCGACCATAAAAAGAACCAGGCACTGCAGCTACATGGAAGTCTTTCTCCAGAGGGATAGATTTAAAAAGCATGTTGAAGTCGTTTGACGCTTGGTCATTGAGAAAGACTTGAAATTCAAGAAGGTTTGAATCAACTCCATCAGATTGACATTTCAACTTAACAGCTGTCACAATAGCTTGAACAATGAAGAACGTGTTTGGCCCAACAGAACAACCTAAATCCGCAATCTTAAATGTCTTTGAATGTGAGAAAAGCTGCTTCAAATCAAGCTTATTAGCTATTGCCTCATTGACCATAATGGTGGCAAAATCTAAGGCTTCTCTCTGCAGAACAATATTAGCTCATTATTCCAAATTATGAAGTCGAATGCTAAACGAACTAAGTAAACAGCATTCTCAAGATGGATCTAGTATCATTTTGGCATCAAATTTAAATCGTGCATATACCAAAATAAGATACAAAAAGATGAAAACATAAGTATGTGTGTACCATACTCTCTTGTAAAATTAAATTCCGAACACATGCCCATAAAGTTTAAGATTATGTACCTTTAATTCATGTAGTTTAAAGGAAAAAAAAAAGCAAATAAATTTTTCCTCAAATGATCGTGAATTTTTATTTTTCAATTCATTTTCTAACAATCATCTTTATTAATGATTATGATAAGAAACAACAATTTATCTAAACATCAAGTTCAAACCAAAACATATCAGATATAGGTTAGATACTTGTCTAAATGTCTACTTTCAAGTTTCAAATAAGTACGGCCACATGATAGATAAAGATATAGACAAAGGAAAAAAAAAAAAAATCCAAAAGATTCAATATTCTATCGAAATTTCATTTTCAAGCATGTGAAAGGGTACCTGCATGTGCGAGTTTCTGGAATAACTGTAGACACCATCTCCTCCATTCATTGGGGCAATCTGTGCAGTAGACATCTTTGGTCAATTTCCATCAAGAAAGATCTTTGTTGCATCTCACTTGTATGTAATAAAGCATCTAATTTCTGTTGCAATTTACAACATCCAATGAAGTCTGCTGAAGTAAGGGCTAGAAAGTCCAAAATGAGGATATTTTTAAGATTTCCCCAACATTAGAAAATTCAAAAGAGACCGGCTAGGCAACATTATCCCATGTAGGACTTTTGGCAATTTATATTTGAAAAGTCTAGATGAAAGTGGATATGGATAGAATTAAAGAGAATATGGTCAACGACTCAACAATCAACATGATTTACTTTTCATAATTACAAATGAAGAAATTGATGGACATGCGCAACATTTAGAGTAAAAATTTACAAACTATCCTTAAAAACTATGTTAATAAATAAAATATTCACACGTCCATGATCGATTTAGATAATGCTTGTTAGAAAAAATAATGAATTTACTTGGAAAATCATCGCAGTTAATATATATTAACTTGATTACCTACTCAGCAAATTGAACATGCAAAAAGCTCTCCTTGTTGAAGGAGCATTATTCATGTATACGAGTCACAAATTGTATCAAAAGGTTCCATATGTAGGACATTTTTGGAAAAAGAAAAGAAAAAGAGAAAAAAACAACTTGTGTTTTTAAAAAAATTCAAAAAATTAGAATTACAGAAAAATAATCTCAATTTACGGCATTTCAATTGTGTTTTGAGGACAGGATTTCATGTTGTTAAGAAATCATGTCCTCAAGACATTTTTTAAGGGTTCTGAATTTGGAAATTTATTAAGGTAAAGCATACAGTTTCACATAAGAACCATAAAAGTCATCCTTATAGTTTCCTATAACTTTTATATAAGCATCCAAAAATAATTTATTAGAAAGATACACTTTTTGTGTGAAGTTTAAACCTATACTAATAAAGCAGGATCACTGTTTTTTTTCTGTTTTTTTTTGTTTGTTTGTTTAACCTTATATTTTATTTTCCTGCATCGACCATTGTTATTGTGAAGATTTAAGATTTTTCTTAAATACTCTTAAGCTATGGAGTAAACTAAGGAAATATTTGGTAATTTTTTGTTAAAAGTAATGGCCGTCCTGATT
This sequence comes from Combretum micranthum, assembly GCA_024138025.1. Lineage (NCBI taxonomy): Eukaryota > Viridiplantae > Streptophyta > Magnoliopsida > Myrtales > Combretaceae > Combretum > Combretum micranthum. Next base: position 208,957 of record JAMXBD010000800.1, on the reverse strand, counting down.
TCTTGTTTTGTACATGTGAAAGCAGATGTATTTGCTAGATAAAAGCTGTGTTTTGTAAAGTTATATATGTATATATTCTGAATGGAAATGAACTTCCTGTACGAAGGGGAAGTTTTCAGTCAGAAAATAGCTTTAAAAACTTCCAAAAACTATCAATTATTTCAACTGCTTAAAAGCTCATGACTCTGACAATTGGGTCTGTTTGGCGGGCTTTTGTGGATAGATATAAGTTTTTTTTTTTTAAAACTTTTTCCTAACAAATTGTTTATCAAGAAATAAATGTAAATAAAAAAAAGTTTGCAGTTTTCATGAAAGATCAAATATAGATGCAAAGTAGACATATTTATACATATCGTTTTGATACAAATATAGATACAGATGAAAAACAGACTATTCAAATAGATCCAATTATATCTAAACTTGCACGTCCTTAGTTGTAGTCCAGCCTAATAGACACTACACAAACAAAATCTGAGAAATTTGTCCAGTGGAATGGTACATTAAATTTTAACATTGTATTTCAGTTCTTTTTTTCTGCAGGATTAAGTTTAATCTCATAGGAAATCTGGTTAATCTAGCCAAGTAATGTCATGCACTAGGAGATGCATTTGCACTTAACATTGATAATATCAATGGTTGTTTCTTAATCCCCGTTGCCACCAAGAATTCATGCCATGTCCAGCTTATGTTTTACTGGGGCTCCACATAAATCAGAAAACCTAGTTACTCTAATGTCAAATGAAGATCATAACCTGCAGGTTCCAAGCTTTGGTTATGGATGCTGCCATCGAGTCTGATCTGTCGTAAAAACAGAGCATAAATCTTATCACTTGCCATGACTAAAGGGCCAGTTATGCCTTTTTGGAAAGACAACTACCAACTAAACTTAGGAATTATATTAAAAATTTAATCATCAATGAGATGATACGCAACCATATGCAAATTCCCGAGCCAATTTTATTCTATTTCAAAGTGGAGATTATTATTGGCTTGTTTAATCACATAATAGTATTAGGATTGGCTTGACAGGAACAAAGCAGAAATATATTGGAGAACCAAACATTATGCTCATGGGGAAACCTAAACAAGCACATTGAAATCATTAAGAAAACATGCCATTCACACTTCTTGCATCGATGAATTTGGTCGGAGTGAGGAAATGAAGAAGTGGTAATTGAAATCTGTATTCCTGAAACTGCAAAATTAAGCACTTATTCTCTAAACTGAATAACATTCCGCCTTTGGTGATAATTACTTCCCATGTTTGTGAATTTTGAAACTCAATTACTTTGAACATATAAAGCCTTTCCTTAGTGGAGGAACTTTACAAATGTGTACAAGTTTCAGATTACATGAAAAGCACCGTGCAGATCACTTTCACAAAAGAACCCTAACAGAACTCTGCTATATGGTCAAATTACAACACAGTGAATGGTGAAATTTGCTGACCTTATTGTGCTAGCCAATACAAATACACCTTCAAAGCAATAAGTCGAATGGCAGTTTGCCACATATCAGCTGATTTCGTAACCATGACAGCCATATGATGAGGCTCTACCTTCACTTGATTTCATTGCACCAAAGGCGATAAATATACCCTGAAATTCCAGGAGCTGGATGTGGAAGAAGACTGAGAATGCTTTTAGCATCATAGAATACCATGCGAAACATAATCCTGCATGTCTTTGCTTCTCCAGGGAGGTCAATATGGACCTCTTTTTCATCATTATCAACACTGCTAGAGAAGTGATCATCTATTTCTTGGTACTCAGGCACATGGAAGATGCTAGCCCAATCACAGCGAGATGTGCTGTCAAATTGGATAAATTGTTCAAAAGTAAGCTGTTCTTGCCTGTTTACAGGATGAACGCCACACTTTATCACCTTCAACTGGTCATCAAATGTCCTTAGTGAGACCATCAAGATGATCATCTACTATTTCCTGCCAGTTTGTATCATGTGGAAACAACTCTCAAGACACAAAGCCCATCCACACACAATTTGACTCAATAAATCTGACAGGGAAATGAAAGTTAGGACCTACCTGACCCCCTCGGACATTGAACTCACAAATAAGGTCATGAGAACACTTTAGATGCTTTAGGTCACTACATTCATGTCTAAGAAAGGATACACATACATCAAATCCACTCCACTTGTTTTCGAACCAATGGTTTCTCATGTGGAAACTCAATACAAACCCGTCATTCTGGTAAGTAAACCACTTAGGGATTTCACAGTTTGCAGCAACATATGTATCTCCAAATGGAAATGGGAAAACTGAACAACGTATGACATAATGAAAAGATGCTAGAGAGTATTTTTGGGCTAATGGAATCTCCAAATCTTCAGGAAGAAACTTCAATCAATTGAAGAAACGAAAATCTGATTTACCGATGGTACATACTGGGAACAAGTTTGAAATACTGTTCAATTTCATGCAATTTTTAACTTGCACATGAAGTATACTTTTTGGAAGCCTTGGTAATGCTTGAAGATTATCACAATAATTCAACATGAGATTTTTGAGCCGTGGAATTTGACAGATACTTTCAGGTAGAGTAAAGAAATAATTATAGCTCAAATCCAGTGCTCTTAAGGAGAATAAACAACCCAAGTCATTACGTATTCTCTTTTTTGCAGATGACAATGACTTAAATCTAATGCTTCTAAAGAGAAGAACCCCGATAATGAAGCCAATAGCATACCCCTAACATTTTGAGCTTTAAGAAACGACAAACTCTTGAGGTCTGACCACAATCCTTTTCATCGATGATGATACAATTTCTTGAGTTTGTTCAAGTTTCTCAAGTTGGGGGATAGATATGCAATAGCAGTAAAACTTGTATGAAGCTCCTCCAAACATTCTAGTCTACTAATGCTATCAGGAAGCTCTTCAAGATTTGAGCAACCTTTAAGACAAAGAACTTTAAGAGATCTTAGACTGCCAAGGCTGGGTGGAAGATTTTTGCAAAAACTCAAGTCTAGAAACTTGACATTGTTGAGGACTCCTATACTAGGATGAATCTCAGACTATCTGTTACAACCTCTTAGAATTAGCCTCTATAGATTTGGGGTAACCTCGAAATCCAGAATCTCCATCAGATAATTAGAATGACTCAGATCCATGTACTTTAACTTCTTAAGAATCTGTAATTAGGCAAATGAGTTAAATAAAGTTGTATATGGGAAACAGATCTCTATATTTATAAATGATGCATATAATTGATCACCTTTTGACCCCTCCATAGTCATCTAAGATGGCTATCATGCAATAGTTCATATAGGCTCTCAGGCTGAAATTTTGCAGGAAGATAGCTTGAAGGGAAGGCATCCCATGTCAGCAGTCGCAATTTGTTTGAGAGATATTTAATTTCGGAGAAGACGTGCATTTTGTATCGCAAGAAGTCTTAGATTCGTCATCTTTGTAAAGCAGTCTGCATTTAGGTGTAACTCTTTTGTTTCTCCTGATTTTAAGATTATACCTTCAATCCGTTCTGTACCCGATATATCCAAAAATGTGTGAGGTTATAAACAGTGTATTGTTCCAATCTAATCTAAACTTAGTCATTTCTTATGCACTCTAGATTACTTACTGTGTTACTTGCCATGATATGATTTAAATCGTCAAAGAGCCAAGGTCTACTTCACTTTCCAGGCTCTTTAGGTGATTCTTGCCTAACAACTTCCCAAGCCATTTCTTGTAAGAGATCATGCACCACGAATCTATTGTTGGTGACAGTGAGTACCGATCTTTCTATCAGAACTTTCACTTCAATTTCTAGACAGAAACCACAACAGTCCAACATCTCATTACATAATCTGTCTTTTCCATTAAAGAAACAAACAATATCAAGAAATATTGCCTTCTTTTTCTCCTCCAGTGTATCAAAACTTAACCTTAGTGTTTCAAAAATTTGTCTATGAGGACTCTCTTGGAGTCTAGCGAGGGCACTTTGCCATTCAATCGTGCTTCTTCCAAACAGAAAGGAACCTAACACAGTAAGGGCTAAAGTAAGGCCTTTAGCATACTCAATGACTTGCTTTGAGAAATTTATGAACTCTTCTGAATGATTGTTTTCTCTAAAGGCTTTTCAGCAGAAGCGTTCTAGAGCTTCATCATTGCTTAACTCTTTAACCTTGCATATAGCATCTCTACAATGTTTTAGAAGTAAATGCTTATCTCTAGTTGTTACAATGATTCTGCTTCCGGGTCCAAAAAAAGACTTTCCTGCCAAATTTTCTAGTTGATCTATTTGATCACATCATGTGACACAACTGAAACTTTTTTATGTTTTAGCCTTGTTGCAATGACACCAACTCCAGCGATGCCATCCCCTATCAAATCCTTTTCTCGAAGTACATCAAAAAGAAGTCTGTTCTGAAGATGAACTAAGCCGAGAGTGTTTGAGACTTCTCTAATATTAGCCAAGAAGCTGCATCCCTCAAATTGATTACTGATCTCATCAAAAGCTGTCCGGGCAAGGGTTGATTTACCTATTCCGCCCATCCCACATATGCCAATAAAGTGAACATCATTTGATCCCAAATTTAAGTGCAGAAACATGTCTTGTATACGGGATTCTATTCCAACAAGGCTTTTAGCAGCATAAGAAAGCTTTTTACCCAACTTATATTGCAAGTCTGCAACAATATCTTGAATAAAATGTGATTCATGTCTGCAACCAAAAAAATGAATCTAATTGGTACAGTTTTGAGATGATAGGATTCAAATGTACCAATAAAAAGTTGGAGTGCAAAAGCAGATTTTAGCTCAAAGTCCTGCCCCAATCTAAAACCATCTAACATTCCTAATTTGAGCAGTTATGAACAATCTCAAATTACTTTTCCTTTTGTGAGAGAAACTCATTGTGCTAGAGGAAAGAATGTAACGAAAACTTTATAATGACATTGTCTGTGCTCGAGTAATGATAATAAGTGATATAAAGAAATACAATTTTTACCTATCCAGTAAATCCCACCCAGCGAGACTAGCTGTTTCTTTCATGGCATTCTTCCATCTTTGCACCTTATCCATGTCACCCTCAAAAGTAGCTTCATGTTTTTCAAAGGCACTTTGGAAACTTCCTCTTTGCTTCCTCACATCAGATGGGTCTACCTTGTAAAAAATTGGTATTGCCATTTGCTCCCCTCCCTTCATGCATTCCACAATTTTGGCAAGTTCCTCCAAGCACCATGTGGAGGATGCATAGTTTGTCGACATAATCACAACCAAGTATTTTGAATTTTCAATTGCTTTCAAGACCTCATTTGAAATGTTTCCTCCTTTTCCAAGACTTGGATCATCTCTATATGTTTTTATTCAAAGCCACATATAAATGATCGGTAAAATTTTTTCGTGTCTTCACTTCTGAAACTCAAGAAAACATCATATCTCCAGTGAAATTCCTTTTTAGATGAAGCTCCTTGGGTGTTCACTGAAGCCATCAAGGAGACAGCATTATTTCTCCATTGATAAATCGAAGGAGGAGCTTTGAACAAAGCTTTTCTAAAGTTCTGGGCATGATAACAAGCAGAAGATAAGAAGCATAATGAAGTTCTCTGAACTGGTGGAGGTCTTAATAGCAACTCCTGTTTCCATTTGGGAGATCATGGAAAGGAAGAAAGTGAAGCAGATACTTGTGTCATCATAGATTCTTCTGCTCCTTCCTCGGTTGACATCTGATGACTCTTTGACACAGAAAAAGGAACACTTATCTGTATCCAATATGAATCTATCTTTATTTACTTGTGTCACCATGGATTCTAGTTTTGTATCACAAAGCTAAATCCTCTGGGGATCAAGAGTGTGAATCTTCATATTGTAATCATTTTCCATTGTGTTGTTTCACCCCGAATTAATTAATTCATACACATAACAAGCTCTAACCAAAATCCCAGTGCACAAGTGAAATAGATCTTAAGTAACAGCTACAAATGCCCGCTCCAGTCCAAAAGCTTGTAGATCTGTTTGGTTATGAAGTTAAATTCTACAAAAACTAAATAGGAAACTAAATTAGCCTTAGTTACCAAACGAAGTGTCAGATTACCAGTTGAGGCAGTTGAATTCAATTAAATAATGACAGCAAAGAGAGAGACACGAATCAGTTCTTATAATTGATACTAATGATTACACTATTATCCATATAAGCAAGGTAATGAATTTGCTTGTAAATCTGAAATTGAGAAAAGTTAACTTGATGGAGCCAATAAAGTAAAAGAGCTTACATCAGGTGAATTAAAGTGTGATTCATATACTAACCAAATGATGAAATAAGAAGATTGTGGATGATCAGGAGCTTCTGGTCAATGCTAGAGAATGACTTCTGCTGCAACTCTGAATTTAAGTTTGAGCTCAAAAAATAGAAATTGGATAGCAATGGAAACTTAACTTTGAGTCTGATTGTTAGGATTATTTATAAGGTTTTCAAACAACTTGAGTTGGAATATTATAGTGTGGAGCTTGAGCCACATTCAGTTTATAATTTTTTGATTCAAAATCAACTAAATTAAGATTGTTGAGACTCAAATTTTCTAGAAAATATATTTTATTTCTAACTAAAACAATAGTATAATATCTAAATTCTATTCAAAGTCAACTAAGTTTTATGTTTGATTGAAATTTGATTAGACTTGGGAGTTATTCGAGCTAAACATTATAAAATTCAAGCCATATAGGTTGAGCCAAACTCGACTCGGATTGAACTGATCTCAAGAAAATATCAAATTCAAGTAACTTATGAATAGGATTTACTGGTTTACATCATAATTGTTTATTAATGAATTCTCTGCTAAGTTCCAATCAGTCTGAGTCCGCACATTAAAAAACTATTTCAACTGTCATTACCGTATTAGAAGACGCTGCAACAACCCAACAAAATTTTATGACATTATAAATCAATAGAAAACTATTTTAAGTATAGATCTAGATTCGACTTTGTAAGCCTCTTTACGTTTACCAGTTGCAAGTTGCTGTTGGACTACCAGTACCAGGATCCAAGGCTTAACGTTCGATACACATGGTGTAGTGTTTTGTATGGTAGTGACTAGCGAGTGTATGTGATACACAGCCGAGGGGTTCAAACACAGCGGTGGAGTATGTTTGATCTATTCTTAGTGTGCTCTTCAGACATATACTACGTGTTGGTCATTTGTCTCTTAACATCTTTTTAAGAAACGGCAGCTGTGTGCCATTGTCAATAGATTGAAGGAGTTAGATTGCAGTTACTCTACACGAGGAGCAGATTGGACGGTAATTAAAAATTAGTCATGTTATTTTACAAAAGATTTAGAATTATTAAACTCTAGGCACATCTTATGTTTATTTTAAAATGAGCCCTAATTAAGTGAGGGTTAATGACCTGAATGTTATCTAAACTTTACCAAAAAGAGTACTTAACTATACTTAGAAAAACTATATATATCAATTTACTACCTAAGATAACTTTTCAAAGACGTATTAGCTCACGCTAAAGGTGTTAGCTCTGTCCTCATTCATGGTGAAATCCTCCTATTACCTAACGTCACGTGTCTATTGCAATTTAAAAATAATGTGCAGATTTTTTTTTTTTAAATTTCCTATTTTATAAGATAAAATATTAGAATAACCCAATTTTACCCTACCAAATTAAAGTTGTCAGATGTTTTCATCAAACGAAGGAAACCCTAAACCTGAACAAAAGTCAAACATGGTGAAGCACATTTTAGATATCAAACCATAGGATGTGAAGTTGCATCATCATTATTGCATGTGGCAGCAATAAGAAAAAATGATGGTTTAGATCGAAATTATTAGAGGTGAAACGATAGTGAAACAAGTGGTTTTTGCCTAGGTGGTTGTGGTTATGGCAAGTCACAGTATACACAAAATACGCTAGAATATTATGATTTATTATGTCAAACATTATTAGCGAAGAAATTTTGTATATTATATACAAAATATGCTAGAACCTATACTATGCATACCTTATAATTAAGGTTATGAGATGGATATAAAATATGAAGATATTGTATCGTGTACCTACTTATGGGAGTAGATTCCACTAACAAGAAATAGGATGACGAGTAACCATCCACAATCTATCCAATCATATGGGATGAAGTAGCCTCTAATGCCAAATAACATTAAAATGTAATTGCAATTTTATGGTAATAGAATATGTTGGAATTAGTTAGGCATTAATGGCCATGTATAATCGAGTAGAATTGAATTTCTTTTGTTTGATTGGAATTTGGCAAAATGATTTCAAAGAAAGTAGTTTGAATAAATCATGGAAATACTAATTTCTCCATTTAAATGTGCTATAAATGATTATTAATGATAGGGTTATTTTGAGAAAAATAGAAACAAAAGTGTATGGTTGTTATTATTTACTTTTAAGCTGTAAGAATCACTATTATTTATTTTACATAACTGTGATTTGTAGGTTCAAAGTACAAAGAGACATGGAAATAGCAATTTGATAAGGAGTAAGAGTAAAATACAATGTGAATTCCACCAATCAAAAGTGTTGTAAGTTTCTATCTATTTTACTATTTGTTTTCTTAGGCGTAGGATTGTAAGTGAGTCGAGATAACTTACTAGCTACTCGAATTCGACTTAGTGAAAGCTCGAATTCGACTCACTTATAATCGAGTTTGAGCTACTTAAGTAGTTATCAAGCTTGAGTTTGAATTCGAGCTTCAAAATACTTGACTCGGTGGCCTCGTGAGCTTAGTCAAGCTTAATGAGTATTAAATCAAGATGAGTCGAGTTCGAGTTTATCGAGTATTAAATGCTTTCTATAGTTAAACCAATATTTAAAAATATAATCGAACTTTATAGGGTTCGAGTTTAAAAATCAACGTTAGATCGATTTCGAGCATCGAGTTTTCTATTCGAGTCTAGGTCAAGCCTAGTACTCTATTGACTCAACTTGACTCGTTTACAGGCCTCTTATGCATGTATCTCTGTTAAAGAAAAAAAATAAAACTAATATATAGAATCAGTAATGGTTCCTTTTTTTTTTTTTTGGCCAATAGAATGGGCGGAGTCCTTTGCATATAGTTCGGATCATTTGGGTTAGATTTATTAGCCTCGGCCCAAAAATTCCCACGCCCACCCCTACCGTTGCAATGTAAATTTATCTGATCTAAATCTTTTATCTAACCAAATTTTTACAATAATTTCTTGGAAACATTTTAAAGAATGAAAAAAACTAATTTCCTCAAGGGCATGTTGCACATTTTTGTCGTTTATTAATGTTTTCGAAATTACATCAAACAAATTTATATTTTTAGAATGGTTGGTTTTAGAAATTACTCGGCATGGTATTAGAGTAGATGATGGTACTAATATAAACTTACTATCAGAGCAATTAGGGAAGGATGCTAACTAATAAACGGAGTGATGGATTGTAAATATAACTATTATTTATATTTCTTTTGATAATGGTTTTAATTGTCCAACAACTATTTGGGAATTTTTTGCATGTTTTCAAAATTTCAATAAGATTAAGTCACACTTTAGAGGGCTGTGGATCTACCCACATTTGAATTGTTAAGAGGACATAGTTTTAATTATCCTTAGTCTTTTTCTAGGTTTTGATTTTATCAAAACTCTACTTCTTATGTAATTTCCTTAACAAACTATATAAGGACTTATTTAAAATTTTTATTGATTAATGTGTTAAAACCAAATAGAAAATATAGGATTGTATACAAGTCCAGACGAGATAATATAGTGTCAAAATCGAATTTGACTTGAGTGAGAAAATCAAAACTCAAACTCAACTGAGTTTTCATTTTGAAGCTAAAACTTGACTCAAATTGATTCTTGACAAGCTCGAGCTCAGTTCAGTTAGACTCGATTATTCTCATAAAATTCAATTAAATAAAAATAAGTTTGGATTTGGAATAAAATAGGATTTTTAGATTTTTAGTTAACTTTGTCTTAAAATATAATAAATGTAGACCATTAGATTAAAAGGGGAAAAACCACAACTTCTATAATTTTTTTCATGGAAAATGTAAGAGCTCGTATAGGCTTGCCAGCTTCTCAAATTGGGTATTCCAAAACTCAAACTCTATAGCTACTCAAATAGCTTGAATTCAAGCTTGAACCAATCGTAGCTACGTTTAATTCAAGTTATCATTATATCAAACTCGAGTTGCTCATGGGTAGGTTCAACTTGCTTACAACCTAAGTCTAGTTCTAGCTTTCTCAAGCGTGATTAGTAAATGAGTTGCACTACAAGTTAAGGTCTTTAGGCACGAGCTTATTTAATCCAAATATGGAGCATGACTTGCTAGCATTAGTTGCTAGCTCTAATATTGGGTTAGAGTTTTGGGTATGAGGTCATCCTTTGCAAAAGTCTATAAAAGATATAATGTCATGGAGCCTTATTTGATGGATACAAATGACGACTTAAATCACCCATCCCACATACCAAGACTCACGCGGTGTTTGGCAACTTCTTGGGAAAAAGGAAAAGGAAGGAGAGGAAATAAAAAAAAAAAAAGAATTTTTATCCTTGTTTAGATATGAAAAGTGAAAGCGAACATAAATAGATGGAAAAATTTCCCCCTTTCATGTTTGGTTAGTATAAATGAAATTAGAGATGAAAAAAGACATATGACCACGACTAAATTACCTTTATGTTATGTATTGCCATTTTAATTTCGTCCTTATAATTTTTATAACGTTATCATGTACAATAGAGTGCTGGCGGATCATGTTACACATTTTTTTTTGGTCGTCGATCATGTTACACATTTGAGAGCCGCGTTTCATACATGGAAGGACGGCCAGCAAACCCGCTATTCATGGAAGCTCCATTGAAGTTTATGGCATTTTTTGTAAACCACTTACGTATGTGCTGACGAGTTATGTTTTTGTGTCTACCGATGAGCCTTACACAACTTTGGCATCTTAAGAGATTAGGATGAGCCACCCGGTGTAACTTTACCAAACTTTCAAAAACTTTTATTTCCAGATGTGTTGAGTTTAAAATATCATATTTTGTTATATTTAAAATTACTAATCAAGAATTACCTAGAATCGCATGGAGTATCTTAAAACCAATATTTTATAAATCTTATATTATTTCAGGATCATTAGAAGGTATAATTTTGTTAGAAAATTAAAATTCAAAATCTATTGAATATCCCTCTAAGCCTACACAGCCTATTAGCAAAATAGGTGAGAAGTTTATTGATGAAATCTAGTTTATCACGACCCATTAAATTGCGCACGATCGCCTGAAAGTAATTTTTAAATACCTATTGATTTTAAGATATCTAGGTAAATGGCATCCAAAAATTGAAAATAATATATAAAGTAGAATTTGTGGGGACAAGAAAGAGCAAGACAGCTCAAAAGTATGTATTTTTTAATAACTGAATTTCTCTTCGCCTTAAGGCATACAAATATAAGTATGCTAGAAAGCTAGAATAAAAAAACTTTCAAAAATAGAAAAGTCATAAAACTTAAGGACACAAAGTACATAAATGTCACATATGGTATATAAAACGCTACATATGGCATATAAAACTAAAGTGTCTAAAAGAAGTTATAGTAAATTTTAAACTTAATCAAAATAAAAAAAATGCCCTTTTGAGGACCTAAATGAAGGAAATTGCCTTAAAATTAACATAGCTCATTGCCTATGGGATGACTTCTTCCTGTTGGTTCTTTTCCTTCAAGATAAGTACCTATTGTAATACTTGATCTTTTCTTAACTTATATGTAGTGTGAACCACTAAATCTTTAGTGTATTTTGGGTAGTTAATTATAGCTTAGAATTAAATTGCATGAAAGTAAAACACTAAATATTAATAGAAAACTTACTCTTATGAGTTTTAGAATCTAAACAGTCTTTAATTTTTTTTTCTTGAAATAATTATTGTTTTGTTCGTATATCAATTTATATTCGTTTGTTATCATAGTTTGTTCATCTCACATACATTAAAGACTTTAATTCTTAGCAACTACACCCACATTCCACCCACATTCCTTTAGAGTTAAGCCCAAAAGTCTTGTAAAATTGTCTATTTACTGTAAAATTTCTAGACATGGGCAAACTTGACCAATCTTCATAAAGTTCTCTACATTAATTTGAAATAACATTTTCAAACCAAGCTTATCTTACTCTTTCTTACCTGCAAAAGAAGCAGCTGTAATTTGAAAAGTTACAACAACTGGACATCATTATCACTGTAAGATAAATACAAAAGGTTTTAAAAACCTGCTATACTAGTATAATTTAATATAATGAATATATAAAATATCTTTTATCAAACATAGAACTAGTTAAACATAAGCTTCTTTTGCTGTCACTTTTTTATGAAACATTCATTTTCATTTTTACCTATGTTTACAATTGAAACACAAATCATTTCTCTAAATTATCACTTAGAAAACCTCTAAGAACTCATATTAAAACACTATTTACAGTGTTTTTGAAGAAGAAGTAAAGTAATCACATAGAACACATTCACCAAACTAAGGTAAGTTTTATTTAGTAAAGTTTCAGTAAGTTTTTTCTATCAAGCACAGTAGTACACTCACATGTTCTATTGATTAAAAGTAAGACACTAAATTTAACAGGTAAACTAAGTTAATGAACTAAAATTGAACTTATTACGAACTAATAAACTTATGTAAATACTTACTCTGTAACTTTGACCATGTCCAAGAGTTGTAGTATAATTGCTAGAAACTTATAAACAAGCATAATTTTACTTAACAAATATAAGCATGATAGTTCATGAAGTAAGACCAAGAAAAACTACACAGAGCATTCATAGAAAAGTTAGTTTATGAAGAAAAACTGATAATAGATTGCTAGTTATAGTTATGTTTAAGGTAGCTATGTTAAGTTTATTTTCAGCTATGTTTTAGATCATATACCAGTTTGAAGAAAAGTTAGTTTATGAAGTTGAATAAACTAAGTTTGTTGTTTTTGAACGTGATGAAAATTGTGGCCAAGTTGCACCCGTGGTTTAGAACTGCAGTGGAAGCTAAGCATAATTGAGGGGAAGTGTTTTTTGCCACATCTTCAACCACGGTTGGGATCGCACCTGTAGTTTAAGCTATGACTTTTGCATATAACCTCGACTCTTTGCCTTATCTAATTGCGGTTATTGTAGCACCCGCAAATGACCTCATAATTAAAAAATATAACTTTTTCTTAAGATTTCTTGAACCTAAATCTTCAAACTTGTTAGTAGACAATCCAACTTACGCGAGAGATGGTAATGAACCGCAACCCCCAACCCCACAAGGGACGCTGTCTCCTTGACCCCTGTCCGATAACTGGTTAATGGAACCATCGTATTTGTAGCACCTTATAATTCCTTAAGAACCTACAACTAGGGAAGTTAAGACATGAGTCTAGGACATTTAGGCACTAATAGAAACTCATGTTAGTTATATACTTAGTAATGTGTTTATTATTCTTGTAAGGTTTATAAATCAAGATTAAGACTTCCTAACAGATTACTATGAGGACTAAACATGATATGTGGGTAAGTAACTTTGATCTTTTCACCTTATTTGTATTTGTAGAGTAGTGGCGCAAGAATTAACTACAATGATAATTGATTAGGTATGGAGATGGGAACAATGCATGATGTATGATGATTGAATGAATAAAAAACTTTAATATTATAGGTGATGGAAGTGGTGTGAAGTGAACTATGAAGTGTGTGTTGTACTATTTGAGACTTGAGTGATCACTGAATAAAAAGATGTAATCATATTCAACTAATAATCTAAATGAATATGCATTGCATGACCGCATAACTTGCATTTGCATGGTGTTCACATCACATGTTAGCACTTCGGCCTTAAGGTAATGCTAAGTTATATCCAGTGAATCTGGTTAAGATTACCTCTAAGCTGTCAGCACTCCAGGAACTAACTAGGCACTGAAGGACGACACCTATGTGAGAGTTAACATTGAGGTAGCTAATACTTAGTGGAGTTTTTGAGTTCTAAAGTGGAGTTAGATTATATTCCTTATATGTATATATAAATAATAAATAAGTTTGAAAAGAATTTCTCTTTCCTTAGTTCTTTATCTCTCCTAGGCGTGAATTACTAGGGTTGTTACTTCAACTCTTAAGAGAGGGCGTAAATCTCCATTGGATTGGATTCCGATCATCTAAACTGTGGATGTTCCATATGGTTGATTATTGCATTACATATGTTTGTTAATTAAACATGCTTGACATTGTTGAATTGTGTTAAGATCCAGTTATTCATTGAGCTATTGTTTGCTCACACTCCTATAGACTTATTTCGTTACAAGCATCAATAGAGTCGATCCATACCCAAGAGGAATGCAAGTATGGGTTAGTGAGGAAGCCAAGACTTGGGTTAAAGAAATAGGATAGTGCTTTATATAAAGAATAATTTAAGGACAATGTTTGTATGTTTTTGGATGTATTAGTTGAGAAACTCCGTGTAAGAAATATGTAATGCTATTCTTATGTGTGAATTATATGCATGCAATGTATTTCTTATTTAAATAGCCTTTCAATTCTATTATAAATGTCCATGCAACTGAGCATTTTGGTTGTATAATGCTCATATACCTTTCTAAAAGCCATAGATGGTTAAATACAAATATCTGTGACTTTAGTTTGTTACATGATACATCAATACACCTAGGGTGCCCTGTGGGGGTATGACGCCTATAATTATGGTACCGCCACTAGCCATTATCTTTACCCTACTTTCTCAGGTACCTGTCAGCCACTTCTTCCACCTCATCACCATCTAATATACTTAACAGGATTTCCGAGGGGTATGGAGTGAAATCAAACAAATTGTGTGTTATTTCATAATTTTTGGTTGTGTAGCATATGCATACATACCAGATCAACAACAAACTAAACTTGAAGATAAAGGAGGGAAGGGTGTTTTGTTGGGGATAAGTGAAAAGTCCAAGGCTTACAAGCTCTATAGTCCTACAACAAAGAAGTTGATTGTCAATAGAGATGTGATGTTTAATGAAAATGAGTTTTAGTCATATATTTCACCAAAGGAGATGCAAGAGACCATTCTTGATGATTGGGTTGATAAGGTAACTCCTAAACTAGATGCATCTCAATTAAAAATGCAACATAATATTGGAGTTTCCTCTAGACCCCATTGCACCAAAAGAAGGCCTACTTAGATGGAAGATTATGAGGAAACAAGTGTCAAATCTGAACATGTATCACAATTCACTTTGTTTGCAGACTATGATATGATTTTATTTAAAAATGTGATGAAAGGAGAGAAACGATAGCATGCTGAGATGGAGGAGATTAAGGCTATAGAAAAAAACAATACATCAATTATGGTTGGTTTTCTTAGAGAAGAAAAGGCTATTAGAGTTAAGTGGGTTTATTAGATGAATAGAAAGCTGAATGGAGAATCAGACAAGTATAAGGTTCGTTTGGTTGTGAAAGGCTATAAGCAAGAGTTTGTAGTACATTACACAAAAGTATTTACCCTTGTAACAAGGATTAATTTAGTCATAATGGTGATTGCAGTAACAGCTCAAAATGCCTATCCATTTATCGATTGGATATCAAATTAGCTTTTTTGCATGGAGATCTCAATGGATGGGTATTTGTTCAACAAACTCCAAGATTCATTACATCTGGTCATGAACAAAAGATATAAAAATTGAAGAAAACTCTTTATGGATTAAAAGAAGCTCCTTGAATTTAGAATAATCTTATGGATGCCTATCTTTCTAAAGAAGGTTTTCTTAGATGTCCTTATGAACACATGCTACATGTGAAGCACGTTGATGACAATGATGGTGGTATGTTAGTAAATGGATGAATTATTATATTAGGAAATGGTCTTAATATGGTAGACAACTTAAAAAATTTCACAAAGTAGGAATTTGACATGTCTAATCTCAAAATGTTGCACCATTTCCTTGGTCTTGAAGTGTCATAACTGAAGAGTGGAGTCTTTGTTTGTCAAAAGAGGTATATGTTTGATGTTTTTTTATTGATTTAGTATGAAGAATTGTATTTTTGTGTCAACACCAATGGAGAAAGGTGTACAATTAGTAAAAGATTCAGGAGACGATGCTTGAATAGTACTTTATTTAAAAAGATCGAAGGTAGCTTGATATATATTGTTGCAAGTCGACTAGATATAATGCAAAATGTTAGTACGATCAATAGGTACATGGAGAAATCGAAGTAACAACATTTGTTTGCAGCCAAGAGGATTTTAAGATATTTGAAGGAAATTGCTAATTATGGTTTGTTCTATGGGAAAGGTGATAACAATGGGTTAATGGGTTATGCAGATAGTGATTTTGCAAGGGATTTTTATGATGTTTTCAAGTTGGGAATAGGGCTATTTCTTGGAGCTTAAAGAAGCAATTTATAGCAACATTTTCATTACAAGAAAATTGATCTTTAAAGATATAAATTCTACCATAAAAATTTGATAAAAAAAATTATATTTTTACAACTATAATCAATGACAATGATTTTTATGATAGAATTTTATATATATAGATAGAAATCTGAGTTTTATTCTAGTGTTTTTTTACACATAATGCAAACTCTTTGCTCTAAGAGACTTCACGTTGACCATATCCTTGTTAGAATTTTTCCTTTTTAGTACTTTGTGAGATGTAATGCAGCAAACTGATGAATGTATATGATTCAAGACAGAGTTTCTAACGAAACATCAATGTATTGAGACTTACATGGATAATTTTTCTTGACCACCGAATTTATAAAATCAAAACTTGAGGAAGGAAAAAAAAAATAGAGATTGGGTAAACCAAGCAACCAAAAAAGGCGTCGCTTAGTTTATAAAATTTGCATATCGTGGTTTGAATAAAAAGACCCTCATTCACAAAGATCTCTACAATAATCAGTGAAGGGCAGAGATCACACCATGAGCTCCCTCCAACGCCTCCAACGCTCTGGAGAAGATCATAAACGTCGAAATCGGCACGCTCATCGCCGTCAACGCTACCATCCCAAGACCGACGCTCGGCCTACTGCCCATGAGAAGCCGCTGCAACAGCCCAACAAAGAAGCACACATACTCATCATACGAACCATAACACCGCTTCTCCCACTCCATCCAATCTTCAGGCGGCGCGTAGTTCCTCTCTGTCATTTTCATCTCATGTATTCGCTTCCTTAGTATCACCATGCTCTCGTCCACAGACCGCCCACCATAGTCCCACTCGGATTGGTCGTCTCTCTTGGCCGCCATTGTTAGGCCTCTTGACCACCTTCCAGGGCAGAGCCCCGGTTGGCAATGGCACGTCGACTTGGCATAAGAGGAGGACAAGTTTAAGGATGGAAGCATAAAGGAAGATAGAGAATGAGAAAGGGTTTCCATTTTTCTAAAAGGTTTTGGTGTTTTTGTTTTCTGTTGATGAAACTGGAGTTGGTTACGATGAAGTATTTATAGGAGGCATTTAAACGAATAAGGAACTAAGGAACGAAGATTCATGTAATGGGCAAGACGTTGGCATGATAATCCGAGACGCGTCGGCGCCTGTGGGCCCCTGATTGCATTGCAACGTGCCAGCTAGTCGTTGGATGTCGTAGTTAATAAACAGTTGATGGCCCTTTTTTTTTTTTTTAATATTTTTATGACAGTATTAGTCAATAGAAAATTATTGGAATTTGTAAAACCTCTTCTACGTGTTCCTGTTTGAGGTTGCTGTTGGATTTCGTAGATCCAAGACCTATCGATCTGTAGTTATTTTTGGAAGCTATCACACGATAGAAGAATCTCTTGACATTTTTCATGTGTATCTTACTAGCAAATCACATACTGCAATATATAATATAATTCATAACTTTCTAATTTTTTCACTATAGCGGAAGACGCATTCGTACTGTGTGTGCGAAAAAAAAAAAAAAATATATATATATTAATATAGTGTGAAAAATATATATATATAGTATATGAAAAAATAAGAGAATATAGTATATGAAAAAATAACTATCCTACTTTGGTTCCAAAATTAAGAGAGAAAAGCGAGAGAGAAAGAAAGAGAGTGAAGTATATAATAAATAACTACCCATACTTGAGTTTCTACTTTTTACATGAAAAACTTAGATTCGCTTAAAAATAGTATAAAACATATAAGGAAATTCATTCTTGATTAGTATAAAAGATAAAAAATAAAGAAAAGTTGATTATAATAAAACTTAGCACTGAGATTTATAATTAATTATACTTTTTATGTATGCATTGTTGCATGGGCAAACTAGTCGATAAAATTTGGATAGAAACTAGATAGCCTGCAACCAAAGAACGCTTGTTAATAGTACACGGATGGTTGTCTGGTGCAATCATACTAATGCTTAAGTTAGTGGGAAATATAAAAAGAGAGAGAGTCCAAAAGAAAAAACTTTGTTAGGATCCATTTTTGTTCCAATGTTCAGATGGCATACCTTGAGATTTTGAGTACTATTGATAGGAGATAGCGGTTAATGGAGCCTAAAGAATATTTTTCTGTCATGCGATGCAGTCCTTGTTGGTAGCTGAGCTTCACTGGAGGGCAGACAGATTGGTGTGATGATTGATCTCGTTGCTGTACACTGGGGATGTTCAAGCTATCCCCTTGGAAACATGAAGAACCAATGTGGTGTGGAGTAATCTCGAACTAGTATTGAGAATCGTTGAGATACTATCTTGAGGAGAGTGTTGCTCCTATCCCATCTCCAAGTGCCCTAAGACTCCAAACTGGTAAAAGGTTTGGATCCAAAGGCCAAAGTAGTCCATATTGCCCAATGAATCTTAGGAAGGTCGTAGTCAATCCACTCAACTAGTATTGGGCCTACAACCAATGTCCTATCAACACTTGTTTATAATGTGAAGTCTACTAACAAGTTTTGACTTTAATCTTTACATGATAAAAATCTTGTTATATTGTGAACTATTATATTGATTACATAAAAGAGTTAAACAGCAAAGAGAATAAAATCACCATGAATTTACTCCTACCTGTGCAAAAGCATACTTCCTACGAGAATCTGGAGCTGATATATACAAATTCTTCACAAAAGGCTAATGCAATGAAGGCACACATTTCATCATGCAGCTTCAAATATCGTCTCCATGTATCTGCATTTGTCTCTTAAGATGTATGGAAGCAAGGGATCATTGCTTAGTCGGATGAAGTAATTAAGTTTGGCACAACAGGAACTTAAAAGACATATTGTATAACCAAGCATTATGAGTGGGGTGGAATTCTAGCAGGTGCCTTAAAATCATTAAGAAAATTGGTTATTTGCAATCCTTGCATAAACATATTCAATTGTTGGCATGGTTGGTATTGGCTCCTCGGACAACTTTGGCATGAGCTGTGTCTGCAATCTTGTTACCATGTTTCTAGTTCCAATGTGAGTTAGGCCACAAGTGAGTGTACCTATCACTATTTGCACATTTCTCGACTGTTGCACCTTCACTGTTTTGTCCACGAGTACATCATTTATGAACAACGGAGTATGGGATAATTGTTTTGTCAAATGGTACTTGATGCACTTAAGAAACCTCACTTGATTCCATACCATGCAAGTAAATATTGCTATTTCAGTCTGTTTGAGCAGACAAATATCTTCTTCTTTTTTATCGATTTTACCAATTTCCGAAGTGGACTTATCGCTGATTAGACACGTAAAATATTAAACACAAAGTGCACTTTAACATTCTCCTAAACTTTGATATCAATGTGATCTATTTATGCTAAAAAACAAAAAGAAGAAGAGGAAAATTCTTCATATTAAAGTTTAAGAGATTGTTTGCAAGATTTGAAAGTTCAAGAGTATATCTATATGTAAATCAAGGTTTAAGAAGTTAAGTGTAATTTTTCTTTTAGATACATTAATTTTATAATTTAGGAGGATTAAATATTCTTTCAGCTCTTAGATCCATCCTTGGTCTTGTTACTTCTTTTAAGGGAAGAGTTATTTTGGTCCTTATTTGTATTAAGGGTCTTTTTGTATTGTTTGATTTTTATCTGTATCATATTCATATCAGATTTATGCCCGTATCTACATCATATTTGTATCGTATATGTTTGGTTTGTTTATGAGAAAACTCTCAGTTTTTCATCGATATCTATTTTTTAATAAACATCTGTTTTGAAAACGATAAAAATATGATGTCAAAATGACCAAATATGATGAAACAAGCAGACCTTAAATTAAATTTCCATATTTCTCACTATAGCATAATATGTATATGTATACATATAGAGAGAGAATTTTGGTACGGTTTGGAACTATTTCAATTTGAGTAACTGCTTGTATCTAAATTCAAGAAACTTTTTGGATTGTCAATCTTGTGTCAGAGCTCTTGATTGAAGCTTACATGAACAACATCTTCTTCTTTTTTTTTTTTGAATTTCATCTTAGTTTTGTTCGGCATGTGAAGTTTTGCATAAGGAAAACAGTTTTAAGTAGGAGTGATATGTTACATGAAACTTATTGTGTGAATCCTTTTCACCTTATTTGTGTACTTTGATTAAACTCCTTGATCTATTCATTGAGTTATAAAATTTCAACCGATTCCTCTTTTTTTTTTTTTTTTCCCTAAGGCATCAAAAGCTAGCAAACTTTCATTAAACAACATCAAGAGGTGATCAACATGACAGCATTGAAATAACAAACACAAAGCTTGCAAAAAGATTGCAACTTTACTGAAAGAAATCTCAATCAGGGTTTCAAATATGTGGTGAAATGTACTAAAATTAAAATATAGGGTTTCCAAGACTATATGTATGAGTACACAAAGCTCTAAAACAAAGTAATAATAATTAAGTCTAATAAACAAAAGCTGGTTTGAAAGCTAGCAGCTCTGGAACACTATCTACGGCGGCCTATGATGTAAACTAGCAAATTTAGGATATACGCCAGCGGTGTTGAGCCGGTGTTGCCTTCCTATAGAAATTCCATGCCCATGACGTGACCAGTGGTATAAACTGGCAACTCGTCTTTACTTCAATGTTAGCCTGGCCTTCATTCCTGTGTTGGTGGCTTTCATTGAAAAACTGGCGGATTTCACCAGTTTGCACCGGTTTCTTTGCTTGTCTGTTTTTCGACTTGTCTATAGCTATGTCTTCTACTATATTTTTCACATCATCAGGATGAAATGGGGACAAATCTACAACATTGAAAGTCTTTGAAATAGCCATTTTCTTAAGAAGCCACACTACATATGCATCATCATTAATTTTCCGAACAATCCTGTAAGGCCCATTCTTCTTTGGTTGTAGTGTGCTATATTTTCCCATAGGAAGCCTCTCTTTTCTCAAGAACACCATCACCTGGTTCCCTACTTTAAAAACTATTGCTTTTGTGCTTGTCTGTTGCCTCTTTGTATTTGGCATTGGCCTTTTCAATCCTCCCCTTAACTTTAGTTGTAGTGGATTGCCAATTTTCTACCATATGTTTTGCTGGAATATCGAACTCATCTAACTTTAGGAGCTTCACCAAATCCAAGGCGTGATGTGGTGTTTTAGTATAGACTATTGAGAATGGAGATTTTCTTATAGTCATGTGGACTGAGCTATCGTAGGCGACTTCAACTTGAACCAAAGATAGATCCCACAGCCTTGGCTTCTCTCCACAAATACTTCTAATCAAATTGCCAAAGGCCTGTTGGTGACTTCCATTTACTCATCTATTTGTGGATGAGCAGTATTGTTATAATTCAAGGAAGAATCAAACATGTACCAAGGGACTTCCAGAAATAGCTAGGAAATTTACTATCTCTGTTAAAGGTAATAGGTTTTGGTACCCCATGTAGGCGGACTATTTCCCGAAGAATAGCTTAGCAATGGCATGGGAATCTACAGTTTTCCTACAAGGAATAAAATAAGCTATCTTGGAAAATCTGCCAACCACAATAAAAATAAAGTCAACACCTTGTTGGGTATCAGGCAGACCAAAAACAAAGTCCATGGAAAGGTCTTCCCAGATGTTCTTAGGCACTGGAAAAGGTGTATATAGACTAGTATTTTGAGATTGCCCCTTAGATGTCTGACAGATATAACATCTCTAGACGATTTTCCCAACATCCTTCCTCAACTAAGGTTAATAATATCTGTCAGCCACTTCAACAATAGTTTTATCTCTCCCCAGATGTCCTGCCAATCCTCCCCCATGCAAATCTCTTATCAGCTTCTCCCTCAGAGAAGATTCAGGAATGCATAACTGGTTTCCTTTCATTAGGTACCCTTCATGTATATGATAGTCATCACAAGGTTCCCTAGTGATACACTTCTCCTAGATACGTTTAAAATTAGGATCCCTTACATAAAGTTCTTTCATCTACTAAAACCTCACAATCCCAACACTCATCACAATTAGTACTTTGGCCCTCTTGCTCAAAGCATCAGCTACTTTGTTTTGCACTTCAGATTTGTGCCTCAATTGAAATGGAAATCTTTGCAGAAACCGAATCCATCTGGCATGCATATCCTTACTTATCTGAGTTTGGTTACTTAGACGCTTCAAAGCCCCATAGTCTGAGTACAACACGAACTCCTACCCTACCAGATAATGTTCCCACACTCTCAAGGCCCTAACTACAGAATAAAACTCTTTATCATATGTTGACCAACTCCTTCTAGCATCACATAATTTCTCACTATAGAAAGCAACTGGTCTCTTTTCTTCAAATAGAATAGCCCCATCTCCTACTCCATTGGCATCATAGTCTGCCTCAAAGTGCTTCTCAAAATCAGGAAGAGCTAACACAGGAGCACTACACAATTTCTTCTTCAATGTAGCAAAACTACTCTCAGCTTTCTCACCCCATTGGAATTTTCCTTTCTTCTGGCACTCAGTTAAAGGTGTAGTAATAGTACTGAAATGCCTAATAAATCTCCTATAAAAACTAGCCAACCTTAAAAAGCTCCACAATTCAATCACAATTTCAGGAACAAGCCATTCCCTAATAGCTCTCACTTTCTCATCATCAACAATTATTCCCTCACTTCTTATAATAAAACCCAAAACTAATAGCCTTTTTGCCATAAAAATGCACTTCTTCAAATTTGCATATAGTTAATTTTCCAGCAAAACAGTTAAAACACTTCAAAGATGCTCTAAGTGTTCATCAATAGACTTATTATAAATCAGGATATAATCGAAATAAACCACGACAAATCGCCCAATAAAAGGTTTTAATACCTTATTCATAGCCCGCATGAATGTACTGGGTGCATTGCTAAAGCCAAAAGCATCATTAGCCATTCATAGAGCCTCTCCTTAGTCTTGAAGGTTGTCTTGCATTCGTCTCCAGGCCTAATTCTTATTTGGTGGTAGCCACTCCTCAATCCACATTGGAAAAGATAACTGCTTCACTTGGTCTATCCAACATATCCTCCAGGCGAGGAATTAGGAATTTATACTTAATAGTGATTTTTTTTTTATAGTTCTACCATCAACACACATCCACCAACTGCTGTCCTTAGGTGTCAGTAATGTAGGTACAACTCAAGGACTCAAACTGTCCCTAATAAACCTCTTCTGCGTTAGCTTTTGCACCTTCTCATGTAAGATCTCTATCTCCTTTCGAATCATCCTGTAGTGTGGCATATTAGGTAAGCTCGCTCCAGGCACTAAATCAATCTGGTGTTGAATATCTCTTAGAGGTGTTAACCCTTCTAGTAAGTCTTCTGGCAGCACTTCTTTGAACTCCTCTAACACTTCCTTCACACACTCTGGTATCTCATTACTGCTTTCCTCCTCTACCTTCATCACATTCTTCACAATTAAAGCATGCACCACCCTAGCCTCCTTAATAATATTCTCCATCTCCTTTCTTGAATGAGTGATAGTCCGGAAGGAACGTTTCTCAGTCTTAGTATCTTTGGAACAGTGATTCATCTTAAGGGGTAGCAAAGTGTATTTCACACCACACTTCTCTAGTCTATACAAGTACTCCTTTCCAGCATTTTTGCACTCAAATCATACTGCTAAGGTCACCCAAAACAACACGTGACAAGCATCCATGTCTATAGTGTCATAGTAGACTTCGTCATGATACTTGCCAATAGAAAATGGTATTTGGCATTTCTCTTTCACCTCTATTCTCTCAACAGATTTAATTCACCCTATAGTGTAAGGTTTAGGATGTTTCTCAATTGGAAGCTGTAACTGGTTGACAACCACCCTACCGATTATATTCTCATAAATCCAACTGTCCACAATTAGATCAAACACTCTTCCATTAATAGTGCACCTGGTGCAAAATAACTGATGTCGTTGAGTGTCTTCCCCCTGTTTTGGAATTAGCATAAGCCTTCTGATAACACATGTATGCTCAACCTCATCATCATCATCATTATAATACTCATCATCCCCATCAGGCTCACATATCTCTCCCTTTTCATCCCACTCGACTATATTCATAGTCTTCCTATTTGGGCATTCATTCGACCTATGACCTGGTTGATTACAACGATAACACTTACCCAGGATATGTTTAGCATATGGATTATTTTGCCTCTGATTATCCTTGACCTCAACAGGTCTCTTACTAACAGCCTTATGATCCTTCTTCTTACCACTCACACTCTGCTTCTCCTCATGACCTTTGTTTTTTTTCAGTCATGGATTGGCTACTACTAGTCTCCTTAACTCCATACCTTCTACTTCCTCCATTAAAACGGTTGCTCCTATCCTGTATAATCATCTTGGCCTTAAGTGCCATGTTTTTCGCTTCATTCAAACTCGTAAATACATTCACAATAATTTTGTCTCGAATTTGCAATTTCAAACCATTAACATTCCTTATAACTCGTCGTTCTTCACTTTCTCTAAGATCATTCCGTTCAACCAACCGCATGAATTAGGCTTTGCAATCATGAATGGATCACTGTCCCTGGTAACAACGTTGATATTGCTGAAAGAGAATCTATTCGTAATCAAGTGGTAAGAAGTCTCTTTGCAGCAATTGTTTCATACGGAACCATGTCTGCACGGGTTGCCTTCCCTCTCGTTGCCTTCTGTTTTGCAACCTCTTCCACCAGGTAGAAGCTCCATCTTCTAACCCACACTCCACTAACCCATATGCTGCTCCTCTGGTATCTCCATATAGTTAAAGAACCAATTACTTCGCTAGCCAATAGAAGAACTCCTCTGGCATGAGCATAAGCACAATGAAATAAAACACCATACACAACTTCGATTCTCAATGAAGACACAATGCTTTTCCTTCTTTTAACCTCATATGCCTTAACTTTGCACGATTTAACATTTCTCAAACTTAGCAAAAGTTGGCACCCATTACAATTATCGTGGGACTATATTATAATATTTGTTGTGTTTTTCCTTTATTTTCATTTTCTATTGATTTTGAAATGTTCTTATTCTTTTTTATAATTTATTATTTATAATTTATCTTAATTTATTATACCATTCATTTGAATTAATTTTTTTTTTGTTGACAAATCAAAATAAGCCACATGTTAAAAAGAGCATAAAAAGTTTATGACATTAAAAAAAAAAAAGAAAAAAAAAACTAGTTTGTTATCTCTCACATTGAGGACTCAAATAGAGACATTGAAGACTAAAACTGTACTTTATCCCATAAAATATTCTCTAATTATTGGCAAAATATATAAAATTATAAACTAAATAGGTAAGTTTCCATGAAACAATAAAATATATATATATATATATATTAACTATAAAGTAACAAAAAGGAAGTAAGCTGAACTAAATAATAAAAGAAAATAGCATAGTAAAAGATAGGTCTTCACAAAAAGTGTCACACATCCCCCCTCCCCCCCTACCGAGGTTCTGGGCGTGTGATGCTAGGGCATATAATCACCACTGGCCCCCTAGTGACGATGGCCGACATCCGCCCTCAGGCGAGACCCCAATCAACATATGCCCTACGGGGTATCATGGGTACTATAGGTATTATTACCCCCAAGTGAGTTGACCCCCTATCTGCAGCTTGCAGGGATCAAACCTAAGACCTGAGGCTTTTGCCTGCCCCAAAGGCAGTGGCAAAAGCCTCAAGTCTTGGGTTCAATCCTTGCAAGCGGCAGATAGGAGGTCAACTGACCTGAGGATAATAATACCTATAGTGCCCATGATACCATGCGGGGTATGCATTGGTTGGGGTCTCGCCTGAGGGCGAATGTTGGCCATTATCACTAGGGGCCCAGTGGTGATTAATTGCCCTGGCATCACTGTAAACCCTGAAAATTTTCACAATAGTATACAGTAGTAAAAATAGAAAACGAAAATTAGATAGTGAATTTAGAGACCGATAGAAATCCTAGAATAGACTAATGAGTTGTGATAAACTCATTTCTAGTTTGAAAAACCCGAATAAAAATTTCCTCGGCCTTAATAGATACAAAAAACGAGATTTCGTGTCTTGAACTGATAATTCAAGATATAGTTAGAAATAGTTTTAAAATTTCGAAACTGATAAGATACAGTTAAATCATAGAGCTTATCGGTATAAAACAATAGATTACAAATACAAATAGATACTAATACTGAACAATAATTATCAACTTAGAATTAAAAAGAAAATTTCGAACTCGCTGTTATAATTGTTAGGGAGTTCTAAATTTATTAGGACTCGGTTCCTAATTTAATTCATCGAGTTTGCAAATTTAATCAAGTTAAAAATAAAAAATATTAAAAATAATAATCGTGGGAAGTTTAAAAAAAAAAAAAAAAAATTTGAAAATACGAATAAATTAAAGTTTTGTCGTAACTTAAATAATATTATTTCGATAAAACGTAATTACGACGAATATAAATATACGCGAATCATTTATAAATATATATGTATGTATATATATATATTTTTTTGTAAAAATATTCTTTTTGCAACTATTAAACGTATACATATATATATATATAAGAGAAATCGGACAAATTTCACCGCTGC
The DNA here is from genome assembly GCA_024138025.1 of Combretum micranthum. Lineage (NCBI taxonomy): Eukaryota > Viridiplantae > Streptophyta > Magnoliopsida > Myrtales > Combretaceae > Combretum > Combretum micranthum. Next base: position 182,055 of record JAMXBD010000800.1, on the reverse strand, counting down.
TGCGCTGCATGAATGGAGAGGGAAATTTCCTCACGCGCACGCTGCTGGAACTCCACCGAGCGAGAAGGCCCTCCTCCCATGCGCACAACAGCTTCCCTCCACGCGCTGCAGGGCATCCTCGAGTGAGCGCATGAGCAGCAGCAGAAGGCAGGTGCAGCACACGCATGCTGCAGGAGTCTCGAACAAGACTTCATCTCCACGCACGCAGCAAGATTGCATTGAGAAGGAGCCCACCGAGCATTTGAAAATCCACGCGCCAACAGCAGCAGGACGACCGACCAGCTGGAACTCCTTGGGCGCACAATCAAGCAGCAGCAGCAGCACTCCACACGCCCAACACACACACACCTCCCACACAAGCACAATAAGCACCTGGGACAGAGCACTTGGAACAGAGCACCTGGAGCTTCAGACTTCAGCAGTGGAATTTTTGTCAACTTTGATCCGATTTCTAGAACAAACTCCAATCCGAAAATGACACCCAACCAACCCAAAAGTTACACCTATAACCTACAATCAATTTGCCAGAATCACAGCTCAAATAGAGGAAGAAAACAGCTGCAAATTAAGCTACAAATTCGTCCTACAGCAGCAAAAGACTCTCTGAAACAGAGCTCTAAGATTCCTTGTCCAACTTTGATCCAATTTTGAGCTTCTAAATTCAAACCAAATTGACCCAAAAGCCAATCAAAACACTCCACATATAAACAACATTAAATGAGGAGAATTTCAGCACACAAAAACAACCACAACCACTCCAAATATCCATGCCAAATTCGGATCTTGACAGCTGCAGCAGAGGAAAATTTCAACAAATGCAGCAGCACACTTCTCCAAATTGAATTCCGATTTTTGCAAAATTCCTAGGATTAAATGAGCTGAAATTTTGACCAATTAAACACCAATAAGGAACCTTCAAATGGACACTTCATACACCAAAAATTATAAGAAAATCAGATCCCAAATTCGTCCAAAAATCAAGATGAAAATTGTTCCAGAAGTTTCAGTTTTCACACTTCAAAATTCAACAAATTTTGACCCGATTTTTACACTAGTTGATCTCTTATTTTTACACACATAAATAGCATTAATTAGCTACCAAACAAAGATAATTAAAGCCCTCAAAGATAGCACAAAAATCTGTCCAAAACAAGTCAAATTATCATCCAAATTTCAAAATCGTGTAGGAAATTCCAGCTGCATTTGTGGACATTTTTCAAGTCCAAAACCAACTCCAAAGCCTCTAAAACTTAGTCTAATCCTAGTATAAGTATATAAGCCTAAGTTAGACACCCTTTGAGCTCATAAACCCCACAAAAACACTCTCAAATTCCAGCTGCAAACCCAAGTGCGTCCAGCACTTTTTCCACTTCCTTTTTCCATTTCCACCTTCAACATAGGAGCTTAAAAACTTTGTGTGAACAACCATAAACCCTAGCCTACTTCCATACCTTATACACACACTAAGCTCATCAATAACACCAAAACCGAATCAAAAATCCTAAGTCATCCTAGGGTTCAAGAGGAGTTTAGCTTGTCAAGGTGAGAAAATTTGACTTTCATGAACTTGTATTTTAGTTAATGTGTTTAGTTAGAAACTTATCATCTAATCTTGGTTTAGGTTTAATTCTTGCTTTAAGAGGAAGTTGAGCAACCTCCTTCCATCCAATCCAAGGTAAGCTCCAAATTACAACCTATCTTTAAATTTATGAATAGACCTTAGGATGATTTTGAGCATTTGAAGAAAGTTTTGTGGTGATATAAGTTGCAAATCTATGGATGAATTCAAGTGGATAGATGTTTGATATGTTAGGAATGCTTAGTATTGTTGGAAGAGAAAAACAACAACTTAGAAGTCTTATAATTGTGGTAATAGTAAATTCGGATTTAAGGACAAGTGAACAAAACAAGACACAAACTTCATCAATTTAGTTAAATGCATGTTTAAAGCTCCTAAGACCTTATATGAACATAAAGCTTGATAAAACAAACTTTACAAGCATGATTAGAAGTCCTTTAGTACAAGAAAAGTGTATGAACAATTTATAGAAATTGTACATGCCAAGACTTCTACAAATTAACGAATTTAAGATGTAAATGGAAGTTAAATAAATCCTCCATAATATATATATACTCAAAAGAAACTTGAAGAATTAAACAATAAAAATTTATTTACTTTAAGAAATCGCTATAAACTATAGGAATAATACCAAATACGATCTAGGACACTTAGTCACTTATAGGAATTTAAATTTCTATTTATAAATATTATTGACAAATACTTTATCTTAATAGGAAATTTCGATACTGTCGAGGATTTCCCGGTTGATTACTACGACTGATCAGCATGAGCAGGTGAGTAACTTAGACTTGTTACATTGTTTGTGCTTGTAGTATAGTTGCAATTGGAATAATATATATTCAATGAATATGCATGCGGGATTGGGATACATCGTGATGCGTGGTGTATGATTGAATGGCAAATTATCATAACATAAGCGATAATCCTATTGCATGATAAATATTGTATGAAATATGTTGATGATTGTCTGTAAATTGTATGATCGCCTAAAACTTGATTAACAACTGTCGGTACTATAAATGAAATGGACATGCATTGCACGATTTGCATAAACTGCATTATGTTTTTACGAATGCCTACTACGTGTTAGAATTTCGGTTCTCTGGTAATACTTGGTTTTTCTAGGCAGAGGCTATTAGTTCTACGCAAGTTTACCTTTGTTCTGTCGGTTCCATGGGAACTAACTGGTAACGAAGGACGCCGCCCATGGTATCGCTGTGAAATATCTAATGCTTAGTGGAGTTTCTAAGGCGCAAAACAGGAAATGGGTGTTTAAAATATCATTAACATAAAGAGATAATAATTGTGAAGATTGTGGATTTCCTGTGTGCTTAGTTTCTCCTGGGTAGGTAATTCAGGGATTGGTTCCTTCAACCCCGATGAGAGGGCGTAAATCTCCATCCTGTTTGGATTCCGGTTTGTCCAAGCTTGTAATTTTCATGTGATTGATTGATGCATTACATATGATTGATAATAACTTGCTTGTTGTGATAAGTCTGGTTATTCACTGAGCCCGTGGTTATGCTCACACTCCTACAGTCCTTACAGGATGACACTTAAGCCTTGGTTGGTGGCTTCTAGGAGCTTAGAGCCGGTATGATTCTAAAGCTTGAAGAGTTTTGGAAACAGGGAAAATAGTTTCTTTATTTATATGTATTAATTGATGTTAGTGCATCAATTTTATTATCTGAGAACTTAGATAGTTTTATGGATTGTAATAGTTATTATTCAGACTGTAGCATTTAATTATGGTATTGTGATTTTATTTACTTTCATCGTTTCTTATCACGCAACCAAAAAGATCCTGTTTTATTAAATGTACGTCACTTTCCAAAGTAGTTCTAGTATGAATATGTGTATTTGATATCGTCTGGATTATCAGGCTATATCATAATATATATATTACTACTAGGGTACTATTGGGGCGTGACAATCACACCCCCGAAACCTCGATAGTAGGGGGCGGGGTGTGACAAAAAGACAATCTCGAACTCAAGCTAGTTATGCCAATTGGTATCTCGGTCAATTGCCCCTAAAGTTAGTTGCCCCATTAATCCCCTTTTGCAATTTCACACTAGATGGTTTCTTGTGCATTCATTGTTTCTCCCTATTTCATGGAGATTTTCCTTTGAATTTCATGTTTTCCTCCTACATTGAAGACTAATTTGTAAAATCAATTCTTTAAATTATAATCAAAACAAGGTAAATGAAAACCTACAATCACATTTGAAATCTCCTCTTATTATGTGTTCCATCAATAAGATTAACTGTAAATTGATGCACTTCAAAAAAGACAATGTGAAATCAAAGGTCTTCTGATGACTACTTCCTTATTGGTGAAGTATTGTTGATGATAAGAGGCTTATCTTCATCCATAAAACCTATTGTGACTTGTTCATGAAAGGATACATCCTATACTTATAATTATATGGTCTTATTATCATCAATTTTGTCTTCATCGAACTCCATAGTCATCCTTTATTCTTTCTCAATTCCACTTTATCCTTCATTGGACAATAATGCTAAGTTAAGTTTTTTTTTTTTTTTTTGGTATAATAACTTGATATAAAATATTTATTGGGTTGTACATAAAGTTGCAGCAATTCTTCCATGGCTTCCTCAAAACAACATGACAAGCATCTATAAAAGTAATGTTGCATGAAATATAACCTTAATTAGTGCAACCCTACAAAACAACTATTCATGCTTATTTCATTACTTGAATTATCGCATATTAACAAATTAATTCATATAAACAAGGATGATCCATGGTAATGTTATTTTCCTTCCATTTTTTTTTTTTTTTTTATGATAATGGTGTGAACAAAACAGAAAAATTTCACATCCTAATAAAAGTAAAGCTCCTTTGTAGGAGTATAAAAGAGGAGCTACCATAATGTTTTAGGCTACGTATATATTAATAGAAAACTCTTGCAAAAAGGATAAATGAAGAGTAATTACTCTTGCACTTGTGGAAGGAGTTAGGGGGGAAAGCTATATTTGAATTTAGGAAATGTTTTAAGTGTCTTGTAAGGAGGGTCTTTGCAGCTTTACCGCTTAAATTTGAAATATGGATGAAATATTAGAGCCTTAAAATTGTTATTGAAGGGGTTTATGAGGAATGCATTATAAAGAACGGTTCTTTGGAGCATATAACTAGTTTAACAAACTAAATAATTATGATGATTACGCTTCTAATTCGAATATAAATTGTAAGGCTTTGATATAGAGGTTAAAGAGGAAGTGGATTCAGTAGATAATTAGAGAAACTAACATATTTGTGCACAAGATAGGTGCCATTATGTGGGATTTGAGATAGGATATATGCTTTATTTTAGATCTTGAAGTTTTTTGTTTAATGTTTTATGTAAGAATGTAGACACCCAATTTTTGCCTATTTAAGGTTTAATTTATGATAAAAATTAACATTATAGTAAGGCCACAAAAAAAATTCATATAAATTAGTATAATTTTTTTTAGCCTAATATAATATTAATTTTCATTATATATTAATCATAGGTTTAATTAAATAATTTAATTTATTTATTAAATTAAACCTATTTTTGGAAAGCCTTAAGTAAAATTTAAATCAATAATTTGACTGAGGCACAGGCTAATGGCCTGTTGGTAACGACACACATACACACATGAGGCCGGGTTCGAATCATGCGGAGGACTGTCCAATTTTTTTCAGATTGGCACATGGGATACACGCACTGCGCGTGCCACGCGTAAAAGCGCGCATGTGGTGCAGCGCATCGTCTTCCCCAGCATGTCATGCGAAATTCGCTCCACCAACTCACTTGCAGCTCATTTTTTATCCACTTTCAAGCGTTTCTTCATCAAATCGGTGGGGGAATCTGGAAGTACACATGGAATACTATGGATTCAAGCCAAAAACTAAATCCAATGATCATGATTCAACCTTCGATTTTTTGTCCAAAGTTCGCAAAAATCTTACTTTTCGAGTAAATGGGTTTTCGAATTTGATCCGATTCAACTTCTAGAATGGCACATTGGATAAATTTTATCTACGTTCTAGAAATCTAAATGGTTCTAGTTACCTATGTGCTTCTAGAAACTCGATTTGGGGCACTTCACCAACTTCGGCCTCCAACGATGCTCACACCTACCATAAATTCGAGCCCTATAAATAGGACTTTATTCCACTATTCAAAGGCATAAAAAAAAAAAAAAAACACATCCACAATCATCCATAACATACAAAAACACAAAACTGGTGGAAAAATCCTTGTTAATGTAGTTTAAATTTGTAAAAACTCGTTCTTAACTACTACGAAATACAACTAGGCAGCGAACCTATCGAATAGTAGTATAGTGTTAAGTCGAGGTCGTCCACGGGGAAGGGAATAAGTACTAGTAATTGCTCAATTTCTACTATTCAGCGATAAGAGAATCGATTGTGGAATTATAGACTAAAAACTATTAATTTTAACAAAACTAGCAGCAAGAACACCGTTGAACACAAAGCGAGTTTTAGAATCAGAAACAACACGATCTAGATCTTGTTTTTCATTTACTTTCATCATGTGAATCACAGAATATTAAAGATAATCCTGAATTGAGTTCTTACACCATTGAGTTCCTTATACAAATCAACAATCCTCTCGAATATATCAATTTATCTAGTCTTAAATCAATTAATTAGAATCTCTCCTTATTAATTACAATCTAAGACCGCATTAAGATCAAGAACTCGTCGAAAACATAGGGAAATGGGAGATCCTTGTAACCTATCTCTAGAATCACAATCAAATCCTTCAAATTGCATAGATCTATCCATGAAAGCGATTTCTCAATCAACTAAAATGGAAATCAGATGTAAACTTGTAATCCGGATTTACAAATCTAGGAACGATGAAGAACATGCAATTTGAACATAAGAACATCAATTAGGATTCATTAAAATCGGATTCTCAACACATGATGAAAACAAAATCCAAACAAAATCTAGATCTACGATTTACTCCTCCATCGAGATAATAAGAAACAGATTAAATTCAATGAAAAGAGATGAATTCATGAATACAACCCTGTCAAATGGATCTCAAATGTGATGAAAAGTGGATCTCCAATCCGGATTTAATCTTGATTTGAATTCGTCAATGTCTTGCTCTAAGCTCTCAATCTCTCTAAGACTTAGGAAAATTCTAGAAAACTACGTAAGTTAAAATTTAGGATATGGGTCTCCCTTTTCTCTCTGCAAAAAGGACTATTTATAGGCCTCCCAAAAATCCCTAAAATAAGAAAATATCAGCCAAAGACGCGCTTGTCCCAACAGCCCTCGAAACAGGGTGTAGCGCGGGGTGTTGTGCTTACTGAAGGTGAAAACTGGCTACAACACCCTCCACAACAGGGTGTTGCCAGGGGTAGCGCTTGCTGGAGGTAAAGACTGGGCTACAACACCCTCCACAACAGGTGTTGCCAAGGTGTAGCGCTTGCTGGAGGTGAAAACTGGGCTACAACACCCTCCACAACAGGGTGTTGCCAGGGGTGTAGCGCTTACTGACTTTCTTCCAAACTTCCTGGGTGCAAACACCCTCCACAACAGGGTGTAGCACGGGGTGTAGCGCCTACTGACCTTCGCAAAACATCACTGTTCAACTCCATTCTTGTCGTATTTGTTTTGTTTCTTCATGAAGGGATCAAATATGCCTGAAATTAACAAATTGAACCATTAAGAGACATTTCTAGATGATTTTTGCTTAGAGTATCAACCAATTGAGACAAAATCATCTTAGAAATAAGGTGTTTATGTCAATTATCAAAAACAAAAACCAGAAGTCCTCCAATTTGAAGTTGAAAATCCAAATTCGAAGCTTTTTGTTTGTTTTTAGAGTTTTCCACCACCATAAAAGTATTCCGAAACCTTGGTTCACTCAATCCAACACTCTAAAGCCACCAATGACCATTGAAACGCCACTAGTTTCTGTCGTCTTCTTCACTCGATCGACTGCTCTGAACCAACCCAAACACGATCCAAAACTTGATCCAAACCCGACTCCAGACGCATCTCCATTACCCGACCCAGGTGATTATTATTATTATTAATTATTATTATTATTATTATATTATTATTATTATTATTATTATTTGTTTTTATGATGTGTAAGAAAAAAAATAATTTTTTTAGTATATTTTAAAAAAATAAATGTTTTTATTATTATTATAGTTATTATCTTTCTTTTAGTTAAAAAAAGAGGAAAAATACAAAATATTGATATATTATGTGTATATAAATATATATATGTATGATATATATGTATTAATACTTATAAATGCAAAAAAAAAAAAGAAAAATGTATAATTGAAAAAAATAATTTTTTTTTTAGACCTAGAAAAATCTATTTTCTAAAATAAGGAAAAATGGATTTGATAGTTCATAGGGTCTCATATAAAATATGTTTTAAGGAAAATATTAAAATTTAATAAATTTACAGCTAAATGAGTTCTAAATCCTAAAAATACCAACATATTAAAGTTTTATAAAAAGAACTACGTGTTGTCTGATCTTGATTGGCAGGTACGTAGGTACCTCCAAGACGACATAAAAAAAAAAACTTTTTTTGTTTATTTTTATTTTGAATTAATTCATCATTCATATTGTAAGCTTTGATAATAAATTGTAAATATCAATATTATTTGTACTTATTTATAAATATTAATGTAAATAATGATTTTTTATTCTTTAAAATAACAACAATAATTTATAGATATTACAGTTTGTAGAATTTTTTTATTAGTAAATTTTTTAGCATTAAAAGGATAAACTTTACATTTTACATTTCAAGTGGTAACCATATGGTTTTAATATGTTAACCTCCAAATTCAAAATTTCTGGTTTATAAAGTTTGGTTTGTAAATCAAATTTTTCGTAGACTAATAGCTAAGTTACGATTAACCAACCCATTAATCATAACTTATAAATTTTTTCTGATTCCAATCGGACGGCGATTCCAAATTGTTTTCAAAAATTAAATTTCTTTTAATTCTTAGTCGATAGTTTGTATTAAATGGGTTCAGGTTTAATACGAATCGGATTAAAAGAAATTAAACCAGAAACGAAAAATTCAGGCTTGACAAATAGAGGTCTAGAACCTCCATTATTACATTTCCTTTTTTTTTTCCTTTTTTTAGGTCATCATCCCCATTTGCATACGGGTGTTTGCATCCTTGCATCAATCGTATATGATTATTTATTAGTTTTATTTTTAATAAAAGGACAAAAAAAAAGAGACTTCTCCTAAACTCAACTAATAAATTTTTTTAGTCCTCGACCTAAGTCTTGAAAGATAGCTTCTAAACAAATTCGAAGTCCCTTTAACACTAGATCTCGAGCAATGATGGTCAACTCCAGCAACAACACTCTCGACCAATTTGTTGAATAGAGACTCAACTTCATGGAGCAGATTCTCCTTAGGGTTGCTGAATAGATACAAGCCCTAACGTAGAGTTTTGATCAACTCAAAGCTCCCACGACACAAGAGGGGTCCTTAGGGGTACAGAAAGGAATTGATGGCCAGTTCATTGATAACGAGAAGTCGCAGCATGAGATCAGTGCGGTTGAACTAAAGAAAGAACTAGAAGCGCAAGCCAAGGAAATGGAGAGGAAACTGTTCGAAAAAATGAAAATGTTCGATGCCTTTGATCAATTTGCGATCCTAAGTCTGCCATAATTCGAGGAAGGAGCATTCCCTAAAAAATTTAAGGCACCCGAATTTGAAAAGTATGATGGGACCGGCTGTCCCTATATGCATACAAGATTGCACGTACGACAATGGGTAATACCAAATTTAAAAAGTTAATGGTGCAAACATTTTGGGATAGCCTTACCAAGCCAGCATTAGCTTCGTACGCCCAATTGGATCACCAAGAAATTGATACTTGGGATAATCTGGCAAGGGCGTTCTTTAATCAATATAAGTTTAATATTGAGATGGCGCCATCTTTTTTGGGATCTAAGTAATATGAAGAAGAAAAAATATGAATCATTTAAGGAATACGCCCAACGGTGGAGAGCTTTGGCTGCAAGAATCACCACCGTGCTGCCTGAAAAGGATCTGACCTTCACCTTTATCAATGCCCTCGAGGAGCCATTCATTTCACATCTTGTGGGGCATATATCGGCAAGTTTTTCAGAAGTAATAGTGGCTGGATGTAGAATTGAGAATGCCATCTCAATGGCAAAACTGCAATCTGAAAAGAAACCCCCAGCACTAAAAACCATCTTGTACAAAGGAAAGGATTCGACTATTAGTGTAGTCAACACTTCGAGCTTATCCAAACCAGCTCAACCTTTTGTTCTAGCAACTGACCCAAGTCAAAACCTGCAAACAATAGCTCCAAACCAACATCCCAAATTCACCAAATGAAATTTCACCCGGATTTTAGTCCCGCAAAGTCATGTTTTAACCAAGTTGAGAGCCGATAATTTAATCAATTTCGAGGTACCCAGAGAAGATTATAAACCCAAGAATTATAATCCTAAAGTAAAGTGCGAATACCACCTTGGGCAAGTAAGGTACTCCATAGATAGTTGTTGGAGGCTTAAAAATAATATCCAAGATCTCATTGACACAAAGATCATCCAATTAGACTTTGTTGAATCCCCAAACGCTTCTACCAACCCTTTGCCAAATCACAGTCCTGTCATCAACATGATCACCAATGAAGTTCCAGAACCCAAAATAAATTTGGATTAATTGTGTATTACCAAAGAGCAAGTGGCATGGAATCTCCGAAAGATGGGACATTTGCTTCACCTCAATCTGAGAGACTGTGCTAAGATCAAACCAGCCATCTACAAGCTTTTGCAAGATGGGGTTATAAAAAAAGAGGATATTATGGAGATGTTAATCCCAAAACCAAGAAAGCAAAGCACTCAAGCAGAACTTTGGGAGAGATACCAGGCTAGAGACCCAATTATTGGGACTCTAGGTGAAACTGGAAAACACCAATATTTAGTGGAATACCGGATCGAACCTCGAATCTATGTTGACGCTCCTGTAACGGGGTAGGGCCCATAATTTGAAGATGAAGACAAGCCTATTCCAAAAACTAGCGATGAAGGATTTGTGGGCATGATTGGAGGAGGCCCAAAGTCTATCAAAATTGAATGGTACAAAAGTGATAAGGAAGAAGCTGCTTCATTAAAGCCCAAAAGTTATACTTTTCAAGCACTAATTTCCGCAGATGAATACAAAGCTACTCCATTGGATTATCGAGCAGTCAATCATGCTTCTATGGCTATGGTTGGTGGGCTTACTCGATCAGGAAGAATCTAACGTAATGAGAAGTACACTACCCCAAGAAAAAGATGAAGGAAAAAAGGATGACGAGAAGTCAAAACTGGCTAAGCTAATGAAAGCAAGTGAGTTCAAAGCAGTAGAACAATTGGCCAAGACGCCAGCTTAGATATTGCTTATGAGCTTATTAATAAGCTCCGATATCCATCGCGAGGCCCTGTTTAAGGTACTAAAGGAAGTGAAAGTTCTAGAAGGTGTGTCAAAGGAAACCCTGGGACATGTGATAAACTCTGTCCTTGCAAGCAACCAAATTAGCTTCTTTTCTAAAGAACTGGGAGTAGAAGGCAGCCAACACAAAAAGGCTCTATTTATAGTAGCTAAAAGCAACAACAAGATTGTCTCTCAGGTGCTTATGTATAATAGATCTTCTATAAATGTGTGCCTGATGGCCACCTTGAATTTATTGGAGATAGAACCATCAAGCATTAAGCTTAACTCCACTATGGTTCACGCATTTGATGGGCCTAAAAGAGAAATTGTAGGAGAAGTCGAACTGGAGGTTACCATCGGTCCACAAACTTTTATCATACCCTTTCAAGTGTTGGATATCCTAAGAGCATTCAATCTGTTGCTTGGAAGACCGTGGATCCACGCTACAGGCGCGATCCCCTCAAGTATACACCAAAGGGTTAAGTTTTTAGCAAATGGACAACTTGTCACTGTCTTGGGCGAGCAAGATTATACCATATACAAAGAAATGGCCATCCCATATATTAGGAAAGAAGGAGAGAAGGATTTGGGACTCCAAATGTTTGAGGAGGTTTGTATGCTAGGTAATGAAGAGGAAACCTAAGTGGGAACCTTTGGTTTAGGTTATTCCCCTACTCCTGTGGGAGTGGCAAAGATGAAGAATGTGATGAGAAGAAGAAAGATTAATAAAGAATATAATCCAATCATCAAGATCCCACATATCAGCGCTCTTTCCCAAAGCCCCATCATATTCAACAACCAGATGATGCCAAAAAGGATGCTCAAGCTGAGGAAGCGATCTTGAAAAATTAGTTTTCTATCCCTTGCAATAGTTTTACGTCTTTTAAGTAAGAACCGATCCCATGATTGGGATTGTGTTATGTTTTTCCTTTTTATGTCATGCTCAATAAGTGTAATTGAACACCATCAAGACCAATACAAACTTTTCCTACTACACCTCCTTTCTCTTTCCATATCCTCATCTATTTCTCATTTATATTTGATCAAATCTAATGATTGTAATGAAATTTAGAGATATCTCGTGCCTGTAATTAATGAAAATATTGATATCGCCTCCAACCCCACTAGGTTAGTCGATGAAGATGATTTCAATTATCAACTTAGAACACAGGAAAATTGGCATAACTTTGAACATGGAGGAATTAAAACCCCAAAACCCATTGAGGTAGTTGATCTGGGAATAAAAGAGAACCCTCGAAACTTGAAAATTGGAGGTAACTTACCTGAAAGAGAAAAAAAGGACTTGACTAAGCTCCTAGCTAAATATTTGGATGTTTTCGCATGCTCATATGATGACATGCCTGGTTTGGACCCATCAATTGTGGTTCATAAACTACCAACCAGGGAAGACATTAAGCCCAAAAGGTAAAAGTTAAGGCGTTTTAGATCAGACTTGCTGCTTCAAATCAAGGAAGAAGTCAAGAAGTTACTTTAAGTAGGCTTTATTGAAGTCTCGGAACATTCAAAATGGGTATTGAATATAGTGCCAATACTTAAAAAGAATGGGAAAGTTAGAATTTGCATGGACTTTCGAGACCTGAATGAAGCAACGCCAAAAGATAACTTCTCGTTGCCTCGCATTGATGTTTTGGTAGACAATACTGCCGGAAGCCATTTGTTCTCGTTTATGGATGGATTTTCAGGATATAATCAGATATTAATGGCAGAAGAAGACCAAGTTAACCACATTCGTCACAGCCTGGGGCACTTTTTATTATAAAGTCATGCCTTTCGATCTGAAAAATGCTGGGGTAACATACTAACGAGCAATGCTTGCCATACTCTACGATATGATGCACAAGGAAGTTGAAGTATACAGCGATGACATGATCACTAAAACAAAAGATGGAGATGATCATGTAAACGTGTTGAGAAAACTTTTCAAAAGACTGAGGAAGTTTCAATTGAAGTTAAATCCTAAAAACTACACTTTTGGAGTAACATCTGGGAAGCTATTAGGGTTCATGGTCAGCCAAAGAGGAAATGAGATTGATCCAGACTAAATTAAAGCAATTCTGGACTTATTTCCCCCAAAAACGTTAAAAGAAGTTAGGGGCCTTTAGGGGAGATTAAACTATATCGCTCGGTTTATTTCCCAACTGACTGACAAATGCCGATCGTTGTTCAAATTACTAAAAAAAAAAGCCCGAATACAATAGAATGATGAAGGTGAGGAAGCATTCAACAAGATCAAGCACTATTTGGTAAATCCACCGGTACTAGTCACTCCAATACCCGGAAGACCTTTGTTCCTATATCTGACACTTCTTCCTGAATCCATGGGGTGTGTGTTAAGACAAAAAGATGAAGATGGAAAAGAAAGGGTTGTTTACTACTTAAGCAAAAAGTTTACAAATGGGGAACAAAAGTACTTAGAAGTAGAAAGGACTTGTTGTGCAATGGTTTGGATCATGCACCGACTCAAGCAGTATATGCTCTTCTACTCAATTGAACTGATAACAAAACACGACCCTTTGAGATATATTGCAATAAGATGGCTTTGGTTAGGAGAGTATCGAAGTGGCAGATGTTACTTTCCGAATTCAACATCACATATATAAATCAGAATTTAATCAAAGGACAAACCTTAGCTGATCAGGTTGCTAAAAGTCCAATTGACAGCAAGGAATTAAGGGAACAAGATCAATTCCCTGATAAGGGTATCTGGGCAACTAAAACAGATGAAGAATGCAAATACCCGAGATAGAAATTGTATTTTGATGGGGCAGCCAACGTATACAGATTTGGAATTGGGATAGTCCTTATTTCACCTGAAGGAGATCAATTCCTAGCATCAGCTAGACTAATGTTCCCTTATACCAAAAATGTAGCTGAATATGAAGCCTGCATTATGGGGTTAAAAATGGCAATTGATATGGACATCGAAGAATTGGAGGTTTTTGGAGATTCCTTACTTATCATCTTTCAAACACGAGGAGAGTTTAAAATTAAGGACCCCAAGTTGATCCCCTATCACCATCACTTGCCAAAGTTGGTAGAAAGATTCAAGGAGGTCTCTTTTACTTATGTGCCTAGAACTCAGAATCAGTTCGCTGATGCTATGGCCACTCTTGCCTCTTTGATCCAATTCATTAAAGGAACGGAAATATGACCATTGCAAGTCCGGGATAAAAGACGAACCTACATTTTGTGATGTGATTGAGCCAACTGAACTGTGGTTCCACGACATCAAAACGTTTCTCTAAACGGGCAATTAACCAGAGAATGCCATAAAAAAAGATCAAAAGTCATTGAGATGTTTAGCAAGTCATTTTCTGTTAAGTGGGACCACTTTGTATAAAAAGGTCATTCGACATGACTAAACTGAAGTGTGTGGACGAGAAAGAAGCCCAACGACTTATGAAGGAAGTTCACGAAGGAGTATGTGAACCTCACATGAATGGCTCCATGTTAGCCAAAAAGATCATGAGGCTAGGTTATTTTTAGCTAACCATGCAATCCGATTGCATCAACCATGTGAGACTTTGCCACCTATGCCAAATATATGCAAATAGGATAAACGCTCCTCCAAAAGAACTACAATCAATGTCGACACCGTGGCCTTTCTCAATGTGGGGGATTAACGTGATTGGGCCTATTTCACCTAAGGCTTCGAATGGTCATCGATTCATACTGGTTGCAATTGATTACTTCACCAAATGGGTAAAAGCTACTTTCGTACGCCAATTAACAAAACCAGTTGTGATGCGATTTATCAAAAGAGACATCATCGCATGATATGGAATGCCAGAAAGTATCATTACTGATAATGGTATGAATTTGAACAATAAGGCGATGACCGATCTGTGTCATCAATTCAGGATCAAACACCGAAATTCCACTCCATATTGTCTACAAATGAATGGGACAGTCGAGGCTACCAATAAAAACATCAAAAGGATCATTGAGAAGATGACCATTGCCTACAAAGATTGGCACGAGATGCTTCCACTTGCATTAATGGCTTACCGAACGTCTATTAAGGTATCAATGGGAGCAACACCCTACTCCTTGGTATATGGAACTAAGGCTGTTTTACCAATAGAAGTTGAAATACCTTCACTCTAGATCTTGGCTAAAACTGAGCTCGATGAAGCCAAATGGATAAAACAGAGGATCGAGTAGTTAAACCTCTTGGTTGAAAAAAAGCTAACTGCCGTGTGTCACGGCCAATTGTGCTAACAAAGGGTGACTAGAGCATTCAATAAGAAGGTCAAGTCGTGATGTTTTCAATAGGGTGAGTTAGTGTTGAGAAAAGTATTGTCCAATGTGTAAGACCCTAGGAGAAAGTTTGCACCAAATTATGAAGGACCATATATAGTCAAAAAAGTGTTGTTCGGTGGGGCATTTATCCTTTCTCAAATGGATGGCCCAGATTTAAGGGATCCTATAAACTCAAATGTTGTAAAGTTGTGCTATGTGTAATCAATAAAAAGTTTGTCGTTTAAGGTGTTCGTTTAATTCCATTTTCATTAATTACAAGCAAAGTAGATATCTCTGAAATTCTCCAAAGTCAGTTCAATCCTTGATCAATCGACCTTCACAGATAAGTTTCTAAACTTCAAAACAAACATGAGTGAAACAGTGAGGAAGCAATTTGAGCATATCATAAGATTGAAAAAACAGATGCAAAATTGCATTTATAGGATTATTTTTACTGAAGGGAATTATACTATAAAAGAATAACCAATTTTATGAGGCAGATATTTGATCAAGACTATTAAAAAAGAAACAAGCCTAAGCAATTATCCAAGCAATGCTGAGACAAGACTAGTGTTAATAAAATTCCAGAATTTGATACCAAGAGGCTATCTTCCAAAAAGACCATGGTAAGGACCAGTAAATTCAAATAATTTTTTATCTTCAGTAAAAAGACCCAAAGCCCATCCGAGTCTCCATAAAAAGAAAAGACCCAAAGCCCATCCAGTCTTCCTAAAGAAAAAGAGAAGACCTGAAGCCCATCTAAGCCTCCCTAAAAAGAAAAGACCTGAAGACCATTTGAGTCTCCCTAAATCAAAAGAAAAGACCTGAAGCCATCTGAGTCTCCCTAAAGAAAAAGAAAAGACCCGAAGCCCATCTGAGTCTCCCTAAAGAAAAATAAAAGACCCGAAGCTCATTTGAGTCTCCCTAAAAAAACAGAGGACTCAAAGCCCATATGAGTTTTCCCAGAAAAAAAGAGACCGAAGCCCATCCGAGTCTCCTTAAAGAAAAAAGAAAATTCCCTAGAACTCATGCCATCTGACATGTCTCAGGCAAACTCTAGTACTCCTCAGATGTTCACTAAAAGCAGGACATCCTCTCTAAAATTGAGCCAATCATGCAAACACTAAGAAGAATAATCTCATACAGTGGATCATAGGCTTAATAATTGGGATCGCGTAACCATCGCTTTCTCATGCCAAGCCTTCTCTAGTGGACCAAAAGTTCCAAATGCCAGATAATTATTCAAAGGCAAATCGGGTATCTTTTCGTCTTTGTGGCAAAGTTTTGCCCAAAACTTCACCACAAAGAGGGGCAGCTGCAGACACCCAATTTTTGCCTATTTAAGGTTTAATTTATGATAAAAATTAACATTACATTAAGGCCACAAAAAAAATTCATATAAATTAGTACAAATTTTTTAGCCTAATATAATATTAATTTTCATTATAAATTAATCATAGGTTTAATTAAATAATTTATTTAATTAAACCTATTTTTGGAAAAGCCTTAAGTATAATTTAAATGCACAATTTGACTGAGGCATAAGCCAATGGCCTGTCGGTAACGACACACATGCACGCGCATGAGGCAGAGGTTTAAATCACGCGGAAAACTATCCAATTTTTTTTTTTTCAGATAGGTGCATGGGATACACGCACTGCGCGTGCCGCGCGTTGGTGCATGCGCATCGTCTTCCCTAACATGTCACGCGAAATTAGCTCCACCAACTCACTTCTAGCTCATTTTTTATCCACTTTCAAGCGTTTCTTCATCAAATTGGTGGGGGGATCTGGAAGTACACATGGAATACTATGGATTCAAGCCAAAAACTAACTCCAATGATCATGATTCAACCTTGATTTTTTGTCCAAAGTCTACAAAAAACTTACTTTTCGGGTAAATGGGTTTTTTGAATTTGATCCGATCCAACTTCTAGAATGGCACATTGGATAAATTTTATCCACATTCTAGAAATCTAAATGGTTGTTAGTTACCTATGTGCTTCTAGAAACTGGATTTGGCGCGCTTCACTAACTCCGGCGACCAATGACGCTCACACCCACCACAAATTCGAGCCCTATAAATAGGACTTCATTCCACTATTCAAAGGCATAAAAAAACACATCCATAATCATTCAGAACATACAAAAACACAAAACAAACACCATAAGTCCTCCAATTTGAAGTTCGAATTCTTTCGAACAAATTTGGGTTTGAAGTTGAAAATCCAAATTGAAAGTTTTTTGTTTGTTTTTGGAGTTATCCACCACTATAGAAGTATTTCGAAACCTTGGTTCACTCAATCCGATGCCTCTAAAGCCACCAACGACCACCAAAACGCTGCTAACAGACGCCACCAGTTCCCGTCGTCTTCTTCACTCGACGACCTGACCGACTGCTCTGAACCAACCTGAACACCATCCAAAACTCGATCCGAACTCGACTCTAGACGCATCTCCATTACCCGACCCAGGTGACTTTTATTATTATTATTATTATTATTATTATTATTATTATTATTATATTATTATTTGTTTTTATGATGTGTGAGAAAAAAATAATAATAATAATTTTTTTGGTATATATAAAAAAATGAGTGTTTTTATATTATTATAATTATTATCTTTCTTTTAGGTTAAAAAGAGGAAAAATACAAAATATAGATATATTATGTGTATATAAATATATACATGTATGAGATATATGTATTAATAATTATAAATACATAAAAAAGGAAAATGTATAACTAAAAAAATAATAAAATAAAATATATTTTTTGAGACTTAGAAAAATCCATTTTCTAAAATAAGGAAAAATGGATTTGATGGTTCATAGGATCTCATACAAAAATATGTTTTAAGGAAAAAATTAAAATTTGATAAATTTAAAGCTAAAAGAGTTCTAAATCCTAAAAATCACCAATAGATTAAAGTTTTATAAAAAGAAATATGTGTTGTTTGATCTCGATTAGCGGGTATATAGGCACCTCCAGGACGATATAGAAAAAAAACTTTTTTTTAGTTTATTTTTATTTTGAATTAATTCACCGTTCATATTGTAAGCTTTGATAATAAATTGTAAATATTAATATTATTTGTACTTATTTGTAAATATTAATACAAATAATTATTTTTTCTTTAAAATTACAACAATAACTTGTAGATATAACAATTTGTAGAAAATTTTTTTATTAGTAAATTTTCAAGCATTAAAAGGATAAACTTTACATTTTAAATTTCAGTGGTAACTATGTGGTTTTAATATGTTAGCCCCTGAATCTAAAATTTTCGGTTTATAAAGTTTGGTTTGTAAATAAAATTTTCCCAAACTAGTAGCTAAGTTAGGATTAATCAACCCATTAATCCTAACGTATAAATTTTTTCTGATTCCAATCGGGTGGAGACTCTAAATTATTTTAAAAAATTAAATTTCTTTTAGTTTTTAGTCGAGGGCTTGTATTAAATGGGTCGGGTTTAATACAAATCGAATTAAAAGAACTTAAACAAAAACGAAAGATTTAGGCTCAACAAAGAAAGTTTAAAAATTTTATGGAGTTAATTCTCTTGATTATAGTTTTGTATGTTTTTATCTATGGTGCATTAGACACCTACATGAGTTGAACCAGGCCAAAACACTATTTTATGGTGAAATACCAAATTTTCGTGTTTTGTTAATTAGACATTATTAGACAATTAGTATGGAAATACGAGTAATTTTGAACCTCAATTTACATTTAGTTTAGAGATTGGTTTTAAATAATTTAGCTAGTAGAATTTAACAAACGAAAGGATAATTAATAGTTTAGCAACAGAACTAATAAATGAATATAATTGAAAATAGAGATTTCGATACCATAAATATCCAATTTGACTTATTAAATCACTTCAATTACCTATTTTAACAAATTCAAACTATCTAGTACTTTTAACTATCAAATTTAATTCGATTCATCAAGTTTAATCAAGTGAACTCCTAAACCATCACTTTAGCCATTTAAGCTTAAATTCCAACTCCTTAAATTTTAGAAATTTAAAACTAAATATTTTCTTTTAAGAACCAATTCATAAGCCCCTAAAATCCTAAATTCAATTAAGATATTAATTTTCCTTTAATTAGATTTCCTAGATTCAATTTCTAATGCTAGCTAGCTAAATCTTTTTCTCATTTCTTAAATTCAATTCTAAAAGCTTAAAACTCATAATCTAAAAGGTTAATCCATAGTATCAAAGTCTAAGCCCATCAACATAAGCTCAATCCCATTTTTTAAAAAGCCTATAATTAGAAGATTAAGCCATGAGACATATTCTTACTATGCCCCATCATACATGATATAGATGCCTAAATTTAGAGAACTCAATATGTGAAAAGACCAAAATGACCTTAGCCAACTCTAGAAGAATTCTAACTTATGAAAGGACTAAAATGGCCATAAACTGTTCAAACAAAAGGACCAAAATGCCCTTAACCCTAATGGAAATTACAAGACACAATATACTATAAAAAGGAACCTTAGAAAGCCTTAATTCTTCCCATTTTGTAGCCCTCATCTAAGATTCTCTCAAGATACTTCTATAAAACACTCAAAAATTCTACAACAATCCCTCTTTAAGGTAAGTCTTCAATAGGTAAGAAACTCTATCCTATTTCCACCATTTAATTACTCAGTTTCTTCCCAAAATTCTAATCTCTATTTCAATAAATTCCTAGGCGGTTTTAAATGCTAAAACAAAGATGGAAGCTAGGAAAGTTAGCTTGAAGAAGATCCATCAACATAAAAAAAGGTAGTAGTAGTGAAGAATCTAGGTTGTTTTGCTAAAATAAGTAAGTAATGTAATTTATATATTGATAGGCATAAATTATCATCATTTTAATTGACAAATTGGGTCTATTTTATAATATAATTGATGGATTCTTAATAGATAAGGTGCTTAATTGGTATACATATATTTCAGGTCAATTTTGAACATAATTGTAATATAAGGAAGGAAAATGTGGAGAATCCAATCAATATTCAAGCAAAGCAGCAAGGATGCATAGAAGGAGACTTGATGTACGGCCGTACAACTCTCAAAGTGAAGAAAATGCAAGCCAGTGGCTGGTACGGGGTCTTGTACGCCCGTGCACCAAGAAATTTTGAAGAATTCGACATGTACGGCCGTACATGTGGTGATGAAGAAGAATTGAAGGAGATTTATGTTGCACGCCCGTACAAGCTTGAAGATTGACTTCCAGTACTTAGCACTCCCTCTTGTACGACCGTACAAAATGCATATTTACAAAGAAAATGAGTATTGTACGGTCGTGACTTTTAGAAATGGGTCATTATTGTCTTCTTGAAACAGTATGACTGTTAGTTTGTTTTAGTAAAAGGTCGTGTTTTTAAACACGACCCCATAGAATATAAAGAGGGGTGATTCGTTCTGAAAGGGATCACATATATTTTAGAAAGAATTTTAGGAGAGAGAGTCGGATTCCAAGAAGAACTTGAGAAAGTCATTGGATCCAGAATTCGTTTGTACAACCACTTCATAGTCATTAAAAAGGGGTTTTACTTCTTCTCTTTCTTGTTCATTGAATGTTATCTTAGTTTCTATTATGTTTGTTATACGTTGTGTTCATATGTCAGTATGAATGAGTAGTGATTAAGTTATTACGAAGTCGTATTAACAGGAAGCATATATATCTGTTATAATCTGTTTAATTACGAATTTTTAGTGTTGGGTCTTCAATAAGTTAGGAATTGTAGTGCACGACATATTCCTACATCAGATCTCATTGGAAAAGGTTGAGAAACAATTCCCTTGAGTAGATCTAAGGCACTAGAACAAACTACTCTTGTTGATAGAGATGTTAATAAGAAGTTTGCTGCATGTTTTCAAAGAATTTGAGGATAATAAGAGCTTTAATGCAATTCTGAATTGGCTATTAACTTAGAAGAGATTCTAGTAGATACAATTAGGATTAGGATTGATCTATTATGAGAATAATGGTCATGAATTAAGAATTACAGATAAGTAATTTACGGATGAATTTAGTTAAATCCTGTTAATATGATGGAGTAATCTTTCTGTATATTGTGTTAATAATTTGTTAAAATTATGTTTTATATGTCATTGTGATAAAAATTGGTATTAATATATTAAATTAGAATTATCTAATTAATAGTAATTAAACCTACATTGAATTGATTGCTAGATAATAATTGAAAGGGCGAGTAATAGTAATTGTCAGGATCCCAAGGAATACGACCCATAAGCCATTCCTATACTACAATTGATAGGTGCACTTGCCTATTGTTGATCTGATATTAGGAAAGGATTAGTGGAATTAATTGTTAACTCAGATGGAACGCATCAAGTTTTTGGCGCCGTTGCCGGGGATTTAAAATTGACAATATTAGGAAAACCCAATCGTTATTAATCTAGTTTCTTTTAATTCTGTTATATTATTATTCATTTCAACTTTGATTGATCTTTGATTACAGGTGTATGACCCGCAGCAGAAAAATCAAGCTTTTTGATTTTGACCCAGAACCTGAGCGAACATTTCGTCAAGGATTAAGAAGAACCAGAGAGATTATCCAAAACTCTCCTACTATAGTGCAAAGAGCAAGACCACTATCATTAAATATGAATAGAGATAATGAGAATCTAAACCCACGAGGGGTTGGTGAAGTTGAGAATCCTGGGGGTAATGTAAATCAAGCCGGTGGAAATATAAATGATCCCATTAGAGATGTTGGAAATGAAGTTCATAGGCCTATGTGGGATATGTTTATGCCCACAATCGATGGAGTTGCTCCATCCATTCAGTATCCTCCAATTCATGCAAATAATTTTGAGTTGAAGCCTGCTTTGATTCAGATGGTACAAGTAAATCAATTTGGGGGAGGAGCTTCAGAAGACCCGCATGCTCATTTGAAGAATTTCTTGCAAATATGTGCTACTATAAAGGCCAATGGAACACCAAATGAATCAATACGCCTATTATTGTTTCCCTTTTCACTAGGGACAAGGCGAGAAGTTGGTTGGAGTCATTGCCTCCTCATTCATTAACGAGTTGGAATCAAGTGGCTCAGAGGTTTTTAGAGAAATTTTTCCCACCTAATAAGACGATTCAATTAAGAAATGAGATATTTTCCTTCCGTCAGTATGAAGGAGAATCACTTTATGAGTCGTGGGAAAGGTTTAAAGAATTTCTTCGTCGGTGCCCTCACCATGGGATTTCATTGCACGATCTGGTCAGGATATTTTATACATCATTAGGAGACCAAAAGAAAACAATGATCGATTCAGTAGCTGGTGGGAGTTTGATGAAGAAAAGTGCTCCTGAGGCTTATGATTTAATCGAAGAATTGGCAAGGAATACATTCAGTTGGCATAGTGAACGGAACAATCTTCGACCCGTCGCTGCAATGTATGAGTCCGAGTCAGTTTCTCAACTAAAGGCACAAGTGGCATCACTTACATCTCAGATGAGTAAAATGAAAGCAAGCATGGAAGCTTTACCTCAAAGTGATTCTTTTGTGAGTTCAATGGAAGATTTTCATGCTTCTGAAGAAGGTTCAAGTATTGAAGATCTGAACTTTATTAATAGAACAAATAGAGAAGCCGGGAATTATAATCCTTATAGTAATACTTATAATCCCGGTTGGAGGAATCATCCTAACTTCTCATGGAGAGATCAGAATGCACAAAGGTCAAACTTTTCATCTGGATTTCAGAAGCCACAACCACAGCAATTACAAGCACCACAGCAACGTCTTGCGTTACCACCACCTGAAAAGAAGACTAATGTTGATGATGCTTTGACACAGTTTATTCAAGTTTCTGATGCACGCCATCGGAATCATGAGGCCTCTATTCATAACTTAGAACAACAGATTGGTCAACTGGCTAAATTAATGTCGGACAGAACTCCAGGATCATTGCCGGGTAACACTGAGCAAAATCCTAAGGAGCAAGTTAAGGTTGTGACACTTAGAAGTGGTAAGGAATTACAGGGTTCAGCAAGGAATCAAGAGAGTGAAAAGGAAGTTGGTTTAGAAAGTGGGGAACAAGTGAATGAAAAAGAAGAATTAATAGAGAGGAGTTTACCTACTGAAAAACCAAAGGAATTTCAGCCAAAATTACCTTACCCATCTAGATTTAGGAAGGATAAGGATGATGAACAATACAAAAAGTTCTTGGAACTTTTTAAACAGTTGCACATTAACCTTCCACTAGTAGAAGCTTTAGGACAAATGCCTAAGTATGCTAAATTCCTCAAAGAACTCCTATCTAACAAAAGGAAGTTGGAAGAACTATCTACTGTCACCTTAGGTGGAGAGTGTTCTGCTGTTATTTTAAACAAATTGCCTAGGAAACTAAAGGATCCGGGTAGTTTTACTATTCCTTGTTTGATAGGAAATTTACCGGTTGAAAGAGCATTAGCAGATCTTGGGGCTAGTATAAATCTCATGCCCTATAGCATGTTTAAAAGATTAAATCTAGGCGAACCCAAGAGTACTAGAATGAGTATACAACTTGCTGATAGATCTATGAGATTTCCTAAGGGAGTAGTGGAAGATGTTTTGGTTAAAATTCACGATTTTATTTTTCCTGCAGATTTTGTAGTTCTGGATGGATGAAGATATGAAGTCCCACTTATATTGGGGAGGCCATTCTTAGCAACAGCTGGTGCTGTTATCGACGTCAAAGATGGGAAATTAGTTCTTCGGGTTGGAAGCGAAGAGATGGTCATCCGAATGCCAGATGTTTTCAGAAAATCTATGAATGGTGATGATACTTGCTTTGCAATTGATTCTTTTGAACTAACCGTTTCTGATTTTCTGCAAGATTCTTTGAGTACAGATTCCTTGGAGTTGTGTTTGTCAAAAGGAAGTGAAATTAATGCAATTGATGGAGTAGAAGAGATTATTGCTCAATTGGAACGCTGTGATGAACAAAAGAAGGAATTTGGAGTTGAGGAAATATACCGAGACCATATAGATAGGTTAAAACCTTCAGTAGAAGACCCCCCTGAATTGGAGTTAAAGCAACTACCTTCATATTTGGAGTATGCCTTTTTGGCAAATGACTCTAAGTTACCGGTGATTATATCTTCGGAACTTGATTCATGCCAAAAGGAGAAACTAATTTCTGTGCTCAAAGAGCACAAGAAGGCAATAGCATGGAAGATTTCTGATATAAAAGGAATCAGTCCCTCCTTTTGCACTCATAAGATCTCAATGGAAGAAGGATTTAAGTCAGTGGTGCAACCTCAAAGAAGGCTAAACCCAAATATGAAAGAAGTAGTTAAGAAAGAAGTGGTCAAATTATTGGATTCGGGACTTATATACCCAATTTCGGATAGCCCATGGGTAAGTCCGGTTCAAGTGGTCCCAAAGAAAGGAGGCATGACGGTTGTGCCCAATGAGAAAAATGAGCTTATTCCAATGCGTACCGTGACTGGATGGAGGGTATGTATTGATTATAGGAAGCTCAATGATGCTACTCGGAAGGACCATTTTCCATTACCCTTTATTGACCAAATGTTAGAAAGACTTGCAGGTCATGATTTTTATTGTTTTTTGGATGGAATGTCAGGATATTTTCAGATTCCTATTGCACCGGAAGATCAGGAAAAGACCACATTTACTTGCCCCTATGGTACATTTGCTTATCGTAGAATGCCATTCGGGTTATGTAATGCACCTGCGACCTTTCAAAGGTGTATGTTAGCAATATTTGGGGATTTAGTGGAGGATGTGATGGAGGTATTTATGGATGACTTTTCGGTATTTGGAGATTCATTCGAAAAATGTTTGCTGAATTTGAAGAGGGTTTTGATGAGATGTGAGGAAACCAACCTTGTGTTAAATTGGGAAAAGTGCCATTTCATGGTACAACAAGGAATAGTGTTGGGTCACAAAGTGTCAAAGAAAGGGATAGAAGTGGATGTAGCAAAAGTGGAGGCAATTTCCAAATTGCCACCACCAAATTCTGTCAAGGCAATAAGAAGCTTTCTTGGTCATGCAGGTTTTTATAGAAGGTTTATTAAAGATTTTTCGAACATTGCAAGACCAATGACAAAGTTGTTAGAGAAAGATATTACATTTAATTTTGATGAGAAATGTATGGAAGCTTTTAATTTTCTGAAGGAGAAGTTGACTAGTGCCCCTATAATGGTAGCTCCAGATTGGAATTTACCATTTGAACTTATGTGTGATGCAAGTGATTCCGCAATAGGGGCTGTTTTAGGTCAAAGAAAGGAGAAGCACTTCCAGCCAATATACTATGCAAGTAAAACTCTTACTCCTACACAAGAGAACTATACCACAACAGAAAAAGAATTGCTTGCTATAGTATTTGCCTTTGACAAATTTAGATCATATCTATCTTATCAAAAGTAGTGGTATATACTGACCACTCAGCTTTGAAATACCTTCTATCCAAACCGGATGCTAAACCAAGACTAATAAGATGGGTATTGTTGTTACAAGAGTTTGATTTAGAAATCCGTGATAAAAAAGGAGCAGAAAATTTAGCAGCGGATCATCTTTCTAGGTTAGATAACCCATATTTGGAAGATTTGAAGGAGGAAGAGATTAATGATAAATTTCCAGAAGAAAATCTTTTTACTGTACAGATCAAGAAATTCCATGGTTTGCTGATATAGCGAACTATTTGGTTGGAAAAGTTCTTCCACAAGATTTGGATCACTACCAAAAGAAAAAGTTCTTTTCTGAGTTAAAATATTATTTTTGGGAAGATCCCTATCTCTTTAAGATATGTGCAGATCAAATTATTAGGCGTTGTGTATCACATGAAGAAGGGCAACAAATTCTATACCATTGTCACAGTGGTCCCACTGGAGGCCATTATAGTGCCAATAGGACAGCACATAAAGTCTTAGAAGCAGGGTTTTATTGGCCTCATATTTTTAGAGATGCTAATTCTTTTGTGTTTTCATGTGATAGGTGTCAAAGGACTGGGAATATTTCAAGAAGAGATGAGATGCCCCAAAATTATATCTTAGAGTGTGAAGTCTTTGATGTTTGGGGGATCGACTTCATGGGACCATTTCCTAATTCCTATGGTAACAGGTATATCCTTGTTTCAGTAGATTATGTTTCTAAATGGGTTGAGGCTCAAGCTTTACCTACTAATGATGCTCGGGTAGTGCTAAAATTTTTAAAGAAACTATTTTCAAGGTTTGGAGCACCTAAAGCATTAATTAGTGACAGAGGAACTCATTTTTGCAATAGTCAGATTGAGAAAGTGTTGAAAAGATATGGAGTTCATCACAGGTTAGCCACCCCTTATCATCCTCAATCTAGTGGCCAGGTTGAAGTTTCCAATAGGGAATTGAAAAGAATATTAGAGAAGACAGTGGTTCATAATCGTAAGGATTGGGCTGAGAAGTTAGATGATGCTTTGTGGGCATATCGAACAGCCTATAAGACACCTTTAGGAACCACTCCCTATAGGTTAGTATATGGTAAAGCATGTCACTTACCTGTAGAAATTGAACATAAAGCCTATTGGGCAATTAGAACTGCGAATATGGACCTAGAGGCTGCTGGTAAGAATAGGAAATTCCAACTAAATGAACTAGAGGAGTGGAGATTGTTAGCCTATGAAAACAATAGATTAAATAAGGAAAGAATGAAGAAATTACATGATTCTCATATTAAGTACCCTAAACAGTTTAAGGAAGGGGACTTGGTGCTATTGTACAATTCTAGATTAAGATTATTTCCAGGTAAGCTTAGATCTAGATGGTCTGGCCCTTTCACTGTGACAAGGATTTTCCCATATGGAACAGTAGAAGTTACACACCCGGAGAAAGGAACCTTTAAGGTCAATGGTCAAAGATTAAAAATTTATCATGAAAAAGTTGAAATGGATGAAGGCAGGGAGGAGTTAAGGCTTCTCCAAATAGAAAATTGTTTGTGAAAGAATTGACAATTGTCAAGCTAGAGACAATAAACTAGCATGTATTGTTATTGTTATATAAATATTACACTAAGTTC
Organism: Combretum micranthum; assembly: GCA_024138025.1. Taxonomy (NCBI): domain Eukaryota; kingdom Viridiplantae; phylum Streptophyta; class Magnoliopsida; order Myrtales; family Combretaceae; genus Combretum; species Combretum micranthum. The sequence goes on along the minus strand of JAMXBD010000800.1, from coordinate 154,718 downwards.
TATAATATCTCTTTATATGTTGTTTAATAAAATTTTCCATGTATTTATGTGTCTGTGACTATATATATATGTGTATGTATGTTTATGAGTATATGAGTATGCATGTGGAAAAATATATATATATATATATATAAAAAAAAAAATTCAAGAAGGAGAAATCACGCTGCTATGTACGGGCGTACAATATTAGTTAGGGAGGTTGAAGAGCAACAGAGGCCAGTACGCCCATGTACGGGCGCGATTTTGCACAAGCTTGTTTGAAATTGAAACCCGAGGTCAGCACGCCCTTATGTACGGGCGTACATCATATAACATGTAGGATAAGCTTTCCAGAGTCTACCACGGGGTTATGTACGGGAGTACATAATGAAATGCGATGGATTTGTTTTCATTTCCAAGCACTACGGCCATGTGTACGGGCGTACACAATCAAACAAGGGACACTTCACCAGACCAGAAGCCAGCACGCCCTCTTGCACGGCCGTGCAACACTTTAGTAAGCTATGTTTGTTCAATTTGTACGGCCGTACTTCCAGGTTTGTATAGACATATATATAAATATCCCCTGTTTGATTTCATTTTAAAACTCATTTCATTGCTTCGTCTCCCCGACTCTCTCACTATAACTCGAATACTAAGGGATATAAGGAATTTTTATCAAAATCTTTACCTTACCACCACTACATTCGATCCAAGAACAGGTATGAATTCTTCCTCCACTGATTTTTTTTTAGTACTTGCCTCATTCTTTACATGCTACTTAAAATTAGGGTTAAGCCGTTTCATACATACTCATTGTTAGGATTATAATTTTCTTTTGTGATCATTATATGTTAATGCAATTGAGTTGTACATTGCTTTTTGGTATATTGAAATTTATCAACCCTACTTTCAACGACATGATTCATGTAAACCCTAACATTGTGCCATTCATATCTAATATTAGGGAGTAATTACATTGATTCGAAATGTGAAAGTCCTAACCCATGAATAAGGTTGAATGACTCCTATTGTGATTGGATTGTAGTAGGGAGTGGTTACAATGTTAGTTCATCATATCATTCCATCGAATTAAACATGCTCATAAAGTGTTTGATGAAATGCCAATGCTTAGAACAAGCCAATTTCCAGTCAATTGAGTTACATAGTTATACATTATGCTTGACTCATCTTGTCAATTTGAATTTTTTCAATAAAACTTCATTGTTTCATGGATTGTTCATAACTACATGTTAAGATGGATGGAATAATTGATAGATATCCTACACTTAGGCTACTTTATGTTTATGTGAGGATAACCACTCTAATGGTAAGATGAATTATGTAGTGGTGCATATTAAGTCATATCTTCAGTTAGTTTCTAGAGTTGTTATAGTATAAAAATTTGTTTAAGGGGTTATTAGAATATTTCTAAAATGAACTAATTGAAGAATTTCAATCTATTTCTTTCCAGGTATGGCTCCAAAGAAAAGCAACCCGAGACCATCTCAAAAGAGTACTCAACAACCCAAGCGGCCTAGGATGAAATATGCAAAGAATGCCGGCCCATCTAGTGCTTCTGTTCCAGTCCCTCCAGGATTAAAAGTGGAACACCAGCCGGCTTATCAACAATTTCATCAGAAGAAGGTGATTAAACCCAATGGGATTTTAGACTGGGATGTACTGAAAGAATATGGGTTGGTGCCGGCAATGAGACGATTGCTGCAAGATCCCGCTTGGTTGAGACTTTTTAGTCTTCAAGAAACGGCCTACAAGGTTACAACATTAGCTTTTCTTGCATCCTTTTCTATAGAAAGCGGAATATAGGTCGAATGTTGAAATTTAGAGTAAATTTTTATGCATTTGGAGCATATCACTCAATTTCAATGAGGAAATTCATAAAAGCTACGGGTCTTTATACAAAGGAAGAGATGAATGACCCGGAGTTTAATAAGTTGCCTATATTGATGCCTTCGGGAGTTACAATTGAAGAAGTTTGGCGGTCAATCTCAAGAGAAAAAGTATTCAGACCAAGCCGAACCAAGGCATCCACTATGATCTGGACAAGCCACCGGGTGTTCCATTACATTTTGGCGAAGACACTAAACTCTAAATGGACACTGCGGGTACGGTTACAAAGGAAGATATTTTACCTTTGACAAGTGCTATTCGGTCCTACAAGGTCAATGTTGGCGTATTAGTTGCCTATGCGATCCAACGCCAAGCCGGGTCCAAGATGAATGGCATATATGTGGGGCAAATGATCACCCGTGTTTTGAAGAATTTGAAGCTTTGGCCCAAAAGTTCTTCACAAAAACCAAAAGACGGAGTGGCACAATCAAAAGGGATCACACATGCTCCATTTCAGCAATGGGGAACCGCTAAGGTTGATGATCCTTGTTTTGATGCTGAGGCACCCGGAGCTCAGCCACAGCTAGCATCCCACTCGAGTTTCTCAGTCGGTAATTTAGCACATTTGGAGGCGGATGTGGCGGTTATCAAGGCCGATGTAGCAGAGATTAAAAAGAACCAAAATATTATCATAAATCTGCTAACAAAATTGGCTGAGCATGCAGGATTAGCCATCTCCTCTTGTTTTAGCGGGGCCTCCAGACCTGAGCAACCGAGTGAGGACTCCCAAGCTAGTGCACCACCGGTACCCCAAGAAGATCTTCCTTCTGTCCCTGAGCAAGTGGATCCTCTAGCAGATTTGGATTTAGAGGCTCTGAAAGTAGGAGAGACTTATGAAAGTTCTGAGGCAGAATCCTCTGGTGATGAGGAGATGGAGGAAGGAGGTGAAGAAGAAGAAGGTGAAACGGATGATGAAGAGGAGTCGGATGATGAAGAGGAAGAAGATGTCCAAATACATTTCTGATTTTTATTTTATTTTTCAGGACCTAAAGACTTATTTTATTCCTAGATTTTCCTTTTAATTTTATGCATTCATCTGTGTTTAATGCTTTTGTTTGTTTTGCTTAGTGTCGTATTGATGGCACAGTCTTTCATTTTGATCATGGTTTTGGATGATGTACATGCTGGAATTCCATGAATGTAAAGACACTTTCGGAAACAAAATCGGCCTACAAAACTCAGGGGAGTTCACTTCTTATTTTTACTTTGTTTATCTTTCCTTTTAACCTAGTTGAGACATTGAGGACAATGTCTTTAATAAGTGTGGGGAAGGGAGCATGCAGCATGCTAAATGAAGTGTATTGTCTAAATGATGATAATGAATGCTTGTTAAGACTTATCTCACACTTAAGTAATGAAAGCTGTTTTGTTGTGGTGTTGATGATTTTAAAAGTGCTGGAATAATGAAGATTTTAGAAGTAAAGATGCAATTGTTTCTAAGGTTATAGTAGCAATGTGAAATCATTATGGGGCAGTCTTACTCATGCTTTAATTTAGAATTTTACATCTAAATAACATATGACTACAAGTGTATTATCAATAATTATTACTACCACTAAGTAGCATGTAGAAAATTACTTTCATGAATTACCATTAGTGTACAGTTCAAATGATACTTTTCACTTGATGATTTCTCCAATTTTGTTAATTTTTCTCTCCTTTCATAAAAAAAAAAAAAAAAAGAGAAAGATAGAAGTGATTGAGGTTCGATGGGGTCCCTTTAAAACCTAGTCACCTAAGGTCGTCCGGCCTGGATTGATTGACCAAGGATGTCACTTCATCGTTTAATAAATCTTATAACTCGGATAAGTAAGTCCGAGGGATGCCCTTTTTAAGGGAATAACATCTGTTAACCTGAGTGACGAGCTCGGGATTATCGACTGAAAGTCTGCTACATGGGTTATAGGATATATATAAAAAAAAAAAGTCATAAATTAAAGGAGAGAAAAATATATATAAAGGAGAGAAATTCAGGGGATTGGTTGATGTCTATGCTGTCACTAAGGAATTAAACTCAATGGTTGGTGGTAGTATCCACTTTGGAAACTAATGAAATAAGAGATGAAATATTCAAGTTAGTAATTGTGGTCATGTGTTTATTTTTATGTTAAAAATCTAACTTAAATAATGAGAGTAAAGACTGACTTATTATGATTAGCTTTGAAACTCTAGCTTAAGGAATAAAATACTTAAGAACAGATAAATAAAATCCTTAAATCCCCAGCATTGGAATAGTAACACCATGAGTGCTATATAATTTTCAATTGTTTTTATCAGCTTCTTGCTTGAGGGCAAGCAAGGCTTAAGTGTGGGGATATTTGATAGGCATAAATTATCATCATTTTAATTGACAAATTGGGTCTATTTTATAATATAATTGATGGATTCTTAATAGATAAGGTGCTTAATTGGTATACATATATATTTCAGGTCAATTTTGAACATAATTGTAATATAAGGAAGGAAAATGTGGAGAATCCAATCAATATTCAAGCAAAGCAGCAAGGATGCATAGAAGGAGACTTGATGTACGGCCGTACAACTCTCAAAGTGAAGAAAATGCAAGCCAGTGGCTGGTACGGGGTCTTGTACGCCCGTGCACCAAGAAATTTTGAAGCGAATTCGACATGTACGGCCGTACATGTGGTGATGAAGAAGGAATTGAAGGAGATTTATGTTGCACGCCCGTACAAGCTTGAAGATTGACTTCCAGTACTTAGCACTCCCTCTTGTACGACCGTACAAAATGCATATTTACAAAGAAAATGAGTATTGTACGGTCGTAACTTTTAGAAATGGGTCATTATTGTCTTCTTGAAACAATATGACTGTTAGTTTGTTTTAGTAAAAGGTCGTGTTTTTAAACACGAACCCCATAGAATATAAAGAGGGGTGATTCGTTCTGAAAAGGAATACACAACATATATTGTAGAAAGAATTATTAGGAGAGAGAGTCGGATTCCAAGAAGAACTTGAGAAAGTCATTGGATCCAGAATTCGTTTGTACAACCACTCCATAATCATTAAAAAGGGGTTTTACTTCTTCTCTTATCTTACTCATTGAATGTTTATCTTAGTTTCTATTATGTTCGTTATATGTCTGTGTTCATATGTCAGTATGAGTGAGTAGTAATTAGTTTATTAGGAAGTCGTATTAACAGGAAGCATATATATCTGTTATAAATCTGTTTAATTACGAATTTCTAGTGTTGGGTTTTCAATAAAGTTAGGAAATTGTAGTGCACGACATATTCCTACATCAGATCTCATTGGAAAAGGTTGAGAAATAATTCCCTTGAGTAGATCTAAGGCACTAGAACAAACTACTCTTGTTGATAGAGATGTTAATAAGAAGTTTGCTGCATGTTTTCAAAGAATTTGAGAATAATAAGAGCTTTAATGCAATTCTGAATTGGCTATTAACTTAGAAGAGATTCTAGTAGATACAATTAGGATTAGGATTGATCTATTATGAGAATAAAGATCATGAATTAAGAATTTTGCAGATAAGTAATTTGCGGATGAATTTAGTTAATTCCTGTTAATATGATGGAGTAATCTTTCTGTATATTGTGTTAATAATTTGTTAAAATTATGTTTTATATGTCATTGTGATAAAAATTGGTAATTAATATAATTAAATTTAGAACTATCTAATTAAATAGTAATTAAACCTATATTGAATTGATTGCTAGATAATAATTGAAAGGGCGAGTAATAGTAATTGTCAGGATCCCAAGGAATACGACCCATAAGCCATTCCTATACTACAATTGATAGGTGCACTTGCCTATTGTTGATCTGATATTAGGAAAGGATTAGTGGAATTAATTGTTAAACTCAGATGGAACGCATCATATATTTATGATATGTTAATGAAACTTAAATTCAAGTAAAATACTAAAAGGAAACTTAGATTTAAGTAATGATCAAAATAGGTGTATGTATGCATGAGAACCAAATGAGCATGTATGTATATATATGTTACCATAGTAATGGAGTAAGTGAAATTATTGTTTATGTATATATATGTGTGTTGAAATATGTATATGTGCATGGATTATGTTAGATTGATATGTTTTATTGAAGTGAAATTATAAAACAAAAATCTTGAAGTATATGCACGTATGTATGTTTTGATGAAAGCTAGAAATTTGATAAACTTATGTTGATGATGATGATTTGAGCTATAATTTATGATTTAATTTGTAGAATATAAATCTAACTATGAATTAGATGAAATAACATAGAATAAACATATTTTCAGATGACAAAAAATAGGTTAGAAATCGGATTAAATAAATGAGACTTGAAAAATTATAAAACAGTGTAAGATAGTTCTGGTGTCGTTACTATGACATCAGTCTAAGTGGTCAAACCGACAGCCAAACGAGCTCTGATGACATCAAAACCTTGTCGAAACAAAGGATCCACGTTTCTACTTTACAAATTTGGGATGAATTGGCCAAAAATCAGTCATCTGGATGGTCAATTCATACCTTATGTTCAATCTAGATATCATGTGGTAAAAGGATAATGACATAAATTATGGATCAGATAAATATCGAATCACCGATCTTCAGTTAATTTGGGTAACATAATGTCTTGCTAGATGTTGCTTATATTATGTTGACAAAAATGGCTTTAGGTCGATGGCCAACAATAAAGTGAACCTATAGGGTCACACATAAAAGAATGAACAAACATGCTCATTGACTAAATTTAAATAAGTCTAGTGGGAATAATAAATTTATTTATCATTAATCTTATTTTGTTAAGAATAATAAATAAATATAATTTGTTAAGAACAATAATAACTCCTAATTAAGGGCACTAATGTCATTATTTATATTGACATTATTATAAATAAGACATAAGATGTTTCTTTTAGGGTTAACAACATGAGCTATCGATATTAGATTAAAGTATAAAATCTGTGAAGCATAAAAAGAGAGAAACACCAGAGTCATGAGTAAAATTTTCCCGATTAGATCTAGAAGTGTTCTAGATAGCGCTAGTGCAAAATATCCTTTGAAAGGCGTGTTCATTCATATGGATACTGTAGAGGGGCTTGCGAATTCGCGGTACCTATAAATCCGATCTGGCGATTGATTTCAAGCACATGGATAATGGATTAGTTTTTTTTTTTTTGCATTCCGCTACAAAAAAAAAAATTCGATCTTTATAAATCCTAAAACCCTATGGAAACCTAGCATAATTAACGAATTAATTTAGGTCAAATGAACTTATAAATATGTAAATATATGTGTTAGGAAGTTTGCATGAAAATTTGAGCTTAAAGAACTCATGTTTAAAGTAGTAAACTGGTTGAATAAAGTAAAGGTGCACATTGATTTTCTATAGAAATGAAAATATTATAATTTAAGATAAATAGATTCTAATCAGGTAAATATGAAATAAATGTAAATAATGAGTTTTCATATTAACATGTGAATTTTAAGATGAATAATTAATTATTGTAATTTTAGGAATTTATTTAATATAATAGGAATAAATATGGTATTATAAGATAACATAAACATAATAGGAAATTAGTTTAAATTACTTAATACAGTTAGATGTAAAAATAGATTATAAATGAAATAAATAGAATAATTATATTTGAAATGAGTTATTTTAATTACTAAATGTTTATTAGATTCAACATAAGATATGTTATTTAAAATTCTATTTAATAACCTAATTACCATAAAATGAGTTTAGTAGATTAAGTTGGATATAAAATAAACTTGATTGATTAATTCTATCCAACTTGGCTAAATTAAGTTACTATAGATTTATTAACAAAGATTGGCTTAGTAAATTCTTTACAAACCAACAAATTATATTTAGCTATTAATCTAAGTAGTGAACTTTTATAAGATCACATTAACTTGTAAATTGCTTAAATATTATTGTAATATAACGGACCATGAATAACAAAAGGAATACATTGTTTCAAATGTATATTTGCTAGAAATATGAGTATTTAATACAAGTTTAGTATAAGTTAATAATTGATTTAAATGCTTATATGAGTTAATCTCTTGAGCAGATATTGGTTAGAAGTCTGTCTTCTATTTTACCTTCTAATGTACCTTCTAATCTATCTTCTATTTATTCAAAATACAAATTTTGTACTAGGTACGTAGTAATTTGTGTGTTTCTTGCTAGAATAGACATCTTAAATAAATTAATACTTAAAGACGACTTTAATAATTGTTTATTGCTTGTACGTGGTCGTTTAACCCGGTCCAAGGGGCGACAACTTTGTTAGGCGGTGCCAACATAATAGTTAGGTACTTAGGCCATCAACCCATCATTAATACTAGAAAAATGACGGTTATCAGTGGTTCGATGGGTAGCTGATAGGGGGAACGGTATCGAGGTAATATTTATTCATATTTGAGCGAATTTGTATTAAATAGTTTAATGTATGGGCTTTGTTACTCTATTTAATTATAATGTACTAATATGGATAAATATGAGTAACAGTTGTAACCCTTAGATGAGGCTATTTATTATGAGATATAGGTATTCGGATAGTCTATATCAACCCCCTGAGTAGTTACTGTTACTTAGGATCCCCAGGTTTTCAGCGTGTTGTCGAAGCATGAGTGCTCTGTTATTGTTTTGCTACATTTTAATTTGAAGATATAAACTGTTGATTATTGCATTGCATTTAGAACATGTGTGTGTGCCCATCCTATGTGTGCTTGTGTTGTTGTTGAAATGACCCAAATCTCTATATATATTAGAAACTGAGTTTTGATAGATTTGAATAAGTTAAATGAAGTATAGGAAATGATTAGATAAGTTGACATAGCTAGATTAATAATTAACTAAGTCGAATTTAAGATTTGAAATCTAAATTCTCTAAACAAGTCATTGAAATATTTAGAGGATTTCTAAACCCTTAATTTTTGAGCCAAAACTCTAATTCCTAAATCCCCACAAAATTTGAGTTCATTTGCTTGAATAAAAATATAAGTTCTTAAACCCGAACTCAAATTAAATATCTTTTATCTAAAATAAATTCCTAAATTAAGTTCTTAATTTCCAACCTAATGGTGCCGAAATCATTCTCTAAATATTTCTAGACCTATAGATATTGATGTGATAGTTCTAAAACTAATACCCTATTTTAAAAATACCTTTATATTTATCCTTTCCCTTTTATTTTTTTTCATTTTTCCTTAACCAACCATTCCTTTCCTTTACACTTTACGTTTCTTTCCCTTTCTATTCTTTCCTTCTCTTCTCCATTTTCATTTCCCTCTTTCCTCAATTCATCTCTCCAAGTCTTAATTTCAAGGAAACTAGAAGAGAAATCAGAGTAAGAAATGAAGATTTGGGAAGAGAAATCAAGTAGAAAAGCTTCAACAACATGAAGAAGAAGGAATTGCATGAGTAGGCTTAAAGCTAAGTTTTTTATTTCTATATCTCTTTGTTTTACTTGTTATTTACAATTATAATTGATGAATTAACGTTGAATTGAGTTGGAAGTGCTGTTTACATTTGTATATGTTGGATTAATGTTAATGGAAGTTGAGTACATGAGGAAGAGGATAAATAGTGGAAGTTGGGATTTAATGAAGTTTGGATTTGTTTGATATTGTTAGATGAAGTTTGAAGTGTTAGAAGTTGTTATAGGTGTTTATTTGATGTTAGAATTGATGTAGGAAGCTTAGTAGATGATTTGAAGAAGTTTTGATAAGAGTAAAATGTAAAAACTATTTTTTCGCAAACCTGTTCTATAGTCAATGCTGCCTCTTGGAACTTCAACACTGCTGGCGTAGAGCCGGTGTTGAAGTGATCAGAAGGCATTTTTTTAACGCTGCTGGTGTCGACCCTCTACGCTTCCGGCTTTAAGCTTTACACCGCTGGTGTAGAAATGTTGGCGTTTGTTTTACAATGTTGCCCTGTTTCACAACTTGATCGTATTTGGCCATAACTTTTTCATACAATCTCCGATTGAGGTGATTTAATTTGATATAGAAAGCTTAAAAAGAGAATAAAACTTTTATGTTTTGAGTTTTTAAAAATTCAAAGATTATCAATGCTTAAATTTTACTTCTTTTTAGCTGTTATATTTTTCCAAACAAAGTTTAAAACTTGTTTTTGTTTGTTAAATGTATGATTGCTTAGGAAATGGATCTTTTTGGACTAAACTGAGATAGATTAATGATATTTAGTGTGTAATGATGATTGAGGGATATAATAAAGCATAACTTAAGTATATTTGTAGATTTAACAAATAATTGAATTTCCATGAGTGTTGAACTAAATCTAGTTATGTTGTATATATGATATCCTTTGCTTCTTTTATGATCTTGTGATGACTTAGTAAAGTTAAATGATCTTGGTAAGTACATAAATGATGAGTTATGTATTTAAATGAATTTTATTTGAATTTCCTTAATGCTAAGTTTAAGATTTAGTATGTTTTAAGTTGTGTTTTTTTTAATTGTTTTTCCTTGTTTATTATTTGTTCTTATGATTAGCTATTGAACTTAAATGGACTTGTTAAGCATATAAATGTTAAGTTAAGCTTATGTATGAATTATATTTGAATTTTATGAGTGTTGTGCTTAATGTTTAAAGCTAGGTATATTGTATGCATGATTTGAAGTTATAGGTGATGATTTTATAAGTTAATATGATATTGTTAGATGAATACTTATTAAGTTATACCTTTATGTAGTTTATCTTTAAAATCCTTAAATGTTGAGTTTAAAGTTAGTTATGCTTAAGTGTTATTCGAAGTACAAGATGTTGAATTGATTTAAATGTTTTGAAAGTATACGCCTTGTTGATGTCTTGTCAATAAGAGATCATAATTAAAGTGAAAAGAAAATACTTTGATAGACATTCGCAGTCATAGTGGGGTTCCAAATTAGTGTTTGATCAAATAGGGCTTTAATAAAATGAGTTTGAGATAAGTTGATTAGTAGTTTAAGTTCTTATATGAGTTTAATTTCTTGAAATAGTGATGGGGATTTGATTTATCTTTTGAGACGGACTTCTGAAATACCTTCTAAGGTTCTATTTGGATTTCATATTCAAGGTACGCAGTAACTTGCGTGGTGATTGTTAGGATAGGCATCTTAAATGGACTAAGAACTTAAATTCGGCCTAATAATTGTTTGATTTGGTTGTTTATTGTGCCAATTAAATCCATTTCTGACCTAAGATGGCAGTTCGGTATCCGGTCCGAGGAGCGGCACCTTGCTCAGATGGGGGGCACGGTAGTTTTAGGTGCATTGAGATATGACTTTCATAAGTGGTATGGCGGATAGTCGATAGGGTAATTGATATCGGCGTAACATTTTCTTAAACTTTGAGGGAAATCCCAAGATGTTGAACTATATTTATGTTGTGGACTAAGTTTAAATAGAGTTGTGTAACGGCTATTAACCCTGGATGAAGCTATTTTTCTTGTTTATGGATAGATTTATCTAGGACATATAAGTATACAAGCTGCTTATATCAACCCCCTGAGCATTGTGATCGTTACTCAGGTTCCCGCACTATCCCTGTTGTCCGGAGTCTGAATACTTTCGTGTTATTTGTTTACTTTAGAAAAAAGATAATAATCTGTTGTTGATGCATTACATTTAGTTAAGCTCGCATGCCACTCTGTGTGTGATTATGTTATTGTATATTGAGCTTTGGCTCATTCTTCTTGTTGTTATTCTTTTTACAGGTGTTGTTGTTGATGGAGTTGATGCTGATGGATGATGTTGACATTACTGAGTTGTTATGGTTGATGTTGATCACGCTTGACTCGGGCTTTGGGTGATGTTTGATGAGTGATGTGGGTTAGGGCCATGGATATCATTTGTATTTGTTTTATTTATGTATCAAGAGCTGGATTTATATTATGAGTTGTAATATTTCTTAAAAGGGGCTTATTGGTGCCCATGTTTTGTAATTAAGCTTTTGTAAAGCTTTGTTTAAATGAAAGTTCTTCCACTTGAGTGAGAGGAAGTTTTGAAGTGTTTTTATTTAAAAATTGTTTTATAAAATAGATTTTCTACAGCCAAATCCAGTTGATTTGGAAATTCAACTAAATGATTTCAGAATCTAAAATTGAGTAGCAATGCTCAACATAAATAAACAAGTCTTTTTAAAGAAAGCCTTAGCGTGTAATACTTTAAAGTATTATACGTGGCGGTAGCACCTTAAGTTATTTAATTAATCGGATTAAATTTTTTGGGTGTTACAGTTGTCATACTAGGCTTCGACTCATTCCTTTATTTTTCATGTGTTGATGATTGTGATGATGATACCTATGATTACATGGGGTATGGCATGGATTTTCAGGAGTTTCTCGATGAGTGGAGTGACTATGATTCGATGGATTATCATCTTTATACTATATTATCAAACTTATGTTTAATGAAAGCCTATCTATGAGCCCATGGTTTGTATTATGATGTACTCGAAACTCTTTATTTTAAAATAATTAATGGTATGGGATATATATGTATATATATTGATATACTATATGGAGTATCCTATTTGGAAATTTTTTTGAGAAATTTATTTTCTGCTGCAAATCGAATTGTTTCCAAAATCTAATTTAACGATTTTATAATCTAAAATTTATTTAGGAACGATCATGATAAAAATATAGATTAGGTTAGCCTTAGCATACGCTAAGCGTTATGCGCGGCTGACTAGACAGACTTTGAACCAATTCAAGACGTGACACTTGGGTTGGGTGGAGGTGGGCACAAAACCGAAAGCAAGTAAGGGCAAGGGGATTTTGGTTCATAGAACCGACAATTCCTTAGTCAATTTTGAAACTGTAGAATGCCTATGTTCTATTTTTTTTTCCTTGCATCCTCGTCTTTTCTTCTTTTTCTTTCTTTGTCTATTCTCCTCTCTTCTATCTCTCTTTTTGCCATCTTTGCTTGATGCAAGCTACACTTATTGCTGCTATAAGCTTCCTTCTCTCCCCTCTATCCTCACTCATCACTACTTGGATGCATAGTTTTTATACTACAGCTATAGATTTAAAATCTTTTCCCTACCTCTCTTTTTTTAATTTCTTTCATTCTCTTTTTCTTGTAGCAAGTAGCATGTTAAGGGGTTGCTTATTTTTAATTTTCAAAGCTGCACATCGTAGCATTTGTTTCATTTTTCTTTTAATAGTTAGACCTGACCCATTGAGTTCATTTACGGGTCATGACTCGTCAAACTGGGTTAGATCCAAGGGTTTGAACCTAATGGTGGCAATATGAATCGGTTTCAAGTCTAACTTGACTTGCATTCATGTCTAGGTTTAGTGATTTATGTTATCAACTCTAATAGGAATGCCCGATCCTTTTTTTTTTGTTTCTTTTTATTGTAAATATATGAATATTTCATTCCAATGGAGAGAAAAAAAAAACCTTGTGCACATCTTTTTAGACTTTTTACTAGTGGGAATAAGCTTCTTACCTTAGGGAAGAGAAAAACAAGGGTACGAGTTCATGAGGTCATCTTTAATTTTAATGATTTTGTTGGACATTATTAAGTGTCGAACTGACATTTTAAAAAACTCTTCGCTGGTGAAGGACTTTCACCTTTTATCTTTGAAAATGTTTTTAAATATCTATTTATATTATTCATAGAACTTATAACATAAATATTGCCTAATTTCCCTCCTCCCTTCCATATGGAAAAGAAGGACCATGTAATAGTATCTAATATTAAAGCTAGTATGTTATTTTTAATTTGATGTTATTCAAATAATTATTATTAATAAAAATTCTAAATAGAAATTTATTTCATTAAAGCTGATTTAAAACTCTTTTTAAGGATCTGCGCCTTGTATGATTAAATTTTTTCAAAAGACCATGTATGGTATTTTAAGTTTTTGATAACGGGGAGCTCCCTCCGCCCATCTCCCGCCAAAAATTTTAACCGGCTATTAGCGGTAGCCTTCCAAACAACTCCTCTTTCTTCCCGGTTCTTTTCATTCCCTAAATACATAAACACATATGTAAAACCTTTCATAAACCCAAAATTCCTCTTATTTCATTTCCTTTACAACCTCCCAAAACCCACAAAATTAGAAAAACCAAACAGCCTATGTTCTCCTTCTTTCCTGATTTTTGAGAGCCAAAAATTCAATTCAGCCGAGAACAATCTCCAGCTCCTTTTCCCTATACATATATATTATCTCTAGTTTGTTTGGAAGATTCTAGAAGTTAGGGTTTTGAAGTGTTTTGGAAAATTGATTTGCAGTTGACGCTTCGGTTGGCTTCCCTTCATGCGAATTCAGTTAGGGTTTGGATTTTTATTTTAAGAAGAAGCAAGATGAGTGCTGTTAATATAACGAACGTGGCTGTATTGGATAATCCGGCGTCGTTTCTCACTCCTTTCCAGTTCGAGATCTCTTACGAGTGTGTCACTCCCCTCAAAGACGGTACCACTATTCTAAACCCTAGCCTAGACTTTCCAGTTTCTCGATTTTTTTTAAAAAAATCTAAATCATTTCTCCTCTTTAGGATTGAATTTTGATGAATTCAATTTTATTATTTTTTTTTTGGAGCGATTTCAATTTAGATTTTTCTTTGAATGTAGCTTCGTTATTTGAATTCCGTTCTCAAAGCTATCTTCTTGTCCTTGTTGAACTGTGATTTAATGAATGCCGCAATTTCTTGATATCTCGGTCGCAGCACATGTTCGATGAAACACCTAGAGCTCTAAGTTTATTAACTTTGAATGTGTAAAGGATGATTCGTGCTTGGTGATTGCCTCGATTAATAGGACTTAAATTATGATAATTGCCTCGATCAACAGAGATGCATGCAATTGGATGTACCATTAAACAATATACTCTAATATTTAGTGAATGAAGTATTTATTAACAAGTGCTACAGGTTTGACACACATTGTGTGCTGACCCTTGTTTCATTATTATCTTTATACCTGCACTTATGAATTAAGTTACTTGCTCAAAAACTTGTAAACTACGGGAAACTCTGAAAATCTTTCTTCCAGAACTCGAGTTATCTTCATATATAGTCTGCCGTGTTAAAAAAAAAAAAGGGAACTTTTGGCATTCAGAACGTTGAATTCTGCAGAAGGATTCCTAAAATATACACCAGCGCAACAAGTAGTCGTTTAGCCGATTTGCGGGCAAGTCAATTATGATTTGTTTTCCTGACAGACCTTGAAATCAAAAGAGAATCTCAAAATTGTTAAAACGACTCCTTTATTTAAATGGTCAAGGCTATGTGAATATCTTTTTAGAATTACACCCATATGTTTTCCAAGAAATTTGGTCATTGTTATTTGGGCTCTGTTTTGGGTTAGCATAAAGGAAATTTACTAAAGGAAAACCCTGGTTATCTCAACCTTAATGCATACTTTAGGGGTTCATTGACTGAAAAGTCCATCCTTTGGTGGAGAGTTATTGATGTAGGAAAATGCAGGTCAGTCGCAGGTTATAGCTGAATTCCGTTATATTGACATTGAGGAAGATGCAAAGATGTAAGAGCCACTCCTAAGGCATAGGATAAGGATATATGATCTCTTGCTATATTGTTTTATTTTCGGATCCGCTTTTATGATGTGAAAATGAATTGTTGATGTACTTCATCTGGGCAGTATCATGGATTGAAGATTCAGAGAGATATTTTCACAAACGCCTCTTTGATACATACATATATACATAGCTTTGTCTGTTACTCTGGGTTGAATTTCAACCATATAACTAACTCCAAAAGAACCAAAAACGAGTTCCTAAGACCCTTGAAATTTGTTTATTTGATACTGGTGGCCAGTGCTGACATGACAGTGTTTGGATGCCTGATTAAAATCAAATAATATAGATGCTAACCTCTAGTGGTGGGAATAATATAGTTTTGCAGTATTATTCTAGTATCTGTTTGTTTATATCACGTTTGGTTTACTGAAATGTAATAAGATTAGAATGGAATAACAATTCCTTTGCAGTAAGAGAGGTAGAATACCAATTCCATTTCTATTTCACAAGCTTCTGCCATTGTTACTGGAATGAAGCTATTTTTATATTTGACCATATTTTCTCCTGCTGCAGATATTGAATGGAAGCTGATATATGTTGGATCAGCTGAGGATGAGACTTATGATCAATTGTTGGAGAGTGTGCTTGTTGGTCCAGTCAATGTTGGAAACTATAGATTTGTGCTTCAGGCAATTTTGCTAACTACATAATTTATTTGGGAATTATGTCATTACCTCAATTCTTACAGCTTGTTGACATCTTGCAGGCAGATCCACCAGACCCATCAAAGATTCGAGAAGAAGACATTATTGGAGTGACTGTGCTTCTACTAACATGCTCTTATCTTGGTCAAGAATTTGTCAGAGTGGGATATTACGTGAACAATGACTATGACGATGAGCAGCTAAGGGAGGATCCTCCTGCAAAGGTGTTAATTGATAAGGTACAAAGGAACATTCTCTCTGACAAACCTCGGGTAACGAAGTTCCCCATCAATTTCCACCCTGAAAATAGTGCAAATGAAGAGCAGTCCTCCCCAGCTGACCAACCTGTTGAAAATGATGGTGAGAAAGAACAAGCATTTGATGCTCCATCTAATCCTCCCAATGAGCAAGGACTTTAATTGTTGATTGATGGATCAACTGGACGATTGATGATCTCAACTTCTAATTGAAGTCTTGGTGCTCTGGTACTCATCAGGAAAGTAGTTTGGTGAAATTGTATTGGAATTTCGGCTTCAGCAGGTTGTAGCTGTTTTTGTTCCAGGCGGAGATGGTTGAAAGATGTGGTTTTGGTTGTTGCGCTATTTGGCAGAGTTGATCACTTCACCTTATTGATGGCTGTTAATTGAAATTTTGGTCAAACTTCTCACTTCATGTATCAATGCAGGCTTGATAGAATGTTGTAACAAAGAGCATTTTTACATCCATGAATTCATGCTTACTCATCTATATGCTTAAGTTCAGGTTTAACAATACTCAGGATTATTGCATGCTAGTAGTTGTCCAACCTGCTTACTCGTTACTCCCTTCTCTTAGAAGATATAGCAAAACTGGCAATTTCGGCAGCTGTTATGAAGCTTCTGGTGTAGCCAGCAATTCAATGGACAAGTCACAATTAACGTAAGCTCTTGCATTTCAATGCTATACTTTTTTTTGGGAACCCCATATAAGGATTACCAATCCTCTCTTTGTGGACTGATTTGGTGTGGAATTTCATTAGCAGATGTATTTAGCTCAATCCCTTTGAGCCAAGGGCTCCTCCAACAGTTCCCTTGTGCGGAACTCTTTACTTGGTAATGAAATAATAATACTAGTATCTGGATCCTCTATCTTGGGATTAACATTTCTATTTAATCCAATCCAAATCACCATCACCTGCAATTAGAATGGGTCTATAGACCAGACTTCTCTTACCACCAGTACCACCATGCATTTATGAGCAAGGACGGATGGGAAGCTAACTATATATAATTTAACAATGCACATCATATTATGAATTGTGAAAAATAAAAATAAAAAACTTTTGATATTAAACCAAGTCATATAATTGAAATCATTTATCAATAGTTTATACATAAGATCATAACATATGTAATATGGCTAGTATAATTATTAGCAATAATGTACTACTAATAAAAAATTGCAAAATATGAGAACTTATTCAATTGAAATGATAAATGAATAGTGTTATTAGGTATTATGTTGGGAAAAAAAATTATCATTCAAGTAATAAATGTATTTTTTAAAAAATAGGGTGGTGGTAGAGGCGGTGGTGGTGGTATTATAACTAGGACCTGAAAAAATACCGTCAATATCGTTATATAAATAACAAAATAATAATAAATATCTGTTATTTCATTTTCATAAGAAAAATAGATCAATTCTTGGATTACCAGTAGCATATTCTGATAATTTAGCGAGGACCATAAGTGAGTAACTTTGGTTTTATCATACTCTTTGTGCTAGTAGCATGTTGCATTTATGATAATAATATATTAAACTGATATGCATGCGAGGTTTGGGTATACTGCATGATGTTTGGTGTATGTTTGATTGCCAAAACACCATAATAAAATTAAAAATTTCATTATATGTTAATGAATATATGAAGCATGTTGATGATTGTCTGTAAATTATATGATTACCTTAAACCTAACTAAAAACTATTGACACCATAAAAGAAAATGATCATGCATTATACAATTTGTATAAACAACATTTGAGTAAGTGGTAGCCTACTATGTGTTAGTTTTTCGGCTCTCTGATGATGCTTGGTTGACCTAGGTTAAAAGCTATTAGATCAACGTAAGATTATCTTAGAAGCTATCGATATTATAGGAACTAAATGGTAAACGAGGACGCCGCTTATGGTATCATTTTGAAAGGACTAACACTTAGTGGAGTTTCTAAGGCTAAAAATAGGAAATGAGAGAGTTAAGATATGGTTAATTTAAATAAATAATTAAAGTGAGTATTGCTGTATTCCTATATGCTATTATTATGATCATTCTCAACCCCGATGAGAGGGCGTAAATCTTCATCCTGTTTGGATTCTAGATCTCCAAACTTGTATTGCACATATGATCAATTGTTGCATAGCATACACTTGATAATTAAACTTGTTTGTTATTGTCTGATGTGTGGTATGGTCAGGTTATCTTTCTAAGCCCATGGATCGCTTACCCCTCAATAGTTTTTGTGCAGGATTAATACTAGCTGGGATTGAACTAGAAATGTGTGAAGAGAGTTTCTCCAACAGACTTTATTGAAGATAGAAATATAGGATATGGTAAACTTAGAATGTAAATAAATAAATTTATGATAAATGAAATTTGTAAGTTGTAAGTTTGAAACCCATTTTCACTATTTGGTAGGGGATGTGATTCTCTGCGCTCTAGGTAGAAAGTGAAAAATCGGATTCCATAATTGAAATCAAAATATATAATTATATCCAAATATATCATTTAGATGATAGATATTAATAAATAGATAGAGTCTTGTATACTCTGACTTACCAGATGGTTCTCATATTATGGGTGCACACGTGGTATGATAGCTTTAGATTAATCCTACTAGGCCTCCTTTTGAGGCGTGGCACCCATGATATATTAAAACACTCCCATGATCTTTAAATTACCAATTGCTTTATCTTTCTCATTTAGTGATTGACCACAACTATGTCTTTTAGGGTATTTTTCCCCATAAGTTGTCTTTTCTGTTTATAGTTAAGGGGTTAAAAAAAAAAAAAATCAAGATCTTTGTCTTAAAATGTTGTTGCCATTGAATAGTTCATCTCTTGCAATTACACTATTTACTATCTCAATACACGTGGATCTCGTCCTGTGGTTTAATTAGTTTTTGATAAGCTACATTAAACAATATTAATATCTAGGGCAAGCTCAAATGGGGCAGGAATGTTTTTGTGGTTGAAAAAAAAAAAAAAAAGAACAGGTAATGTTTACGAATATCACTTAACATTTTATTTCCTACCTCTTTTTTTTTTTTTTTCGGCAAGTTGTCCTTGCCATAATGCCATAGCTCATGGTATACTTAACGTTTGGTATGTGGGAATCATTAAGAATGGAATAGATTGAAATGGGAGGAAAGGAATAGAATGGAATGAGAGGCGGAATGATGTATCAATTCATTTGTTTGGATATATCATGAAATGGAATGGGATGGGATTAACATGTTATTTTTCAAAAATATCCCTAATAATTAATGTGAATAATAAATAAATAAGAGGATGTATCAATTCATTTGTTTGGATATATTATGAAATGGAATGGGATGGGATTAACATGTTATTTTTCAAAAATATCCCTAATAATTAATGTGAATAATAAATAAATAAGAGGATGAAAAAGTAATTTAATGGTAAGTATTTATAGGATGGAATGGAATTGTGATTCCGTCTTCTCAAGAATGGAATCGAATTCCCTCTCACAGTTGGAATTGTCGATTCTTAGGAATTGCAATTCCAGTTTTAAAAAATGCAACCAAACATAGAAATGGGAATAGAACCCGGAAGCACGATTCCATTCCGAGTTTATTCCTACATACCAAACATGACGTAAATGTGTGCAATCAAGATAATTGAGGGCACATCAAGATCATCATTTAGTTTAACTCTCAAACATAATATCAATATTATTCAAATTGCTGGTCATGAGTATGACATTTGAAATATGATGTCCAATCCATGATTCGCTACTACTTCAACATCAATAATTTAACAAGAAATTTAATCATTTATATGTCTTCTATTTCTTTTATAATCTTGTAGTCATCTTCTTTGTTACTACTTTATGCAAAACACTATTTGCCAGATTTAATGGTACCATAGTTAAAACCTTCTCATTTAATTCTACTTACTTATCATTGTTCATGGACTCCAATTCCTAATTCAGATCTTTTTCTCAATAGTGACTACATTAGGATCATTCACACTTCCGATGACCTAGAAGTCATGCAACCATCAAATTTTTTAAAGTATTATATTCAATAGCCATCTCTTCAATGTGTAGATGACAAATTTTTAAAATCTTCGGCTCCTCTATTAACAATTTAGGAATAGGAATTGGATTTTTGGTTATCAATTAGAGAGCATATTACTATAAGGGATAACAGTTGAAGAGGAAAAAGACAGAGTTTATGTGAACTACCACCACAAAAGAATTGGCACATAAAAACACCTTATAAGATTGAATCAATCTAGTTAACATAATAGCGATGGCTACATTCAATGCTCCTAGCTTGTTACATATATATTTAACTTGAACCTCTGGAAGTGCCTTAGTAAAAAGATCAGCAAGTCGGTCTTCTGCTTTAACATAAGATTTATCAATTTCCTTATTCAATGATTTCTCACGAACAAAGTGACATTCAATTTCAATGTGCTTTGTGCGTTCATGAAAAACTAGATTTGACACAATATGTAGAGTAGTCTAATTATCACATATCAACTGTATTGGTTGTAATTGAGAAAATCCAAGTTCTTCTAGAATATGTTTAAATCAAAGCAATTCACATGATATCAATGTCATTGTCCTATACTCTGAATTTGCATTTGATCTTGCCACTACAGTTTGCTTCTTACTCTTTCAAGAGTTCCATGTTGGAGGATTCAACCGCTACAATTAGCAGCTTGGCAGAAGAAGACCGGGATCCCGTCTTTGACAGGATCATTGAGCAGAATCCCCCTTACTTTAAAAGGTGAAAAATGAAATTCAAACGCTTTAACAGCTGCTCATGGGTTTAAATTATAAGTCCCGATATTGTTTGGGGTATACATAAATGACGTGACGAGCCAATGTATTAATCTCAGTGGATTTCTTTTCATTGATATCTGTATCTATTGCCCTTTTTGGCCCGAAAGAAAGGGAACAACAAAAACACCTCCGATTGATGGTGTTAGAGCATGAAGGGGGAAGTTCTGGATGGGTATGTACGATATGGTAAAAGCATCTGATTCATATATATATACCTGGAAAATAATAAAAGTTTCAAGGATCCCGTCAGCGGATTTGGCAGCACTTCACAGATAGAATGACCAATATATATCACTGGAAAACAAATTTATTATTATTTTTTTAACTTTAGCTTTTTTTAATAAATAATTTTTTAAATAATTTTAGTTTTAAGTTAATTACCAAAATTGGCTATGCGGAAGTTAATTACTAAAATGGCCCTTTAAACTTGTGTGTCCATTTTTATTTTTCAGTTAGATCGCATTTGTGATTTGCTTACAAACTTAAGATACAATTTAATTAGGCTATTTTGATAAATAATTTGTATTTTATCCTATTTTAGTGATTTTTTTAAAAAAAAGAGGTTTAATAATTTTAAAAGAAAAAAAATTTAAACCTACCGTAAGTTCCAACACAAAACATACTAACACTGACACGAGAAACGACTTGCCTTTTAGAAGAGATAATTTTTTATTTGCCGACCTGCTTAAAAAATTGCACAATTAATTGCACAAATACAATTACACAATTTCCTAGTCAAATATCATAAATGCGACATTAGTTCAGGTGGTTTAATTGTCACTGTATGTTACAATTTATAAATGCGATATTAGTTTTTCTAATATATGATACTTCATAGATGCCATATTAGTTTCCGTAGCAGTTGTTATATTGCAATTATTAGATGTGATATCTTTCATAAATATGACATTAAGTAGGTATTTTTATAGTTAATTTATATAGAGTTAATATTATAAATGGTATATGAATTATGATGAAATATGCAATTAGATATTTGATTTTTAAAATTGATCAATTTAGTATTTGAAATAACTTTTCGTGCATGTCAATAATACTCCTATCAAGTTCTTTCAAATATTAAAGTTATCAATATCAAACTTTTTCTAGGTATTTAATTAATCAATATTAAAATTTAAGAGTTAAATTGATAATTTTTAAAATTTAGATACCTAATTATATATTCTATCGAAGTTTATCCATAATGAGAATAAAACATAGATATTTTCGAGCAATGATCATAGCTAAAAGCAGGAGAAATCCATTAAGCAATTATGGCCTTGCTATGCAGCAATTTCACGTAACCGGTAACCTCCATATGGAGTAAAGGATTGAATTGTTCTACCAACTTCAAGCATGCCCGACATAAGCTATAATTATGTTCCACCATAGGATCACCTTTGTAATATGCTATAATTATGTCACTATAGATCACGTTTGTAATCTTGCCTTAAAAGGAATGAAAATGAAAATTTTATTATTTCAGTATTTGTTTTTGGGTAAGTTACACTAATGGATCATAATATTTGAGAATAAATTCATTTTAGATCACAATGATCGAAAGTAAATTCATTTTGGTCACAACATTTGAAAAAATCCATTTTGGGTCACAAACTTTAAGGGTAAGTTTATTTTGAGTTATAACGGTTGGAAAAGTTATTCAATCCAGGTTACAATGGACACATGTCACCTTCTTTTATTGACACGTGTTCACCGTGACATGGATTGAATCATTTTTTCAAACGTTATGACAAAAAATAAACTTATTTCCCAAACTCTATGACCCAAAATGAACTTATCCACAAACGTTGTGGTCCACTAGTGTAATTTACCATTTGTTTTTATTTTTATTTTTAATTAAAATTTCTTATTTTATTAATTGTTTAGGTATATACAGAGAACCCTAAATCTAAAAAATAATTTATAATTAGGTTAGTATTACCTTAAGAATACTTAGAAATCTCAAAAGAATTGCACTTCGCTTAAGAAAAATTTATGTTGAACTTGTGTGTTGATGGTATATTTTGATGAGAAAATGGATTGTACAATTAATCACTCAATCACATTTAGTCATACTTAATTAATAAACGAGTACTTAATTTGATTTGGATATATTTGAACTTGTTTTATTTTGATTTTGTTTAGTATAAACCCCGAGAATTTTCATACTAGTAAAAATAAATAGAAATACAAATATAAAATAGAATGTCAATTTAGGACTCAACAAAAACCCTATAATAAAACTACAAGTAGTAATGAATATATATAACCCAATACCTTAAAACAAAGTCCTCTAGAGATTAACAAATACCAAAGACAAGATTTCGTAGTGGTATCAAAAACTCAAAATATATAAATAATTAAGATAGGGTTTCAAGTGCATTAAAAAGTAAATAACCAATAAAGTTTATTGTTAGAAAACTATAATTTAAAGATGAACCGTTAAAGTTATAAATACATAATGGGAACAAAAACAGATCCATAACTAACAATCTAGACTTCAAATAAATGTTTGGATTACACCATTGTTCTAGTTAAAGAATTCTGAAGCTCTTAAAGATCGAAACCAAAATTGGCCATTAAGCTTAGAAATCCTTAACTGCGAAAGATAAAACCTTAAAAATAATCAAACGCATAAACTTTAAACTCAAAATTAAACTCAATGATAATCTAGAAAATTTGTAGAAACTTTAAACAAATTTTTAGAGATAGAACTCTTAAACAATTGACATAATTTATACTCGTATAACTTATTAAACTATACTAAAACTAAGATAATTAATTAATTAAATAATATTAGATTAACTACTGAACATTTTCTGTGGGAAACATACATGAATAACTGCTGGAAAATTGTGCAACAAACTCCACCACCTTTTCATCTCCAAATTGCCCGAATTTTCACATTGAAGTCAATAATTTAAACACATAACACCAATCACAAGCCAACAAATAAGCCAAGCATTTAATGCATGTTGGAAGCTGCCATACACTTGCAAATTCAATGAAAACCACATCCCCTACAGTTGAGCTTTGCTTTGGAAAATAACCAACCTTTAAGCTTATAAATAAGGGACATAATGAACTCAGAAACAAAGCATTAAACACCTCAAAACAAAGTAATACTTCTCTTGAATAAGCCTCACTTGAAAATCTAAACAACAAAAGTAAAATCAGCACAAATTAGACCCAATATCATAGCAAACATATACAAAATACAGTTGAGCTTTGCTTTGGAAAATAACCAACCTTTAAGCTTATAAATAAGGGACATAATGAACTCAGAAACAAAGCATTAAACACCTCAAAACAAAGTAATACTTCTCTTGAATAAGCCTCACTTGAAAATCTAAACAACAAAAGCAAAATCAGCACAAATTAGACCCAATATCATAGCAAACATATACAAAAAATATAGCTCAAACACAAAAACAAGCTTAAGGATATAAGGTTAAAAGTAAGTAATTTCATTTTTAATTAGTATACACATAAAACATTAGCTTATCTAATGTTTTTGCTAATCCTAGGATCGAGTCAGACCAAATGAAGGAGTATAACATCATTATGTCAGTTTAAATAAGGTAAAATTTACTCAAAACCCTAACTATAGTTATTATATGCATAGAAACTATGAAAAATCATGTGTGTAGTGATTCTTAGATGTTGTAGGTATAGATATATCACAAATAATAGTTGAGGATCATGTAAAAACACTCAAAATGGTTAAACACTAAGTATAATACATAGGTAGTATAAAGAAAATGGAATATGAGCTAAGGAAAAATGAAAAAGATGATGAACAATATGTACATCAGCCCTATGCTGGTACATGGCTAGGGCTGGTGGTGTAGAAGGGATAGGCTGGCGCCTTTCAAGCTAGCTTACACTAGAACAACGCTAAGTAAAAATTTTTTGCGTGTAAAAATGCATGAATGTCGGTAGCATACATTGTTAAGGCTGGCAGCGTACATGGAAAAGCTGGCAGCGTTCATGCAGTGTTCCCCAAAACACGTTACTTAAAATTTTGATATGTACAACATGCAAACACCGACAGTCTGAGGTTCAATGCCGAGGACATTGATTATTGGCATACACGTAAATTTTTCACCTAGAAGAAATCTGTTTCATCCTGTTAGACATGAGTTATCTATGATTTTTAATGGATATTTAAGTAAAATTTAATCCTTGAATTATGTTTTCATTTAAGAATTGATACTTAAATCAATAATATTTTCAATTCAGGTGATTTTTAATCATAACAACACATTTTGGAGCAATTTGGAGCTAAATGGACACAAATCAAGGGCGAGATAGGAGAAAAACAACACCCACAGCAAGAATCACGCGGCTTTGGATGCCCGTGATAGAGAATGATGAAGATCAGAAAGAATCCAGCTCTCTTGGTTGCCCGTAACTTGAAGAAAAGCGAAGAATAGCAAGGATCCCAATACTTTGGTCGCCATGATCTAGAGTGAGGAGGAAGAAATTCGAACACATAACTAATCCCAGCCTCTTGGTTATCTGTGATTTGAAGAAAAGCAAAACACATAACTAATCCTAGCCTCTTAGTCGCTTGTGATTTAATGAAAGATGGGAAGAAATTCAACCATAGCAAGGACCACTCCCATTTGGTCGCCCGTGATATGTTGTTTGCAAATCGATGTTTTTAGTGTCTTTTCATTTAAGTATTGTATCGGTTCAGACAAAAGACACAATTTTCCTCCAAGTGTTGTACTGTTTGACTAAAAAGATCTAAGGAGTTAAAAGTGAAAAAAGACACTCATTGGGTAGAATTCATTCATGTCCTTTTCACAACAAAAACAGACACACCTGTTCGTATTGAGGAAGTTACTGTTGTACTCGTTCAAGTGGAGAGTAGTGTTGAAAATTGTTCGATTCTGGAAGAAAACTCGAGAGAGAACAACTGGAATCAAGTGTTCATGCGTTATAACAATGTTTTGTTTATTATAATTAAATAGAGGTTTTCTTTCCTTTACTCTGTTACGATGTTTTCGTTCTAATTTATGTCTGAACTTTGTGTTTGTTATCATATTTGTATCATGAGTGAGTAGATCTTGGGGTTATGAAGTCATCTTAACATGAAGTGTACGTTTAATTATTAGTAATCCAATTAATTATGATTTTCTAGTGATGGGACTTAATACAAGTTAAGCGATTGTAGTGCACGGCATAATCCTATGCCAGATCTCAATGGAAAATGTTGAGAAACAGTTCCATTGGATAGATCCAAGTCACTAGAACAAACTACTCCTGTTAATAGAGATATTATTAGGAAGTTTGTTGTATGTTTTAAGGGGTTTATGGATTAAAAGATTACTTTATTGCAATTCTAATTTACCCATTCATTTAAGAGAGATTCTAGTAGGTGTAAATTGGAATTAGAATTGGCTTATTATAAGAGTAGTGACCATGAGTTGAGAATTCTAGCAGATAAGTAATTAATAGGATAAATTGTTATTAAATCATGTTAATTTGATGAGTAACCTATTGTTTGATGTGAGTTCATTTTTGTTACAACTTTGTTAACTGTATTGTCTTGGTGTAATTCTTAAATTAGTGTAGTTTAGTTGTAAATTTAAGATTCAATCTAGTTAATTTAACCATTAGATTGCTAGATAATAGGAAGGTTAATTTAGTACTAGTGCTTGATACGTTCCCTGAGGAGACGACCCTATACTCTACTTTATAATACTAAACAATAGGTACACTTGCCTATTAAAAATCAAGTTTAGGAGTGGAATTTAGGTTTCATAAAACTCGACAAAATCACGTCCGTAACATATAATATATATATATATATATAAAGATAAAATTTAATAAATAAATATAAATTTTAAAGATTAGTATAATTAAATATTTGTTAAGTGTTAAACTTTGGTAACCGTTACCAATAAGAAACACTTTTATATTAAACCAGAAGATTAGATTACAGTAATTATCCGATAATTATTCTATATAAGTAAATATATAAGAATGGAAAATGAGAATAGGTTATAATTAAGAATAATCTAATTCCCATAAATAACATATAATAACATGAAATGAGTTAAAGAAACATGATGAAAATAAATAATAGAAAATAAATATTAGTTACCATAAAGTAGTCAGACTAAAAAACGATATAAAAATAATAATGATGATAATAATAAAATATTTTATAACTATTAGTTATCAGTAAATAATAACTTAGAAAAGATAATATAAATCTAGAAAAGAAAAAAAAACTGGTTTTAGGACACTTAGACAACAGGATTTATACAAATATATATATCTAGTGAGTGAATATTTATTCGTCCAATATGCGATACTGATCAGTTCATGAATTTTCTTGAAGACTATTACGATTGATCATCATGAGCAGGTGAGTAATTCAAGTTTATTACATTGTTTGTATTTGTAACTAGTGGCATATGCAATGTAAAGATAATAATATGATTGATGTGTAAGTTGTTGAGTATGTGATATGAGTTGTTTGTTTATGTTGACAAACTAAGATAATAAAAGTGATAATAAAAATTGTCTTGTGACTTGAGAAAGACATGGTATATGTTTGTGTGTAATGTGTGATCACCTTAAGCTTAATTAAGAAATATTGTCCATATAATTAAAACAAACATGCATTACACGGACTGCATGATTGCATATTTTAAAAGTGTGATAGCCTACTACGAATTAGTATTTCGGTTTTCTGTTAATACTTGGTTTTTCTATATAAAAAATTTATAGTTCTATCAAGATTATCTTTGTTCTGTCAATTCCACAGGAACTAAGTTGCAATGAAAGGCGTCGCTTGTGATATCATTTTGAGATTACTAATACTTAAGGAGTTTCTCCAGATTGATGCAGGAAAATGATCAGTTAAAATACCCTTAAATTAAAGTTTTAATCTAAAACGAGAAATCGTTGATTTTTTCTTATATACTTAGTTTCCCTAGGCAAGTGGGTCATTAAGTAATTATCCTTCCCTGATGAGTGAGCATAATTCTTTTACCTATTTGGATTCTAGATCTTCGAGACTTATATTTTGAGATTTGTCTGATTGTTGTATTACATATGATTATTAACGAACTTGATTGATGTGTAATATATTTGGTTATTCACTGAGCCCGTGGTTTTGCCTGCACTTCTAAAGACCTTTTCAGGCTTATTCTATGACCTTGGCTCGTTTCTTTCAAGAGCATGACTTCGGTAAGATTTAGAAGCTGAAAGGATTTGGGACATTTAAGATAAGTTATTTATTTTATTTCCTAGTTATAAAATAGTAGTATATGAAATATTAGTTTATGTAGTTAGAGGCTTATGGAATAGAAATATGGTTTATAATATTATAATATTTAAGACTTGTGATGTCAGTTATTTTACTAAATCATGACTTGCATGTATTTGTCATTTCTTATTGATGCAACTAAAAAATCCTATTTGTTCGAAATATGTCATCTCTAAAGGTATAACTAGTAATAATATATATGGTGAATTGTATGCTTATACTAGGATACCATCGAGACGTGAAAGTTAGTGCTTGTTGTTGTAGATTGATTCAAACATATTTTGGGCCTTGTTTTATTTAGAATTTCTTAAAACTAAAAGCGTGAAAGTTATAGAGCTCTAACTAAGCTTTCCGTGTAGCATCTTAAATCACCACAATTGAAATTTGGATGAGAGAGATATGTCCAAAATACGAAACAGTGTTGAAGTTGATAAGACCTAACTTTTGGACCTAAATGGCGTCTAGTGTTCAGATGCTAGGATTGAAGACATCCAGATGCTAGGATTAGAGACATCCAGACGCCAATACCTAAAAATTAGCTGTTGAAGTCATTAATGTTCGACTAAAAATTAAAGAAATGTGGGTAATTGCTACAAGACTTGATAAGGCGATATATACATGTTTGGTAGTTGTGTTAAGTATGTTGAGCTTATATATAGCATATTAGAATTTGTATACACTCTCAAAAGCTTGTTTGTGTAATTTATATTATTTTATGAGAAAAAAGAGTTGATTAGTTCTAGCATTTCATATCTTGCAATCTATTATAAAAGCACTACTCAAGAGTTCTTTAAGTATTTATATTGTGAAATGTCGAGTTGAGCCTAGGGAGTTAGTTAGTTTCTTATAAAGACTTAGTTTAAGTATTTGTGTTTATGATTATATTATGGTATATCTTCATTGGAGCAAATTGTGTTGAGCAAAATATAATGTATGAAATCTTCCTTAAGTGAGACATTGATTGAACTTCACGTTAAACCCGATATTGTCTCTTTTATCTCATACTTTTTTATTATTGCGCTTAACATTATTGTTGCTTGCTTTATTATTTTGCATAACTGGGCATTAAGTTCTTGAAAAAAAAAAATGCATAATTCGCATTCGCTGAGTGTTACTAGATTTCCACAATTCAAACTCGTTATTTTATGTCATGTTATTTTTTGTCATTTTTAGCAGCAACATAACTATTAGCCGAAATTCTCCCTTCCTCTAATATTCCAGATACACCTATATAGAAATACTAAACACATCATTACACTGCAACACAGATGGCATATTGTTTGCTCCATACTACTCCACAGACATGGAAATATATACACAACGTATTACGCACCTCTTAAGTAACTACCAATTATTATTTGACACGTAATTAAATTCATAAATTACATATAATAATTATTTCAAAAACCACCCACTATTTGTTTTCATGTGCCCAAATATGATCAAAAGTTACCTACAGCATCCATGCATGTATTGTTTATTACCTATTGAATAATTTTTCCCACGTGCCACATACTGTTACAAACAGCTACAGTTATTACTGAGCTAATTCGTACATTATAACTCTATGCTTCAAAACACTGGCTCTAAAACTTAGCAATAGGAAGGTAGAACGAAGACAACTTGCCTAAACCTAGTGCACCATTCATGGGGTTTCTAGACCATTACATCAGTAATATATTTTACATTCCTTTTCAGTGAATATGATTCGACTAACAGCTAAACTGCTCGACTCAAAATGCGCCGGCTTCGAGGTAAGAATATTCACACAAGTGAACACTGAAGCGCAATTGACAACGATAAAGGAGAGAAGTGAAAATTCTGTGAAACTTGTGAATGAATTATAATAAGAATCATGTTTTGCAGTGAAAGAAGAAAAAGAAGGTTACAAGAACAGATCTCATCACACCCTATAAAGTTACAAGGCGTGCTTTTCCATTTTCTCGTTAAGACAATCAAAAACCTTCTTCCGTATGTTCTGAAAACTTTGTAGCTTCACCCAAATAAAAATTTCTGAGGTGTGTGTTTGTTCCCCCATGGTTGTTATCGCTCACCGGTGTTCCATGGAATGAAATGAAGTCCACATGCTTCTCATTTTTTATGTCTTTTTTTGGCAGGAGCCTCTGTGTCCTGCTTTGCCTTTACTTTGACAGATTCATCTCCCATTTTCTGTAATACACAGTGCTCCATTACATACTATTCCCAAGGAGAAATATAAAATTTCCGAAATTCCAATTATGATACCTTATTCCTTGATCTTTTCCGCTGACGTTGACGTCCTTTACTTTTCTTGTTTGCCTTAACCTGATACAGGAGCAGGATAACACATGTCCATGAAGAGCTAAAACTACTAAATGTTTCTTGGTGAGAGACCTAATATAGAATGAATACTAACCCTCCCTGCAGCCATGCAACGTGCATGCATTTCCATAGCTGTCTCTTGATACTCTATTTCCCCATCACTATTCAGCATTGCTTTCAAACGACCTTCTTTGAGTAGCTTCTCCGATCGAATATGCCTCTAAAAAATTAACACAAGGAGAAAGATGAGATCACTTTTGTTTATTTCTACATCTAACGTTAAGCCAAGGAAATGGTTTTGCCCTCCAAATCAAGATTACAGACCCTATGCAGTGTCATTGTAATTATAAAAGTACAGCCTACTTTGGCCAACAGAGGAAATCCAGGAGATGTTTTCAGTTTAATCTGCAAAGAGATTGAATCAAGGAAATAGATGAGTAAAGAAATTTATCACCTTTGAGTTAAGATGAGCTTTCAGACTTTCCTCAGACAAACAAACAATTCTTGGGCATAATCTACACTTGAACACTGATTTGGAGTTCAACACATATTCTAAGGCATCTGAAGGTACTGGATCCTTTTGATCCACAATGTCAGACTTTGGCTCGGGAAACTTTTTTTGGTCTCTAACAGATAACCCTCTACCAGTTACCATTTTCCTATCAATACCAGGCTCAGCATCATCTTCGCTAGTCGGTAAACCTGACATCCAAAGATGATATGACAAAACAAGTATAATGCACGTCTCTTCAGTAGAAATTCAAGATATATGGTCAAAGAGTACCACCATACACACGTAGATGTCTGCACAAACCAGAAAACCTAAACACCTGTTTGCAATGCAACTAACAGAATTATGAGACTTTGAAGTATATTATCCTTAAGTTTCAACTAATTACTTCCATGATGATGAAATATTGAGTACTTCTCTAGCTAATTTAATATTCAATGATGAAAGGGGAATGCAATAAGCAAATTAGGACTAGACTCTCAAGATCATCAACTTCATATATTTTTTGGGTAAGAATCAGCTTTATATATCCTTGACCTGCTTGTCTATTTCCTCCAGCACGGACAGAAAAACGAAGCGAACTTATATTATGGATCCGTTAAGCAACACATTGTTGATCCAACCATTAGTGTTCATATATTAAGCTTTCAGCAATAACAGAGCAGTTTACATGAAGAATCAAATTAAAATCATATATAGCAGTTTCATTTTCCGACAAGCTGGCTAAAGAACATATGACTAAGATTTTTTTTTTTTTAATCAACTGTTCTCCTCATAATTTCTAAACTTCTAGTAAAAGAAGATTCATTTGAGTTTCATAATTTCTATATCCCTGGTAATGACCAAATCTCCAATGTTTAACACATTAATTACGAACATGTCACATGGAAGATCCAGAATTCTAGGAAGAAAGATTAAAAATTTACCCGAGGAATCAATGCCGACCTCATTCACGGAGCTATCCTCACTCTCATATCCTGAAAAATTGGAAAAAAACTTCTTTTTGTATTCACAACACTTCTGTACAAGCTAATAATGACGATTTTCAAACAAATTAGGTTAAAGTATTTGCATTTCCGCAAACTGTGCTTAATTTCCCGGATGATCGATCAAACTAAGCCCAATTTGAAAGAGAAAGTTACCGGAAGAGGATGATGAAGAGGAGGCATCTTTGAGCTGTGAATCAGCATCACTTGGTTCTTCATTATCGGAGGCGTCGGGATCAGGCTCGGGCTCAGCTTCCGCAAAGGAGGAAGAAGAAGAAGAAGAATCGGAAGCAGCATCTCCTTCGTTATCGCCATGCTCCACCTTATAGAACCTTCTCTTTATCATCTTTACAATTTAATTCACAGTGGCGAAGAGAGAGAGAGAGAGAGAGAGCTTGTCGGAGGGTTTTGGGGTTTTGGGGGTGTGAGAGATGACAATGGTGGGTCTTTTGGAGGGTGGCGTTGAAGCTGAAGACCAGACTGTATGGGCCTATCCTATTTGGGCCTGAAGCTCCATTTCTTAGCATCCATGGGTTAGAGGTCATTTTTATGTGTCAGCTAGAAAAACTATTATAATTATGGGGGCTCAATTGATTATGATACGGCTTCCTAATATGGGTCAGTTTGGATTATCTGTTTTTCATCTGTATCTGTATCTTTTTTAAAATGATATGTGTAAATATATCCGATTTGCATCTAAATTTTATCTATATTTGTTCTATTTGATTTTTTGATGAGAACTGTCAACTTTTTTTTATTTATATCTATTTCTTGATAAATAATTTGTTAGAAAAAAGTTTGAAAAAGTGTTTGTATCTGCTGGAAAAAGCCAAAACAAACAGACCCAAACTCGATACTTTACCGCTATGTTTGTCAATTCTATAAACGGTGGAAAGCAGTGGAAACAAACAAAAAGAAAAGAGCGGAAATAAAAATGGAGATGAAAATGAAATTACATAGAATTTTTATTATATATTGGTAATTTATAAAGAAAATGAAAGGAGAAGAAGAGAAATAGATTTAGTAATTAATAAAATTATCTATATATTTAATTTTAATTTTACGATCAATTTTTTCTTCTCTTTCTTTTTGAGGGTATTTACGTAAGTTTCACTACTATAGCTGCTTTCCACTACTTTCTCCCCAATTTTAGGGAGAAAAGAAAGCAAACCAAAAAAGAAACACTTTCCTTGATTTTGGTTGCCTTTCACAGTTTTTCACCCTTTCCAAACACTCGATTTCTTTCCTATTTTACCTCCTTCCTTCCTTTGGCATAGAATTCCATGGATCCAAACAAAAGTCACATGATCTTAGATTAGTCACTTAAAAAGTAACATGTAATATAATGTGATGGACGTAATGGTAAAGAATTAAATGGGCTATTTTAAGAGTTTTAATTTATTGTGGACAAGCAAAAACCGTTTAGGAGTGTCAAATATGTTGCTTTTGAAATCTTGAATAAGATTGGAAGCATGTTTATCAAATTCACGATTTTACTATTTATTAAAATATATAGATTTGGTAGAATCATGTAAAATTGATAAAATCATACACCCAAATTCATTATTCTATACAATATATGCACCTAAACCTTTTTTTTATCAATTTTAATTGAGAAAAAATATATAAAATTATAAATTCGTAGAATTGTATATTTGACTTGTGATTTTAACAACTATAATTATAAGGGGTTTTGATCTTTTGATACTTAATCACAGTGTCATACTAGAATCTAGTTACTCCTAAAACTAAAATTTTAAATTACATTGAATAGGCAATATGAGTTCTTTATTGTATAATTTCTTTTGTGGGTTTTCCTCAAATCTAAATCATGGAAAGACTTTTTTTTTTTTTAATTTTATATATTTCTTCATGGGAAAGGTTAAAAAAAAAAATCAATCAATGATACGTAATCTATTGCAAATTTCCTAAGTGATCCCAAGCCACAGACCTAACTATTCATGTTTTATCACTAGCACAAGGAGGTGAGCTTAAGTTAATAATGAGGCTAAACTAAAATATTATAAACTAATTAAGCACTTTGTATTGTTATGCCTGCAAGGAGTGACGATAAAAAAAAAAAAATTGTTGCATGCCACCTATGCATTATGCTACATAATTTGTTTTTATAATTTTTTTCCCTTCAAAAGGAATATAATGTAATAATATTTGGATAGTAAAGCCTAGAGGCAAGCTAGTACAATGTAAATATCGAGTTCAATTTGTACCTCGTATGGGTTGTCCAACCTTTTCTAGCCTTTTGGTTAACTGACGTAAACTATTGGGTCATCTTACATAGACGATAGACCGATTTATTGAGGCTTATGTCCAACTTATGAGAAACCTTAGAGAAGATTTGAGAAGACAAACTAGATTGTTGCACTTAGCAATGGGTCAGTCATCTCCTATTGGTTTTCTAATCTATCTCTACAAGTCACCTTCAAAGGTACACAATCGAGCTAATTTCCCATCTATCCCAGCATAACCTTGAAAATCTCGAGAGGTGCCTTAATGGCAGAATACCCTCCATTAATATCCGGAGAACTTTCCTACTATGGATATCCACTAGGGATATAATTGGAACATATCTGGATAAGTCATATGAAACCTGAACATAACCAATTTTTTCCTATATGGTGTCTTAAACCAGACCTAAAACCATATAAGATTTTTTATTGTCATACCAAAACCCACACATATATGGTTTAAGGCTGACCTGACCCACCCCTATTGTAATACCCCTCAAATATAGATGGTGAAACTCTAATCACAGAAGCGCTTTTTTTGGTGTAATGGCTTAGAATTCATCAGAATTCCAAAGTCAAGCATGTTACGCACAGAGCAACCTAAGATGGGTGACCACTTGTGAAGTGTTGGCACTAAGGATAAAATCATGCACCGTGTGTCCAAAGTGGATAATACCCCGATGGGCAAAGTTTTAGGACGTTACAAGTGGTATCAGAGCAGTTCACTAGTCAAAAGTGAAAGAGTGTCCTCCTTACCTGTTAAGGTTCTGCACTTGTATAACGAAACTAACAAGAACATCGGTTCTATAAGTGGGGGAGTATGTAATACTCTTCAAATATAGATGGTGGAACTTTAATCATAGAAGTACCTTTTGGTGTAATGGCTTAGAGTTCGTCAGAACTTCAAAGTTAAGAGTGTTCTGAACAGAGCAATCCTAGGATGGGAGACCTCCTGGAAAGCACTGACATCAAAAGACTAAATTGTGTGGTATAGGGTCAAAGCAGATAATACCTCGATAAGCAAAGTTTCGAAGCGTTGCACTAATAGGGTCTCTCTCTCTCTCTCTTTTTTTTTTTTAATTTTTTGAAGTTATTTTTGTTTGATTTTATTTTTGAAAGGATTTATGTCAATGTGACAAAATCGTAGAATTCACTTATTCCATCTTCTTATTTATTTCAATTAAGAAAAAAGAGAAAAAAATTCAACTAGATAACATTTTTAGTATACACTACAAAATCTAGATTAGTGTATTCTATGATAAAATTAGAAAGAAGACATGAACATTAAGAAATATACATGCATGGATTGTTCATGCATCTAATTAAATTATTAAAATACCATCTCGACAAATAATTCATACAATTGTCTTTTGCTAAAATTATGTCTCCATAAATTTTTTTTCTTAGCATTTTTTTTCTTTTCTTTTTTTTTTAGTTTGAATTTACATTTTTTATAATTGTTTTATTGTATGTTTTATAATAGCCTATAGGGCTAGGTTTTCTATCTAGTCATAATTATGACTTGTGACCCAACCTAAAACCCTAGAGGGTCACAAATTTTTTTCCAAACTTGTACTAAACTCTATAAGGTTTTAATGGATTGAATGGATCGAGTACTTTATAACAACTCGCCTAGTTACATCCTTAATGTCCACTCTCTGCGATTTGATCAATTTCATCCTCTATAGATAGCCTACGAGTTACTAGTAAGGATATTTACTCATATATGAACACATAAACTCTTTGGTCTAGTTATGCCATCATTGCTTCTTGCTTCCTTCATACACATCACTAACCACGCATCAATAGTCTTGTTAGATAATTCTTTGTCCTTCTACTTACCATTCTTGGTTTTACAGGCCCATTCACAATTACGAAAGACTCCTATCACGTCCCAAAGGATATCCTAAATGTAACAGTCTATCACACCTAATATTAAAGTTTAAGTATGATACTCTAAGTCATCCTAAAAGCCTTCATATCGGGTGTAAAGAATATGTTCATGATCATAGAGGACCAAACTTTGAAACGTGCCGTCTAAGAAAATATAAAATAGCAATTAAGAATAGAAATTATAACAGTTCAACTTAATCAAAATACAGAAAGTCCTACAAGTATTAAAGGGGGCATACCCTCATCAAAATAACTTAGTCCGTTGGAGTCTTTCTCTCCAAAATAAATATATTGAAGTTTTACTTAGAAGTCTATGTCTATGTCTATGTATACATCTAGGTCTTGACTTCTATCTACAACTCCTAATTCAAAAGGTAATACCTCGATAAAGTAGCCCCTGGGCGTCTACCAAAGGTATGTATACTGCAAAAGATATTTAAGGGGTATAAGCTTATATGCTTAGTGAGAATCATTTCCACAATCAAGTACTCGCATAAATCAATTATCAACAAGTTATTTAAGACAAACATATGAAATGCAACACGCACATGAGCAAACAATGCACATGAGCAGACAATACACATGAGTTATCGAAAAAATCATGTGTTGAATGGACTAAACTTTCCATTCGGGGTTAGGTGTTCCAAGTCGCGAAGACCGCATTTTGCAAACAAGATTTTTGTAGTTTATTCAAGCTACTACTAGTAGCTACAATGTAGTTCATTTGGGTGTCTACTCACCGTTAAACTAATTGAGGTGACCATTTGCCATTATGTAGAGTTTTGGGCTCTACGGACTTCATTACTATATCTTTATCCCACCAAATGTATAGTAATGAATGCAATATGACTCATTGATATGTATAAATCAATTTAATTAAGTACTCATGGTATAATATTAGATAATTTGAGGGTGATCATAGAGTTTGCAGACATATCAATCATATACTAAATCAAACATTGATTATGGACAATTCCCGTACGATATATTTAACATAAATTTACTCATATATGTAAAGCACATGCACTTTCCCATTTTATCTTTTCTTAATTCTAATGTCACTATTTACAAGCAAAAACATAAGTTCAAGAATGTAGAAAATAAACTCACTTGGCCATTGTGTAGATAAACTTCTATTCGTAGTAATCTTCAGATACAAGAACTCAGTCTTCATGTTACCTAAACAAGAGAAATACCCAAAGTGAGTATTTCATGGAAATTCTACTTAAACTTGCTAATTTTATTTCACTAAGTTCGTCAACAATCACGTAAAGTGAAAGTCCAACTTAAAATGACCATAACTTGCTCATTTTAGCTTAGAATTTCACATATTATATGTCGTCTTCCACTTACTCGAAAGGATCAATCCATTTCTGAGGTTATTTTTATCATAAAAGGTCATTTGGGTCTATAAATTGTAGGGTATACAACATTCACGATTTCCCAGCTCTCAAATGATAATTTTCAAACTTTACTTCATCCAAAAATCCTTAATCAAACATATATATATTTTTATGGTTGAAAATCCTTTGAATATATAGATATAGACTCATATTGTATGCATGATTTTAGTGGTATTGTCTCAACAATGATTTTCTATAAACAACTTGTCTTAAGAGTTGGAAAGATTGATATTTTAAAAGTTTCTTTAAGTTGTTGCGAAGAAAGCTTAAAAATTCTTGAGTTGTCATGAGTGAGTACTTTCTTATTATAATTTCATTCCTAACTTTTCAAAAGATAAATTAATTTTCAAAAACTTAGTCTTTTTAGGATATTTACCAATCTATTTCTATTGATTGAAAATAAAAATGAAGTTTTCAAAATTTTGCTTAAGTTGTTGGTAGTATCTAATGCTTTGGTGTTAAGTATATGTTTATTTTTTCTTAGAAAATAAGTTTACTAATTTAAGAACCTTTTCTTCCCTAGATTGTTGGTAAATTTTATATTTCTAAGTTAGTTTATAAACCAGTGAGTTGATTTCTACCTTGATTTTGAAAACTTGTTTAGTTTTGGCTTTTATTATGAAGTTGATAAAAATCTTATAAATAAGCTTTTAAGAAAAATTCACATAACAAAGAATCATCAACATTAAGGTTTTAATAATTTCATGTTACATTTTTGAAAAGAGAGTGTTTATCTACTTAGTTAAATCCTTGAAGAAATCTTCTTAAAAAAAAAATTCGTGATGAGCTTGTCTAAGTTGTTGAAAGGAATTTATTAAAAACAATATTTAAGTCTTTTGATGGAGAAATCTTTGCCAAGTGACAAATTGTTTATTTTTATTTTCTTTATTAAAGAAAGAACCCTTTTAATTTTTATTAGGACAATAACAACTTGGTCATGTATGATATGATTATGTAGTCATAAGAAAGATAAGAATAATACAATAAGATAGAAAGAGAGATAAGAAGCAAATAATCATAATAGTAAGGTCAAGTATTGAGAGTCTTAACTTCATCAAGGCATCCAGAAACAAGGAATTGACTAGTTCCAAAAAAAAAAAAAAGAAAAGGTTATGTGTTTAGGCTCTAAGAAATATATAGATATGCATATACATAATAATATATAAAGTTAGGTTAGAAGCAATAATAACAATAATATCAATATAACAACATAATTACAATAATATCGTAATGGAAGTTTAGGCATAACAAAACAAAACATGAGTATATTATTATTTCCATAACCTTATAGATTTAGGAAACATACACTATGGTTATACTAAGTTACATGGCATGAAGAATAAATATGAGAAGTTTTACCTAAAATTATGTTTATGTTGAAGAAGAAGAGAGATAGTGGTAGAAATATGTGGGTAGTAGTTTTGTGAGAGAGAAGAAAGAGTTTGGAAAAGAAAATTAGAGAGGAATTTTGTAGAGATATTTTGGGAGAGTTTTAATAAGGAAATAAAGTGTGTGAAAGAAATGAATGGAGATAGGTATTTATAGAGATTTGTGGAGGAAAATTAGATGTAATAAAATAAATTGAAAAAGAAAAAGGGGGGGGGGGGGGGGGGAAATTATTTAATTTGTATTTTTATAATGAAAAGTGATTAAGATGTGAGATATGTGATATAAAGTTGTTTTGAAAATGAAAAAAGTAAGAAATATGTGTATATGTAGTAAGAAAAAGTAGAGATAGATGAATAGTAGTGAATAGTGACATAAATAGTAGATAAGATAAATTAATACCGATAGTAAAAAAATACGCGTAAAAGTGCGATATCTGATATTTTTCGTTATTGAAAAATTATAAAACCAATATTTTTGAAATCTTTATATTATTACAAGTCTAACGATGTCATTATAATATTTTTACCATTGGCCGTGTCTAGAACCCGATTTTGAAATCTGATCTCGTTCGGGTCCGAAATGAACTAATTTTCAACGAATCTAATCTTTTTAGGCTTTCTTATATTATTACGAACTATATTTTATGATTATCTCAATTTTATTATTCTAGGATTAAGAGTGCGGGATTATTGGATTTAAAAACACTATGGTTTACTATAAAATTGTTGACTTTAGGATTTCTAATTAATTTCTCTTCTAAGGTTTAAACATAAAATTTGGTATAAAATCTAAGGGTTTATAGCTTACTAGTCAAACTCTTTATTGGCAAATAGCTAAAGTGAACATACTCTATCCTATAATTATAAGTTTTTAAGTTATGGTACCAAAATCTTTCCTATGACATGGGGAAACTATCTTTGAACATTTACTCACTAAGACTTACACGGTATGAGAGGAATGATCCTAAGGGAGAGGCTATAGGCTATGTATATATTGCAATTTGGAATGTTGTTCTCAACATCACCATGATGATGATGATGATTATATTTTATTATTATTATTATTATTATTATTATTATTATATTATTATTATTATTATGGCTAGATTCCTAACATTAATAAAAGTGACAAATGCATAGCATTGCAGTGTATAGAGTTGGGTAAACGGGCCATAGCCAGTAGGCTAGCCTATGATGGGCTGGATTAGCTTATTTGGCTCACTTGTTAAAAAAAGTACGAAAGAAGGATGGTAAAGACAATGGAAAAGGATCATATGCATTATACAATTTTTTAATATATTTATTAGGCTATCGATATCCTTTTCTTTTTCCATCTTATAGAATATTAATTGTCAAAATAATTTTGTACAACGTTTAAAAATTTAACATATCTTAATTATTGTGCACATGTATAAAATTAGCTGGTTATACTCTAGAATTTCCTCTGTTATGAATAAAATAAAATATTATTTCATCTTTTAACTTATTTAAATCTAATTTTAATATTTTAACTTATATGCCTGTGACTTATATCAATGACATGCCTAAATTTGTCGAAAAAAGAATGAGACTTTTAGACTCTTTCTTTTTCTATATCATATCTTGAAACACTAAAACTATCATCTCAAGAGTACGACTTACTTTTTTTGCTTTCAATAGTAAAAGAGTAAAAACCATCATAAAATATTATTAATTTTATAGCATAGAAATATCACATACATCACCATTATATGAGTGCATAATTATGATCATTGCTCCCAAAATAAGGTTGAAAGTCTTTATTATATATAATATATTGTGTCTTCTCTCATTTGTTACTTTCTTTTGATCATATAATTTGTTTTTTAGTACTTGTTTAAATATCAGTGTATCTTATATAGTGTTGTCTTCTTCTCATTTTATTTTTTTATATTATTTTTCATGATTTTTTTAACTTCAATTATTCGGAATACTAAATAATAAATATAATTTACATAATCAAACGTGAAACGTCATCTAAATCATATAAAATACCATATAATATAGATATAAATTATATTTAATATAATTTAATCTGTATAATTATATTAGAATTCATAGATAAAATTTTATTTATATCACATATAATATATTATATATAAATTATTGAATCGCAATATATGAAACTTATTCCATATAATTGGTAATACGTGTCATGCATAACATGCATATGCATTATATAGAAAAGATGAACAGAAGTATTGCTGAAAAAAGCGACTAATTAGACTTTGACTTTTTTTCTTTTAATCTGAAAATTTTAAAATTGTAGATTTTCTTTTATATAATAGTAATAATAATATGGAAGTAGTTTGGATGGTATTGATGGTCTCTGGTCTATTAATCCTAGTTCCGTCCCTAGCAGTATCCTTTGGAGTGTCTTAGAGACAATGGCAATGTTATATTACATATTTCTTGTAAGTTAATTAAAAATATATAAGTAACCATCAATTATGTGAAAAAATTATTATTTCAAACCTTAATTAATATTAAAATATTGCAATTATACATGTGGGTCTTCAATTGTAAAATATTAGATCCCCTAAAAATTTGTATAAATAATTAAATATTATAAAAACATCCTTGATAATTTAAAATAAAGACCGACGGAAATAGTAATATAATTTAAAACAAACATGTCAATGACTTTATAGTTAGTAATATCTTTCTGGCCTTTTAAGTTAAAGGTGTCAAGTTTAAATATCTTTTTTATAATGAAAGAATCAAAAAATAAAAAATGTGCAGGAACCATCGTTATCATTTCCAAATTCCACATAAAATTGCAACTTGGTCTTGGGGACTGCCGTGTGGCGCCAAACATCAATGAAAGGACCTTTTTCGCTAACCTTATATTCAAGATCGGTGTACCAAATTTTGATTTGCAATTCGCCAGAGGGAGATTGTGAATAGTGATAACCTTAATTAAGTTACTAATAACTTGATGGAATTCATATATTTTTTACGGTTTTCACATCTCGTTCATTTCATTGAATGGAATAAGTTGGAATAAAATTTCAATTCAAAAGGAATATAATATAATTATAATGATTATTACAGTGTTCGTTTAGTGTAAAAAGTAAAACAAATAATTATTAGAATAAAAGTTAAAATATCTATAATACCCTCTATATTTATTACAGAGAGAGAATATTCGTATAAGTGTTATTTTCAGAATAAGGGTATTTATGATAAAGTTAAAAAATAGACTATGAAATTGAAGACATGAATTGTTATTCATAATTTTACGTAATAGCAATTCATTATGAATTACCATTTCTTTCGAGTAAACATCGTAATATCACCTTTACGTCAAACGAGAAATGAATGAATAGCTATTTATATCAAGTGAACGAACTTTTAGTGTTTCGATACCATTTTAGCTAATTATGATAAAGTTCCTACCAGTTTCAATAATCGGTATTTTTATTAGATTATTTGATTTGCTAATGTGTCATATTGATATAGACATAATTAAAATGCAAAATTTGAGATAGCAATTATTCGTCAAATAATCCAGTGACATTAATAAGCATATTCCGGATAGGGTAGGTCAGATTCGGATTTCTGTTATAATGATAAAAGCCGTACCTGTTGTAATTTATAAGAAATAAGCCATGTAAACTATTTAATAATAATGCACAAAATCAATTTAATTATATTTTCTTTTTCATATGTTGTCTTAATATTGTCTCAGCCAATTATAATTGGGCATATGATAATTTAAAAATTAATATTTATATTAAATTATATAATTTACTTATATATTATGTTATGGTTGGTGGGAGACAATTAAAACAGGAATTTCAGGACAACAATCATTCCGTGTCCTTCCCAATGTTAGGAAACT
This sequence comes from Combretum micranthum, assembly GCA_024138025.1. Lineage (NCBI taxonomy): Eukaryota > Viridiplantae > Streptophyta > Magnoliopsida > Myrtales > Combretaceae > Combretum > Combretum micranthum. The sequence goes on along the minus strand of JAMXBD010000800.1, from coordinate 111,697 downwards.
GGGTGTGATCACTAATCCATGAAAAACCAGTTACGTAATCTGTTTTTGCGGGCATTAACCGCGTGTTAGTGCCAGTGCGAATAGACTAAGACAACTTGAGAATGACTTCCTTCCTGCCAGTATTTGAGGAAAGGAAAGATCCCACCGGCTTCCAATGCTAAATTTGTTTCTTTCGGTATTTATATTATATCTATTTTATATTAATATTTAATATATTTGATTAATTTATAAGTAATAATATTTATTTTTATTGGTATCAATTTTTTGACTAATAATTTATTCAAATCTCTATATTTGTTTTCAACATTTTTGGAAAAAGCTGTTTGTTATTGATTATTTTCCATATATAAATTAATTAAATTGGACAATTTATTAGGTAAGTATTAAATAATTTAATAAATAGCAAGTTTAAGCATTGATCTTAAGAAAAGAATAACTTCCATATACAAATCATATTTTATTTAGTTACAAACCTTTATAAAAATGGATTTTAGGCGAATCTCATATTAGAATCACATAGTAAAAATGATTATAATATATATTTTTGATGATTATAATGGGAAGAGGAGATTCGAATATGATATTTTTATTTAAAGGATCAAAATTGATATTATTAGACTATAAAACTATTAGCAACTATATCCATTTTTCAATCAAGTATTATGTAAACAAGAATAATAAAACATGATGTAGAGCATTTATTACAAAAATAAATGAGAAAACTTTTTCTACATATTATATACAATTCATTTTGTTGAAAGAAACAAGCTTGTTTAATAATTATCAATAATAGGATTGTTATTTTTATTTTTTTTTTCATTTTAATAAGACTATTTTATAAAATTTTTTTTCCAATTGCTATTAATAGATTGGAATGATAAATAATCATTCAATATATATATATATATATTAAATAGTCATCCCTCATAGCATCTATTTACAATGTTTAAGGCTTTGTTTGGCATGATAAAATGAATTAGAAAAGAACGATTTTTTTTTGGTCATCGGAAGAAAGGATCAAGGAAGGGAGGAAACTAGAGGGAATGATTATTAGAGAAATTTATGTGTTTGGGTAATGAAAGGAAGGAAATGGATCCTTAACCTAAAATATAACTTTACCTAATTCTTTCATTAAAGTAAACTAGTAGTCGACGCACTTGCTGCGTGCGCAAAAATTAAAAAGATTGACTCTATTTTGTTTTCCAAATATTGGACATTAATATAAAACTATTCTTCTATTCTTTCCTTAGTAAAAACATTTAGTCACTATGCTTATGTCAAAAAATATAATCAAACACATTGATAAACTGTAACGTGTGATCTATGATATTCAAGGTTATTTTAAAAATTACATGACGTTCTATGGAAAAGAGTGCAATTATGGAGAAAGAATTAATTGTGAAAGGTAAGGGTATTAACAAATTTAATGGTACAATCATGATTGAATATGAATATAAACCGTTAAATAGCATATAGGAACAATCCCGTTAATTTTGATGGACCATAAAATTTTATGATAATTGATATGCCAAAAGTGAGACTCTACCAGATAATTAGTTCTAGCAATAAGAACATTGAACGCACGAATTTAGTTATTGAACCAAACGACCGGATAAACCCTAAACTATTACTCGGATATGATGCACTAGTAAAAGACCAGTTCTAGCATGGTCTTTGTTGATATTACGCACAACAAACTCTAATGTCGTCACTTGCCACAATCCAACGAATTGATAAGAGTATGAAAATTAGAGAGAAAAGACTCCAATTAAGTTTTAAACTCCCAAAGACTGTCCAAGTTCTCATTACAATGGGTATTTATAATAATTCTCCAAAAAAAGAAAAGGAAAAATACCTATCAAAATTAAGAAATATAAAATAAAAGATGAAATAACTAATAAAGTCACGTTCCTTAAAGGAAAGCCGTTAACCTTAAGAGGAATGCCATCGACCTTGAAAGAAAGCTGTCGGTCTTCAACTGCTACTTCATTTGCTTCGTTTGCTACATTTTTCGACGTACAGATAAATAGATTTCATTGAAACTATAACACCCATACAAAGAAAAAGAATCAACTAAGCAAACTTCGTCTGGTTCCATGTTGTTTAGTGGAACCTGTAATAAAAGATTCTGCAATCCTTTAGCTTAGCTCTGGTAATTGGTCTTGTAACTTGAGTAGCTCGATTCCTATCATCTCTTCGGGCTTGTGGAAGATTTTCCCTCAAATCTAATGGGTCTTCATATGAATCCTCCAGAGTGTACGGTGAAAGATTTGAGACATTGAATGTAGTAGAAAATGCCATAGTCTCCTGGTAGCTCAAACCTATAGGCATTATTGTTTATTTTTGCTATGATCCTGAACAATCTATCTGCTTGGGAGATAGTTTATATGACCTCTTGTTAGAGAACCGATCCTTATTGAGATGAATCCAAACCAGATCTCTTGGACTAAATGATTTGACCTTTCGACGCTTGTTACCTCGAATCCTCTGTTGTTTTAAAGTCTTCTTGAGATGTTCAGTTGCTTTTTGGTGAACTTTCTGGATCTACTGTGATCACTTTACCCCCCTCAAGCTTTCTTCGTTTGCTACCGGTCTAGTTATCAAATCCAAATGTAGAGCCGGATTGTAGCCATACACGACCTTAAAGGGAGACTTATCGGTTAAACTATGTGTCAATATATTATAAGCGAACTCAAGAATGGAGAGACACAAGTCCTATTCGGTAAGATTCTTGCCAACCTTGCTCTAAGAAAAGCTTTAAGAGTGCGGTTGACAACCTCAGTTTGGCCGTCGGTCTGTGGGTGACATGAGGTAGTATAATAAGTTTGGTGCTGACTCTCTTCCAAAATGTCCTCCAAAAGAAACTGAGGAATTTGGTGTCTCTTTAGAAAATTATGCAATGAGGAATGCCGTGTAATCTGACAATCTCCTGCACAAAAAGATTATCAATATAAAGAGCATCATCTGTTTTGTGGTAGGATAATAAAATGGATCATTTTGCTAAAGCGGTCTATGACCACCATAATGGCGTCTTTGCCACTCTGTATCTAGGAAGACCCAAGACAAAATCTATACTAATGTCTATCTAGGCCTGTGCTGGTATAGGTGACGACATGTATTCACCTCAATATGCTTTCCTCCCTTTAGCTCTTTTGCACACATCACATCGCTCCAACATTCTATAAACATCATTTAGCATTTCCTGCCAATAAAAGTGCTCCTTTAATAACTCTAACATCCTCTTCTCACCAAAATGTCCTGATAACCCTCTAGCATGAGCCTCCCTTACCAACATTTCCTTGATCGATCCTCAATGTATATAAAGCTTTCGCCCTTTATACAAGAATCCATCCACCATATACTATCCATCAACTACTTCCCCTCTAAAGCATCCATTAACAATCAACTTAAAATGTTCATCAATAGCATATTGTTCTTTCATCAACTCAAACCTAAGCAATTTTGATTAAAGAGATGTAATGAGTACATACCTGCGAGATAATGCATCAGCCATAACATTGGTGCTTCCTTTCTTATATTTAATGGTATGGGCAAAACTTTCTAGAAACTCTACCCACTTTGCCTGGTGCTTAGACAATTGTTGTTGACCCTTGAAATGTTTCAACGACTCATGGTCAGTATAGATAATAAACTCCTTAGGAAGGAGATAATGTTGCCAAGTCATTAATACCTGCTCTAAAGAGTAGGACTCCTTATCATGTACGAAGTAGTTTAGAGATACGCCACTAAGTTTCTTACTGAAATAGGCGATAGGTCACCTATCTTGCATCAATATTGCTCTGATCCTAACCCCCGATGCATCACACTTTAACTCAAAGGGCTTCTCAAAGCTTAGTGGCGCTAATACTGGAGCACTAGTCAATTGGGCCTTAATCTCTTCAAAGATCTTCTGAGCTCGCTCTCCCCACACAAAGAAAACATTCATCTTAGTTAACTTGATTAAATGACTTGCAATGCTACTGAAGTTTCTAACAAATCTTCTGTAGAAAGAAGCAAAGCCGTGAAAGCTCCTCACTTCAACTACTAATTATGGTGTGGGCCAATCCACTATGACCTTGATTTTTTCTCCATCGACTTTGACACCAGAACCAAATACTACAAAACCCAGGAAAATCACCTCTAATTGGCAGAAAGAACACTTCTTGAGATTGCCATATAACCTCTGATCCCTTAACACTGAAAAGACTGCTTGCAGATGATTTATATCACTCTCCGAATCTCGACTGTATATTAATATATCATTAAAGTAAATTAGAAAAAACGTACCCAAGAAGTCCTTTAGAATGTGATTCATGAGTTACATGAAGGTGCTGGGTACATTGGTCAGGCCGAATGGCATTACCATCCACTCATACAATCTATGGAATGTCTTAAAAGCACTCTTCCATTCATCTATTACCTTCATACGGATGATAGCCACCCTTGAAAGTTAACTTTAGAAAATACATGGCCACCATTAAGTTCATCCAACATACCATCAAACTTGGGAATAAGATACCTGTACTTATTGGTAATTTTACTGGTGGCCCTACTATCAATGCACATATGTCATGTACCATCCTTCTTAAGCACTAGAGGTGTAGGAACAACATAAGTACTGGTACTCTCTTTGACATACCCATGCTTTATCGACTCATCCATTTGTTGCTTTAGTTTTTCAGCCTCTTCATGTTTCATGCGATAGGCATTTCTATTTGGTAGGACTCTAAGCAGTAGAACAATTGCATGTTCAATAGCTCTCTGTAGTGGTAATCCCTTAGGTAATTCCTCAAGGAAAACATCAACATGCTCCTCCAAAAATTGTTTCACAACAAAAGGCACCTACTGTGGTTTATCAGCTTCCAACATATATATGACCGGCAATAAATACAATGGCCTCTCATCTTGGATAGCTTTCTCAAGTTCCTTATGCCCCAAAATAATGTGTTCCTCTTAATGGCCTTGTTAATTTGCCTCTGTGCCTCTTATACCTTGGCTGGTGTCGTATGATTTAGAACAATCCTCTTACCATCCTTTTGGAACACATAAGTGTTTCTAAACCTATCATGTAATACTCTCCTGTTAAATAACCATGGTTTCCCTAGTAATATACGTGGAGCACACATAGGAAGGATGTCACATACAATTTCATCATGGTACTTCTCCCCAATGCTAAATGGAACCATAACCCTTTGAGTCACATGTAGACTGCCTTGCTCACTCAACCAATGCAATTTATATGACTTAGGATGTGGAGTCATAGCCAATTTCAATTTATCAACCAAGGAAGCAACTGCCATATTGGTGCAACTTCCTTCATCAACAATGAAAGTACAAAGGTTACCCTTGACCCTGCAAGAAATGTAGAATAGGTTTTCCCTTCGTTCTTCTTCAGTAAAAGGAAAAGTAGTCATAACCTAGCACAATACATTAATAGCCAAATACTGATCATCCCCTTGGTCTCCATGCACCTTAGCATCGACATCGGCATCCCCATATACTTATCTAACACTGCTAATAAATCTTCTAGTTTAGCCAACTCTTCCTCCTATCCCTCACTCTTAATCTTTATATCAATCATTACCCTTCGGTTTTGACATTGAGCTGTAATATGTCCAAAACCTAAGCACTTAAAACATTTGATTTGGTGGGTTTTCTTACCTAATGATCTAGCCATATCCTTTTTGTTCTCAATACCATAAACTCCTTTTCCTTTCTTAATAAAATTTCTCTCCCCTTTAGCATCCACAACGGCTGCACTCTTATCAATAGCCTTACCAGATCCCCGTTCTTACTATCTGAGCTATAGGATTTATTAGAGGAATCATACCTGTTAGTTGCCATTCTATAAAGATTAGAATGTCTCTGCCTTTTGACTTTCGGACCTAACTGGATGGCCTCTTCAAGTGTACTGTATTGCTGTAACTCAATGATACATGTTATCTCATACGTTAGCCTTGAAACAAACCGTGCCATCGTTTGCTCATGAGGTTCAGTAGCTCCATATTGTATCATTAGTGTCTCAAATTCTTGGACATACTCATCCATAGTTTTTCCTCCCTGCCTCAATGTCTGAAGGCGCATGAACAACTCATGCTTGTAATGCTTTGGAGCAAATCTCCATCTCAAGACTTGCTTCATATCTTGCCAAGTTTTGATCTCTACCTCTCCATCTCTTCTTTAACTGGCAACTACATTTTTCCAACACAAAACAGTATATCCCATGAATTTGACAACTGCCAATCGTACTCGAGTATGATCATCAATGCCGTAACACTCAAAAATTGTTTCAACTTTGTTCTCCTAGTTAAGGTAATCATCAACAAATCCCCATCTAGCAAATGGGGGCATTTGCAATTTCACATATTCTAGTCCCCTAGGTGGTTGAAACTCATGGTTATGATCATAATTATCATCAAAATCATCATCTCTCCCTTTTCGATAAGCATTATCATTACCTCCAATTCTCTTTCCTCTATTACCTTCTCCTATTCCTTCTATTTGGACATCATTAATTGCCACTTGAGGTGGTACCTATGGGTTAACCATGAGTAGTTGCACTAGTGTTACTCGATCCACTCGTGTGGCAAGGGTAGTAATGATAGTAGTTAAATTCTATAACTGCTCTTCTATTATTCTCCTACCTCCCACGATGTCCCTATCCTTCTCTAACCTGACTATTGCCATCATTCTCAATTCCTCCATGTACACTATCATTCGACATGATTTGTAAATCTTCTGATCCTTCAATTACCCAAATAGTAATGTAAAAAAATGGTTCAGTAAATTTGTCTAACACCTTGTGAAGCCTCACACAACATAATACTCTTCCGATCTCTACGAACAATACATACTACGATACTACACAATCACAACTAAACCTTAATTTGAACCTTAGCTCTAATACCAAAATTACAATATGTTGAAAATAGGAACTCACCTAACAGTTAGTTTTAACAATAAGAACGCTGAACGCATGAATTCAATTCTTGAAACAAACGACAAGATAAACCCTAAACTCTTACTTGGATATGACGTACCAACAAGAGAATAATTCTAGCATGGTCTTTGCTAATATTATACATAATAAATTCCAATGTCGTCATTTGCTACAATCTAACAGATTGATAAGAGTATAGAAATTAGAGAGAAAAGACTCCAATTAGGTTTTAAACTTCCAAAAGTTGTCTAAGTTCTCATTACAAAGGGTATTTATAGTAGTTCCAAAAAAAAAAAGGAAAAATAGCTATCGGAGTTAAGAATATAAAATAAAAAGACAAAATAACTAATAAAGTCATGTTCTTTGAAGGAAAGCTACCGACCTTGAAAGGAACGCCGTTAGCTTTGAAAGAAAGCCGCTAGCCTTGAACCTGTCGACAAGAAAAGCCGTCAGCCTTCAATTGTTGCTTTATTTACTTCATTCACTGCATTTTCTTGATGTATAGACAAATGGATTTCATTAAAATTATAACACCCATACATAGAAAAAGAATCAACTAAGAGAACTTTGTCTTATTCCATGTTGTCTTGTAGAACTTGTAATACAAGTTCTCCAGTCCTTTAGCTGTGGCTCTGGTAATTGGTCCTGTAACCTTAATAGCTTGATTCCCATTAATAAGTAATCAAAAGAAAAAAAAGGAAATTAATTATTCTAACATTGTTAACATATATGAAATAGGATTTACAAAGAAAAAACAAATTATATAAAGAAATAATGATTGAAAAGATTAGTAATTATTTTATAAATTCTAACATAATAAATACAAAGTTTAAAAAAAAAGGTAACTAATGGTATGAAGTTGTTGCACAATATGCATCTAAAGGGTTGAAGTTGTACATTGTAATCTAATCATTGACATTCTTAATACTAAATAAAGATTTTGTGCTAGCTTGAGATGATGAATCAGTCATATGACTCAATCGCACTCCATTTATAATCTTAATCAATCATCAACATCATTTTACTACAAGATTAAACAACTTAGATTAGAACTTGGAAAACACTAAAAATCCATGGCAGGGAGTAACAAAATAACACTTATAACACTTTCTACTCTGTCAATAATCATAACATCACAAAATGAATAATAAGAAAAGAAAATATAAAAGCATACAAAGTGGTGCTTGCCTATCACGACACAACAACATAGTACCCAAAAAGTGAACCTTTACATACCAGTCTTTTGATATGGACAGTCTCTATGACATTAAACCATAAAAAAATTGGTATAAACAAACTCAAACTAAACTATGGAACCCAATTAACCCAACTACCAAACAATTATTTTGTCATATGCATATCATCAAAATCTCGTGAGCATTAATACCTAAATTTGGTTAAAATTCTCCTGTACAAGCTCCTATATATAAAGATACAAATGGGACACATTACGAACAAAAAAGAATAATAAATCTATTGGGGTTATAAGTCCAACTCATATGGGTCTATAACCAAGGACATCCTAAATATATATTGGATATATTTAGAAGAAGACTTGAAGAGAAAGAAAATTTATAAAAGTCAAAGTTGGTCAACATAGAAATTAATGTTGGTCAAATGGAATAAATGCGGCTAGCATTAAATGTGAGCCTTCCTTGTTTTTCTTATAAATTCTTCTTATCTTATATTTCAGTAGAGATATACACAGAAGACATACCATGAGGCGTGTAGATTGTATACACCAGGGAGGTGTAGAGACACATCGTCAGGCGTGTGGATTATATACACCGGGAGGTGTAGAGACACGTTGTGAGGCATATCGTGGGGTGTGTGGAGGGACAAGATGTTGATCTTTGTTCCAGTGTTTCTCCGGTCAATGGTGATGAAAGGTGTTCCGCCTAAAGCGATGATGAAGAGAAGAAACAGGAGAAAAAGATGGGTGTCTCTTCTCAAGCCTAGATAGGATAGATCTAGAGAGAGAAAGAGAGGAAATCCTAAAGAGAGAAAGAGAGGGAATCCTAGAGAGAAAAACTCTAGATGAATAGATCTTGTTTCTGTTTGTAATTCCATCGGCTGAAGGTGATGAATCGGGAATCCATTAGAGAGATCTAGTGATGAACAACAATCTGTAATCCCATTATATTGTTTATAGTGGATGAATATGTGCGCTGCTGGTCAATGGTTTTTTTCGCTTTGGGTTTTCCATGTTATATCCTGGTGTTTGTTATTTACTTTATGCAATTTTGTTTATTACATATTTTTGCCTTTTGGCAAGAGGAAAAAGATTATATCTTTTTCTTAACAAAACCTTATTTGTGGAAAACCACGTTCACATCCTTTATTAATACATGGTGCACATAAATACGACCCCCACCCAACCCCTTACCCAGTAAAAAAAAAAAAAAAAAAAGGAACAAAGAAAAAACGATTTATAAAGAAATAGTGGAGGAAAAAAAAAGACCTAGGAGAGATTATATATATATATATTTATCGTGGTCAAACACGGAAAAATTGATTTTTTTTTTACCATGGACGTGAGAAAAATTAAAATTTTTACCATGGACGTGAGAAAAATTAAAAGAAAGAAAAAAGAAAATATAAACAACAACAAAATAATACCTTAAAGATGAAGAACCTCACATCCTATGGTCGTATTATTTTATCCCTGTTGCATTAAAGAAGAGCAAATAAAAAAAAGAAAGAAAGAAAGAATATCAACAAATTAAATTTAGAAGAATAACATACAATGATTATCGAAATCATTTACTATGATATTAAGGGTAGTCACCGATGTCGAAAAGAGTATGATGTCTGTTTCTACTGTGATGGGACAATTAACAGCAGTCACAAAGAGAGGTGGTAAAAAAAAGTAAAAAAAAAAAAAAAAGCAAGAATGATAATACATGGATATATTGCGAGAAAAATTAAGAGAAAGAGAAAAAGAGAATATAGACAAAAGAAAAAAGTAGCACCTTATGATGTCCATTACCATCTTAATAAAGTAATTAATAGTAGTCACAAAGAATCAATACAGCAAAAACAGAAAAAGGTTTTAGATAAGTGCCATAGAAAAGAGATAAAAACTACTAGATAAATATAAAATGTGAAAATGTGGGAAAAGTGATAGATTTAAGGCTAAAATTTTGGAGAAGTAACTGTCTTACTGTAGTGGATATCCTGGAGAAGTACATGTCCTCTTATGGAGTAAATTTTTTGAGTCGAATGAATATTTATAGTACATGGAATGATTTTGCAGTTAGTCAATAGAAATGAGGTAGTTTGTTTTTAATAATAATAGATAGATAAAACAGATTTAAAAAAAAATACAATCACTAGCCAAAAAAAAAAAGACCACAGGCGCGCTCACACAATCACCATCTTAAAATGTTTTCATACCTTTAATTACTGTTTTGCGGAATTTGGCTGTGGATTCACTCTATTTTTTCAATACCGAATTCCCCACAACCTTCACCAGTAGAAGACTTTCCACCAGACACTGATTTCATAAACAAATAAAGAATAATTCGCAAATCATGGAAGATTGAGTGTGAGGAAAAACCAAAACCGAACTCTCCTCGACAGGATTACTTATAAATACAATTATACAAACGTTATCTTCCACGACGCAAAACAACCTCGTCATTCTCACTCATAGTCATCATCACCACAGTCATCTCTAATCATTTTCGCTTCTTCTTCTAGAATGGCCGACGATTCAAACCCTAGTAACCCTAATGCCGCTTCTGCTCCTCCACTCGACGGCAACGCCCTCGCCGCCAAATCACTCGTCCGATTCGGTGTCGAACGAATGTTCGGCGTCGTCGGTATCCCCGTCACCTCCCTCGCCAACCGTGCCGTGGCTTACGGCATCCGCTTCATCGCTTTCCACAACGAGCAATCCGCTGGCTATGCCGCCTCCGCCTACGGCTACCTCACTGGCCGTCCCGGGATTCTGTTAACGGTGTCCGGCCCAGGCTGCGTCCACGGACTCGCCGGTTTGTCCAACGCCATGGTGAACACCTGGCCGATGGTCATGATCTCCGGTTCGTGCGATCAGGCCGATTTCGGCCGCGGTGATTTCCAAGAGCTCGATCAGATCGAGGCCGTTAAACCTTTCTCCAAATTTTCTGTGAAAGCGAAGAGTGTACGTGAAATCCCTGACTGCGTGGCGCAGGTTCTCGATCACGCGGAGGCGGGCCGGCCCGGTGGATGTTACCTCGACCTCCCCTCGGATGTCCTCCACCAAACTGTGTCGGAATCCGAAGCAGAGGCCTTGCTGGAGGAGGCTGAGAAACGTCGTTTACGCGAACCGGTACCGAATTTGCTAAGTTCGCGGATTGAGGAGGCGGTTTCAGTTCTCCGCCACGCGGAGAGGCCGCTGATCGTGTTTGGTAAAGGAGCTGCTTATGCTAGAGCAGAGAATGAATTGAAACTGCTTGTAGAGAGCACTGGAATTCCCTTCTTGCCCACGCCGATGGGGAAGGGCTTGTTGCCGGATAACCACGAGCTTGCAGCCACTGCAGCAAGGTCCCTGGCGATTGGGAAATGCGACGTGGCGCTTGTCGTTGGCGCGAGGCTGAATTGGTTGTTGCATTTTGGAGAGACGCCTAAGTGGTCTAGTGATGTTAAGTTTATATTAATCGATGTTTGTAAGGAGGAGATTGAGCTTAGGAAGCCGTTTCTAGGATTAGTTGGTGATGCTAAGAGAGTGTTGGAAATGATTAATATTGAGATTAAGGATGATCCCTTTTGTTTAGGGAAGTCGAATCCTTGGGTTGAAGCGATTCAGAAGAAATCTAGGGAGAATGTGGCGAGAATGGATGCTCAGTTGAGTAAAGATGTTGTGCCTTTTAACTTCTTGACGCCTATGAGGATTATAAGGGATGCGATTGCGGGGTTGGGGAGCCCTGCTCCGGTTTTGGTTTCAGAGGGGGCTAATACGATGGATATTGGTAGGGCTGTGTTGGTGCAGACAGAGCCAAGGACGAGGTTGGATGCGGGGACTTGGGGGACTATGGGAGTTGGATTGGGTTACTGCATTGCTGCTGCTGTGGCCAACCCTGACCGTCTTGTGGTTGCAGTTGAAGGGGATTCTGGATTCGGGTTCAGTGCTATGGAAGTTGAGGTATACTTTCTAGAATTTCTTCCCTGGAATATATTGCTTTGGTAGTTTGAAATTAGAAGAAAGAATATGTGTGGTTATTTATTTGTTGTATGGTGCTGCTTAACTATATTTGTGGCTGCTTGGTGTGAGTACCGTTGTAGCATTTCTTATCTGGTGGGATTGCTTAGATGAAAGCATTACATCTGGAGTACGTAATTCATGTTGGATGACATGTGGTTCATGGTTATAAATGTTTTTGTTTGGTCATAAGGCTATCTTTTCATTTTCATTGAACAAAAGATGGTAACGCTGACATCCAAAGGTTATCGGATGAATTCCCTTCTTTGTTGCCCCAGTTTGTTGACTCTGCAGAACTGCTGTGACAATTCTAATAATACCTCAAATTCATGTCTTTCCTAAAGTGTATCGACTTTTGATTCTCACCCTCCAATTGTAGTGTTCACTTAATATCTTATTGGATACAGAAACATGTTTTGAGCTTTGAATTACTTGAGTAATCTGATAAAAAAACTTACTCGACTGGATTCTTGTAAGCTTTAACAGAAATGGTTTTTCAGTTTTTAGTTTTAGCAATTTCACTTTCACCACAAATTTATAGTCAAGCATCTCTGATTTAATTTCACCAGAGATTTACAGGTGAAACGACTCTGACTACAACTTGTCTCTACTCTTCCATATAAAACACATTCATGTACTTTGGAATCTATTTTTTCTCAGCTGCCATTCCATCTGACATGTTATAAGTGTGATTATGATGGGCTTGTGCTTATTGATATTGATTTTATGGTTGTCATTGGCCAAGAAAATGTTTTTTGTTTATGTCCTGGTTAAGTGTTCTTGAAAATATTTGATTTCATTTTGAGAACACTCTCCGATAGAGAGTAAAATTTCGTTGGCTTTACAAAGCTGTCCTTTAGACCTTTGATTCTAAAACTGCCCATGGAGAAATTTCTTAAATGAGTCTAATGACATCACAAATGTTTTAGTTATTTTCCTCTGAAATTTTTAATGAAGTTGTATAGTAACTGTTTGATAGCTTATGATGCTCGCTACTTATTTTGTGTTAATGTCAATAGCTATATCTCATTTGACCGTTTTACCTTTTGATACCTAGTTTGATATAACTATTCCTGGATAGAGTATTTTGAATCTGTTTTTTGCTCTCTCTCTTTAAGGACAAGTTCTTAAAAGTTTTAGGAAAAATATCAAATTCTCAGTTGATGAATTGATATAAATAATTTACTCTGAAGAATTGCTAGGAAACCACATGAAGTCATTCGAGTAGCAAATAATCGTTGCCCGCCAACTTCTTGCAGTAGCTTTTTTTTTTTTTTTTGAAGAGGTTTCCTGTGATGATGATAATCATCCTGTGCTAGTGTTATCTTTCTCTGTACCTTGTTGGCTATGTTTAATCTGTTGCATTCACCAAAATTACTAAGTTAATGTGGTCGAACTTGTTTGTGTGCAGACTCTTGTTCGATATCAGTTGCCAGTTGTGGTTATCGTCTTTAACAATGGAGGTGTATATGGTGGTGATCGTAGGATCCCTGAGGAAGTCACTGGGCCTTATAAGGATGATCCAGCACCCACTTCTTTTGTTCCTGGTGCAGCTTACCATACTCTAATTGAAGCATTTGGAGGCAAAGGTTATATTGTGGCAACACCAGATGAACTTAAACATGCTCTTTCAGAATCCTTTTTTGCAAAAAAACCAACTGTGATTAATGTAACAATTGATCCTTATGCCGGAGCTGAAAGCGGGAGGTTGCAGCACAAGAACTAATAATACAGGTATCCTTGTATATATTGGAATAAAGCAACCGCCTGCCATAGAACTTTTGGTCAAAGAAGATATAGAATTTGTTACCTTTACGTTACAAATCACCAGACTTCTGAAAGTAGCAGCCCTGTGTGTGTACTTGGTGCTCCACTTGCTGATTCTGTCATGAAGAGCGATGGCTAAATCTCTATACCCACCACCTTGCAGGAATTGGAGTTATCGGTTTTGATTTTAAAGGACATTATCCACCTTCTCCATGGTGCATTGCTCTAGCCAGTAGCCACCCCCTAGAGGTGTCAAAGTTCGTGTCACCGTGCTAGTAGTCATGTGTTGCTATTAATGTGTTTTCCCTGTCTTTATCGTCCTGGAAATGATGCCGTGCTTGAAGTTTTAACCGTCCGAATGGTTTTGTGTTCTTTAAGGTTATGTTTGTGTCAAATGAAGGTGCTATAAGTAAAAATCACTGTACCATGTCTTTTACATCAGCAGAGTAAATCAACTGAAAGGAGATGAATTTTACATTACCTTGTGCCCGTCTTTGAGGTTGATAGTGCCTGAAATTCTTTATGTTACGAATGGATGTGTTTTCTTTCTTAGATCATGTTATTGGGCCATTTTCTTTTCTATCTCTCTCGGTTAATGTCAATGGTTGTGTACTTACGCTATGTTTGGTAATTTTATAAATTGTGGAAAACTGCAGAAACGAGTGAAAAAGGAAAGGAGTGGAATGGAAATATGTGGAATATTTATTTGTGTTTGGTAATTTATGAACGAAGTAAAAGAAAAAGAAAAAGAAAACAAATGGAGTTAATATTTAACTAAATGGCTCCTTCTATTTTACTTTTGTTCTTTATTTTTCAAGGAGTGAAAAGTAATTTATAATACTGTTCATTTTTTTCTTAACTTTCTTTCCGATTTTGGGAAGAAAATGGAGACAAACAAAAGCTGAAAAATTTTCATCCTTTTCCAACTCTTTTCTTGGCTTTCCACATTTCCAAACACGGATTTTTCTCTCTCTTCCACCATTCTCTTTTCGTTTCCTCAGTTTCCGTCCACCCAAACATAGGGTTAGACTCTGTCTATCAAAGCCTGGGATTGATGTGAGATGCAATAGATGCAAATCACATTAGCCCTTTTGGATTTATTTTCTAGGATAGCATAAAGGATCCTCCTACTTTTGTGGGAGGCGGACAGTTGAGAAAAGAAAATTAAAATAAAAAGAAACATAAAAATTTTCATCGTCCTCTTCCTCGAATTAAATCTTAACAACCATCAATCATCATCGCCGGCACGACTCCGCCTGAAGAACATTTTGACATTGAGGACAGCTGCTACCTCATAGGAAGGTGACAGTGACGTGTTTTTTTTTTTTTTTTTTTTTTTTTTTACCATTTTTTCACGTCATTTTGTATCAATTTATCGGGTTATCTAATCAAATATATTTAAATTTTTTATTAAATAATAATTGTGGTCCAATCAAAATGTGGCACATGTTTGCTGATCAGCTTATTGATAGTTTGATACTGGCAAATTGAGATAAATCACGTTTACCCAAAAGTCAAAAATTAAAATATAGATAAAGTAGCAAATTCGGTGAAATTTAGTTGAGTGTATTTGGATTGTGTGTTTTTGATATGTATCTGCATTTGATGTGAATATAGATAAAATAGCAATAACACTGTATGCCTGTTGCAAGGAATCAATCCCCCAATCATGTTGATACTATTGATTATATGGCTTACATTTGGATTTGCATGGAGATCAGATCGGAGTCAGAGTTGGAATTTCGCCTCTTATTATTTAACGTAACAAATTTAAAAGAACAAAAAATGAAGCGTGGAATATAAGAATTTCCACAATAAGGTGACTGTCGCCTCAATTGCACTTCAGAAGCTCATTTCATCTCAACTGACATGAATAAAAGCGAAATTCACCTCATGTGGTTTATTAGAGGCAAAATTCGCCTCTAATATTTCCTTAAACTTCTTCCGTTCTACTATCGGGTCTGTTTGGATTGTCTGTATTTCATCTGTATCTGTATCTTTTTTAAAATGATATGTGTAAATATATTCGATTTACATTTAAATTTTATCTATTTTTGTTCTATTTGATCTTTTGATGAGAACTGTCAACTTTTTTTTATCTATATCTATTTCTTGATAATAATTTATTAGCAAAAAGTTTGAAAAAGTATCTGTATCTGCCGGAAAAAAGCCAATCCAAACAGACCATTCCCTCTAAACTTCTTTCTTGGTTCTCCATCGGTTTGTTATTCAAATTTTTTCATCCCAAACTTCCTTTATCTTCAATTTGTTTGATATTATTTGTCTTTATGATGTATACTATCCCATGTTTTTGTTGTTGTTTTTCATGAATTGGATAGCATAGGATCAATATATGTTTTTATGTTTGAATGGTAACAATTAAGTATTTTATATTTGCACAATAAATAATTTCTATTAATAATATATTAACTATTTATTGTTGTTTTCACATGTATTTGATTAAAAGATACATTCGGTACATGTTTATGTGTCTTAATGATGATTAGTTATTTTATAACAATTGTATTGTTTCATTGCTAAAAATTATTATTTGGTACAAATTAAAAGAAAAATTAATTATTAACATTTATCATAATAAATTTTAATAAAATATAATACAATACTATTGAAAAAATGCATCGAATGAAAAATGGAAAAAAAAAATTATCTATCAATTTGAACATAAAATTACCATAAAAACTAAAAAAGAGGAAGAAAATTGGTTAAGAAGCGATCTTCGTATCCATACTGAATTTTCGAAAAAAAAAAGTTGATAAGCGAGTTTGCCTCAATGATGAAATTAAAAAAAAAAAATTAGTATAGGTGAGTGTCGCCTTGTTATAGTTTAGGCAAAAAAAAAAAAAAAAAAAAAAAAGAAAAATAGAAAAAGAAAAAGGCGGAAAAATGATATACGAGATGTTTATCGCCTTTTACTTGTTAATAGAGGTAACATTCGCCTTGCACTTAAGGAGAGGTGAAATTTGCCTCTAGTTTTTTATATTAGGTGAATTTTGTCTCATTTGCTAAAATATGATAATTATTTTTAGACGATAAGATTGAGGCAATTGTTTCGCCTTAGTAGACCAAATCAGGCAAATTTCACATCTGTGCCTCTAAAGGCCATATCTATATGAGTCGGTGTAGCAATTAAGAACTTCAGTAGCACAAAATGCAAACCAAAGAAGTGACAATTAAAGCTTTTTTAAATTTTAATTACCTATAATTAGTTAACTAAAAAGTTATATGAAAATTATAAAAGGAAAAAAAGCCTTAAAATTTTAAAATCTTATTTTTGAGTATTTTTAGAATAATAAGAATAATTTTAGTCTAATGGGCCAAAAAGTGGGAAAAAAAAATGAAAAAGACACTAAGGGGTATCTTCCTATAGATGATTTATTTTCTTCCACAAAACTTAAATGTAAAAGCATTCAATTCGAAAAAGGCTTTTTTTTTTTTTTATGGTGTCTTTGGTAAGGATATGTTCTAAATTACTTTATTACCCGATAACTAAAGTCATTTCCTCATTGGACATAAAATACTGGTAAAGACCTTTATGTAATTTCATTGTATTTGTTGGTATGGTTTTTGCATCTCCATTCACCTTCACATTGGGACGATTTATTATCTTTCTTTCCTTTTTTTTTTTTTTAAATTTTCAACTTCCTCTTCTTCCTTCTAATTTTCATTTCTTATTCCTCATTGGTTTTCTTCCACACACCACCCCCCCACCCCCACCCACCCCCACAAAAAAAAAAAAAAAAAAAAAAAAAAACATAATTTCAAAGCCTTTAACATCATTTACCTTAAGATAATCTTTCACATTTGGACCTTAGCTTAGTAGAACAACAGGAAGTGGTAAAAGCATAGAAGTGTAAATCGAGTTTTAAAATTAATGTAGTACGAAACTAGGAGGTTATATATTTGAATTCTTTTGCTATAATTTCACTTCCATTCAATTATCATACATGATAGACCTCAACCAAAGTTAACATACATATAAGGAACAAACCTGAATTATAGATTGGATGTAAAGTTAACAATACCATAGTAGTGGTGTATAGAGTAACATCATAATTTGGTGTCTTAAAAAATAACTTTGCAGGAGCTATTATCAACAATCAAGATCTGCCATGGTGACCTTGGCCACAAAAGGTAAAAGAAAATGACAATGCTTCGGTATGACTAAGATAGTGATTGATTAGGGATATGTGCATATAGCCATTTTGTATAAAATGGTAATCAACCATATAATACATCTTCCATGAATCATTGAGGGGACAAGGTCCTTTGTTATCCTTTCCATATAGTCAGGACTCAGGATGCATATTAGAATGCTGATTGTTTCATCGAATCCAGTTTTAACATAATTAAATTATGGTTTTGTGGTAAAATGATTCTATTCAATTTCTTTTTCTCAATTTTTATTTTAATGCTTAATGGACTGAACTTTTGTACATTAAGTGTCTCGTGTTATGTTTAAATGTCTTATCCAGGAAAAGAGATTCATGGATAAGAAAATGATTTGCTAGTATTTCAAATGATTTTAGAACAACGCATTCAAAATGTTAGAAGTAAATTGAATCTTGTGTAAACAGATTAAGATTAAACTTATAGCATCATGTTATATGAATTTGCAAATTGCAACATGAACACATAGCATTATATTTCCTCTGATATCTGGGAACAGAGTAATTCCAAAAAAGATTTTCCCCTTCACTCGTCTCAATTTATTTTCATGCTAAGTTCATCTAAATGAGAACTAGTTCCTTCACAAATCCCACTTCAATGATTCAGAAATCTTTGTTGTACTATGCTAGCAAACAACTACATGGACAAGAGAATAACCTTAAGGGTATAGGTCAAATCCTTCAATTATACTATGTAATTTTTATTTTTCTTTTGAAAATCAAAAGTATTTATGAAATGTAGTGATGGTGGGTGCAATTCTTTAAAGCATATGTGAATCCACTTGTAGATGGTCATTTCGGTAATAAGGCTTTTGGCCGAATTTAATCATAGGCTAGTCTTTTGGGCTAGTGTTAGGGCTTAGAAGATTGAGTCTAATAGGGATGTCGTAAGGAGATTTGACTTGGTAGGCTTAGAACATAGATTGTTAGACCAACTCATTCCGATCTTGACTTAATGCTGGTGATAGGGCTTAGAAGACTGAGTTTAATAAGGGATGTTGTAAGGAAATTTGACTTGGTAGGCTTAGAATAGGGATCGTTGGACTGGCTCATTTTGCTCTCGGCCTAAGTCGGTTTTCTCATGCACTAAAAGTAGACTCTAAAAATGACTTCCCGGGTTAATTTGGGCTTTGTTTGAATAAAATAGGGCTTATGTGGACTAAAATAGGCCTTCATTCTTTTTATATTGAGAATGAACTTCTTCTATATAATAAAATCCATCAAGTCCATTTCCAGCTCAGCCCACTTCTATAAGAAAAGAAGGCTTTGACATCAGTCGTCGAATCATTATAAAGTGATCTAATGGTCACTAACAATACTTGATCTCAACCATTCATCTAAAAGTCATCTAACGGATACCATTAGCCTCTAACATCTATAAATAAGAGGCTTCTCCTCTCATTTGAGAGGACATTCTGCAGATCGGTAAGATTGAGAGTAACGCAGATACTTTGTTGAAACATCTCCAAGAAAGATCAAAGCACCTATTCTACTAAGAATGAGTCAAGAATGATTGAGTCTACTTGATTTGATCTTCTGTCACACTTGCGCACTTGAGAAACCGAGTTTACTTGTTCCTCCTCCTATGCCTCTCTCTGTGACATCTTACACGTGTCATCAGTTCAAAATTTCTCTCAGGTTGACCGGCACACTTATCGCACGTGATCGACCAGTTGTAACAACCCCACCATACATTATTTGGTGACTCCACTTGGGACGAGAATAATTTTTGGACAAGAATGGCACATCCACGCAAGCGGGTTGAATAGGATACAAACCACAAAATCAGGAGAATCAGCTTGATGTGGTTGAGCAGACTTATGCTGTATATGAAAATGCTACTACTGTGGCTATACAAACTTCTGTAGTTGATAGTATGCTCATGATATGCACTATGCAGGAGAATACTGAGGCTCTCAGTCAATTTCTAAATGTTTTAAGCAATTCTTACCTAGTACGGTAGAAGCTGCTACTGCATCAGGAAATTCACTCCCGAAGATAACTTTGTCTGCACCAGGCATGCAAGTGGTCTTAGAGGGTACACACCGTGAAGCCCTACATGACGCTCAACATGAGCAAACTACTATTCCTACTGCTAAAAATGAGGAAGGACATTGGCAAGAGCCATTGCAGCCTTCATTGCATCCAACTCTGAGAGATCCCACGCCTACTATCGAAGAAGGGGCAAGGGTCCATCTTGGAGTTTCCTCTTCCTTTGGATGCAATGTCCAACCACTTATGACTAGCATAACTGCACCTCGTAGCATTCCCCTTACTCCTTAAGCAGGAATTAAAACATTATTTGCTTCTATGTCATATGTGATGAAGGAAGACCTTAAAAAGTACCTAAGACAGGTGCGAGCTGCGTCTGCTACTAGTGTCATCAATCTAATGCTTCCATACTGGCAGAGGATTGTGGAGAAACCCTATCCCAAGGATTACACTAGTCCAGAGATTATTAAATTCAGTGGGAAATAGAGTAGTGCTAAGGAGCACCTTCTCAAGTTCATTGAGACTGTCGAAGTCTATGGACTTGATGATGACTTGAACTTAAGAAATTTTTTAAGTCCTTGATAGAGAAGACATACACTTGGTACGTCAATCTCACCCTCGACTCTGTTG
Organism: Combretum micranthum; assembly: GCA_024138025.1. Classification (NCBI taxonomy): domain Eukaryota; kingdom Viridiplantae; phylum Streptophyta; class Magnoliopsida; order Myrtales; family Combretaceae; genus Combretum; species Combretum micranthum. Next base: position 90,999 of record JAMXBD010000800.1, on the reverse strand, counting down.
ATTCATAAGGGACTATGTGTAGAATATTTCTTGAGAAATTCTTTGAAACTCAAAAGTGAGTGACATTGACTGATTTGAGGTATATTAGACAACACCCAAAGGAAGATCTGATGGAGTACATTGAGTGTTTTAGGGAACGCTCATTAGATATCTAGGACATGTGTGACGAAAGTGAACTTGTCAAAATTTGCATCCAAGGTATGTTCATAGAGTATGTTGTGCACTTGGAGAATTTGTCACTTAAGTCATTTTCGATGTTGGTGGAGAATGCGTGGAGGATGAACAACTCGGTTATCAAACAAAAGGGTGACCCAAATAAGAAGCAACAACCGTCAGTGAGCACTCCTCAATGTCAAAACTTCAAGGGTGGCAATAAACCTAGAAGAGATGGTGCTCAAGAAGTTCCACCTTTCTCGTGTGCTATGTACAAAATTCATGTTTTCCTTGACTGATGGTTGAAAGATGGGTTTCCTTAGATTACCAAGAGTTGAGTGGGAACCCACTGCACAAGAGAAAGGAGATGCCAAGTTTTGTAGGTTCCATAGGACGGTAGGACACCCAACAAAAGATTATTAGACACTAAAGAGGATTTTTAATGAGAAGGTTCGTAGTAGCAAACTTGAACTTGAAGACAATGATGCGCAGATGATGGATGATGAAGGCACAAATTGTGAATAACATTTTCTCTTTAGATGATATTAGCCATGTATTAAAGGTAGAAGCTGCCTATTACTTACTCTTATCTTGTAATAGGAAAGAGAAATGATGTAAATGATACCAAAACTGCAATTTTTTTTTCCATCTTCTTTTATGCTCCCTTGTTTCTATGTTTGAAGTACTTATGCTAATAAAATGTTTGTTTGGATCTTTTCATTATTAAATAATGCAAACATTACATACACTTTGTAATTATCATGGTACAACTACCATTGCTACCATGATGTGTTGCACTTGTAGAAATGGCGATGTAGATAACATTGCAACCATAATGAGCACATGGACATAGCTAACATCGCTGTCCAGTGTTCTTCAATTGGGATTGAAGTGATCTCAGTTGCGACAAGGTGAAGCATCTCCACATTAGGCTTGACAGTCGTAACACCATTTTGTAGAATTGAGGTTGTAGCAACCTTATCCATGGTTGATCAGAGTGATCTATTGCTTGGTAGAAGCATCTGCTTCTAAGCATGTGGCGGGTGCAATACCCATTTTTTTATGCTACATTATTTACGATACCGAAGCAATCTCAGTTGTGATGAAGTGAAGCATCTCTACAGTAGGCTTGGCAGTTGTAATGCCATTTCGCATAATAGAGGTTGAAGCAACCTCATCCATCGTTGATCAAAGCAATCACTTCATGATAGTTACGATTGTTCAATGGAAGCATCTACTCTTGAGCATCTGATAGGTGCAGTACCCATTTTTACAACATCTTTCATGAAAACTAGGTGACCTCAAGTATGATGAGTTGAAGCGACTTTATAGTAGACTTGGCAGCCATAGCACTAATTCTTAAAATTAAGGACGAAGCGACTTTATCCATGAATGATAGAATCAATCACTTCATAGTAGTTGTAACCATTTAGTAGAAGTATTTGCTCCTGAACATGCAATGAGTGCAATGTCCACTTTTGTAACGTTATCGATATGATCGAACCTGTACCAACCGTGATAGATCGAAGCGACCCTATAGCAAGCTTAGTAGTTATATGACCTTTCTGCATAGTTGAGGTTGAAGCAACTTCATCAATAAATGATTGGAGAGATGATGTCGTGGCAACTATAGTTGCTTAGTAGAAGCATTTGCCTTTAATTAAGCAATAAGTCTAGTGCCCCTCTTTGGAACTTAATATAATCATATAATTAAACTACAATAGCCTACAAAATTGAAGTGAGCCCACAACAAGCATGACACTTGTAAGACTAGATCATATGATCTCAAAAATTGAAGCAACTCTAAGAATGCACAAATAGTAAGTGATAACTTGTTGAGTTGTTGCCCCGTCATATAGTGACACGCCATCAACTGAGGGAGAATAAGTCAATACTACAAGAAGTATCTACCTATCTTTGAGAACAACAACTTTATATAGCCAATAGAATGTGAAGCATGCTCAAGTGATGTACCTATCTTGGTATTCATTGATGGTATACCTATCTTTGTGCTCATAAGCAATGTACCTCCCACACAAAGAGAACAACATGTTTTGATTAGCAACTTATACATGCATGCGAGTGGGAGGCATTGTGATGAGGATTTGATACACGCATGCAAGTACGATGTTTAGTTGATGATGGCAGACATGAGTTCCCCATGCCTTGAAAGTTACCATGTCATCGGGTATTAGTGACAACTTTTAGAATATGCTTGATGGTAAGGATGTGGAGATAATGCTAAAGTTATTCCAACCCTTGCAGAGTAGTGATATGCTTTATTGGTCAAGTCGATCCTTGATGGCAGAGTGATGATGCCTTAATGCTAAAATGAACATGCCCTAACATAATGTTTATGATGATGTGGAGTGAATATTCGTTGGTGGAGTAAATACCCGCTACCTACGTAGTGATACTTTGTTATTGGAGCAAAGTCCGATAGAGAACAGGAGAGGTAGAATAACGGATAAGCCCGCTATGAGGCCTAGTGTGAATGGGCTTGAAGATCTGTCGGCTCGTATCAAAACTAGAAGAGGTCGGGTGCTAGGGTAACATAAGTCCACTCGTGGGCCCATGCTAAGTGTTGGATGCTAGAGCAACATAAGATTACTTATGGGCCCGTGCCAAGTCTAGTAAGGAACGGGAGTGTTAAGGCAACAATTAAGCCTATTATGGAGCCCATAGACAACAAAACGTGATTCCACTAACCTGCAAAAAAAAAAAGGAAAAAAAAAGATAAAAACACATTAAAAAAAATCATAGTCAAAAAGGAAGAGAGAGAGAGAGAGAGAGAGAGGAGAGAGAGAGAGAGAGAGAGAGAGAGAGAGAGAGAGAGTCGTAAAGAACAAGTCATGAAGGGAGGAGTATAAAAAAATAAAAAAAATGAATTACATTGAAAGTTTGGCACGATACTGAATGGGTATAACATTTGAGCATCCTTTCACCATGAGTGAGGCAAGAATTGAATGCTGAAAGAGCATATATGAGACATTAAAAGTTGATACCCATAGTAGATTGTCAAGTTACATTGAGAAATGCTCATTAGGTTGAACAAGTTTGGAAATCTGTCATTAGCAGCACCAGTCAGACAATGACTCGAATAGCTACATAAGATAAGTGAAACGTAATTGCAACGATGGACAGCCCAAAGAGACACGTTCTGTTTGAACCGAACAATGATAGCCACAAATCCAAGCTAGAATTGCGCACAACATTAGCAGACTAGAATTCGAATGATGAGCAGAAGTCACAATCAACCAGCTGCTACGTTCGTTGATGTCCGAGCAATAGGATAATCAAGCTCCAAGCTTGTTGAAAGAGACTCCAACCTGTTGTCAGCGTCAAGGAGTCCGAGGAAGCATCTATGCTGACCTGAGCAACCATCTGATCGAGCATCCACATTGTCAAAAGGCTGAGTAGAAAGTCACGTTGAGCTCCTTTGTCATTGAATTGAGCTACTACACCATGACAAGATCCGACTAAGCATCATACCGAACAATAGATAGCAACACTTCATGATGAGCAATGCTGGCTAATTTCTTGCAGTTTTCAATGAAGTTGTAGCCTATAATCCATTACTACAAGAAAAGATTGTCGAAGGAGAACAAGAGCCAATTAAAAGAATGCACCAAACTTCTAAAGGATCCTACTACAACCGTTGGAAACAGCTAAATACGTTACAGATCACCGGTCCACATCAAATTCCTCCTCAATTAATCCAGACATTAGCAGCAATTTCCTCACAACCAGCCTCTATGGACACATTCTTGATATAAGTTATACGCATTAGCACCATCCCTACTGCGGCTTCCCATCGATGCAAGTCGACAAATTGTCAACCAATGATCTCCTTTTTCTTTCTTTCTTGACTCAAGCAACGTAAGCAAAGCACCCTCAACGTGCATGAAAACAAACAAAAACCTAGAATTTCAATTCTCATATTGATCAAATTAATGCAAAATTGAGGCAAAAAGTGTTTAAGACGGTGAAAGATCACATCTTTCTGACCAAAACCCAAAAAAAAGAAAAAAAGAGGGGTGATTTGTGACCAGATTCATGGGGATAGATAATTACGACCAAAGAAGCCAAAAAAACAGAAGATTTATAAAATGAAAGAGAAAAAAAAATGATCAATTAAAACAAGTAATCGACCATAAAGACCAGTGGATTCGTGTATAAAAGGGTGGGGTGCACCAAATTGATGTAAGGTTAGATACAAATGGATTTGGAAAAATCAATTTGGGTCGGCAATTGGAAACGATTGAAGATTTAGAAATATCTTCAAAAATATATGAATCACAATCCATTTTAGATATTTATTATGGATATATATCTTCTACTTTTTAAATTTTTTTTGTGAAAATAAAAATAACAATAATTGCTATAAAAAGGGAAACTACACCTGGTCCATACCGTGGGGCTTTGCCCTTGTACCTCCACGCTACCTCAGCGTATCCCAACATAATTTCTTTTCCCTTTGCAAGAGGGCAATATGCTGTCATGTTGTTGTTTGCTCGAGGGCGATATCACTTACGCAACAACATCTGCCCCATTTACCACTATGTTTTGTGCTTAATTTAATATTTTTATTCAATTATTAAGCATTATACAAAAAACAAGAAAAAAAGAAAAAAAATGATCATCACAAGATGCGATATGGAATAATGCAAAGAAATAAATTTCTCAGCAATGGTCTAGAAAAACGAAGGATATTTCATGTTACTTTAATATATATATATATATATTTATATATATAAAGCATAGGGAATATTGGTCTACTTGGTATCCTAAGTTCTTATGCAACAACAAACCTGTTTCGTTGGATATTCTACATTCAATTTAAAAGAGATTATTCCAACTTACTATAGTTCATCGACAAATACAAGAAGTATTGGCTATATCAATGTAGTACACAACTTCATGTCAAGTGCAACTTCTTATCAATGTTCTATGAACAAATATGAAGATAACATCTATTCAATCAAATGCCTAAAACCTCTTTTATGACTTTGTTAAAGGAGCATTTGGCCAGAGAACAAAATGTAGATGGTCATTTTGATAATTAGGCTCATTTTAATGCTATGGGGCAATCTTCTGGGCTAGTGATAGGACTTGGAAGACCGAGTCCAATAAGGGATGTAGTAAGGAGATTTGGCTTGGTAGGCTCGAAACAGGGATTGTCAGACTGGCTCATTCCGCTATCGGCCTAATTCAGTCTTCTTGGGTTAATTTGGGCTTCGTTTGAATAAAATAGGGCTTATGTGAACTAAAATAGGCCTTCATTATTTTATATTGAGAATGGACTTCTTCTATATAATAAAATCCATCAAGTCCATTTCCAGCTCAGCCTACTATTATAAGAAAAGAAGGCTTTAATATCAGTCATCAGATCATGATAGAATGATCTAATGATCACTAGCAATACTTGATCTCAACCATTCTTCTAAAAGTCATCCAATGGCTACCATCAGCCTCCAACATCTATAAATATGAGGCTTCTCCTCTCATTTAAGAGAATATTCTGTAGATTAGTAAGATTGAGAGCAACATAAACACTCTATTGAAACATCTCTTAGAAAGATCAAAGCACCTATTCTATCAAGAATGAGTTAAGAACGATCGAGTCTACTTGATATAATCTTCTGTCATACTCGTGCACTTGAAAAACCGGATTTTCCTGTTCCTCCTCCCATGCCTCTCTCTGCGACATTTTACACGTGTCATCAGTTCAGAATTTCTCTCAGATCGATCGGTACGCCTATTACACACGATCGACAAGTTGCAGCAACCCTACTATATACCACTTCCACAGAAGATATTCCATTTTGCTCTATCAAAAGAAAGATTTTAACTTGGATTTACATCTTGAGGCAAAATCTGATCTCGTGTATTTCCCAGGCCAAGCTGACCATGTTCGCCTTACCCCCATGTCTTCATTTTTCCATCCTCAGTAATTTTAATTTAAAGATATGCATTGACTTAGAACCATAAAAAGATTACCATAAAACATACTTATTAGGCAAAAAGCTAGAAATATCTATATTCAAATATGGTGTCTTTTTGCATCATAAATATCCGATGCACATATGGCATCTTTTTTAGGAAATACGTATTAAATGTTACTTGTTACTAGAATTGTGTGATCAGCTCCTGTTGCAATTTTTTTTTTTTTTACCTTGATGCCTTTGAGGCTACGTACCTTCCACAAGAGAGAACTAGATGAACATGTGCCATGAAAATAGACAGCTAAGCATCTCAATTGTTGAAGAAAGAGCATTGACATAGTTAACATGGGCTAAAGCATATTTTGCTAGATCCATGGAAAATGGATATTGTTTTATCTACATTTCAAAGTAGACCACGATTTTTGTCGAAGCATACATGTAGAATTTAGTATTCGGGGCATCTAAAAAGTGGTCATGGCAAGCATAACATGACTAACATCAAATGGCTGCATAATGATCAAATAATTGGTCAAGGTAACAATATAGAGCTTTTTAATATGCATTTAAAATCGTTATTTAAAATCAATAACAATATTTATCAAATTACCGGATGAATGATTCATGGATTTCATTTTCTCTGGATCACTAAGAATACCATGGTGTTGTCCACCAACCATGAGAACTTCTCCTGCTTATGTTTAATGTGAAATCATTATAAATTGTCAGCATGAGAGTATGTAAATTAACATCAAAGCCTTGTGTGTGAATATACCTATTAATATAATGGCATGGTTCCAACCAAGAGACATTTGCTTGATCTACTGTAAAGGTTGAGATTTAAGCTATGGAACATGAGTATCTTGGATGCCTAGAAACCCTTTTCCCCAATTGTAAAGATCTCCATAAGCTAATGAAACCAATTAGACACAATGTAGAGAAATAAGCGTCTCATAAGTCATAACATTAAATGAGCTTGAGCATATATGTCATGAAAATAGCTAGGTTAAGAATATGTACAATGAATAACATTCTGATGTTTTTTGAGGTATGAGGTCATGAAGAGTGTGATGAACTCACAAGATAATGCAAAATTATGATCACCACTAGTATATACACTAATAACTTCTTCTTGAGTCGATTAATCATTTGTGGCAGATTAATTGATCGCATCTTTTCACTTACCACACCTAACTAACCTTGCTTGTGAGACCTAAATTCATAAACTTGATTCTTACCATTCCCTTCAGATTAGTATATCATCCTTTAGTAAAGGTTATGAGGTGTACAAGAAGATTCAAGACCGTTAGGTAAATAATGGGGGGAAACTTCATTTGGTTCATGTTTTTTCTAATGAATATCATTGCTTTCCTTAACCATAGACAAAATGTAAAACATTGTGATCATAGCTATCTATAGTAGAAAGAACAACCAACTATTACAAATTTCAATCTTGTGTGACAGTTTCAATCACTACAAGAAAATTGGTATTTAGAGAGAAATTCTGTGACAAAAAATAGGTAAAAAATGTTCTATTTTTATAAATACAATAAGAGACAATGATTTTCGCATTTGAAATATACATTTAGAGACAGAATTTTTGTCTCTAAAGTCGAATTTTCTTGTAGTGAATACCTTTCAAGAGAGCAATAGAATGCACATCTCACAAGCTAATCAATCAACATGTTTCAAATTGAAGTATGAAACCTCAATAGGGTAGATATAAGACTTATAATCACCATGTCCAAGCTGACCAAATGACCCATCTCCACAAGTGAAGAGACATCCACTGTCCAAGAGTAATGATCAATAAAAGAAAATGTGAAATGAATCCATATCCACCAAAACTAGAAATGGCTAAAAAGAAAATGTAGCAGACTCTATAGTTATTTTTTAATTATGTAAAACAGAAAATACATCATCTGATCGAAGATACTAAATGAAAAACCTTTCATATAACATAAAATATAAGTTAGTGGTTCCAGTTCCTGACCACACCTAACTCGCTAGCACTGGCTTTAGTAGCTAGTATTGGTGCTAGTAAAATTAATACTTAATTAGCAATAATATAAGGGTTTGGAAAAGAGACAAGCTTAGGTTAGAAGCAGTGATTCACGGTCCCGTCATATCCATCTTCATGCCTAGCTACCCATCCGTACTGGCACCCTCACTCCATATTCCTTCTTCTTCGTTTCCCCTTTCTTTCTTCTTCTTTCTCCATTTTGTTCTACTTCTCAGTTTGTGTTTTGTTTCAAATCCTTGGACATCCTATTATTTGGTTACTGTTTATTATTTGTTGATTGGTGAATTGTGATAACTATCATGCTATCTAATCAAGATTTGCTCATTTTAGGTCTGCTTTTTTTTCATTTGTTTGATAAGTAAATCTAGGATCTGTTTGGATGGTCTGTTTTTTATCTGTATCTATATCGAAATGATATGTGTTGATATGTCTGATTTACATTTATATTTTATCTATTTTATCTTTTAATAAGAACTGCTAACTATTTTTTATCCATGTCTATTTCTTGATAAACAATTTGTTAGAAAAAAAGTTTGAAAAAAGTATCTGTATCTATAATATGCTAACAAACAAACAGACCCCTAGCCTAGTTTCATCTTTTTCGTAAGGCTTGTGAACAAATCGTTTTAATAATATTATTTAATATATATAATTATTTAAACTAATATAAAAATATGTATAATCATCTTGGTAAACCAGTATAAGGCTAGACTTGTTAAGTTAAACAAGTCCATGACCGAGTTTGGTTGTAACCAAAATTTTTCAATCCTTTTAAAAGTGGACTAGATTAATATACTTTGTTTAACCTTGAATCAAAGCGGGTTGGCTCATGACTGATAAAGCATAGGTAAGTTTGGGAATAAACATCTTATAAACCATGAGATTTTTATCAACTTAAGTTTAAACAATAGGGAATTAAATCTTTAGAGAAATAAAAGATACCAAATACAAGATTACTTGACATAGGTAAGATTTTACTAACATGACTATGTAACCTTAAAGTGATATATGAAATTTGAAATCTAATTTGTCTTTAATATTATTGAAATAACCTAAACTAAATATACTAAATTAAATTACATATATGTTTTGTTTGTTGATGTCATGACTAAATTGTGATAATTTAAGTTATAATAATTTTAATTGATGACATGATAAATTATTAGTATTGCAATGTGTTAAAAATTGAATATTATGTGTTTTAGTGTAATTAGGTAATTGTAGTTATATATGTTGAGTTATATTGTATTATAATATGATGTGTTGTTTTCTTAAAGTTAAAAAGCCTAATTGTTGCAAAAAAAAAAAAAAAAATCATATTTATTCAAGCTTATTTTTTTTTCAGCTAAAGCCTAAGCCCATACACAATATAAGTGGATGACTAAAGCCCTTCTAAACTTTGCTATATGCCTCAAAAGTCAAAGGCAGTTTTTAAGACATATGAAAAGCAAATTTTGAATAAAATCAACTCAAAAAACAGACCTCAAGAACTGACTCGTTCTACCAACACTTTAAGCCTAAATTCTTTCATCAAAATTCCTCCTAAACCTTAACAAATAAGACTTTAAGTGAAGAACCAAGATAAGGAACAAGTATAAGCAGGAATCAAGTCAAATAAGTAGAAAAGAGAAGCTTTGGTTGATAGTAGTAGCTATAAAAGTAAGTAAAGTTGAATTCTTTTATACTTTGTTCAAATATAAGTTCTAGTTAACGTTGATGCTGAGTAGAAGTAGAATTTTGATATTTTAGACAAACTTAGGATATGCCAGCATGTATGTAAGAATATATTTGCAAATATAAATGTGTACTTTAGGTGTTTGAGGAAATGAATTATGAAGCTTCTAGAGAAATGATGTATGTATTGATGTTGTTAGTGATAAATGAGTAGGACTATAGTGATTAAGTTGATAATAGAGTTTAAAAAGCATGTATGATCGACTTGTGTTATTAAATGAAGTTAGTGTTATGTATATGCATGTGTAATGAAAGGAAAATTCTATGGTCTCATCATTAATTTTGACGGAATCGGTCTCATCACTATCCAATAGCTTATACCATACCTAAATTTGATTGAATCTCTAAAATAATTAACATTCCAATTACTATATTTATTTTAACAATTAGGTGGTTGACGAGATTGTCCTACTGATGGGACCGTGGAAGCTCCCATAATGAGCATATCTATGCAAATAAGCTTGATGATGTTTGATATTATGTTTACAAGTTGGTCTTCACATGTTTTTACTAAAAATAAGATCTTAGTAACAATTTGAAAGATATTAGATTTCGAAAATTTTGAAATAAAGATCATCGGATTAATATCCTGCTCATCACATGGGTGTTCAAGGCCGTTATCCCTTCGAAAACAAATTTCCCTGTTGATCACGACTGTGACCTATCTCGTGATCTTTTTTGTGTGCTTTTACAACTTGATATGGCTAAAGATCACAGTCGTTAAAAGGGGTGTGGTCTCCTTTGACCCCTTTTTGACAAGTGAAATAGCCTAGATCAAGGCTGTGACACTAGTGCGTGAGCTTCTTAGAAGCTTTTTGTAAAATTTTAACAAGGCTTACCACAGGCTTAATTCCTAACATGGCCTATATCATGGCCGTGACTAGTGGCATGATCACCTATCACGGGTGTGAAAAGGCTATTAGTTTGTAACACAGCCCTTGATCATAGCCGTGTTTGGGCTCGTGATGACAATCACGTTCCTTGTCACAGGCGTGACGAATCCTTAAGTACTGTTCACAAAATTTTATTTTTTTGAATATTAAAAATAATAGACATTATATATATATATATTTATATAAGTGTACTAAGTATGTGATGAATTGAGTTTTTGCTTACATCTAATGAAGACTTGATGACTTAGTATCTTATTGTGAATTAGTCATTGTTTTATATGAAATGGTCTTCTCTAATAGATTCCCATAATCAATTGTGCTTGAACATAGGATTCTCACTAGATAATTCTATTCATCTAAGTTCGTAGTAATGTGATTGTTAGATGATAGGATAGATATTAATAAATTTATTGGCTTAATAATGATTGAATTACTTTTGTTGGTGTTGTTTAATCCGGTCTAGGGAGCGATAACCTTGCTTGGAGCCAAGCATGGTAGTTTAGGCATTTAGGCCACCCTTGTCATGAAGCAATGACAATTTATAAGTGACTCAACGGGTAATCGATAGGAGAAATGGTGTTAGTATAATATTTGCTTATTTTTAAGAGGAAATAATATGATTTAGTTTACGTTTATGGGCATAGTTGAACTAGGTGATATTATGGATTAAGTTAAGTAAAGATGAGTAACAGCTCTGAATCCTAGGTGAGATTATTATTTGTAAAGTTATGTAGGAGATATAAGTATTCATGTTGCTTATATCTACCCCATGAGTAGCTGCTGTTACTGAGGACCCCCGGGTTCCTTAAGGATTGTAATCGAAGTTTGAATACTCCAATGTTGATTTGTTTTACTTAATTAAAGATAAATAATTTGTTACTTCTTGCATTGCATTAGCCGAAGAATGTATGCTACTTTGTTTTTTCCTGTGTTGCTATGTATTAGGCCCTTGACTTACTTTTGCTTCTATAGGTGTCAATGATGATGAATACTATGATGACTTGGGATATGGTACATATTGGGATGAATTTCTTGAGGAATGGGATGACTAGGATTCCTGGACTATCAATTGTCGTTTTTCTTGAAAAGACACTAATGCAAGACTTTATTTTTGAAATGTAATAGTATATAATGAGGGCTTATTCATAAGCTTATGTTTTGTAAAATAAAGTATTTAAGATTTCCATTATGTATGTAATAAGTAAGATTTTGTAACTCTTAAAAGTACCAAATTGATGGTATTGTTATATTAATTATGTAAAGTTGTCTACTCTTAAATTAGTAGTTTTTGTAAAGTTTTCTATCTTAACAGGTTAATCAAGCAATTAGCATAGATATCTTCCTTTTCATATAACATTACGTATAATACTTCATGTGATATGCGTAGTTGAGGGCTTGGTATACTTAGCTTTGGGATTAGTGCATGTCGGTCTTTACAATTATTCTCTTAAAATAATTAATGATTTGTTTATATATTAAGTAATGTAGGTTTGATATCATAAATTATTCATCTTATATACATCATAAGCTTTAAATTTGTTAACCTACACCAAAAAATCTCTTATAACTACTTAAAATATCTAGTCATTTCTATTTTATTGTAAAACATATGAAGAGGGTAAACTTGTCTAATCTTCATAAAGTTTTCTTCATTAGTTATTGAAATGACATTTTCAAACTATGCCAATTTTACACTCTTTTTTCTTGGAAAAGAAGCAGCTGGCTTTGAAAATATACCCCCATTTTTCACCATTAAACCATTTCTTTTCTTTTAATCTATATTAACAATATAAAAGTACCCAAACCATTCCTCTAAATTACCACTTTCAACATTAGAAAATCTCTAAGGAATCGCATATAAGCACTATGTCCAGCTTATTTTGAAGAAGTAGGTAAAGCAATCGCACAAAACATCAATCAAACTAAGGTGATTTTATTTTTAAAGTTATAGTAACTTATCTTCATCAAATACACTAGTATACATACATATTTTATTGTTTATGAGTAAAATACTAAGTTTAACTGATATCCTAAGTTAATGAACTAAAACTAAACTTATTAAGAAATAATAAAAACGTGTGCATATTTACTCCTTGAATTTTGACTATGTATAGAGTTGTAGTATAATTGCTAAAAACTTATGAACAAGTATGGCTTTACTTAACCAAAAAGATATGAAAGTCTATGTGGTGGAACAGAAAAAACTACATTAAATACTCATAGTTGAATTTTACATAATTGAAAGAATAATAGATTTAAGTTTAACTAGTGAATTTCTTAGATATAGTTATGTTTGAAGTAGTTATACTAAGTCAATCTTTAGCTACACTTTAGCTTGAGGATTAGTTTGGGAAGGATGTAGTTTTGTTAAGTGAAGTAAAACACACTTGTGGTTTTTGCCTAAAATCAAATCATGGTCGTAATTGTGCTCGTGATTGCAAGTTGTGGTTTAAACCAAGAAATTGGGAGAAAGTTGAAGTTGAACACAGCTTCAATCGCACTGAAAAATCACACCCATGGTTGACCCCACATTTTAAACTGTGACATATGAGAATAATCGCGAATTTATGCCATATCTAAAGACAAGTAAAATAGCGAATTATGACATGAATTTAGGACACACAAGCACTAGTAGGAGCTATGAATTTAGGACACAAGGACTAGTAGGAGCTATTGCCTAGCTATATACTTAGTAATGTACGTTTATTATTTTATAGGAACTATAAGTCAAGATCAATTGGTCCGGAGATTGTTAATTAGTAGAATTAAGATAGAATCTGTTAAAATTAAATTATCTTATAGAAAATGTTATGATCCCATCTAGAGATAAAAATAAATAAAGGTAGTTCATAAACTACTCAAGCTTGATTCGATTTTCACTTGAGTACGATTCAAAAATAGTTGAGTTAAGCTTGAGATTAAGTTATTACAATAGTTTAGCAAGTTAAGCCTAAGCTTTATAATGTTTAACTTGATTATTTTGCGACAGTAATTGAGTTTGAGTCGAGTATTAATGTTAATTAAGTTCGAACAAAAGTCTGGATATTAATATTATATTAATGGAAATTAAAAATATTATTTTTAATAAATCGATCTTAAATGAGTCTAATCAAGTGAATCTCAATTTATATAGTGATGTTTCTAATTGAGTTTGAGCTTAAAATTTTAAATCAGATAGAAACAAATTAATTGAATTCTCGAAACAATCCCTTGATACGTTTCTGAAATTCATCAAATGACAGGTCAATTGTTTCGGTTCCCAGTGATGTGCTATTACATGCGAATCTTTGCTTATGCAGACGGTGAGAGCGTGTGATGACAAACGCAGGACAAGTAACATTAGTTGTTGGCCATCGAATATAATGAAAATGATTGTGAACCAAGAATTGAAACTGAAAGGGAGCATTTGTTCACGGAAAATGTAATCAAAATCTTAGTTTTGTGGTCTTCAAATATCATATTGGAGATTTCAAGATATTCTGTCTCCATATGCGTAAAAATATAGAAAAGGAAAAGAAAAAGAAGAAAGGATCGAAACTTCTATGGTTGCCATCCCATCACGGAACCCTATAGTCATTCATTTTGTCATTTAAACAAATATAATAATTGACATATTAAGTAGTGATGCAATCACATTTGAATAGAAATTAATTTAAGCTGTTAAATCAACGATGGAGTTCACTTAAATATGATCATAGAATTTTTGGAAAAGGCATACCTGGCCAAAGTGATATAAACTAATAATAAAATTTTCTACTAAAATTGAATTTATTTTTTAACTTTTTGTTGTAGTATTAACTCAATCATATATGCATATTACAGCATTTATTTTAATATTTGATCTCTATACATTTAAACCTGTTTGTATAGTGCTTTCTTCGGATTCACTAAATTTAGCAATGTTATTCTTAATGGAAAATTCTATGATTTCTTATGTTTCTTTAACTAACCAGTTTTATCAGATTGGATTTATACCTAACATTGATCATATCACTAAAATATTTATGACGTGTTTACTTTAGGAGAATAGTTATTCATTCTATCCTTATTCTACCTAAAGCTGTATAACATTTAGTTGTGGAGAAAAATGAATTTGTTATCTTTTAGTTGGGGAGAATAATGAATTTGCTATCGTACAACATAATGAATAGCAATTCATATCTCCAGCATGAATTACATTTAATTGTTTATTTTCCATTGTTTTAATAAATGCCTTGAAAATTTCAACTACACTACTATACAATTATCATATTTCTGCTAGACAACTTAACTACACAACAATACAATTATCATATTTCTATAATAAAAAAAAGTAGAGTAAATTATTTTTTTCTCTAATAATTAATTATTTTTATTTATTATGTCATGTGAACATCTAATAACTATTATAACAACTCTATTACATGGAATTCAATTTCCCTCTTATGTCATACCATGAATAAATAAACTAATGTTAATATATCACTTATTACTATGATTATTGTTAATAGTAAGATGATTATCCGGACAAATGGAAACTTAAAATTTATCTATAATATAGGGTCTTAACAAATCAAATAATTTACAAAATTCATGAATTGAATTAAGCAAAAGCTGCACTTATCAACATGTGTGTCTATATATATATATATATATATATTTAGGTATATGTTGCTTTGGCCCTTCCGGAATAAGATAAGAAGAAGAAAACACACAAAAATGCTTTGGCCCAGGAAAAAAAAAAAACATTGTGATGCTTTTCGATCCAAGTGTAAGACCCTGAGGCTTTTTGGTCCTTTGGCTACTGAAAATCAAATGTCAAGTGTTTTTTTTTTTGGGCCACTCAAATGTAAAGAGTATACAGAAGAATAAACAAAAAACAGAGAGAGATAGAGAGAGAGGAAATAGAATTAAACTGAATTTTTAATGATGCCGAAAAAAAAAAAAAAACTTAATTTTCTACCTGAAAGGTCTCATTTATAAAAATAAATGCATCTAAATTTATCTACTTATTTCTTTTCCCCAAGAGGATTAAAAGAAAAAAGCAAGGTTAAGGCTAACCATGAAAGCATAGCAAAGTTTCAGGGTACCAAAAAAAGATTGATGGGAAATATTTTAACGTCAGTGATATTCAGGTGTGAAAAATATTGATGAATGTTATCCTTAACAAGAATTCATAATTCAATTTAAAAAAAAAAAAAGAAATAGAGAGAATTCTGAAACATCTGTTAATAGGAATTTTAAGATATATTACATTCTAAATGAGTTGAATTAAATTAATCTCCGACAATGAAAAAAATATTGTGATAAAAATTAAATTACTAAGTAAAAAATCCTATTAGTCTATCAAATTAAACTACTATTACTACAAATAAAAATAAGAATATTTGTAAATTATTCACTAGCGTACTAAAAACATACATGATTTACTGGAATTGATCGCAAAAGATTGGAATCAAATCAGATTAGTAGCATCCTGCAATAAACAAAGTCCAATTTAACCATGAAACTGTGCAAGTCCATACACAAATTAGAAAATAAAAAGTTAGAAGCTGGGAATGCGATAAAATGGAAATAAATAATGGAAATTTTTATGGTGATCAGAGCCTATTTGGTTCATAGTTTTAGCATTGTTTTGGTGTTAAATAGATACTAAATCGATACGAATATGATACCGATGAAAAATCGACGGTTTTACTTATAAATTGATCAAATCGAACCGATATTAAACTAATACTGATACTAAATTGATACAGACTCGATATCTGACTATTCAAACAGGCCATCATCATCTAACCATGAAAATGATCAAGACAGTTAATATGAATTTTAACAATGAGACAATTGATTAGATGCATCAATCTAATGGAATCATAAAATTTCTCATATAACAATCAAATACTTCATAGAATACTTACTTGGGGGCATTCAACAAGAAAGTAACAGCAAACGAGGATTGAAGAGATGGAGAGAGAGAGAGAGAGAGATGTGATTAATTAGGGAAAGGGAGGAACCGCTGGAAATCATTGGAATGGGCGGCCTTGGGAAGAACTAGACACCACCCTATCACATGACTACATATAAAAAATAATTATATGTATGTAGCAGTACATATATGTAAGTATGTATTGCATCTATATGTATATATGTATGTGCGCATATATATATATATATATATATGAATGATATGTGAGCATGGATGGGGATGGGTTCATCCCAAGCCGCCCATTCCTACAACTTCCAGCAGCTCAAATCTCCCTTTCCCCTTTTACTCATTTCAAGCAACTATTGAGCTTTTGAGTTAGCTTTAAATGATGAGTAAAGAGTAATAGCCTGCTATTTATAGCCAAAGATCCCACCCGGCCTGATGCTTATTTTTAAATTTTTAAATTTTTCATTTATTATTATATTATATATTTTTTGTTTTTTTGCAATGGGACCCTTCTCATTTGCATATTGCGCTTATTAGGACCCAATACGGGAATTCAAGTGAAAGAAAAATCATAAAGAAAAACAAAAAGAAAAGAAAAAGAGAGTGTTAATCAAGAAGTTAACACAAAGACAAAAGAAACAAAAAAGGATTTTATATTAACTGCCTTAGAAAAGAACTTTTTTTTTTTTTTTTTTTAGCGCAATTCTAATGCTAATAATTGTGTAACATTTTAAAAGTGGTGTATTAGATTAGAATCTTGTTTTTTTACAGTGAAATAAAAACTTACAAACCTAATAGATAAAAGTGAAAATAAGTTATAGATCCAAATCAACAAAGAATCATTTCCTCATAATTGAAAGGAAGGGTGTTTTTTTTTTTTTTTTTTAACCTTAATACCTATTTATTGAGATTTGAATTTCTAGAAATACTTACCCTTTTTTAAATAACAATACCATTTCATGCTCCCGTGAAACTCCACTATCGCTCCCTTCCGCTTCTGCTCGTTTTTCTTCTTCAATTGGTACCAATTTCTTTCTTTTACCTTAAATTCTAATTATTGCTCATAGTTAAACAATTAATGCATATTCTATATCCATTCTTTATAAATCCAAATAGTAATGTTTGTATAGGGAAATTTTAATTTTAATGTACCCTTAATAGCACTATTTAAATAATCATATGATAATTAAAATAAATATAAAAATTATTTTAATGAGATAAAATATTAAATAACTAATAGAAACGATCCATTAAAATAGAAAAAAAGGACGAAATCTCACCTGACTATGTAATCTCAAGGAATTGCATTCTAGTATTAGATTATGAATGTTGGGTGATTTTTTTGGTGATCAGCAGCCCTTGTCTGGCAATTTTTTTTTAACAATTTTGGTTCGTCTAGCTTTGATCATTTTAACATTTTTTTAGTGTTTTAAAGAGATTGTTTGTCGTACAGATAAAAAAATATTTTTATTTATAAATAGATCAAATAAAAAAAAGCATGAAAAAAAAAATCATGTTTTTCCTTTTGGAAAGAATTAACGTGTACCCTATTCTCTGATTTTAACAATTGCATCAAATGATATATTTGAGAATTAGGACTCATTTTAAAGTACTCATGGTGCTTATAAAATATAGAGACAACATCAAAATTACCTCCTATATGTATGTATATATATATATTTAAACTTAAAAATTAAAATTATTAGATGTTATACTCGATTGATTTTTTT
The DNA here is from genome assembly GCA_024138025.1 of Combretum micranthum. Lineage (NCBI taxonomy): Eukaryota > Viridiplantae > Streptophyta > Magnoliopsida > Myrtales > Combretaceae > Combretum > Combretum micranthum. The sequence continues at coordinate 72,613 of JAMXBD010000800.1, read as the reverse complement.
TTATATATTAAGTTTGTTAGTTTTTTTTTTGGCCGAAAAGTTTGTTAGTTGTTACGTCCCCTTTTATTAATTACAACGGCACTTCTTTTCCAATGATCGGTAAAAGAAATTAGCAAATTCAATAAGTGAAAAATCAAATTAGCTTGAATTCAACTATTTCAAACTTTAAGTATGAAATTTAGATAAGAAAAAAATTTGATTTGTCATATTATTCAATAGCTTCAAATTTTATATGTAAAATTATTAAAAAAAAAAAAAAAAACTACAAATAATAGTTCAAACGCTAGAATATAACCTTGATGCCTCAGTGCCTCAAGTGATGCTATAGGTATTTGATAAGAATTGAAGCAATATTAATTAATCAATAACCTTATATAAAATATTCAAAGGGACAGGATGCTCAAGGGCACTCCTAAAAGTCCATAGGTGAAAAGCAACAAGAATGCATGACAGACATATGCGCACCTGTTGTGGGCTATAGACGTGACAATTGCGTAGTACTTTTCTAAAATACAATTAAGGCCATTAATGTGATAGCTACTCGTGGAATATAACTACCGTATGTGATGGAACTTCTTAATATGATAAATCTATAATATATTGAAATTATTGAAGAGAATTTGGTATCTTACATGCGTATAATTAAAAAAAAAAAAGCTAATCTATATATATAAATATCTATTTTACAAAAGAATAGTGGAAGAAAGCTGCTTGAGTGGTTTTATGAACTATGAAGGTATATCAACTTTCTCTAGACAAAATTAAAAAAAAAAAGTTATATATTTTTGAATAATCTCATATAGCATATATACATGTATGGACAATTCTTATGTAAGTATCAATAAAAATATGGATGTATATGAAAGTTGAATTAGTATTTTTGAAACCATGATTAACTATTATATTTGACATTTAACATATATTATTAAAACCTTATTAATATTTATATATATATATATAATACTATATATGTCGTATAAATATTAATTATATTAAGTATCTTTTCATTCTAAGATATCTTTTCATTTTCAAACAACTAGCCTAACAATGGAAAAATATTGATTTTAAGATGTCGTAGCGAGTATGGGTGTTCACGATTCGATTAACCGGTCCGTGGTCCTATTTTTTGATGCTAACCGTAATAATCGGATTTTCAATATCCTGATCTTAAACCAATCCATTATGAATGGTTAACTGCTTTAACGGTTAATCTTTTTTCGGTTAATTTTTTCGATTTTCAGTTTTTAACTGTTTAATATAATGGTTATGCAAATTTTGCATTTAACCATATTTTTCAATATGTTCGTAAAAAATTAGAGCATTTTTTTGTATAATTATATTAAAAACTATAAATTAAGAATGTAAGACATGTTAAATAATTGTTAATATATATCGGTGCCATCAAGATAATCATCATAATAGCTTTTTACTTATGTGTTCTTATTAACCTTGATCAATTGAGCTCAATACAAAATCTCAATCAAACACCACCATTTTAATTTTCAAACATATATGCATTTGTTTCTTCTTATCTGAATAATTCATTTTAACATTTTTCATATTGATAACACTAGAAAAATAATTATATGGGTATATTAAAAATTATATATTTATAATTACGGATCGGTAAACCGAATCCATCGGTTTCTAGAATCTAAAAATGGAAACCGAAACTGAAAACTGAAAAAAATTAAAAATGCTAATCCTAAACCGAAACTTATGGATCGGTTAACCATTTTTTTCAGATTGATTTTTCGATTTTGGTTCGATTATCCTAAACATTCAGTTTTTTTTTGCACACCCCTAGTAGCGAGGTAGGATTAAGATATTTTTCCATAAAGGAGGGCAAGCATCTTAGCATAAAAGGAGGAAAAAAAAAAAAAAAAAGGTGAACACCCACTTTGATTTGCTTTTGTCTTTAATTTCATTTTCAAGGTTCCTTCTTTTGCATTTCCCTGTCGGCACCGAACTTGATTCCTATTTTTCGACATCCTTTTGTAATTTTTTAATAGAAAAGGAAAAAGGAAAAAAAGAAAAAAGCTATGGTCACTTCTTTTGGCGGATGGGACAGATGGAATTTTCACATGTCAAGTTCATCATATGCTGCGTATGATTTTTGAGTGACTTTTGTTATTAGGGTAATGTAGGGCAATGATACACGTCTGTTTGTTTGGTTTTTTTCCACATATACAGATACTATTTTTAAATTTTTTTCTAAAAATAATTTATCAAAAATAGATTTAGACAAAAAAAATTAGCAGTTCTCATCAAAAAATTAGATATAGATAAAATATAAATATAAATTGGACATATTTACATATATCATTTTAAAAAAGATACAGATACAGATGAAAAATAGACCATCCAAACAGGTTTCATTCGATGAAAATGTTATGAATTATTCAAATCCACTTAGATATTCACTTGAGTTTGGTTTTAAAATAAACTTAAAAAAAAGGTTAATATTGCGAATCATACATGAACTTTGATAAAATATATAATTAAGTATTTGAACTTTTTAAACTGATCAATTTAATACTTTAAAATACATTTTTGTGCATGCTAGTAGTAGTTCAGTCAAATTGGTAACATTGCTATTTTACGTGACGTTTTTAATCGATATGATGAAGATGTTGTTGCCATGCATAAAAAGTTTTTTATATACTAAATCGATCAATTTTAAAATTTTAGGTACTAAATCGATTAGTTCTAAAGTTAGGTACCTAATTATATATTTTGTCAATGTTTAGGTACCATTCACAGTATTTACCAAAAAAAAAAAAAAAGATAATTAGATAAACCAATGGCAGAGGGATCATCTTACATCCCAATTTATCATAATTATTCCCTTTTAAAAATAATGTATCTTATTCTTCCTGACCGTTTATACACCACCATCCAATAACTCCCTCCTTCTAAAACCACAATCATTGTGAAAGCTTAAAGGTAAAGACATTTTCTTCTTCAATTTTGACAAATTCTTAGTTGTAAACATGCTTTAAAACTAAGTATGTTGACATTTTTTTTAGTACTCTAGCAATTGAACATAATCAAAATAATAGATTTCAAGACTTTTTTTGTTGAGAAATTAGTAAGAGTTGAAGAAAGATTTTGTTATGCCCCGAATAGGGTCAAGGCATGTTTAGTTCTGCTACATATAATACTTATATGTTCTATGCTAAGACTTTCCTAAACTATTTGTTTATCATGATCGTTTGCTAACCAATTTTAGATTCTAACATTGTATCGTTAGGTATTAAAAATATTTGATTAAGTAGCAGAAAAATAACAATGTATCAAATGTAGATAAATATCAATACAATGTATTTGATGAAGAATTTTACAACCATAGTCGCAAATCAGGGCCTAAAAAGAAAATACAAATTTGAAAAGAAAACTATAACTTTTATTTAAAAGGAAAACACATAATCCCTCGTTCCTAGTCACTTCTGAAATACCCTAAACTTTCCATACTTAGCTATTTAGAAATTATTGGCTAATTAGTATAGAAGTATGAGTAAGTATTAAAACTTAATTTTGATTAGTATAGAAATTGGTTGCAAATAGTTTAGTTAGTAGAATTATATAAATATTAGTATGTGATAAGGTATATGAGTATAATCTAGTTATTCATTTTAAATTGTCCATTTAATAATTTTAATTCCAATTTTTCATATGAACCTGAATTCTTAAGTTTCAAACCCTAAATCCATAAGAATATTATCACATCTCATCTCAAGAAATTTTATTATTTGAATAAATTTCTAATTCAAATAGACTAAACCCTTATGCTAATTCCATCTTCTTATTTCTCAATTTCTAAAACCATAGAGGCCCAACTCATTATGGAAAAATCCAAGCCTACATTTGCTCAAACACAAGCCCATGAACTTATGGCCTTAATCTTATCATGCACCAACCCACATTCAATTATTCCAAGAAGATTAGACAAATGTCAAATGTTGCAAAAGTCAAAGCTCACTTTATGGATAATTATCCAACTTAATTGACAAAATTAACCCCTAAAGAACCTTAGTTATGGCTCCACTTTCTTATGAGGAAAGCTTCATCTTCTTCATCGTATTTCACTAAAAAATTCACCTAAATCCTCTCAAGTTTCCATTTACAAGTCAAGACCAACTTAGGTAAAGTGCTGTTTACTTACTCCATTCATATATTTACTTAGTTATTCCACAAAATTAATCTTTATTTCAATGAATTTTTAGATGAACTTAATGGTTCGAACTAAGAATTAGGTTGAGTTTTGGCTTGAGTAATCCTCTGCTACTTAAAAAAGAGAAGAGTCGTAAAGATTATCTTGTTTATTTTGTAAGATAGGTGAGTTTATTTAGTTTACATGTTAAATTATTGTTGAATGTATAGTTATTGATGTTGTTGGTGTTAAATAAGTAGGGATTTAATAATAAAGTTTATGGCTTACCACTTAAACATATATATGATAACTTTTATTTGCTTGAAGGAATTAAAGTTGTGTATAAGCATGTGTAATGTGTATAAGAACTTATTGACGTTTGATATTAAGTTTATATGTTGATGTTGTGATGTTTTTGCTGAAAAGAGATCATATTAACTTGTTAGATGATGTAAAATTTTTTAAATTTTGAGCAAAAGAACATCAAAGTGAATACCCTGTTCATCACGATAGTAGCAGTAGGCATCATCTTCTTTCAACCTAAAATTTTATTTCAGTTAGATCATGAGTATGATTATACCCATGATCTGCACGACATAAAATTCACAACCTAAACCACCCTTGTGACTTGAATCACACCTGTGATGTTTGCATGGTCTCCTTTGTACCTTTGATCATGAGTGTGATGGTGCTTGTGATATAAAACCTTAATCACGGGCGTGATAGTTCCCCTAACTCTTTTTATTGAAAAATAATAATAAAAAGGAATGTGTGTGTGGTGTGTACATGAGTACTAATTTAAGTTTCATAAGATCTTGTTTAAGTTGGATGATTAAATGTGGATTTAACATTTGATTATGGATTAATATTTGAACCTCATATGAGATGATTTCTTTGAAACAAATCATTCTACAAGATTGTGTTTGTCTTCTGATTTTTTGTAAGATATATCAATTCAACCATGTACACAGTAACTTATCTATTGTGTTTTAAGTTAGACATCTTAAATAAATTAAATACAAAGATGACCTAACAAATGTTAACTTTGCTTGTGCTTGTATCATTGCATCTGTTTTGAGCGGCGATAACCTTGTAAGGTGATGCCTGCATAGTGGGTAGGTGCTTAGGCTACCCTTTATCTTTGTTAAAGATAATCACTAGTCGCTCTGGATAGCTGATAAGGTAAATAGTATTAGGATAACGTTTACTTACGCTTATGAAGAAGTAATATGATTTAGTCTATGTTTGTACGATCGGTTGAATTGAATGATATTATGGATTAAAATAAGTAAAGATGCATAACGGCTATAAAACCCTAAACAGTGCTACAGTGCTATTATTTTATATATTCCTATATGAGATGTAAGTATTCGAACTGCTTATATCAACCCCCCTGAAATAGCCAACATTCCTATTATATATATATATGTGTGTGTGTGTGTGTGTGTGTTAATGAATTTTGCATGTTAGAATAAAAATTTAAAGTATAGTACATAAGTTTGTGTTAATATAAAATATGCTAATGTTTGTGTTAGTGTAATAGATATTAGTATTTATTATTGTTTATGTGCTTGTTGAAAATTGAGTTTCTAAAAACAAAACCAAACCAAATAAACTTAGCAAAATTTGCTATCTTGAGTCCTACAAACCAAGCTCAAGTCCAATTTCCTTCAATAACCTAAACCCAAACATAACCCAAAGCCTAAGCCCATGTTTAAAACATTTTTCCACAAGCTTTTGATGCCCCAAAATTCAAAGTGAGTAGTCAAAATATCCCCATCAAAAGCAATCCTCTCTCTCTCCATCGACTCTCTCTCTCTCTCTCTTTGTTTCTTTCTCTTCCAAGCCCAAAACCAACTCCAAATTTCCTCCATTAAAATTCTTTCTAAGCCATAACAAACTAGATCCAAGGCTCGGAAGTAAGATATAATCCTAAGTGGAGTAAGAAGAAAGTCAAGAAAGTGGGAAAAGTAAACCTGATCTCTAGAGATAACTAAACAAGTAAGAAAAGTGATTTTCTTGTTTACCTTATTTATCTATGATTTTAGTTAGTGTTAATGTTAGTTACAGGTAGAACTTTGATGTTTGATGTGGATTGAAGGCATGATATCATGTATGTTGAAGTAGATAAGCAAATAAAAATATGTACCCTAGGTGTTTGCTGAAATGAAAAATGATGTTTGTGGTGATATGATGTATGTATAGATATTGTTGGTGATAAATAAGTATAACTTGAAAGATTAGGCTGATAGTAGAGTTTAATAAGCTTAAAGATGAGATTGTGTTTTTGAGTCAAGTTGGTATGTGTGTGTATTTGTGAGAAATAGACTTGTGAGAGCTTGATGATGTTAATATTGTGTTAAAACTAGTTTAACATATTTTGTAAAAATATAAGAGCTTATTAAAGAGTTGGAAGACATAAAACTTAGATAAATTTCGAAACAAGTACCATAGGGTAAATGCCTTATTCATCACGGGCATGATCGTGGCTGTTATCCTCTCGAGTGCAAATTCCCTGTCAATCATGGCCGTTGTTGAGGCCATTATCATGGCAGATGGATTTTTAAAGATAGATTACAGCCATATCTGAGCCCGTTATCTCCTAAGAAGAAATTTTTAATCATAATCATGGCCGTATCAAAGCTAGTGATCTTCTCTGAGTATTTTTTGAAGTTTGAGAAGACCTATATCACGGCCGTAATTGAGGGCGTGATTTGTATCATGGCTTCTATCACGGGCGTGACCTACCCTCTAGTATTATTCATAAAAAAATAATAAACAAAATAAAATAAAATAAGTAAATAAATAATTGGTAATGATGGGTGAATGATCAATGAAAAATGATATAAATATCTGTGTTTATATGAAGAAAGTGTTGTATAGTAATTAGTAACTATTTGTGATAATTATTCAAGTAAGAATTAATGATTTTGATATGAAATGAATTTCTTGCTACAGTTGTTAATCCTCAGTTGAGTGCTTCCATTGATCCTTGGTAGAGTACAAGTATGCAGTAACATGGTTGATTGCTTGCCTAGGATAGGCATATCTTAACTTAACTCTAATTCAAGATAACTTAAGCTTTGTTTAAATTAGTTGTGTTTTATGCCGTTGAATCTGATTTGGGAAGCGGCACCCTGTTATGAGATTAACATGGTAGTTTAGGCGCTTAGGCTACCCCTGTCAAGATTTGACAATTTATCAATGGTACGACAGGTAGTCGATGGGGTTATTAGTATTGATATAAAATTTGCTTATTCTTAAAATGAAGTAATATGATTTAGTTCACTTTTATGGGATCGGTTGAATTAAGTGATATTATGGATTAAGTTAAGTAACGATGAGTCACAACTAAGAACCCTAGATGAGACTATTAACCGTTATTGATATATCATTAGGAGATATAGTTATTCAAACTGCTTATATCAATTCCCTGAGCGTCTGTTGTTACTCGAGAACCTTAGATTCCCTGTTTGTTTTGGAGTTTGAACACTCCTATGCTATTTGACTAACTTAAGGAATATATAATAAATTGTTGTTTGATGTATTTGCATATATTTTAAGCTTGTGTGCCATCCATATTTGTTTTTGTTACTTGTGTACTAGGCCTTTGGCTCATGTTTTATCTCTTATAGGTATTAATGATGAAGATGAGTTCTATGTTAGGATGGGATATGGAATTGATTTTGAGGATTTTCTAGATAATTGGGAGGACTAGAGACCCGATTATGGCCATGGTGGTGGAATCTTTTTGTAATAGTATAAGATAGAATCTTTTGGGGAATATATGTAATAGTAACTAAGGCTTTTGTTTAACTTATATCTATCTTTTGTAAATGGCTTATTTGTAAGCCTTTATTGTAATATCTCTATGTATATATGTGTTGTTCTTATAAGAGATTTAGACAAACAATTACTCAAACCATTCTTTATAGACAACCTTACATATAATATAGTAGGTTATATGTGGTTGGGGAATTAGATTCACCAGTTTTATATATATGTGGTGGGTTTGGGTCCTTACATACCCTAAGTAATTACTGTTACTCAGGGACCCCAGATTCTTATGGTGTGCTATTTAGAGTGTGAATGCTCTATTGTTGTTTTGTTATACTTAAAATTTAAGATATAATTTATTAATTGTATGTCCAGCTTATGTGTATCTATGTTATTATTGTATTGGGCTTTGGCTCACATTTTTCTTTTCAAGTGTTGGTTATTATGATGATGACTCCTATGATTATCAGGGTTATGTGGCATACTTCAAGGAGTTTCTGGAAGAGTGAGATGACTATGACTTTTGGACATAGTGTATTTTTGTTTTGTTAAGACTTTAATCTTGTCTTTTATAGTTGTAATTTTGTTAAGGGCTTTTTGGGAGCCCATGGTTGTAATTTAATATACTAAACATCTATGATATTTTATGAGATTAGATGCTCTCTAATCATTTTTGAAGTACCTGTGATTGGTATTAAATTGTAAATATGTATGATGTTTTACTCAAGAGAGTAGCTTCTGGAAACTCAAGTATGAAAGTTATTTTCAGTTATTAACCTAGCTGTTTCTGGAATTTAATTATATAGTTTTAAATAGTTAAAACTAATAAGCAAACAATCTTCATAAGCGATATACTTTTTGGATAGCCTTGTGTGTAATGCTTAAGTATTATGCACGGCTAGGTTAGATATGCCTTGACTTCATTTCGGGGTGTAACAACTTTGCTTGTCAAGTTCATACTGATTTTTCCCATATCTAGGATACGCATAAGCACCAAAGTTAAAATCACCAACACTTGAAAAAGATAGGAATGAGTCAAGCCCAGTACACAACAACACAATCACACATAATATGTCATACATAACTAAACTACATGCAATGTAATAACCAATAGTTTAAGGTCATTATTTAATGCGATTCAAACAACACGAGAGTACTCACACTCCAGACAATAAGCCATGTGAATTTGGGGGTCATAAGTAGCAGCAACTGTTCATGAGGTTGATATAGATAGTTTGAATACTTATATCTCCTATAGGAATATCTAGTAATAACCTCGTCTAGGGTTCACAGTCATTATGTATTTCCATTTATTTCAGTCCATAGTTATTTGCAGCTCGATTGATACCCATAGTCATGAACTACATGTACTATTTCTCACCGAACCTAAATAGATGTTATCCCAATATCATTTTCCTTATTAGCTATTTAATGAGCCATGATGGCCTAAGTGCCTAACTACCATACTGACATTACCCAGCAAGGTTGATGCTCTTAGGACTAGATTAAATGATTAAAGCACAATCAAATAATTAAAGGCCTATTTGGATAGTTAGATTTTTATCTATATTGGATCAATATTGGTTCAATTTGGTTAGTTTATGAGTAAAATTATTAGTTTATTTATCATTATAATATCTGTGTCGGTTTGGTTTAAAAATAATGCAAGAATGATACCAAATAGGCCCTATTTAGCCTTCATTAAGTGTTAGTTCATTTTGGGATGTTTATCTTAGCAAGCAATACGCAAGTCACTGCCTACTTGATAATGAATTAGTAGATGATAAAGGATCACACAAAAGATAATAGGCCAATGATATATCTGTTCAAGGAAGATTGATTTGTATAAGAATGATGTATAAAGCTAATGATTCATATCTTATTGATAATCAATTAATGTAAGGTCTTATGCAGTATAAAGCCTTTGGGTTATAATTGAATTGAAACCATTTAGGGTGACTGAGCTTAGGTGATTTGGACTAAGCCCATTAAATTTCGAAATTGAATTTTTATTTAAATGTATTGAGCTTTTAGGGATCATAGGTTTGCTTTTTAGGATAATAGGCTTTAGGGTTTAAGTATTGAGCCCATTAAGGAAGATAAATAATAAATTAGGTGGAATTGAGCTTTATTTTGAATTTAGGTTCAATTAGGGTAAATTGATTATTGAACCTAACAATTGTGTTCAAGCCCAACTAGAATTTAATTTAGACCTTAATTAATCTATTAGGCCAACTTATTTCCTCTTTAGACCCACTAAGGTTATTTTAGGGCTTTTGAGTCAATGAAAAGAATTTAAGCCCAATTAGGTATTTCAATACCTTGAATCGATAATAAACTTAAATATTTTAGAAATAGACTCAATTGAAATAGGTAAGGGATTGGGCTTGTATTATGGAATTGAATCCCATAAGGCGTAAAATTAGGTATTATTTTTATTTTAAAGGTTTAAGCTTCAAATGACTAGGGAAGATTTGTTCGGATTTAGTTTGGGCCTATTTAGTGCAAATAGGATTCGACAAGAAATTATGCTATTGGGCCTAGGATAGTGCTTCTAAACTAATTTTATCAAATTAACCTCATTTGTAGTTATTTAGTTAAATTGAATCCAACTTTAGTATTTAGGTTCATAACTAATTATTAAAGCCCAAAATTACTAATATAATTTAAGTTGGACCTAAATTAATATCTAAGTTCATTTTAGGTTATTTAAGTCAAGTTGGACCTATTATTTTAGACCATTTATATCAAATTGACCATATTTATACTAATTAGGCCCATTTAAACATAAAATAATTATTAATGCAATTTTATGGTCCCTTTAAGGGCTAAATTTATAAAAGCCTATTTATTTACTAAATATCCAATTTAAGCTTCTTTGTATGGCTAAATACCTATTTTGATCCGATTTGACATATTAGCCCATTTGTGTTCATTAATTTAATCTAGCTCTAGATTGTCAACTAAGTCCATTTAACATGTCAGGCCCATAATAATTCATTTTATTTGATTTAGGCTTATAATATGTCTATTTATTCAATTTTATAACTAAAGTTCCATTATGCCGACACTAGCCTAATTGGCCAATTAATTTATTTCTATCCAATTTTAATTTGATAAAAGACTTAATAATTTAGAAATACCTAATTTAACTAATTATAGTTAATTATACACTAATTAAACTGGTTTAGCAAATAAATTAATTATTCAAGCTAAAACATGTAATTTTAAAATTTAAAACAAGGCTAGAAAATTGTCAAAAAAATAATTTTTTTTTAAATAGTAAATAAATTTTAAAAATTTCTAGTTTGATGGTAGACATATTAAAATATCATTTTCCAATATCTAGTTTAAAAATGAATTCCTTTTTTTTATTTAGACTTAAAAACTCATATTACTATATCTTATTAGATGGAGTAAAATTAATTTGATATCTTATTTAGATCTAAGAACTTAGATTACTATATATTATCATATAAAAATAATTTTTTTCTTAAGATAGTATATGACTTTAAAAATCTCAAAAATTTGCAGTTTACTACTAGTGACAATAAACTATCACGCATGAAAAATTCAGGCAAAAATAAGTTTTTTTGGTATTTTATTTATTTTTCCTAAAAATTATTCTTATTGGACATTTAAAAATAGTAAACAGAGTTGAAAAATTGTCAAACTTCCCGGTTTAGATCCTAAGATAAAAAAACTATCATTTCCATGATTTTAATAAAAAATAAATTCATTTAGTACATTAACTAACATCATAATGCTTATGTTTCTATGTGATTAGTTTTTGTCCAGCATAAATAGTAGCATATTTATTCGATTTCATCATAAAAAATTATTTGAAAAGCCACATAAAGCATAAAAAGATAGTATATATATCATGTCATTCCATATTAATCAAATTTATATGATAATCCGAATAAATCATATAAAAACAATGCCAAAATCAACATATTTTAATTATACCAATTAACACATAAAATTTAACTTAAATCATACAACATATATTCTATATTCTATTTATAATAACCTATTATTGACAAAAAAAATTTCACTAGTCACACTAATTAATTAAACTACTTAGTTGTAGTAGTGGAATAGCACAAAATCCTTCACTACCTTACCACTAGGAAATTTGATGAAATTCCTTTTACCTCTAATCCCAAACCCTCTTGATAAACACCTACATTTAAAAAGGAAAATAGAGACTAGTAAGGTTTTAAGATGGCTAGAAGAATAGGTAAGGCATATAAGGTTTTGCATTGATAGGGAAATGGGTATAGTGATAGTTTTGGGATTTGTCTAGGAGTAAAATGGAGCGAAACTTTTTGCTGGTTTCGGACGATAAAGAGGGTATCTACTAGGTTTCTCTTAGGGTTTTTGCAAAAGAAAAGTAGAGTAATGGGTAGTTTAAAAGGTGGCTCATTTAGGAAATGTTTTAGAGCTTGTGGGTTGGCAAAAGGATAATGTTTGTATAAAAGATTCTACTGAAAATTGAAATGGATAACAAAAATGATTTGTTAGATTATGGAATATTTTTAGGTAGATTTAGGGCTAATATGATTAGTGAGTTGGATTAGTAATTTTGTTATTGTCTTAAGATGTAATTAGAGGTTAAATGACTTTAAGAAATATGTAGATTAATTGAGGAATTTTAATTTAGCAAATTTGAAGATGGTGAAATAAATTTAGCTAATTAGGCGGTTATATATGTGTTTGATTAAAATTTAGGGTGTTGAGAAATTTAGGAATTGACATTGTATAAAATTGTTGAAATTGGGAGAAATGGGAAACTTGGGAAATTGTAATTTTGGTGGATGAATGATTTTGTATTATGTTTGATTTAATTTATTTGGTATGATGAAATAGGAAATTCATGTGACTTAATCTTTATTTTCATTTAAAATTAATTACTAGCTCTAGTTCGCTAATTCACCTAACCATATTATATAATTTACTTAATCCACTTCATTAAATTATCTATCTCAAATTTTTAATTTAGGTTGTAATCCCCAAGTTTTTCTCTTAATTTAAGTTCACACATTAGGGAATTAAGCTTCTAGAGAAAATAAAAGATACCAAAGATAAGATTGCATGACATAGGTAAAATTTTACTAACATGATTATGTAACCTTAAAGTGATGTATGAACCACTAAATCTTTAGTGCATATAGTAAGTCAATAATAGGTTATTAATAAATTAAGCAAATATAAAACACAAGATATTAAATTAAAACTAACTTTTATGAAATTTGAAATCTAAATCTTGTCTTCAATGTTATTGTCTTAAAATAATTAATGATTTGTTCACATATCCACTAATATCTGTTTGATGTTATAAATTATATGTCTTATATATATATATATATATATATATTATCAACTTTGAATTTGTAAGTCTACACCAAAAAATCTCTCAAAATTGCCTAAAATATCTACTCATTTATGTTATCGTAAAACATGTGAAGAGGGTAAATTTGTCCAAACTTGAATTTTCAAACTAAGTTAATTTTTCGCTCTTTTACTTGTAAGAGAAGCAGCTAGATTTGAAAATATCCACCTACTAAATGTCATCATCACCAAAGGATAAACACAAAATTTTTAAAATCTGTCATAATATAATTACTATAATATTTGTTTATTAAACACAAAACTAAATAATCAAAAATGTAATTTCTACTACCATTTTCACTGTGAAACCATTTCTTTCTTTTCATCCATGGTAATAATACAAAAACACCTAAACCACTTCTCAAAATTATTACTTTTAACATAAAAAAATCTCTGAGGAGTCACACACAAGCTCTAACTTTAGTATTTTGATATAGTAAGTGGAGCAACCATACAAAGCTCCTAATCAACTAAGGTAATTTTCATTTATTTTTTAAAGCTTATGAAAGTCTATTTTTTATAAAATACGCTAGTATGCATGCATATTTTTACTGCTTAATAGTAAAACATTAAATTTAATGGATGTAATTGGTTCATAAACTAAAACTAAGCTTACCAATGGGTAATAAAAGTGTCTGCATAGTTAACTTGTGAAGTTGTTTATGTATAGAGTTTTAATATACTTGTTAAAAGCTTAGAAATAAGTATAACTTCCCTTGAGTATAACTTCCTTTAACAAAAACAAATATGATAGTTATGTGGTAAAATCAAGGCAAACTATTATATATACGTACACTTGAACCTTTTAACTAAATAAGGGAAATGATAGATCTAAGTTTAACTATTTAAAACTTGTTAAACATATAGTTGTGTCTAAAGTAGTTATCCTAGATCAATCCAAAGCCATGTTTCAACTCGTGGATTAATATGGGAAGAAGTTAGTGTTATTAAGAGAAGCAAAACATGTCTACAGTTTTATAGCTAATCGAATCACGGCTATAATCGTGTCTGTGATTACAAGCTACAATATAAGTTGAGAAATCAAGGGAAAGTTGAAGTTGAGCACAACTTCAACCATAGTCAGAAATCACGCTAATGGTTTAAGTTGTGAGTTTTGCAAATAACCGTGATCTTTTGCCTTGACTATACCATGTCACAATAAACCCGTGATTTAAATTGTAATTTTTCTTAAAGGATTTCTTGAATAGGATTTTCAATTTTGTTTTACTTTATAGAGGTCTACCCCTGAAACTCCACAAGGGATGCCATCCCTTCTAGCTATACTAATGCCTTATAATTTCTTAAAGACAAGTTAAAATAGGAAATTATGATATGAATTTAAGACACATAAGCATTGATAAAGCTATATGCTTAGTTATAAATTTATATGTAGTTATTTTCTTATAGGGATTATAAATCAAGATCTGAACTTCCTAACAGATTACTAAAATAAATAAACAAGATGCATAGGTGAGTAACTCTGATATTTTCACATTGATTTTTTCCTATAATATAGTATCATATGTTCTAAAATATAATTGAAGCTGATTAGGTGCATGGGGATTAGGAATAATGGATACTACATGGTGTTTAGATAAATGACAAACTTTAATATTAGGAGTGATGATCATCTTCTTTACTGATTGTGTAATGTGTATTGAAGATTGTTTGAAAATTGTATATGGTCACTAAGTAATCTAGTGTAAATCTTAATTGGCCATTAAATGAAATTAATGCATTACATGAATGCATAAATTGCATTCATTGGTATTCACGTTACGTATTGACATCTGCAGTTCTATGGTAATGCTAAATTTTTCTAGTAAATAGAAATGAAATTTTGTTTTATAAATTACCACTATTTTGTCGATTCCACAGGAACCATATAGCCACCAAAGGATATCACCTATGGTGTTGAGATGGATACTAATATTTAATGGAAATCTAGGTTAAGTTGAGTTATAATACTTTTAAATATAAAATAATAAATATAAATAAAATCTCAATCTTTAGTTTTTAGTCTCTTCTAGTGTGAATTACTAAATTGGTTCGTTTAAAACCCCCAAGAGAAGGCATAAATCTCCATCTGGGTTTGATTCTATAATCCAAACTATATTTGTCACATACGGTTGATTGTTGCATTGTATATGTTTACTAATTAAACTTGCTTAACATTATTTGTATCGTGTTAAGATTTGGTTATCGCTAAAATGTGGTTTGCTTACCCTGCTATAGATTTATTTGGTTACAGAGACCATTAAGTTAATCTATACTTTGAAGTTGGCATTGATATAAGTTAACAAAAGAGTCTAGACTTAGACTGAAGAAATAGCATAGTATTTTGTGTAAAGAACAATATTAGTATTGTTTTGATGTAATAGTTAATAACTCATTGTAAGTGGTATGTAATGTTATTCTTGTATGTATCTTATATGTATGCAATATTTCTTACTCTAAGCAAACTTGCAATCTTGTTTTAACTATCTATGCCACAGGGCATTCTAGTTGTACAATGCTCATGTGCCTTTCTGGAAGCTTAAGATGTTTTATTACAAATGTCTATAGCTCCAGTTTATTACATGGCACATCAATACTGCAAGGGTACCCTGTGGGAGTATGACATAGGTTCTAATTTGGTTTAAAATTTCCCAAAATTTTATACTATTTAATTCACACTTTCTTAATCCACTTAGTGGAATTCGGGATATTTTTTTTTTCGGATTATGTTGAAAATATTGCTATCTACATGATGGAAGAGTAAATTACTGTGTAGATTTTGAATTCTTAGTATTCTTGGTTTGTACATTAGATAAAAAATAGTAGATTTCAAGAATTTTCAAGGAGTTCAATGTAAAATTTTATGTTTAATGCTGTGTTCTGTTAGTGTTAAGGTTGGGTTATGTTTTGGAAGATGTACAAGTGTTAAACTTTTGTTGAATGGACATTTCTAATGGAAATAGGGTGTTATGTTTTCGTAAAGGTTGAAAAGTTATTTTCTAGGTGAACACGAGTTGAATACGACCTATGTTAGAGCCTGTGTTACATCATATAGTGGTTTTGCTTCAAGCACGAGTTGAATGTAACACTTGCTCTATCGAATAAGTGTATATTTCAAGTATGACCTAAACATAGCTGATGTTCCAATTGATGTTACCCTTTTGCTTCAAACATGAATTCCAACATGACCATGTTCAACATATGTTCAACACAACTTCTTTAAATTCATATTTTTCTTACTCAAAATCCCATTAAAACTTATTTAGCTCCTTTCTTGAATATTTAATGATATTGTAAACCTAGATACTCTTGAATTAATTAAATTACTTATTTCAATCAATATTATTTCACATTCTTTTCAGACGAAGGGTGGTGTAAAAACGAAGACTATATGAGACGAAGACAATAGATAAATTTAAAAGTATGAATTGTTATAAATTCTTCAATTAATGTGATAAATTTGGGTTTATAAGGTTCTAGGATTTAGAAGGACTCTACGTTCCAAGTACGTGCATACTATATTTATTGCTTGTGCTTACCTAAGAAAGGATCACAAATTGATTAGTTGACTATTCAAACACAATTATTAATTGTGGCGTGTGTGTGGTTGCTATTAGTAGGTGGACAATATTCACACTATTAACATGGTAACTTGATAAACTTTATGTGGTAATGTCTTGAATGAAATTGCATGTGGAAAGGATGTAGGTAGATCTACATAGTTTTAGTGACGTGGTTACTAAGGGTACCAAATATTTAATATATATGTATATATGCAACTATGCATGTTAGGTATTAAGCTATCCCATAGATGTGTGTTGGACTAAAATAGATAGATAATTAAATCATTGTTTGCTCCATATTTAACATGTAATTGCATGTGAGTATGTGATTGTCTATTCATGCACATGTGAGTATTGGTATATCGTACTGGGTTATGGTCAACCCCTTGCTCTTTTCAAGTACATGTGATGCTCCTATAGAGTTTGATTTGTTAGGCTATGATATCATAGTTGATTATGGAGAGAACTATAGCTGTGATGATTACCTTGTTGATATATAATTCTTTGTGTTATATTGGATATAGAGACTCCTAGTGATGTTATATTCTATGTAATACTTCCTGTATAGTATATTTTAATTGCGGGGATAAGCCCTAATATTGGTTGCTAGAATATTAAATGGACTCAACTTAGGGTAAATTATATCGAAATGTATCAATGTTTGAGGGTAAGTTATTTAAGGTATCAGTGTTTCAAGTGGTTAGAAAAAGGAATCACATTTAGAAATAATTTCGTTTAAGGTATCAATGTTTTAAGTGGTTAAAAAGAGATATCAACATTTATAAAAGTAAGTCAAATAAGGTATTAATAATTAACCATTGATGAAAATATAGGAAACTTAATTGAAATATTGATGCCTTAAATGAACTTTTAAAATGTTGATACTTCATTTGATTCACTTTGTCAAACATTGATTCCTCTTTTTAACCATTTGGAATGCTAATACCTTAAATAAACTTATCCTAAAAAATTGATACCTTATGGTAATTTACCCACTTACCAAGTCACATGTACATGTTGTGTGGGTAAGGTGTTATTATTATTTCTAAGCTAATGAAAGTAATATGTGTAAACATATTTATATGTGAAGGATCCTTAAATGTAATGTGGACTTATATTTCATTTATTGTGGCTTATAGCAAGTTTTAAGCCTACAACATGTTTACAATTAACTAAGTACGTGGTAGGTTGTAAATTACCTTAAGTTTATGGCACTACAAGTTTGAATATATGACCAAAACTCCAACTTGATCTATGTAAGCAATTTATTAAATTGAGTTTTGGTTTCATAATATTTAGCTTAACTAACTCGTTAGTTTAATCGTACTTGAATTGAAATTAAATGTTAGCCGAGTTCGAGTTTAATTTGTATATTTAATGTTAGTTTATTAAAATAATTTTTTTTAGATAAATTGAATCTAGTGAACTTCATTTAGTCAAGTTTGAACTCATTAAGTTCTATTTGAATTTAGTTTTTATCCCAAAATTCTAAATGCAACAAAGCTTGAATTTTGAAAATTTGGATTGAGCTTGTATAATGTCCAACTTTCAAATGTCAACTAGACTTATTAAACAATCTGCCTAAAGAGGGTACTTAAAGATAGAGATGTTATGCCATCCTTAAAGTAAGGATATAGCTAACCGATTCACCTTTATCTACTTTCCACAAATTAATACATTTATTTTATAAAGTAGAAGAAATAAATAAGTTCAAGCATCTTATTGGGATTTAGGTAAGGAAATCCCAATTCACTTCACAATGTACCAGAAAATTCCGAGTAGAACTACTCTAAGATAAAAAAAAAAAAAACTGCTAATTGACTATTTTACAGAAGACGTGGGTGTAGGGAGTCTTAAGACTTCGAATCGACCCTTGATCCGAGCTAAAGTTCCATTAAAGAGCGTTTCCACGGGGTAGAACCTCCTCAGGGAATATAAGGTTTTCATCGAGATTTGCTTTGTCTTTACGAGTTGAGTAAAGCCCGATGGGTTGAAAACTTTTGTGCCAACCTTTTCGCCTAGAAGGCTGAACTCAGGGCTGGGGAACGAAGTTACTTACAGGATTCAATGTTGCGAGGGAAAGAGCCCCGGGTAAACCTGTTATCTTTATCAAAGAGATATAGACGGACCGACCCACCACAGAGATTCCCACCTTTGCCAACAAGGCCCAAAAAAGGTCAATCGAACAAAATATCAGACAAAGCAAATAGAGATAGACTATAGCCTGGATTACTTACCTATTCCCTATATCCGGGAGTTACCTTAGTGGGCAGCTTCCAGGAATGGACTGCAAGCTGGGAGTTTTGGTTAAAGCACCTCAAAACGCCCAATTCGGGTAGAAAGCAGGGTAACAACGTATGGTCAGTGCAGTGAGATTTGTGGAACGAATCATGCCTTTACGAGTGTGCTCGAAAACATAGGCCGACTGCTGAGCCCACTCTGGCTCAGCTGCACCACCCCCGGTGCGAGCCACCCGAGAAGAGCAAGCTATTACAGCGAGCGGCTGGAGCTGTAGGGAGCCGAGGAGCAAGGCAGTTCCTGGCCTCGGCTCATTCCCTTCAGTTTTTAAGTGAAAGCGCGGTTATGGGTTTCTTTCCTTTTGTATCGCATTGGCGATTGATTCTTCCTTCTCATCCGGTAAGCCTGTCTATTGAGTATTCGATATCGAGTGAAGTGTACTCACCCTCTTTTGCCTAAGCAATTCAAAATTTCTCTTTCTTCTTTGGCTTTGGGTAAGAAGTTGACCCTTCTTCGAAGTCGTATCAGAGGAAATTGATTCACTCCCGGGCGTGTTTCCAAAACGTTTTAAAGTTTCTTGCTTATTGTGAAGAGTTCTTTTAGCCAACAGACATATAAAAACTGGTGCTATTGCGGCTACACCTCCAGATTTGTCAGGTATACTACGAAGTATGGCATGTATCAGTAGGAAATACCATTCCGGCACAATATGAGGCGAGGTGGACATCGGATTAGCAGGTATATAATTGTCGGGATGCCCCTCACTTGAGCTAATTCCAGCTTTCCAGCATGCAAAGGTGAAGATACTAGAGTGGAATCCTGGTCAGCTTTCTTTCGTTCCTTGTAGTCTTTGCCTTTCTGAAGTCCATAGAAGCTTCATAAAATTACCTTCAATGATTGACCATGTAATTCACCACAATACAAAAAGCTCATTGTATTTTTAATTTTTTAAAAAATAAATAATGCATTTCTTTTTTCTTTATTAGAAACATCTCTAACTTTGGAACTAAAACAATATGCATTACACCAATTATATAAAAAAATTGGATAGATCATAACCAACTTAGATAAATCATAGTCTTTTAATTTTGAAACTTCAAAATTTGTTTCATTTTGGAATGCTAATAATAGAGTAGGAAAGGTTACAAATTCAAGACCTTTTGCTCTAATATCATATTTTATCAAGCTTAAATGAACCACATGCAATTTTATCTTCTCTTTATCATAAATGAAAGTCCAACCTTTAAAAATTATAAGGATGAAGAGCGAGGATTGATTTACTTGTCTTTCAACACTTAATAGCCTCACATAGGCTGTTATGTAGAGTATTTGATAGAAAACATGCAATAAGGAAATATTTTTAAACCATAACATTACAAATAACCAACCTTCCCGGTAGGTCATATACCAAATTTTATGATATAGTGTATACATGAAAACTTAGACTATCACCTACAATCATAGGTTACTATTTCATACATGAATACTCCAACAAACTTCAATTGGGACACATAGACATGTTCTAAACAATTGGAAACCACTAACATTAAAAAGAACAATCGAAAGCTCATATCTTAGCATTCAAAGTTAAGATGAATTCAATATGTTTTTATTAAGATGTAGCTATGTACCCTCATGAATTTCATAAGAAAGATATAAAATGGGTTAATTAAAATACAACAAGCTTAGAGAGCCCAACCAAATTCACGCACCTCGCACTCCATTCATAATACCACAGAGCATCAAGGGTAATAGAAAAGTAAATTAATTACAAATGAGGTGAATATTATAAAGTTAATGGAAGACAACTTCTCACCTTCCCTATACAATGCTATGGACACAAGCATGAAGCACTTTTCAAACTCCATTTGCACCCCATTTGCAAAATTTAAGTGAAGAGGCATGAGTAGTCATAATAAAACATGTATTCAGACTTCTTTTGCATATGATAAGTTTTATAGTATAAACACTTTTGTCTAAGATATGATGCATGGAACTAAACTCCTAGAACATGCTTCAATTGTGTTACCATTTTCATTACCTTTATTTAAGGGGAAAAAAAAGAGCATACAACTTATAAAGGAATATAATTAATTTTAGGTTGAATTAAATGATAAATTGAAAAAAATGAACATGTTACATATGTATGAAGACACAAGGAAGATGAAGAACCAATGATCATATCATCTAAGATTACCATGAAATATAGTAAAATCACCTTGAATTTCATCTCTTTTAGAAAAATTTCACTTAATTATATCCATTAATTCAACACAAAGATTAAACCAATAGAACTCAAATCAATTACGGATGAAGGTAAGATCCAATAGAATTAAATGATGCAATGGATGGCACTAATGGACAACTTGAGTTGGGTAACATGGTCATGAACTACCATAAATAGCCTAACCTCTTTAAAGGAGTAAAAATCAATCGACAAAAAAAAAAAAAAAAATTTCCTTCATGCAACCAAGTTATTATTTCAATTACTTCAATAATTACTGCTAAATGAATAAATGTAATTTCTACAAACAAAACATCTTGAAACAATAGTTATTCCATATAATCTATATGTGAGCTATGCCTAAAGGCTAGATAGGTAAAACATAAAATTATACATATATGTGTAAGTCCTTTAATTTCTTTCAAAATAGGCATCAAGAGAGACTGCACTGATGCACCTTTTAACATCTAACATACAAAACAACACTTTGCAGTGTCTAAACTATTGCACTCCAAAATTAGGGTGCCTGAGTGAGTGAAATTCTAACGTGATAACTGCTTATTTAAGCATAGAAAAATTACCTCCTTTCCAAGAAGAGCTAATGTTTCTTTAGTCTTTTGGTTTAATATTATCTAACTCCTAAGAACAACTGTAAACCTCGGAAATTTTTCACATTAGTACATGACTCTAAAATAGAATGTATGAACTAATTAGTAAACTTAGAATCTAATAAAAACCTAAGAATAGATCAATGACTTGAATTTGACTGGGTTAAGATCTAAAAGCCGAATAAAGAACTTCTTTGACCTTAATTGATACAAAAAAGGAGACTTCGTATCTTGAATTGATAATTCAAGATATGATTGAAGGAAACCCAAATATTCAAACCCGAAAACTTGTCTTACAAATAGAATAGATAGAAAAATATAGATATAGAGATTAAATGATTACTATTGAACTCAACAATGATTTGAGACTAAAACAATGAGTAGTAATGAGCCTATACATGGATTTAAACCCTAAATTCAAGATTCTTAGATAGTATTAAACACTACTATTAAGATTTCATAGTAGGTATCAAAAACCGAAGATATATAGATAATTTAGCTTATATATCAAAAATGATATCGAGTAGTTAACCAACTACGCTTATAGATAGGAAAAGATAACATAAAGATAAACCGTTAGGATTATAAATACACAATAAAAACATAAACAGATGTATAACTAAAGATCTAGACTTCAAATAAATAATTGAATCACACTATTATTCTAATTAGGGTTTTCTTAAGCTATTGGAGCCTAAAACAAAAATTGACCTAACAAGCTTATGAAACCTTAATCGCAGGAGATAAAATTCTAAAAACAATTAATCGCGTAAATTTAAAACTTAAAGTTGTATCGTTTGTTAAACTAAACATTTTGTAGAATCCTAAAAAAATGTTTTTGTATAAAAACTCTCAAATATTAGCTAATTTGTACCCGATTAACTTGGTAAACTACCTAAAAATATAGATTGATATTGTCTAAATTATTAGTAATATATATACATATCAGACCGGTTGGAAATTGTGCAAAATGAAGGGCTTGGATTTCCTTGAGATTTGAGAACCAAAATTGCTTCGAAATTATCCAAATTGTGCAACAAATTCAACTCAAACACCAATCAAACTTTGCTAACTCATCTCCTCATTAATGAAGTAAAAAAATGGAGGAAATAGAATTCAAATGAGGAACAATTGGATGAATTTGTCAAAGAAAAACCGTCCTCCTTTCTTCTATATATATATATATATATGTTTAAAGCTCTTAATGTATAAACAAACAAACACCAAACAGTCCTAAAGTTTCTAGATCGAATAAACGTCTAATGAGCAAACAAATCGACCTAAAAACAGAAATCAAATCGTTCTAAACACCTCTGTTCAAATCAAAGAAAAATACAACACGAAAAATAATTTGGGAACAAGGTAAGTTTGTTATAATTCGACTTGTTATTTGTTAAAAACAAGGATTGAAATTAACTTCTGATGATCATAGGATCATTACCAACCCAAGAACAAGTTTCAACTTCCACCGAATAAGCTTAAGCAAGGTAAAATTCGAAAACCTAGTTGTACCTTTTCAAATTCAAAAATTTAGATCACATACATATAGATGCGTTATGAGTTGATGTATGTATAGATACATGCCATAGAAACACTTAGGAACGGTTTGAGAATGTTTATGACGTAAAAAATTAAGAAATATGAACTTTTCATCGTAGAAGATGATAAACAGTGTTAACACTGACCCTAAGCTGGCAGTGTAGACTTGAACGCTATGGGCTTACGAGGGTAGGCGGCGGTGTAGATGGTTTACACCGGAACAAAAGCTACGTAAAACTTATTTTTACGTAAAGTAAACGAACGTCTGGCTAGCTGAGATTATACGCTGGCAGCGTATAGTTCGGCGTACGAGGGAAAGCTGGTGGCTTACAAGCCAGTGCAAGCCAATGCAAACGATACGAAATAAAATGAAAAAAACTTAAGAATGCCGACATCTGAGTTTCAACATCGGCGGCATCGGAGCCGGCGTACAAACTTGTTTTTCTTATGTAAAATCTGTATTTTACAGATGGATATTTATATAATAATTATAAATATATATATGTTAACATAGAATTTACTAAGTAGAAAAATAAATGCAAATATTTAGAATAATAGTATATTTAATACTGATAGCTTCTAAAACCCTAGAATTATACGGAAATATTAAGTGTTAATAACAACTATAATTATCAAATATTTGTTCCATATAGATAAATAGGTAAGAATGGAAGTTAAAATAAGCTAAATTTACGAATAATGTGACTTCTAAAAATGACAAAATAATTATGTGAAACAGATTAAGAGAAATACAACGACACTAAGCAATGGTAAACAAATATAAGTTATTATAATAAGTCAAATTAAGAATAACGTAAAAATAGTGTTAATAACTACAAAAAACTTGATAAATATCAATTTTTCGAATACCAAGATATATGTATAGAAATATCAAGTAAGACTAAGACAAGCTACATGGAAATAAAGATTAATCTATAATTATTTCATAAGACCATTAAAGAACCAAAATAAGTAATAGAAATCGAGCCAAATATCAATTTAGGACACTAGACACATATAGGAGTTTAGTTATATAATCTATATTATATTGATGAATATTTTATTCATCTCAATAGGTGACTTTGATACCATAGATGACCTTCCAGCAATTACTATATTAAGTCAGTACTTGAGTGGTAAGTAATTTAGTCATATTATACTGTTTGTATTTATAATTACCTAAATATGTAATGCAAAGATGATAATAATAATATGAATATTTTGATGGAAATGTGTTGTGATCTGAATTTTATGATTGCTAATCTATCATTACAAAAGTGATAATACAATGGTATGATGATGATTGTGTGTAATATATGACCGCCATGACATTGAATAAGAACTATTGACTTATTAAAATAACCTGGTCACGCATTGCACGTACTGCATTATTACATATACAAATGGGTGATAGCCTACTACGTATTAATATTTCGATTCTCTGTTAGTGCTTGGTTTTTCTAAAGTGTTAGTTCTTCTAAGTTTTTTTTTGTTCCGTTGGTTCTACGGGAACTAAGTAGCAATGAATAACACCGCCCATATTATCGCTTTGAAATGATTAATACTTAGAGAGTTTTTAAGGATGGATACAAGAAATGGTCAGTTAAAACTATTATTAAATTTAAGGTAATAACCCTAAGACGAGAAATCGTTGATTTTCCTGTAAACTTAGTCTCTCTTGGGCAGGTGGGTCATAAAGTAAATATTCTTCAACTCTAAAAAAAAGGAAATCTTTTTCCTTTGGATTCTAGTCATCCAAGCTTGTATCTAAGCATATGTTTGAGTGATTGCATTACATACGATTTGTTAATAACTTGTTTGATGTGTAATATGTTTGCTTATTTACTGAACCGTGGCTTCGCTCATACTCCAACAGTCTTTTCAGGTTTACGCTTCGACCTTGGTTAGTTACTTCCAGAAACATGGCTCCGGTAAGGACTTAAGAGCTGGAAGCCTATGGTTCATTATGGGATTAATGGTTTATAATTTTCCTAGAATGGATTAGCTAGTGTTATCTTATTGTTATGTATAGAGAATTACAAGAAGACTACATGGTTTGTAATAATCTATGATACTTTATGATTAAGATAGCAGTTATTTATAATTTATTTCTTACATGTATTTATCATTTCTTATCGAAGCAACTGAAAGATCCTGTTATTTTGGAAAACATGTCATTCTCCAAAGGTAATCTAGTGATAGTATTCAAGTATGACTTTCTACTTCTACTAGGGTACTATCGGGGCGTGAAAACAACAAGCTCTATTCAATTTTTTTTAAACAAAGGGGTTAATGTCATGATTATACTTAAATTTGACGAAATATATAATTAAACATTAAAATTTAAAATTGATTAATTTAGTACTTAAAAGAACTTTTCATATACATAACAATACTTTCAAGTTCTTTTAGGCACTAAATTAATCAATTCCAAAGCTTTCAAGTATTAAATTGATTAATTTCAAAGTTTAAGTATTAAATTGATTAATTTCAAAGTTCAAGTATTAAATTAATCTATTTCAAAGTTCAGATATCTAATTGCATATTTTTCTATAGTTTAAGTATAATTAATTACATTATCCCTAAAAAATTCATTAATGAATCCTTATTTCATTAAACTTGCCTTGGCTCATACTCAAACCATCCTTATAAGATAGATAACACTAAAAAAAAAAAAAATGAAAATTGATCGAGTTAGTATCGAAAAGAACTTTTTGAGCATATTGACAATATCTCCATCAAGTTTTTTTAAGTAAGTTTAGGTATCTAATCGCATATTTTGTCAAAGTTTAGATACCATTTATGATGTTATCCTAAACTAATATACATTTATTTCACCTTTTTTTTGAAAAAAATTTGGGAACATCTCTTGATGCATGAGCTTCTCATGAAAATTAATATTAATAGTTGAACTTTGAAGTATCCAATTTAATACTTAATCAAACTTGGGACAATGCCGAGGTCTATAGCTTACTTTTGTGTCATTTTGAAATTATACACCTAATGTTTTAAATTATCAAACTATACATCTAATTAGACGTTTGCTTGTCATCATTTATACCTCATTGCTTTCTATTAACTACTGTTATCTTATAATCATGGACAACCAATCACAACACAATACTTGTAATATTTTATATTATATTAAATATTGATACCAAGTCATTTCCCATGTGAAGAAAAATTCACATCATCAATTCAAAGTAAAACAAAACACACAGTTAAAACATAATTTCAGGAAAAAAATTCAAAATGTGTTAATAAAAAATGGGAATGAAAAAAATTGATGTTGATTGTCTTGAAGATAAATATGTGTTTGTTTTATTTAATTTTTTTTTCTAAGTTAGGACTATAACTTTTTTTATTGAATTTGTAGCAATGCTTAATTTTTTCATTAACCTCACGTTTCATATAAATATTTATTTTATTTTATTTTTGAAATTTACTTTTTATCTAAGTGTTTTCTTTTGTTTTACTCTATATTGAAGACATGGATTTTAATTCTATGTGGCAAATGACTTCGTATCAGTATTTAAGATAATATCAAATGTTACAAGTGTCGTGTTGTGATAAATAGTATTGGATCCTTAATCTAACGTTGGTCTTATATATGAAATAATTATATGTTATGGGCTGTCATATTAAGTTAAGCTCAATTAAAAGTGATCAATAGGAGTTAGGTATTTGGGCTTTAATGTATTTAATAGGGTATGACCCTTTTATGTGTAGAGACCTTATAAGTAATTTCTATTTTTATGATGGACTAAAATAGAAATACCAAAAGATAAAATGGAGTTATCTCTATAAATAGTGGTTATGATCCCTAGGTCACACATATAATTTTTCTAGTCTCTTCTGAATCCCATCATCAGAGACTACGGAGAGAAAACAAAATGGATCTCTCAAGGAAAACGTGTTGATCTAGAAGGCCAACTGCAAGACTCTAAAATTATTGGTTGCTATGGATTTAGGTATGCTTTTGCTTATCTATTATTTAATTCTTAATGATTAAACATGAACGATCTAGGGTTTTATACGTGACGGTTTTCATAAAAGGTTAATTTGGATTTAATAAGTGGTATCAGAGTACACATGTTTGATCATTAGGAATTATTTTCATAATTTATATAGGGTGTTGCTTTCCCCTAATTTTTAAGGGTTAGGGTTTCAAGGAATAAATATAAAAGGTTTATTTTATATTTATTGGAATTCAGTTGCCGTCAAGATCGGATATGAAATCACATGCATGTCTATTGAAATTTCATCTCCCTTATTCTAAATCCTTATATAATGTCAAGTTGACGGAATACATGTTTTCCATTGAGATTTTGTTTATTTATGAAATCATCTATTGATAAATCTCGAACTTCTTCTGGGGCCTCGTTTTTTGTTTATTCAGATTCTTGCCGTTGATACTGTACAAGTGTACATATACTTATATTGATTTATGAATTTTGATTTCCGACATGAGTCTCATTGATGATGTCGATTCCATGAATTGATAAGTCGTGAATTCATCCATCATGTTCCTCTGTTTTCTTAATCACAATTTAATATGTTATCGGAATAAAATCATTGTGTCGGCTTCAAATATAATGAAATTCGCAAATTATGAATGAACATATAATTCCTTTATATGGATTACTGCTCATGATGGTTTATGTTGAAAGTTTATGCATTCATCCGAAAATTGGGTTATTTTAATTATTTCTACAATATGAATTCCTTATACTGCGTATATGTTAATTCAATGGATGAATTTTAAGTTTTCGTTCAACTTTATTTTAATTAATTTTTGGTCAATTTATATTTATGGGTTATTAAACCCAATAAGTTTTGGTCAAAATTAAAGTTGATTAATTGTGACTTTGACCCAAAGTTTGATATAATTTTAAATTGGAATATTGGTATGTTTATATATATTTTAGATGAATTAATTGGAACAACATACCGCTAAAGTGGTCCCTCTTGTGGAAATTAATTTGTTTTAAAATATAAAAGGTTGTGTGCTTGCAACTTATATGAATATTTACCGGCCCAAAGGAAGGTTAATGTTTAATAGAATTGCAAGTGCACCTGTAGTAATAAATTTGTGCGATTATTGGTTTTACATGTGAATAATAAATCAATCCAAAGGAAGGTTTATATTTTGATATGTTCTTATTGTTAGTGTTTGATTACTACACCAAGATACCACTTAGTAGTTAATATTTTGTCCAAAGATGAAATATTGATGGGCTGCCCGATATCTTGAGATGGGGTTTACCTTTATTTGAATTTATCATTTTGTTTTAAGACTTATGTGAGCTTGTTTATTTGTTTGTTGTTCTCGTTCAGCTATAAATAATCCTGCTAATATTACTGCCAACATCAATTCCATTCCTATGCTTAATGGCACTAACTTCAAGTCATGAAAAGAGAATCTCTTGATAGTACTTGGAGTCATGGATCTCGACTATGCGTTAAGGATTGATTCTCCTTTACCTCTTACTATAAGAGTACCTCTGATGACAAGAGGGAGATGGAAAAGTGGGAGAAATCAAATCGCATGTGTATGATGATCATGAAGAAAGCTATTCCAGAAGCATTCAGAGGCACAATTTCTGATAAAATAACTAAGGCTAAGGAATTCCTTGATGAAATTAAGAAAAGGTTTGCCAAGAATGAAAAGGCAGAAATTAGTACACTATTGGGAAGCTTAATCTCAATGAAATATAAGGGTAAAGGCAATATTAGGAGTACATCATGGAGATGTCTCATCTTGTTTCCAAATTAAGAGCACTTAAGCTCGACCTCACAGAGGACTTACTAGTGCATTTGGTTGTTGATTTCTCTTCCGGCACAGTTTAGCCAGTTTAAGGTGAGCTATAACTGTAAGAAAGAGACTTGGTCTCTGAATGAGCTCATCTCACACTGTGTTCATGAAGAAGAAAGGCTAAAGTAAGATAAGATTGAGAGTGCTCACCTAGCTTCTACCCCTAAAAATAAGAACAAAGATAACAAAAGGAAAAGGGATAAAGAAGCTGCAAATATAGTGCCTCAAAAGAAATAACCAAAGAAATTGGATACAATGGATGGTAATGGTTATCACTTCTGTGGAGCTGTGGGGCATTACAAGAAGCAATGCACCAATTATCATGCTTAGCGTGCAAAGTTCTGAGGTTAATTTAACTTCGGTACCTATACACACTTGGTGGGTAGATTCTGGTGCAATAACTCACATCAATGTGTCTATGCAGGGTTGCCTCAATTACCGAAAACCAAGTGATGGTGAAAGATACATCTATGTAGGCGACGACAAGATAGTTCAAGTTGAAGCAATTGGAAAATTTAGATATTATATAAGACTGGATTTTATTTGGATCTGATGAAACATTTTATTGTACCGTCATTTAGATGGAATTTGATTTCTGATTTCTGCTTTGGACAAATCTAGTTATTCTTGTTCTTTGGAAATAAGAAATTTAGTTTGTTTCATGATCAAAATTAGTTGGATTTGGTTCTTTATCTGTTTATGATAATCTTTACTTGATTGATATTATTGCTTCATTTAATGAACCCTTACAAATAAGTACACGAGGAACAAAGAGAAAATTAACCAATGAGAATTCAACAACATTATGCATAAGAGATTACGTCATATCTCCAAACGAGAATGGAGAGACTTGTGTCAGATGAAATTTTAAACCCTTAGATTTTACAAATTTTAATGATTGTATTAACTGTATAAAGGGAAACAAACCAAAATAAAAGGAGATTTGAAGACAACAAGACTTTAGACGTCTTAGAACTTATACATATAGATATTTGTGGGCCATTCCCTACAGTTGCTTGGAATGGTCAACAGTATTTCATAATGTTCATAGACGATTTCTCGCGATATGGCTATTTATAGCTCATTCATGAAAAGTCACAGTCTTTGGACATGTTAAAAAATTATAAGGCTGAAGTTGAGAGCCAACTCAACAAAAGGATTAAAAGCATCAGATCTGATCGTAGTGGTGAATACTACGGCAGATATGATGGTTCAAGTCAACAACGTCCAGGACCTTTTGTTGACTTTCTAGAGGAATGCGATATCGTCCCATAGCATACCATGCCAGGTTCACCCACTATGAATGGTGTTGCTGCAAGATGAAACAGGATGCTTAAGGATATGGTAAGGAGTATGATTTGTCACTCCATCTTACCAGAATCACTCTGGGGAGAAGCACTTAAGACTGTAGCATATATCCTTAACAGGGTTCCAACTAAAGCAACTAATAAAACCCCTTATAAGCTTTGGATGGGTAAGAAGCCTAGTCTAAAGCATTTACATGTATGGGGATGTCCAGCTGAGGCACGACCTTATAAGCCTAATGAAAAGAAACTGGACTCAAGAATAACGAGTTGCTATTTTGTTGATACTCCGAAAGATTAAGGGTTACAAGTTTTATGATCCCACAACTAAGTCAATATTTGAGTCGGGAAATACTCGGTTCTTTGAGGATGTCAAGTTTGCAGGGCGAGATATGGTTAGAGACATTGTCTTTGAAGAGGAATATGTTGATATTCCCACATGTGTTAATGAATTTGGTCAAAATTTTGTTCCTGACTTTGTTTAAGACACAATAAACCTAGACAATGGTAGAGATCCCGTTAAAGGGACTGTTCCAGAAGAACAAACTCTACCACCTCAAGAACCTATGCCATTAAGGAGATCCACTAGACAAAGAAGAAGTGCGGTCCTAGATGATTACATCGTATTTCTTCAAGAACATGAAGTTGATATTGGAATGATGGAAGATGATCCAATCAACTTCCGTCAAGCCATTGAAAGTTCTAACTCTCGAAAGTGGATTGATGCCATGAATGAAGAGATAAAGTCTATGAATGACAATGATGATTCGGATCTTGTCCCATTGCCAGAAGGTACGAAGCCCATTGGTTACAAATGGATATTAAGACCAAAAGGGATTTGAAAGGCAATGTAGAGAGGTATAAGGCTCATCTTGTTGCAAAAGGCTTTACATAGAAAGAAGGCATTGACTACAAAGAGACTTTCTCACTAGTTTCTTCGAAAGACTCTTTTAGGATTATAATGGCACTAGTGGCATATTTTGATCTTGAGTTACATCAGATGGATGTAAAGACTGCCTTCCTCAATGGTGATATTGATGAGACGATCTATATGGTACAATCTGAAAACTTTGTGTTGGAAGATCCAAAGAATATGGTTTGTGAACTTAAGAAATCCATCTATGGACTTAAGCAAGCATCTCAACAATGGTATTGTAATCCCCTTAATTTTACGTAACCTAATTTTAACAAATACTAAAAATGTAATATAGAATTATATAGAATATTTAGAACAAATAGTAAAAATCATTCCAAAATTTTCTCGATTTAAAAATGTTAAAGTGTGAATGAATTTGATTATAATTAGAAATATTAGAATCTCTACCAATAAAAATTTCAAAATACAAAACCATAACTTCTATGATCTCAAATAATTTATAAACAACGATAAACCAATCTTTAATATAAATTATTGAATCCTTTTTCCTTAAGTTCAATACTTAGGAAATAAATCCTACACTTGTTAAATAATGAAATAATAGTGTTCAA
Source organism: Combretum micranthum (assembly GCA_024138025.1). Classification (NCBI taxonomy): domain Eukaryota; kingdom Viridiplantae; phylum Streptophyta; class Magnoliopsida; order Myrtales; family Combretaceae; genus Combretum; species Combretum micranthum. The sequence continues at coordinate 40,513 of JAMXBD010000800.1, read as the reverse complement.
ACTATTTTCAATTTGTTAATAATATTACGTAGCACTAGACAAAAATATGTTGTTATTAACAAATTAGTATAAATAACTCCTATTCAGTAAAACATAATTTTTGGTAAAATGATCAATAGTTCAACAAGAAATCATAACTTTAAAATTACAATAAAAGACGATTAATCTTTAGAACCTACAAGTTATAAAAATATAGACTAAAGATAAATTACTAGATTTACAAAATATACGATAAGATAAAAAATAGATTGATATCTAAGAATCTAGATCTTAAATAAATATTAAATTACACTAATATTCTAATTAAAAGATTTAGAGATTTTAGAAATTGAAAATCCTAAATGGTTAATATAACCTTTAATAATTTTCATAACTAGAAAATGAATAAAGTAGCAAATATGAAACTAATATCAAATATATGATTCAACAAAAATCTTAGAATAGATCTATGAATTGTAATAAACTTATTCCTAGTTTGAAAAACCCGAAGAAAAATTTTCTTGACCTTAATAGATATCAAAAACGAGATTTCGTATCTTGAGCTAATAATTCAAGATATAATTAAAAGTAACTTTAAATTTCAAACCCGATAAAATATAATCTAGTAATAGAACTTACTAGTATAAAATAATAATCCAAAGATGATTACTAAGATTATAAATACATAATAGATACTAATACCGATCAATAATTACTAATATAAATTTAAAATAAAAATTTCAAAACCTGCTGTTATACTTGTAAAGGAATTCTGAATTCAATTAAACTTAGTTCCTAATTTGATTTATTGAACTTGAACAATTTAATCACGTAAGTTAAAATACTAAAAATAATTAATCATGTAAACTTCAAACTAAAAATGTGAATATATAAATAATCTAGAGTTTTGTAGTAACTTAGATAATTTTATTTCGATAAAACTTATACGTGACGGTTATAGATATACGTTTATAATTTAATGTTAGTTAAAATATTTTAATTACTATTGATTAACTAATAAATAAAAAAAATTGAAAAACGGAACAACATGCTGTAGAGACCTCCACGCTGGAATTAAAATCACGGACAGAAGTCTTCACACTATAGTAAATTTGAAAAAAAACTCGGCCGAAGTCCACACATTAGCAATCCATAATTCTCAGCCTTCCATGCTGCAAATTTTTTTCCCACGCATAGAGCCATTGGAACATGTATCACGTTATAGAGTATTACTGTGAACAAAGGAAAATTTATGGTTGGGGAAACAGAGGATAGTGCAGCAATGTAAATTTCGGCTGCAGCAACCCAAATCACTGTACATCAGGGAGAATTTTGGCTCCAATTTGCACCAAATTTGAGCTCCCAAATTCAACTTGAAGATGACTCCTCAACCAATCAATAAACCACACATAAGATCAACATTAAATGCACAACAATTCCAACCTAATTCAAGTCATATTTCAGCTGCAATATGGTCTAACATTTCCGTAAAGCAGCCTCCTTCTCCTACGCAAATTTCAACTCTGTTTTTTACAAACATATAGGTTTAGCTTAAGTTGAAATTTTTGACTTTTAAAACACCAATAGGAACCCTTTAAATTGACACTTCAAGCCTCTATAATTAAGTAGAATTTGAACAAAGAAAATATGTCCAAAACAGCCATGTAATCCATTGATGAAGACAACTGCAATAGAGGAGGAAGAAACAGCAGTTGGACATTCTTGTAGCTCCAAAATTCCACTAATTTATTCCTTTAAATTTGTACAACCAATGCCCTAATCAAACACACATATAGTAGCCTTAATTGACTAGAAAACCAACTTTAAAAACACCCTCACCAGCTTGAAAATCTCCATAAAAATCGCTCCTAAAAAACTCTTTAAAACTAAACTTCAAATAGGCTATCCGAAATTGTAGCAAAACATCATTGTTTAGATCTCTGTCTTGCACTTTTTTTTTCCCATTTTTTTTTCAACTTACACCCCTAAATAACATCTACATGTTAGTCTAAAGAACCAGCCAATAAACACCATAAACACCCCTCTCAAAAGGCCACAAAATCTGCTCAAAAAATTATCAAAAACCAACCTTCACAGTAGTATTCATATCCTTACCGTGACAGCAACTTGGATAAGTAAAACAAGGCACTAATCTCTGTTTTGCACCGCCACCAACCATCTAAACCCTGTTCTTTAATAACACAAATAAAACTTCACACTAAACCCTTCAAACAATCACAAAGGAGCAATCAAAACAGTCCATGAACTCACAATAATTCCAGCGGTGAAACAAGTAAAGACTATAAGTTCTTAAGGTAAAGATAGTGATAACTTAGTTAGTTTATTTATTTTTCTATAGTCACTCATGTCCTTATCTTCCTCTTAGATCCTTGTTTCATCAATAACGAGGAGCTAAATTCACTCTAGTACCCAACTAAGGTAAGAGCCATTACAATATCAAGTTTACATTATGTTCAATTACTAGAAGATGATAAGTTAAGATACAATGGAAACATGTTGAACAAAAGGATTAAATTGGATTGATGTGTTTGTTATAAGCCAAAAATGACCCTACCAATAGAAAAAACACGAAAAATCCTATGAAATTGACTATTTATTTGTTAAAAAAGGATAAGAAACGAATTAGATATTGCAAAAACAAAAATGAAAAATTGCTGTTAGATCTACACAGGAATAGCGAATTGTTCTTGCCTTTTTCGCCCCCTTAATGACCTTTTTTTAATAAAAACAACCCTATAAATGGATTGTACTTGGAAATTACTATGAAAATGACTATTTATTCATTAAAAATGAACTAGAAATGAGTTAGATATCACAAAAACAAAGTTAAGATAAAACTATCATGATTCATCCGAAAATTGCAGACTTGATTTATGAATTTAAAAACCTTACATGTTTCTTTTCTTGAAAATAACACCACTACTAGAAAGGACTCAAAGAGTACCATCAAATCGACTATTTATACAACGAAATCAGATTTAAAACGAATAAGAAATCGCAAATAGAAATTCTCTCAGTTTTCACTTTTAATAAACCAATATTAATGCTACTATTATTTCTATTAATATGATTATGATTATTACTATTGTTATTACTACTAATTATGGTGTTCATTATTATTGATGTTTTCTTCACGAGTCATTTGGATTATTAATACTGTTATTATTATTATTATTATTATTATTATTATTATTATTATTATTATCAATTCTATTTTTATTTTCGTCGCTAATATTATTATTTACAAATAGTATGAAAATTATTGTTGTTATTATTATACCTTTATTTATTACTAATATTGATGTTAACATTTCAAAACTAATATTACTAATAATATCATATTATTAAACTTAGCTTGTTTTGCAACAAAAATGAAATTAAAGTCTAATAAAAATTTAATAAATCTAAACGCCATAAACATATGATTTTAGTAAAATAATTTTGAAAGGTATAGATACTAGAACATATCCTAAATAAATAAAAATACCAATTTAAGACACAAATAAGGTTGACAGGAAAAGAATTAATAAATAAAAATTTTCTACTAAAAGCAGTAGGACTTAAAAAAAAAACAAACCCCTTAAATAAAAATATAGCTAACAATTAAGATCAAGAAAAGCAAAATAAAAATAAATAACAGATAAATTCTTTTCTATAAGAGTTAAAATCTTAAAAAGCTTTATACAAATGATAAAAACCGTATCAAATACCGATACAGAATAATTAGGCACCTATAAGGATTAATTAAATTATTGAACGATGCAATTATTGATATAACGAGCTTAGTCTAATATTAAGCGATTGAGATTAGCGCCTTTAATTCTAGGAAGACTTCTCTTACAGAAACGATCCAATAATGAATCTCTGTTATTTGCTTTCACAGGAAAATAAATCAATTCCCGGACTTCCAGTAGCTTATACAACAATTTAGCAAGGACAACAAGTGAGTTACTAGATTTTATCACATTGTTTGTGCTTGTAGTATAGTTGCATTTGGAATAATATATTTCAATTGATATGCGTGCGGGATTGGGGACAATGCATGATGAGTGGTGTATGATTGAATGACAAATTATTATAATATAAGTGTAACTCCATTGTACGATAAATGTTGTATGAAGCATGTTGATAATTGTTTGTAAATTGTATGATCACCTTAAACTTGATTAACAACTACTGGTACGATAAATGAAATAGACATGCATCACACGATTTGCATAAACTGCATTTGAAGATGTGGCAGTCTACTACGTGTTAGTATTTCGGTTCTTTGGTAATGCTTGGTTTTTCTAGGCAAGATGCTATTAGTTCTATGCAAGATTACCTTTGTTCCGTCTGTTCCATGAGAACTAACTGGTAATGAAAGACGCCGCCTATGGTATAACTATGAAATGACTAACACTTAGTGGAGTTTCTAAGGCTTAAAATATGAATTGAGTGCCTAAAGTATAAAGAGATAACTACAATGAGGATTGAGGCTTTCTTGTATACTTAGTCTCTCCTGGGTAGGTGGGTCATAGTATCGAGTTCCTTTGACCCCGATGAGAGGGCGTAATCTTCATCCTACTTTGGATTCTAATCATCCAAGCTTGTAATGTGCATATGATTGATTGTTGCATTGCATATGATTGATAATTATACTTGTTTATTATTGGTTGATGTGTGGTCTGATCAGGTTATCTCACTGTGCCCATGGTTCGCTTACCCCCCAAAAGTTTTTGTGTAGGATTAATACTAGCTGGGATTGAGTTAGGAATGTGTGGAGAGAGCTTCTCCAATGAACTCTATTAAAGATAAAGATATAGGATATGGTAAACTTAGAATGTAAACTAGATAAATTTTATAATATTGAAATTTGTAAGTTATAGTTTGAAAACCCATTTTTACTATTTGGTAAGGGATACCGATTCTCTGCAATCTTGGTAAAATTTGGAAAATCGGATTCCATAGTTGAAATCCAGTAATATAATATATCATTTATATGATAAACATTGATAAATAAATAGAGTCTTGTAATCTCTGACTTGCAAGACGGTTATCATATTGCGGGTGGACACGTGGTATGATAACTTTAGAATAACCCTACTAAGCCCCCTATTTGAGTTGTGACAGGTATTTCAAATTTCGTCAAGTGATCATCTCATTCGGTTTTGAGATGAATTTGGTCGATGATTGTATATACCATAAGTTCTATGGGAGCAAGCACATTTTCTTGGTTGTATATGTTGATGATATTTTGCTTGTCAGCAACGATATAGGCTCATTGCACGAAACCAAGAGATTTCTAGCTAAGAATTTTGAGATGAAAGATCTTGGTGATGCCTCTTTTGTGTTAGGAATAGCAATACACCGAGATTGCTCTCAAGGTACTCATGGATTATCACAAAAGAGCTATATCGAAAAGGTACTCAAAAGGTATGGCATATAAGATTGTAGACCAAGTGATACCCCAGTGACTAAGGGAGATAAACTTAGTCTCAATCAGTACCCTAAGAATGATTTTGAGGAAAAAGAAATGCAAATGCATCAGTAGTAGGGAGTCTAATGTATGCTCTAGTTTCTATGCGTCCAGATATTGCGTACATTACAGGAATGTTGGGCAGATCAAATCGAGATCATTGGGTATACTGATTCTAATTTTGCTGGATGCTAAGATAGTATGAAATCTAGATCAGGCTACATCTATCTGCTAGCTAGAGGAGGTATCTCTTGGAAGAGTGTAAAACAATCTCTTGTTGCCTCTTCTATTATTGAAGTAGAGTTTGTTGCATGTTATGAGGCCTCCAATCATGGAATATGGTTGTGGAATTTTGTCACAGGGCTACGCATTATGGATACTATTAATAGACCACTTAAGTTATTTTGTGACAATAAGTCAGCAGTTCTATATTCCAACAACAACAGGAGCTCAACAAAATCAAAGCATATAGACATCAAGTTCCTAGTTGTAAAAGAAAGAGTTCAGAGTGGACAATTGTCTATAGAGTATATAAGAACAAACTCTATGATCGCGGATCCGCTTACTAAAGGAGTGTAACCCAAGGTGTTTCGTGAGCACACTGCTCATATGGGTGTCATATCCTTAAGTGATATTCAGTTTTAGTGGGAGTTTGTTAATTTGAATGCTTTTATGTCATAGACAAACTTTAATTAGTTGTTTCAGTTTGTCATATTTTTTTCTTAAGGATATTTTTTGTAGAAATAAAGTATTTTGTTTATTTACACTCTGATTTTGGTTTGTGGTTTGATCTCACTAAGGTTTATGTTGGACCAGTAGGAAATAGACATGTTAAGATCACATTGCATGGAATTTCCTTGCTACACATCCATATCATGATCCATGTCACTCAATTGTGTCAACATTGTGACAATTGATGGGTTGAGTTACGATAAATGTAACGAATACCGCTTTGATCCTATGTTGGATGGACCGGATTGGTTATAGATACATTTTGGTCATGACAATAAATTTGAGCTCATATGGTTGTTTTAGCAAAACATAATTATAAGATTACATATATAGTCCAAGTGGGAGATTGTTGGATCCTTAATCCAATGTTGGCCTTATATGTGAAATAATTATATGTTACAGGCTGTCATATTAAATTAAGCTCAATTAAAAGTGATCAATAGGATTTAGGTATTTGGGCTTTAATGTATCTAATAGGGTATGGCCCTTTATGTGTAGAGACCTTATGGATAATTTCTATTTTTATGATAGGCTAAAATAGAAATACCAAAAGATAATATGGAGTTATCTCTATAAATAGTGGTTATGGTCCCTAGGTCACACATATAATTTTTCTAGTCTCTTCTGAATCCCATCATCAGAGAGTACGGAGAGAAAACAAAAGGGATCTCTCAAGAAAAACGTGTTGATCTAGAAGACCAACCACAAGACTCTAAAATTATTGATTGCTATGGATTCAGGTACGCTTCTGCTTATCTATTGTTTAATTCCTAATATTAAACATGAACGATCTGGGGTTTTATATGTGAAAGTTTTCACAAATGGTTAATTTGGATTTATCAGATTGTTTGTGATGATAAAGATAATAATAGTCAATGGAAAGAAACGAGGTATAAACAGTGATAAGTAAACATCTAATTAGGTGTATAATTTGACAATTTAAAACATTGGGTGCATAATTGCAAAATGATATAAAGTTGAGGTGTAGACCACGATATTATCCCATCAAATTTTTTATGGATATTTTTACTATCTCATCTAATGTCATTTGTTTTGTTTTCTAATGTGGAAGATGCAATCTATTAGTGTTAAACAACGTTAAAGGATGTAGGAAAAATATGATGATAAACTGTCTCTTCCATGTCAACAAGTAGAGTAAGCAGTGAAAAAGGGGTACTAAAAGTAGTCATGAAAAGTATAAATGGGTATTACATTAATTAATTCAAAGTTTAGGTATAAAATTGAATTTTCATACAAAGTTTAAGTACTAAATTTAACCTTTACTCTTTAAATTATAGGCCAATTACATTAGCTAAGCTTTGACTTTTGTAAATAATATGAAATCATAAGAATATCCAAAAATCCCCTTTCCATCCATAGGCCCATTACATGGACTTAGCAAGTTTACCCAAAGAATGAACCCAGCATGAACCATAGGTCCATAACTTGTATCAAGTGATTACTTACGCTTACCAATATATACATACCATGAAACTATGTACCAAACATGACATTATTCTATCTATAATATTAATACCTAGAAGATAGATAGCCTAACAATCAAGTAGTTAACTTAGACATGCTAGAGAGTCAAGAGACAATGGGTAAAATCAAGTTGAATCATGGTTGGATTAGATCGTTTCCAAGACTAGATAAGGTTCAATTGGGTTGAATCGAATGAATTAATTGAGTTTGACAACACTACTTAAAAGTCCACTTCTAGGCTACTAGCTTCACTTATCTTCCCTTACACCTGAGACCAATAAACAAAACTGACCTCTTAACTTATTTACAGAGAAAAAGTGAATACACGATAACATGATGTAAGGTTATTAATAAGGAAGTGTGTGATGCCATAAATCACAATACCAATTACTGAGTCTATACTTACTGAATCAACTCCTTGGTCTAACAAACCTTTTAGGAGAACTTAGACATTGGAACAATCAATACTTTAATCTAACTGAAAACAAATGGAAAATATGTCATTGTTTCTTTTTTCCTCGATTAGTAGCTTTTAAATTATTAAATTAGAAACTTAGCAGTTTAATTTTAAAATTAACTACAAAACCTAACCTTTATTCCTCAAAAAATAATCAACATATGAATTGCAACATTAAAGAGAGAGCCTTAAATAATTTTCTTATAAAATGACCTAAAAAGACTTTTAGTTAATTATAAATCATAAAATTTGAAGACAAAGATTATATGTGGTGAAAAAGAAATAAATAAAGTGGGAAAATAAGACAAGACACCTTTACATTACAAAGGTAGTCAATCACTCATTCCTGTATTCATTCTTTTTTACATGTGGTCGACTAAAAATACCGTTATTAAAATCTTTTCTTTAAGCCAACAACTTTTTCATTTCTTTCTACCTAACTTTATTTCAAATAGTCCGAGTTTTCAACTTTAAACCCTAATGTTTATATCAAATATTAAATATAAACTAGTATGTATGTTCAAACTCATTAAGTGATTTGAATTTTTTTATGAGTCCTTAGAAAAAAAACTCCATGTAGATAAGTATAAATAAGTAACAATCCTACCACTTTGGCAAATAAAGGCAAGTGCTATTTTAATATAAGATGATTGTGTATGATTTGTTGCACATAGATAGATGGATATCACGTATTGTACCTAAGACATTAAGATGTTGTATGCTGCCTACTACATCAGATGACCTTTAATCTAAAATGTATAATGTGTAGGTAGAGTTTTCACTTGTTAGGCTATACAGTTCACCTACCATGGGACTTGTTTTTTATGACATCACAAATAAATAAAAGATGTTAGGTAAGATGATTTGAAGGATAATGTCCAAGAAAAAGAAAAAGAAAAAGGAAAAAAAGAAGATGCGAAGGATGTAGAATTTCAAGATTAACAGCAAGTGTACCCTTAGGATTTGGAACAAGAAAATTTATTTTCACCTTTTCTTTTACTACCTAATTGCTACTTTTAGTTTTATGATATAGCTACCTATGTATAGAAAGCTAAAGGTGTCCACACATGTCCACCAAGGTATTTGCAAATTAGGAATTTAAGTGAAATTTTTTAGAGTTTCTAGAATAATTGATGCAATTTACCGGTAATTTTTATAAACCTTGCGTTCTTATTTCTTTATTTTTTTAATTTATATAACTTATTCTTTTGCAAACACTTGCATTTTGATTTTTTTTTCCCAGTTACATACCCAAGTTTTTGTTCTTTTACACTTTTACATGTGTATCACTATTTTCCCTTTTGGCTTATATAAAACAAATCAAATTAAAACTTATTAAGCCTATCAAGTTTGCTTGCATCTTTTTAAACTCCTCTTATATACACACATAGAACATACATATAAATATAATGGTGACAAACTATGTTAAAGTTACGTCATGAAAATAACAACATATAATAATATATACAAACCCAAATAGTCAAGGACTCTAGGCAATTGGCATCTTGTTGCTATAAGTTCAATTTTAATTGAGTTCTACGATTTTCACTTTTCATTTATTAATGTCTACCCTTGCTAGTGGAATAAAGTTCTTAAATGTTGAAATTGGAATTGTGAATTGTGATGAGCCATATAATTTTCAACAAGATTATCAAATATTTGGTCAACTCCAAGTTAGATATCTCTCGTCTATAAGTTTTCTTCATTGCAAGCCTTTACGGAAGGCATTGTCAATCGTTAAAATCACTAATGGATACCAACTTGTTTAGTTGATTCCCCATTTTGCTTGATATTACTTTGCTATGTGTTTAATAAATAATAATGGTATAATTTCTTCACTATTAACCTTGTTAAAAGTTTCCAAAATCCGTACACACAAATTCTTTATGAAGGGTTTTGTCTCCTTTATTTTCTTTATTTATTTTTAATTTTAAGTGGGCTGTAAATCGATCTCTCTATTATACAAGTAGGGCATATGTCCATTTCACCTTGCTACTCTTTTACAGATTTCATGAAGAATAAAACTGTATACATGTTTTAAAATTATTTTCTAGCTCTCCCTATGTTCTAGAGACAATAAGTAGATATACATTATTTCTTCTCTTTTCAAGCAAGCCCACTCAGTGATCTACATATGAGTATTGGCCCAACACCAACTTACCCATTGAAACATAATGCAACAACCAGCTCCTTGATCAAAACATAGTGGGCCAAAGCCATCCACGTCCAATGTCACATTCTGACTTGCAAAAACTAAAGGACATTACAATATCAGTATAGATATTTTAGCATAACAATGAATAAAGGATATAAAATGTGAGGAAATAATATTCAATTAAGACTTGAATGGAAAGGAAATGGAAATTTTGTATCTAAGAAAGTTTGATAACATGCAAATGTATTTTGGTTGAAAACAATAAGAAATTGTGGCTCTTTCTTTTTCTCTGCTCCCTTGAACTTGAGAAACTTATTAAGTGCTTATTGTAATTTTGAAATTCGATCGTTGATGGGGTATTTTGAAAGGATTTTATATACAAAGGGCAAAATAGGAGGTTAAAAGAATGTATAAGTGTTGGTAAATGGATAGAAAGAGTGAGGACTGATAATCAACGATGAGCGAGCATCATCTCTTGCTCAGTCAGAGAGTGGGGAAGTGACATCTATGGCCGTAGGGACAGGTGTCCAGCAAGGACCATCCTACAAACTTCAGTCTTATAGCGGGGGTGCCTCATCACCGGCCGCAGCTCCGCAATGCCATGCGCAAATTGGCAGTGCTCACCATATGGGCACGATCCACTCTCTTGCCACTTGTTACAAAGCTCTGTCTTGAACATCCCTTGACTATACACCTCGAACTCCACTGGCTCTTCCTCTTTCTTAAAACCAGGCAAATATACTCTTTGTGGCACCTTTTCAAGCAAAACACAATTACAAATCAGTGCAAACCTCAAACCCCAATTTGCAAAGCTTTGTTAAATTCAAAATACAATCAGAATAATCAATCAAATAAAACAAAATCGAGATAAAGTAGGTAGAATAGTTAGTTATTCTTCAAGTACAAGGGATGGTCTTTATCAGTAGCACAAAGTATGACGACAAAAGCATACTCATTAGTCAAACCCGAACCTGTCAATTGTTCGCTTAACAAACAACCAAATATATATGTGTAAATATATCTGATTTGCATTTAAATTTTATCTATATTTGTTCTATTTGATCTTTTGATGAGAACTGTCAACTTTTTTTTATCTATATCTATTTTTTGATAAATAATTTGTTAGCAAAAAGTTTGAAAAAGTGTTTGTATCTGCCGGAAAAAAGCCAAAATAAACAGACCCATAATATCACATCGAGTATAACAGAATTTGATGAGGGATTCTACTGTTTGATTGTTGAACAATCAACCAAACAAACTGTCTCATTTGCACACCAAATTCTTTCACAACAATGATGTTTCATTTGTAAATGCAGGACAAGGTTATTCACACTGTAAATTGAAATTCGTTCCATTTCAGCTGGTCAGTAACAATTTTGGGATTCTCATTTATACGAAAACAACGTTTCTCTTCGGCGGCAACTTATTGTAACCCGAGACTAGATAGATCTTCTCATTTATACTTATGCTTAGATCATAATTCTTAAATCTGGATTTCATCGTCATCAGCTAACCAGTTATTTCTATAAACAGGATGCATTTTTGCAACTCAAACGATAAACTTCACATTTAATTTGTTAGTGTGACGAAATTTAAACACGTTTAATGCAGATGTGCAATATATTCTTTTATGCATAAATAAAATGTGCAACCATATCCTATACAAAAAATATATATACAGATTCATGACAAAATTTATCTATAGATAATAGGAATAATGACATGCATATATGCGCGGAAAAAAGAAACTGATCGGAGAACTCTATCCACGTTAGACTTAGTCAGATAGCAGAACAAATCAGTGCCGAATTCATCAAAATTAATTGTTCATGGATTAATTAAATAATATGATGGAAGGAAGCGATAAAAGATTAAAGAAATAAATAGCAATTATGTTTTTACCTTTCCGGAGTTTTCCTGAGGACTAGAGAGTCGGAAGTGGCCAGTGCTCCGGCTCGGACCACTGTTTCCGGGAGCCGGAGACTGGTTAACCTTGAGAAAGCCACTGGATCGAACGGATATGCTCTTCGGCAGCCACACTCTTTCTGGATTCTTCCTCTCGAACCGATTCTGATCCATCACGCTCGTAGGACTGTAGCTTGAAGTCTCATCTCCTGCAAAATCAGAACCGGCGCCTGTATTATCACCGAGGCCGAGACGGCGAAAGCCGTTGCTTATCGAGTTTGCCTGAGAAGAGAAGTTGAGTAACTTAAACAGCTCGGCGTTGGCCAAGCGAAGCTCAGCATTTTCTCGCCGGAGTGAGTCAGTAAGTTCGGTGAGATCCTGCAGATGAGCGCGGCAGAGATCGTAACGATCAGAGAGCTGCCGGTACTCGAGAAGCAGGCGAGCTTGATTGAGCCGATGTTCCATTGCGACGGAGCTCTGGTTGCTGCAATTGCTTGAGCCGCTGTTCTGGATGTTATCGGCCGGAGTGGAGGCCGAGCATGGAGAAGGCAATACAGCTACGGATTTCGGAGGAAATATCGAGTGGTAGAGCGTGGTGAAGTTTGCTTCAAACTGCTGATTTCGCGGTGAGTTAGAGGAATTTGTTGGTGGTGGAGAGTTAGGTGCTGCCGCCGCGGCTGCGATCGGTGGTTGTGGCGGTGATGGCGATGGTGTTGAAGTCGAAGAGATGGTGCTCTTCGGATCTGAGGGCACCGAGTTCTCTTTCTCCATTTCCGCGACGCTCTCTCTCCTCTTGAAATAACAGAATGAAAACAACCACCACAGAAGCGCACTGTATTTATAATATAATATATAAGAGAAGAAATAATTTACACGCTAGTTCAGGCTATCCCCGTGTGCTATTCGATCCTAACTTCTGATCACAATCCTTGATGACGTGGCATGAATTGATTGATCAAAATAATAATCTCCACTAGGCTCGCTCGTATACTAACCGCTCCTCCGGTGCAAATGTGTATCTTTCCTGCCAAGGAGAGTGGGGTTTTTAGTTTTTCTTTGAGAGAGAAATAAAAATTAAAACAATCTTATTCTTGTGAGCCTCTCAGTTATGTTTTCACTTTTCAGTTATATATATTTGTGTATGTAGAGGTTTTGTCTGGGAGGTGGACATAGGAGGAGGAGGCTGTTAGTTAGTTAGGGAAATCGGAGTTTGGTCAGGAGAATGTTGGCGTGGCATGGAAGTGATGTTAATGTGTGTGTGTTAGTGTTTTTTTTTTTTTTTTTTTTTTTGTTGTTTGTGATGACTGATGGCATGGCAGATGAATTAATTAGACTCTCTCTTTTATTATTTTTTTTTATTTCTCTAAGTTATATTTCTAAGTTATGTCTCATGATTAATTGATCCTATTGTTGCTTCTTTGCTACATCTTTAACTAACTGTAGGTCCCGCTAAGGTTTTAGTTAGCACCTTCTCAATCGGACAATGACCACGTAATTTATTATTTCTAATTTTTAAATAGTTACGTTCTCTATTTATATTGTACTTCATATGAAATGTGATATTGCTTTATCTTTCTTTCTTTCTTTCTTTCTTTGTTTGATTTTTTTGATTGCAAAGTATTTGGTAAGAGATTGAGTCTCCTTAATACCATAGACGAGTGAAGATAATATTTACATTAATATTTACTTGATGTTGTGTTAAAAATAATAATTAATAAAAATAAAGACAGAAAAAAAATAAAAAAATAAAGGATAATTTATCCAATGCCCGGCTCTACCTCTATGGGCAATGGAATTATTGAACTGGAGCTTGATTTTTTAATTATTAACGTTTAATTGGAGCTCATTAGAGTTTAAGGTTTTCAACTTGGTCCGAAAAAGTGATAATTATAAATTTGAGTTTGACTTAATTCAATTTGATTGTTCTCGATTTATTTGAAATAATATCAACTTAGAGGTTGGATGATTTTGACTAAAATTTAAACTTGATTTTAGTTTTATCTATAATATTATTAGCCAAATCCCTATCATTGTGTCAAAAATTAATATAATAAAGTAGAATAGTTATTTTTTTGTAACTTCACTTTCTCTGTCTTCTCCTCCTGTAATAAAAATTATTCTTAGCTCAGTTTTTTATTTTTGTACATGTAGTGTCACCATATAAGAGTTGAGGAATTAGTGAGGATGTTCAACTTGAGCATATTGTGTTATGAGTGACGTCAGTAGGAAGGGTTCTCTGTGGATGGGATAAATGGTTAGGAGCTGATGCCGCTCTCCTAATGACACCAATGTAGGCCAAAATCAGTTAGAACATTTGAAGCTCCCAAACTTACGAAGGAGTATAGTAAAAAGCTAATGTGGTTGATGGGTTCGGAACATATCTAGGCAAAATAGGGAAGATAGGGCTAGTTCACCATTCAGATTAACAACAAATGATAATATGAGAGATGGTGAAGCGTCGCATGGAAACTTTATGAGGGGTAAACTTGCTATCCCATGACATTTGGTATCAAAGCAGAAGTTCCTAGCTCTATTGTGTCGCTTAAATACTTTCCAGTGTACTCCTTGAGTGGGTAGTTTTTGTTGTGGATACGAGTAATGTGGGTAAAGCTTAGGAGGAGCAGCCACTACTAGGAGGACATAGTTGCCAGATAGCAGTTGTATTGCAAGTCATAGAGACAGGAATTTATCCTTATCTTGTTGCTAATTTAGCTTGTGTAAATGAAGCTCAAGAGAAGTAATCGCTAGAGGAAGGACATCGTTACTAAGAGGATAGATGTGCCACGAGTTAGGGTTGAACTAAGAAAAAAATTTGTCCTAGATCTATTGTTAGGTAACTCAATAAGAAGCGATCTTGGAGGATGGAAGAAAGGGTGAGGGCAAGAGAAATGTCTATGGAAAACCTAAAGTCCTGGTAGGATGATCTTAATTCTATTGACAATGGGTGTGGAGAAGGGTTTTCTTAAAGGAGTGGGTAGTAACAACAAATTTGCCTCATCACAAGAGCATCATGAATTTAAGTGAGGGAGAATGTCATAGCCTAAAAGTTATGAGTGGCATCAATAGGAAGTTTTTGTTTGTGGATGGGACAAATAGTTTGGAAGCTGATGTCGCTCTTGTGATAAAGCCAAGACAAGTCAAAACTAGTTGGAACAGTTGAACCTACCCAACTTATGGAGAATTTTGGCAAAAGCCGATAGGGCTCTCATAATGGGGTTGATGAGCTTGAAATAGACCTAGGTAAAACAGAAAAGATAAGGCTGGCTCGCCATCTAAAACAACAACAAACAATGATATGAGGAATGATTGGACACCGCATGAGAACTCTATGAGGGGTGAACCTCTCATCACATGACATGTAGTGTAGGAGCATTTTCTGCTAGTTATTATCAAATACATTCTCAAAAATAAAATAGAGTTACTTATTCTATTGTATATATCTCCTTCTTCTCTCTATATCTCCTTCTTCTCTCTATCTCTCCTCTCTTTCTCTCATTTCTTTTCAATTGTAACTACTACTTCTTAGAGTAAGTAATAGTGTTTTCTACCCTTTTTTTATTTATTGCATTTGTTATAAATAAGTTTTTTTTTCCTATTTTTGCACATGAGCATTCGCTAGCTAATATATTAAATTCGCAAATTAATTGAGTTAAAGCGATATGAAATCCAAGTTCGAGTTGAAAATCTATTCATATAGTTTAGGCTTACTTAACTATCCCTAAGTCCAAACTCTTAATTTGTGAGTTGTGAATGGTTTAACTTATTTTTTTTTTATTATTTTTAACTCTTTCCAGTAGAGTGTGAGCGTATATCTTGGTTTTAACTTTTGAGTGTTAATCCACATTTTCTGCTGGACTGCTGGAGGTTTCAGCAACTACTGCAAGATCTAATGCTCTCGTCTGTGTGAAGTTATCTCAGTGTTCGTAGAAATTGATATAAATCTGATCAGTTAAGACTAAATTATACCGACCTATGGTTTGTTTGGAATTTAAAAATATAAATACAAATAATATAATCAGAACGAATAGTCCTAAAATATTTTTCAGAAGACAAAAATAAGACACAAGTAAATATTGCACAATGATATAGAGAAACAAAAAGAGTAACTCTCCAAGAAAAACATTAAATTGTCGAAACTCATTTATTGAACCACAAATCAATTCAGCATTGTAACTTCGATGAATGAATGATATTAATAATACTTTAATATATTTATTTAAAACCATGCATTTTGGTTATATTAGATTTTTTTTGGCAAATTATAAGGAATATAGAAGCCCCATTAAACTTATCTCCTTGTGCAATTAATAATATATTATTAAGCCTCTGGATATTTATAAGCTACTAAACTTTTCAATTTTTATAAATTGAAAAAATTTGTTAATGGTATAAACTAATTAATTTATATCAAAATCTTAGTAACTCAGTTCTAAATGAGCTTAAGTTAAACGTACTCCTATTTGCTAAAATCAAAGCTTATTTTGAGATATCCAAAAAAATTTTGACAACCCAACAGTTTAAGGCTTATTTAAATAATAATTGTGAAGCAAGCATCAAAATTTGATAAAAAATAATGGACTCAATTATTACATTTCCATAAACATGAAATGGTAGGAATGAGCGGCACAATGATATTTATTAAAAATATCCTCAAGTGAATAATAAATGTAAAAAATAAAAATATAATTATAATGGTAATTACTAATGAGAAGGAATAGAATTGCCATTTAGCTTCTCTAGCAAATCCATTTTCTATGGTGATTGATTCTTGGGAAATTGAGAGTTCAACTTTTATAAATACATCAAAATATTCGTGGGAATTACGATTCCACTCCTGTGTACCAATAAATTTCCACTTCATAGCATTTTCCTCTGAATCAATATAAACATGTATTAGTTATGATTTTTTTTTTTTGGCCATGATGTATTAGTTATGATTAAGAAAAAATTTTTATGCTCCGATCATCTTATTATGATTGGTTTGTAAATTATTAAACAGTTTAAATTTATACATATATTCATGATTAAATTATCAAAATAGTTATTATATTAACTCAGTTAGTGATTTAATGGTTGAACGAGGGTCAGAAAAATATTCGGATTGATTGCATGTTAGAAAAAGTGTTCATTTATGGATTCATCTTTTCCTTTTATTATTTCAACGTGCGACGTACATGGAAAAGAAGACATTGCTTATTAGATATTAACAGTTGAAAATGAGAGGATATTGAAACGATGGGAAAATGACAGAGAGGGTCTTTTAATTGGACATATTTTGACATCAATCCAAGGATTTGGGTCATAAGTCGTTGGGTTTTTTGGAGGTGTTTTGAACGAATTGTAAGTGCAACCAAACCACTTACCACCCACCGATGAACTGGTCCACATGTTCAACTCCCTCTCATAATTGATTAGTGTTTGTCTTCCTTGCTTGTTATTTCAATTTCCACTAGAAACCTTGGTTGATTTGCATTGAAGCCAGTATGTATCTGCTTTATTGTACGAAAATATAATTAACAGGTTATTTGCTTTCTTAAAGCAAAGCTGTTCCAATCATAAAGTCTAAACTCGATTAGAATTTGATTTGAGCTTAAAATTTTTAAGATCAAGTTGTAGTCATCCACAAGTTTAAACTCAATAATTGAGATTCTCTTAGGTTCTTTTTCTTTTTCTTGTTTTTTTTTAATCTCCTAAATATTTTTTTTTTGGTTAACGTCACAAATGGTACATAGATTTTAACAAAATATGCAATTAGCAAACCAAGCTTTGAAATTGATCAATTTAGTATCTTAATTTTGAAATTGATTAATTTAATATTATAAAAAACTTTTCTTATATATTAATAGTACCTCTATCAAATTCTTTAAATCATTAAATTGATCTATTTCAAAGTTTTTAGATACTAAATTGATTAATTTCAAAATAAATGCATGCTTTGCTAAAGTTTCCCTTTTCTCTTTATTAAAATAACAATGTTGTGCAAATTGAAACTCACTAACTAATATAATAAAATAAAATTCGAGTTTTAATTTGAATTTAACTCAACCATTTTCAAATTAAAGTGAAATAATATCAAATTAAATTCAAATAATTAATGGATAGTTAACTCAATTATATCCTTCTAGTTACTCCTAATGTTGATGGGCCAATCATATCTTTGTATTCTGTAGTTATAGGCCAAGCTGCATCATATGTTTGTATTCTAAAACAACCATTGGCCACATAAAATGACATTTGTGTAAAGCCCAAGTTAGTTAATCTGTCAATTGTGACCAAGTACTAGAATCGTCTAAGGGGCTTCCATTCATAAAGTTAATGGTTCTTCCTATATATTTGTCCTAAATCTTTGGAATTGTTCATTGCTCTCCGTACTGGCTTGTTTTAGTGTTAGAACATTTTTAACTTGTTAAATGGAATCTCTTGATAAAGTCTGATTTAACGTAGCCTTTAATTACAAGAATTGGATAGAATAAGAATGATTGATAGCAAATTATAATAAATATTGGGCATTATAATTCTCTTGTATCATGTTTGATATGTATGGTACTATACAACATTAGATAAAATTCTTATTAAAAGATTCTATTTTTATCTAGTCTCAATATTTTCATATCATAACAAACATTTTAAGTTTTATCCAGTTTTAGGAAGAGAACTTTGTCCAATCCCAAATGTGTTTTATAAACCAAACATGACATAGTGATCTTTATCCAATCCATGTTTGATTGGTTTCAAGAGAGCGCTTATATTATGTAAGGACCTGCTATCACTAAAATTAAAATAGGTGATAACAGTTCCCCAACCACATATAACCTGAAAGATTCTATGTAAGGTTGTCTAAAAGAATTGTCTGAGAAATTGTTTATCTAATTCCACATAGATAATATAATAGAAACCATAATTTTTCTAAACTTTAAACAAAATATACTACTTCATCATCAACATATTTTGCAAGAGAAGCAACTTAAGTCATACATAGCTAAGTACATATATATACATATTACATCCAATGGCTTCTTATAAGCCTTAACAAAATTACACACACAAAATTCAACTAAAACCTTAAATACAACACAAGACTAACATAACTATTCTATTAAAAAAAATTGGATTCCACCTAGTCTATGTCATCTCTAGTCCTCCATATCATCAAGAAAATCCTCGAAATCGGTTCTATACCCCATACTCGTGTAAAACTCGTTGGATTCATCACCTGAAATGATTAAAATATGAGCCAAAGGCCCAGTATGCAAGTAACGAATACAAATGCAAAGTAATTCACACATACTTAATCTAAATGTAAAATACAACAACCAATAATTTATTACTCAATCTTTAGTTAGTCTTTCATCATGGGAGTGTTCAAACTTCGGGCAACAAGGATCTGGTATTACGTCGCCTTCCTAAGTGGTCCTTACTGTTCATACAGACTAAGTAGCCCCACCTTCCGGCGTAACCCGTAATACTAAGGGATCCTGAGTAACGCATCACGACACTCAGGGGTTGATATGAGTAGCTCGGATACTCATATCTCCTAAATAATTTTATCAATAACGAGAAAGTACCCTGCCCCCAATCTGAGCAAGGTGCCGCTCTCCGAACCAGATTCAATGGCAAATAAGGACAATTAACACATCAATATAAAAAATTTTCTTAATTTAGAGTAATTTGATTTGATGCCTACCCTAGCAAAGAACAAGCAAGTTACTGCGTACCTGAGATACCTCGGAAACTAATGGGGTTGGCTGAGCGAGGATCTATTACTGTTTAAAATAATATTAAATTTCCCACTTAGTTTAAGCACTAATTAACTAGTTGCAATATAATTAATCAAGGAAATTCAAATAAATTAATACAATGTCATAATAGAGCATTTAAACATCCTATTATATCATAGAACACTTAACAAATATTTAATTGAGTATACTAAGCTTTGGAAAAATTTGAAGAAAGTTTTTGAAAATGAAAAGTGCAGGGGATACACCAGCCTTAAACGCTAGCGGCTTTGAACCGGTGCGCAATACACTAAAGTTCAACACTTACCAACACTGGCATCGTTCAAGGATATGCCGGCAGCCTTCAGTCTACACGACGGCTTTGAGCTGGTGTAGAATACAACTCCAAATTCCCAAAAATTTTAGAGTTACCGGGGTTGGTCCACGCCCGTGAATACCCCCAACACCGGCAGCGTATCCATATACGCCGATAGCTTTGGATCCTACGCCAGTAGCCTTCAGGCGTTAAAAATTATGATTCTGTTCTCGTTCCACACCGCCTCTAAGCCGACAGCTTTGGAACCCCAGTAGCCAACGTACGATTTAAAAAAATAACACTGGCAAGCTTTTCTAGCAAAAGCCGACAGCGTTTCAAGAGGCTTTAAAAAAGTCGATTCTATTCACTTTAAACACCGCCTCTATGCCGGCGACGTTGAAGTGCCAGATGGCGTACGCTCAAAATTAAACCTATACGAAAATGTTTTGTTTCCCCAGTTTTATTACAAAACTTATTCATTAAAATTTTTCCAAACTTAATCTAAGCTTTCCAAAGCTTGTTATATGTTTTAAACACTATCCAAACAACATAAATTCTACTTCTAATCGTCAAACACCAATCACACTTCAATTCCACACTTCAACTACTCAATCCTTAAATCTTCCCAATACACTCATCCTCACATGTCAACATTCATATAAGACATACACTATAACTCCTCTAGCCATGTAATCCTATTTAAACTACCATCAATGCATAAAATCATTCTAACACTAATTAGTACATAAACTTCATTCTAACCTAAGCTTTACAACCAAATATAAAAAGTACATAAAACAAAGAGATTAGGCTTGCTTTTAACTTACATGATTAAGCCTTGGCTTGGAGTGATGTTTGAATCCAAGAGTTTGTAATTGATTTTGGCTTAGGGCTTAGGGTTTTGAGATGGAAGGAAGAAAGAAAAGAAAAGAAAAGAAAAATTCGTATGAAGTGATCAAGGCTGCCAAAAGGGTCCATAATTAGTCCAAAATGAAGTCAATACTAATCCAAAGTTTGACTTTAGGTGTATATTTGACCTAAGGTTAATTTGGTTAAATTTGAAATGTATTTGAGTTTGATTTAAGCTTAAAAAGTAGACTTTAACTGTGTAAAAATTTTGCCATCATTCTTAGACAATTCACAAGTTATTTTATTACATTCTAAACATAACACATACATATTGATTTACAAAAGACATACTTATTCATTACACTATACACACATTAATACATATAATACAATAATATTAATTTCATTATACTATACATATACAAAATAATACATATTTAACACTTATACTAATTATATTATCCATGCACATACATGTATATATATATATATATCTCATTTCAATAACACATTAGAATATAAATTAGGAAATTCATATTATGAATAAAAGAGAGCAATAGAGATATACAAGAGAGAACATATGCAGTGGATCGAAATTAACTATAGAAATCTAATATTGAGTGTTTCTATGTTTATGGGTGAAATTGTTGGTTTAAGTACAAACCACTCTCTAAATGCAAAAATTGTAGCTAAATACTACTCAATTCCAAGAAAGAAATGTTTGTTATATTTTCATTCATTTTTATTTTTTTTTTTAAATTTTTATTTGAATACAAATAAAGGAGTTCAATGCATACACACATAACAAATTCCAATAATTAAATATTTTATCATCACTTTGCATGCCCTACATCATCCCTAAAAGATGTAAAAGTGTAATGTTGGACACTTGATGCTGCAAAAGTATACAAATTAAGTTAAATTCCATTAATTCACTCATCAATACTGAAAAACATGTAGAGATATTATCACATGTCTGTTTTTATAGGCTATGCAAAACTACTAACAAAGGAAAAAAATAACTATTTTACATGAGTTATACCTAAGATTATGGTAATACATTAAATGATTCTAATTAAGTAATTTTAGCAAATTAAAGACAGTCAAGTCAACACAACTCTCATGTTAGTGCATGGATATTTTTCATGCCTAACTTGTCTTGTGAACTGTGGAACACTTTGCTAGAAACAATTTTTGTGAGAATGTCTGCTAGTTGGTCTTCTGATTTTACAAAAGGAAATTGAACTATCTTTGCCTCAAGTTTTTCTTTGATAAAATGTCGATCTACTTCAACATGTTTTGTCTGCTCATGTGAACCGGGTTATGTGTAATCACTATGGCAGCTTTATCGTCACAAAACAGTCTCATACATGACTTAGATGAGTAACCAATTTCTTTTAACAGCTCTTTTAACCAAAGCATCTCACAGAGTCCATTTACCAAACGAAACTCAGCCTCTGCACTGGATAACACGACTACTTTTTGTTTCTTACTTCTTCATGAGACTAATTTGCCTTTGTCATGCTCCAAAGGATACTCTAAACGTGGTAGTCCGTCGCTCATAATATTAAAGCTGAAGAATAACAACCTTAGTCACGCAAATCTTTGATATCACGTGCAAGGTGTACTTTCAAGATAGTAGGAGATCCAAAGGGTTATTATGTTTAAACAGATAATAAAAGAATGTAAGAACTCATAAAGGTAAACATGTAATAATCATTAAGTTCAAGAATTCTTACAACATCTTAGGGGCATTTCCCTATACTAAAAGTCTTGCTATTCTAAGTAATCTTAAAAACGTACATAAATATATCAAAAGCCTATTATAGATATTTTTCTTATAAGTCTACACCTACAAACTAAATATGCAAACTTCTTCAAAAAAATCCTAGTAACTTCGGCTCGTATCTGACAAAATGAGCTCTTTGGTGCCAACCACAAGTAATCAAACTGTAACAAAAAAGCTATCGAGGTATAAGCAAAACTAGCTTAGTGAGATAACTGCCTTCATCAAAGCATTTCCATAATCATCAAGTATTTAAGACAATCATATGTGAATACAACAATCACATGAACAATCAAGATACACACGATTAATCGGAAACCATGTGCAGCATGGGTTTTACGCTCTCCATGTCAGGGTTGGGTGATTACGAGCCCATTTGACCATCAATATTTACAGACTTACCAGCTCGCACTTGCCCATGTAGACTTCCCGGCTACTATTAGCCACCACTACAATTCCTTTTTTCCTCACATGAAGAATAGCAGCAATAAAATAAAATAAAATAAATGTCACTCACAATATGCCATGCATGAATCATTTTTAATACTAGTTTTTAATTGTTTTAAATTTCAAGTTGAAGGTGACCAAAACAATATTCATCATACCATTGCAAGAGAACATAAATTATTCATCAAACCTTCTTTCGATATACTTAGCATTTTTATTTAATAATCACTTCATTCAATCATGCATCTAATTCACACAACATTTATTCTTTTATCTTTCCTTAATCTCTAGTGCCACTTTACAAGCACATTCAAAGAAATGTAATTAGTAAGGGATTATTTCACTCCATGGCGATTGCTCCTAGTGGAAATAATCTTTGAAAAAGCGATATCGGTTCCTTCTTCACCTAAACAAGATGAAATACCTAAAATGAGTCTTTCATAGAATTTCTACTTTAAAGATTTTAAGTCTATCTTCAAATTTCGGTAAAAATCGGATTAGAGGAAATTTCAACATAAAATGGCCATAACTTGCTCATTTTAACTCGGAATTTCGCATATTATATGTCGTTTTCTATCTACTTGAAAAGATCTATCCATTTCTAAGATTATTTTCATGGTAGGAAGTCATTTGGGTCTTGGATTAGAGGGGTATGGATCTACCACAAAAATTTCCTTCTTTAAAATCAATATTTTCTAGTCCTTTCTTCACTCAAAGCTTGTTAAGCAAAACTCAAATATTTATATATTTGAAAAGAATTCCTTTGGTACATAATAGACTCATAATTTATGCATGATTCTATAGGTGTTGACTCATTTAATTAATCCCCATAAAACAACATTTCTTAAGTTTTGAAAAATTGGTTGTCTTTTCTTTATGTGATTGAAATAACTTATAAATTCTTGGGTGATCATAATTTAGTGTTCTATATTTTTATTCTCTAGTTTATCAAAAGTGAGTTGGAATAAAGTTTGGTCTTTTTGAGTTATCTACCAATTTTATTTTTAGGAATTGAAAAATAGAGTTTCAAAAGTTTCTTTAGTAGTACTTAATGAGTTTATTCTTTGAAAATTTATTTTCTTAGATTGTTGAAAATTTTATTTTTCTAAGTAGGTTTCTTAAGACTTGTAAGTTGATTTTCTTGAAAACTTGTTTAGCTCTTAGTTTAGAAAGTTAGTAAAGATAGTATAAGTTATCATCTATATATCAAAATTTCCTATGTTCTCATTTGAAAAAAAATATCTTTAGACTTTGAAGAAACTTCTTTATCAATAGTTTGAAAATTTATGATGAGCTTATATAAACTTTTAAAAAGGAATTTATTTGAAACAACCTTCTAAGTTTTGGTGAAAAACATTTATCAAGTGATAAAATTTTAAGAGTTTAGTTTTTCATTAAAAAGATCTCTTTCTATTTAGACAACTACTCATTAGCCATGCATGAATATGATTATGTAGTTTATAAAAAGATAAGAATATCACAAGATAAGATAATAAAGAATATAAGAAACAAGTAAGCATAATAATAATTGTCAAGTATTGGGAGCCTTAGCTTCATTAATGCTTCCTAGTCAAGTATTGGAAGTCTTAGCTTTTTCAAGGCTTCTTGGGACTAAGAATAGACTAGTCCCAAAAGAAAAAGAAAATTGTTTTGACTTGATGAGGACAAGTCTAAGACTAGAAAGACTAGTCTTAAAATAACATGAAAGTAAATAAATTGCAAGGAAGGTAAATAAATTGCAATGAAAATAAATAAATTACAATAACAAGTGAGCTTATATGCACTAAAAGTATATATAACAACATAGATATATTTAGTTAGATATATAATATATATATATATGAACAACATAATGAAAAATAGATTCATGAACAAGAACAAAGTATGAATATATTGTTGCTTGCCTAACCTCCATGGGTTTAGAAAACACATACTATGTTATACTAAGCAAATGAACATATATAAAGCTTAGATTATTACCTATGGAAGAACAGAAAAATAGAGAGAACTTTTGGAGAGAATTTGTGAGAGTTTTGGTAATGTAAGAAATGTATGAAAGAAATGAAAGAAAGGGGTGGTATTTATAGGAAAAAGTGGAGAATAATTTGTGATAATGAATTAAATAAAATTAAAACAAATTGAGTGTGAAAGAGGGAGGGGCGACGCAAATATAGAAGAGAGAGAAGGGAAATATTTTTTTTTTGTATTTTTGTTAATGAAAAGTGGGATATGAGAGATGTGGAGTTGTATTGGAAATGAAAATTGTAAGAAAATAGGTGTGTAGGTTGTAGGAAAAAGTAGATATATATGAATAGTAGAGAATAACAATGAATAGTAAACAAGATAATTAAATTACCGGTAGTAATAAAATATGCGTAAAAAGGCTATATATGATATTTTTAGTAATAAAAAAATTCTAAAACTTTTATATTATGAATCCTCATATAATTACGAGTTTAACGTATATTTGGGATATCTTTACTTTTCCGAGCCTCGGAACACGTTTTTCAAAACTGTATCGATCGGGTTCAAAACGAATTGCAGTTTGACTAATATGATATTTTTAAGCTCTCTTATGTTATTACAAACTATTCTACATATTAATCCCTTACTTATTCACTTAGGGTTTTGAACACGAGATTGCCGGCCTTAATCTGTTGTGTCTAACTAGGGTTTTGTTGATTTTAAGGTTTTCTGTTGACCTTCTAATTAGGGTTTAAGTTTAACTAATTGTAAAACTTTGGGGTTTAGTCGTATAGCTTCCAACAATGTTAAAGTACCCACATGTGGACTTTCTATCAAAATGCATTTTTCCTAATCTGCGTCCATATAACCATCAATTTTTAAAGGACTGCACTTTTCAAACATGAGCCTTTCCCTAGAGATGCTTTTAGATACCGCAAAATTCGAGTTACAGCTTTCATATGCTCTTTACTCGAATTATGCATAAATTGACTTACTAGACTCACGGCATTAGCAAGATCTATCCATGTGTGAGATAAGTAAATTCACTTTCCTATGAGCCACTGATATCTTTCTTTATTGGTTGGTACCTGATCTAAGCATTCTCATAGTTTGCAGTTTTGAACTAATGGAGTGTCTGCTGCTTATGGTCAAGCATGCTTGTTTCAGCTAAAGAGTCAAGTACATACTTTCTTTGTGAAAGAAATATTTCTTGACTTGATCGAGCCACCTCAATTCTTAAAAAATATTTCAAGCCTTCAAGATTTTTCATTTCAAACTAGTTACTAAATGTTTTGTAGGTTTGAAACCTCCTTCTCATCATTTCTTATAATTATCATATCATTGACATAAATTAAAAGGGTAGTAACCAACCTTTCTTGATGCTTTAAGAATAAAGTATGGTCTGAATCGCTTTGCTTGTACCCGCACGTCTTCACAGCGAAGCTAAACCATCCAAACCATGCCCTAGTGACTATTTAAGTCGTATAATGCCTTTTGCAACTTGCATACTACCTTAGATTGTGATGCAACAAAGCCATGTGGGACATCTATGTAAACTTCTTCCTTGAGGTCCCCATGAAGGAATGTATTTTTGGCGTCAAATTGATGAAGCGACCAATCTAAATTGGTAGCAATTGATAGTAAAACTCTAATTGTATTTTATTTTGCCACTGGTGAAAAATGTTTCTTAGTAGTCAATGCCATATGATTGTGTATATCCTTTTGTGATGAGACTTGCCTTCTATCGATTTATTGTTCCATCTGCCTTATATTTAATAAAGAACACCTATTTACATCCTACTATTTTCTTGCCTTTCGGTAGTGTTGTGAGCTTCCATGCATTATTCTTTTGTAGTGTTGATATTTCTTTAGTTATTGTATGGGTCCATTTGGGTTCATTCAAAGCCTCTTGAATTGTGTTTGGGATATGCTCTAAAGATAGCTTATGCACAAATGTCTTGAGTGGCTGTGACGTTTTCTCAGTGCTAACATAATTGGTAATTGGATATTTAGTTCCTTCCTTGCTATGGTTTGGGGAATATCGATTCGATGGCTTTCCCCTATTGTACCTGAGGCAAGTCATATCTAATAAGAAGTATCTTCATTATTATTAGGAAAGGGATTAAAGGACTGTACTTTAGGATTATTTTCAGGAGTTTGGTTAGTTAATACTGAATTAAGAGGGGATTGCGGCTGTTCTTGTCCTTGTTAGGTCTCTACCTCTTCATTTCCTCCTTCTTGCCATTTTTCATGTCATGTTGTTGAGTATGAACCTCTTCATTTCCTCCTTCTTACCCATCTTTCACGTCATTTCTTGTCTTCTCATCTTGCTCTACTAGAGACATATCTTCAACTCTATCATTTTCTCATTTGTTTCTTAAAAACATGGCTAATTCTCCTAACAAACATAGTTCATATTATTCTCTTCACCAATCTGCTCCCCCTGAAGAGAATAATGCAAATTTAGCTCTTGAAAGAAATATTCAATTTCTAGAAATGTAACATCCATTGTGATATACATTCGCCTTGTTAAAGATCATAGCATCGATGTCCCTTCTTATGTTGTGCATAGCCAAAAAATATGTAATGAATTGCACATGGATCAAGTTTGGTCCTTTGATTCTTGTGAAGATGGGACATAAGCCACACATCTAAATATTCTTGATGAAAGTATAAGGATGGACAGAAAAGGTATATAGTGAGCAAGAGATTATAATGGAGTTTTAAAGTTTAACACTTTAGAGGGCATTCGATTCATCAAGTCAATTGCAGTTGTAACTGGATCTATCCAATACTTTTGATGTGCATTAGTTGCTATTAAAAGAGACCAAGCTATTTCTAGAATGTGTCTATTCTTTCTCTCTGTGATGTCGCTCTGCTGTGGAGTTTGAAGCATGTTGTGTCGTGGTACAATCCATTCATTTGAAAATATTCCTGCAATTCTTTGTTGTCATATTCTCCTCCATTATTAGAATAAAAGACTTGAAGTTTAGTAGAGAATTGGGTCTTAATCATAGTATGGAAAGAGCAAAAAATTCTAGCCATCTCATTTTTACTTTTCATCAAGCATCAACAAAAATTACAAACTATCTAATTCCTAAAGAAATTGAAATGGGAGTTGGTCCTCAAACATCAAAGTGGATCAATATAAATGGTGTATCACATCTTTTTGAATTTATTGGATAGAAAACTCAATGACTTTTAGCTAGAATGCACATTTTACATGTTAAATTTGTGTCATCAAAATTAGAGAACAAACTTGGAAATAAATGTCTTAGGTAAGAAAATGCTGGATGTCCCAACCAAAGATGTCACAACCAAATTTCTCGGTCTTTGTCACCCATTCGATTAACTTTGTTGGCTTGACCAATTTTGAAATCATCCATGTAGTACAACCCCCTCTTTTAGTATCATGACCAATAATCTCATTGGTAAGAATACCCTAGAACAAGCAAAATTTAGGATAGATTAATACACAGTTCGATTCTTCAGTAAATTGTCCGATAGATAACAATCTATTTGAAAGTACTAGAACAAGTAAAGTATTTAATAAAGAGAGTGAGGATGAAAGGTCAACTTTTCTAGCCCCTATAATAGGGCATTTCACACCTTTGCATTAGTGATATATGTCCTCTTTGTTGAGTTGTTTAAGAAAAATCTTGGGGCTCGAATGTCATGTGATCACTTGCTTCCGAATCAATGATCCACTTGTTGTTACCTCATTCATTTTGTGCAAAAAAACAATTTGCTGTTACTTCTGTTTGATACCATTCTGTGATATTCTAGATGTTAAGTCTACAAGTATTGATGAATCTATTTAGGAGCTTTGTGTTGAAGGGGTCTAATTTCCCATTCCTAAATTTTTAGAAATATATCTCTACTTCTCTACCTCTCGTGGTTTTCTTTTTTTAATCTTTCTATCGATCCACAGAAAAAAAAATAACGCAGGTCCTAAGTTCTATTGCTCTGATACCATGTAGAATTGATATTATCTTTCATATATTTCATTGTTGAATATATGTATGTTTTTATAGACTATACAAAACTACTAACAAAGAAAAGAAATAACTATTTCACTTGAGTTATGCCTAAGATTATGGTAATACATTAAATGATCATAATTGAGTAACTTTAGCAAATTAAAGTTAGCCAAGTCAATAGCAAGTTAAAGACAGTCAAGTCAATAAAACTATATTCCATATACCTTATTATTCTTAAAAAGTTTAAATTCTAGAAAAGAGAGCTATATATGTTGTTATAAATAATAATATTGATCAACCAAACAATTATTCCTTTGCCTCAAGCATACAATAAATATGAAAACTTGAAAAATTTGTTAAAAAAACAATTTCTAAAAGTTTTTGTTCTTTTACACTCTATACACGCATATCTCTATTTCTCCCTTTTGACTTATATAAAGGCAAATCAAATTAAAACTACTAAACCTGTTGAGTTTTCTAGCATCTATGTAAACTCCTCTTATATTCACACACACATACATATGAACGTAATGGTGGTGAACTTTATTAAAGTTACATGATGAAAATAACAACTATAATAAATAATATATACAAAACCAAAATGATATAGGACTCTAGGCAATTGGCATCTCATTTCTATATAAGTTTGGTTCTAATTGAGTTGTAAGGTTTTCACTTTTCATTTATTAATGTCCACCATTACTGGTGGAATAACTATCTTAGATGTTGATGCTAACATTGTGAATTATGATGAGCGCTATAAATTTCAACAAGATTATCAAATATGTAGTTAGTTTCAAATTAGATATCTCTCATTTATAAGTTTTCTTATTTGCATGCCTATATGGAAGACATTGTCAATCAATAGAATCACCGATGGATACCAACTTGTTTAGTTGGTTACCCATTTTGCTGGATATTAGAACTCTACTAATTGTTTAATAATGGTATAATTTCATCACTATTAACCTTGTTAAGAGTTTCCAAAATTCGTGCACACAAATTCTTTATGAAGGGTCTGGTATCCCTTATTTTGTTTTATTTATTTTTAATTTTAAGTAGGTTGTAAATTGGTCTCTCTATTATACAAGCCGGGCTATGTCCATTTCACCTTGCTGTTGTTTTACAATTTCATGAAGAATAAAACTATGTACATGTTATAAAATTATTTTCCTACTCTCCCTATGTTCTAAAGATAATTAATAGATATACATTATTTCTTCTCTTTTCAAGCAAGTCTACTAAGCGATCTACATATGACTCTTGGTCTAACACAAACTTATCCATTGAAACATAATGCAACAACCTGCTCTCCTTGATCAAAACATAGTAGGCTAAAGCCATCCACATCCAATGTCACATTCTGGCTTGCAAAAACTAAAGGACATTAAAATATCAGTATAGATATTTTAGCATAACAATGAATAAATGATATAAAATGCTAGGAAATAACATTCAATTAAAACTTGAATGGGAAGGAAATAAAAAGTTTCGTATCTAAGAAAGTTTGAGAACATGCAAATGTATTTTGGTTGAAAACAATATGAAACTGTGGCCCGTTCTTTTCTCTTTCTCTACTCCTTCTAACTTGAAAAACTTATTAAGTGCTTATTATAGCTACAACAAAAATCATCTATACCAATGAAACAAGCTTATTGCTGAAGAAGTTTTTATCATTCTAAAAGCTTCTTCCAACAACTTTTATCTTAGGCCATTGTCGTTGGTAAAGGCTCATGCACTATGGCCTTATCAATAAAAAGGAAAAAGTTGTTGCTAAAAATATGTTATAAGGCAACAACGATCAAACCTTTTTAAATGATTTATTTTTTTTTCTTCAGTAGTTTGTCCCAACAATTTTTGCCTTATAGCAACGAACTATCACATTTCAAAAGTACAAATATATATATATATATATATTATATACCTTAATATTTATAGCTTTTAATAAATGAAAATAAAGGAAATTGTTGAAATGCAATTATTTTTATCTTTTATAAGAATTGTATATTTAATGATCAATTACATTGATTGCCTACACAAATAATAATAAAAAATATAAATTGAAGTATGAAACAAAATTGACAAATGATTTCATTAACTTGAATATAATAAGGTTTGAAAATACAACCTCCCAAAAAAAAAAAAAAAAAACAAAGAAATTACATGATAGAAAATATACATTACAAATATAAAAAGAAAATAATATACATCAAAATGAAAAAGAATCTAAAATTTCTTGCTATAGTTTTCTACCATAATTGAAATTTCACTCTCACAATTAAACACGGAGTTCAACCATTAATACCTGGAAAAGCAGAAAAAAAAATGAATTCAAAACTAATTCATACATGGTAATAAATTTTAACACTTAAATAATTAGTTAAATATAACAGATATACATATAAAGTACTACAACTAAATGATTTTTTTGGCTATCACATCAACTAAAAGCCAAATCACATTCATGGATTTCAAGAAACACAATAAAACTTGTAAAATAGTGTTTCTACTCAACTAAGTGCACTTTAAAAACTGCTTAAAAAAGAAATTGAATTTAGACATGGAAAAATGAAAAGAATTAATATAAAAGGCAATAAACATACATATTTCTCCTTGGCTTTATTCATCTAAACTCCATTTTTCCCCAAGAATATACCTGAAAAGCATCAAGCACCGATTTTCTAAAAGTAGAATAATAACACAATAAAAATAAACCAATAGTTCTTGTTGTGTCCTTCATCATAAACCACTTATCCACCTTTTAAGCAAAACAATAGTTCTCTAAATCTGAAAATAAAATCACAAAAAAAAAAAGAAAACCAACCTATAAGAAAATAAAAATGACTCCAAAATAGAGGCTATTAACAAGAATTAGAGAGTATTTTAACTAAGGAAATGTGAAACTTCCATACCTTATCATATACACTAGTTAGAAAACTCAAATTAGAGGCTAAGACCCTTTTATCTTTTTCCACTGCTCCTACTAAGTAGAAGAAACAACTCAATCACTAACATACACACACACACAATTAAAACTGCAACAATAATATCCCAACTACAACATGAACATCTACACACAAAATATCAGAGTGATGAACACATACCAATTTATTAAATTCGAAAATTCCATGAACTAGCACAATCCGAGGAATAAACGATAAATATCTTATTTGCATAATTATCCTTTTCTGGTTCATTATTAACAATGGGCTTGAAAAAAATAACTAAATGTACATGTGAGATCATCAACAGCAACACTACTAAATATGTATACATGAAAATGCACTAAATAGTTGATTCTAATATAACTATGCCAAATCTTTTCAAAATTAGCCTTCTTTCGAATTAAAAAAAAAAAAGATAAAGAAAAACCCCATAAGAAAAAAGTAAGAGTGTTTAGCACAAAATTTGACACAGTGTGTTCAATTAATACTAATTTCATCCTTTTCACTTTCTTTGTAAGTAAGACCAATATGTTATCCACTCATAAAATATAAATAATACCATGTAAATGTTGATGTCAGCTTGCAAAACTTATCAAAATAAACAATATCCAAACAAAAAGTGCAGACAATATATGTGTTTAGAAAACCTTGATTATTACTACTCGTTCCAAAACCATCCAACTTGATTTCAAAGAGCTCCTTCTAGGTGGTTTGATTTTTTTTTTTTTTTTTCATGAATAGGTCACTTCATGTAAGATAAATTTAAGAAAGTCATAGCAATGGGACATTTAATTAGGTTAATAAAATGCAAGATAAATGATTTGCTTGATAAGAGATCAGAAGCTTGAAGAACACAAGGACATGAAAGGCTAGTAGCCCTTTATGCAATGACTAATGCAAGAAGATTGGCCTTTTGGTAAACTCAAGAACCCTTCCAAAAAATTGCATGAGGTCTGCATCCAGTTGCCATGAAGGTCATATCTTAAAGGTACTCCATAATGCAAACTTGACTAAATCAATGCGTGAGTTTAATAGGTTTGAGCCTATCTAGTCCTTTATGACTACGGTTCTCCATTGAGATAAACCACAGATCAAACAATCATAACACAGATACATGACATACATCACATAGAAGACCATATGAATGATGGATGATTTTGCTATAAGAAAGAAAACACACAAAGAATGTGCAGTTTGAGAATGATTTTTTAAAGATCAAGTAAATCACATAACGGTAAGATGAATTAGATGAGAAAAAAGTTATTTGAGCAGTAAAAATTAAAAAAAAAAAGAAAAAAAACCTGGAGATATTTATATGAACAACAAAACCATGTACATATGAATGGCCAACAAACAGATTACCTAAGAGAGCTAAAACAAGTGCTCTAGCCTTGACAGAATACATAAGCCTTAGATTATGGCACTAAGTAAAATGTAACAAAGCTAATATTTGAAGAGCACCACACATGCAAAATTCAATGTTACCAACTTGTAGCATATAGGATCATGATGTTGTTTGGCAAGACATTTCGTATAGGAAATATGCTCATTTACATGGGAAAATAGCATTAAAAAAATTTTTGCCTCAAGGAAAAGGCTCACAAACATGCCACTATAACTAAAATAAGTTGTTTGTGACTCTTAAAGCAGATTTACTCAAAAACAATTAAGCCTTGTATATTAAAAGGTAATTTTCTCAATCAACTAAAAAAATAGACTCATTCAAATGCTTCAACCCATTTGCCATGAGCTAGTTGTTAGAGGCTTTGATATCTTTATCATAGCTTGCTAACTAAGGGCACCTTCAAGTCCCAAGATTCTATAATATCCAAACATATCTTGATAAAGCAAAAAGACTACTATATTTTGCCAAAATAAATGATACTAGTGGTACATCACTAAAATACAGGCTAATCTACTCATAAATAATTACCAAAAAATCCAAAATTTATTTGTAAAATCTTCAAAGCATGATTTTTTTATCTCAATATCCATTTTTCATCACTCTTAAAGCCAAGAGAAACAAAATCCCAAGTGCATCCTCTTTGCAAATGATGTAGGCATCGATTGATAATTTAATAGGAAAAACTATACATAGCTACACAATTTTTCATGAACACCATCAACAAAACAATAGCAATAGAGTTAGTCAATTAAACACATGAGATATGATAGATGAAACTTTCATTCGACACTATAGTGTAAGACACTTGAGTTCATATAAATGGCTGTGATTTGCGAACATGCCTACGATTTGTAAACGTACCTAGGATCTAAAGTTGAACATTTTATAAGAGCATAGTCACTCAAGCCTTAATTAAGAAGCAAATTTTGATAGCATACTTGATAACAATTCTAAAAGCCACCCTTTTTGAAAGAGGTTCAAAAAGATCTTTCAAAAAGAATTCAAGACAATGAGAAGGAATGTTTAATATGGGTGGAAAAAATAAACAAATAAATGGTTACAAGTATATTTCAATTATTTCCATTATGTAGTAAATTTTTTTGTTTTACCATCACCCACATAAGCTTGAATCAAGACAAAACCAATTAGCGGACTTAACCATTAATAAATAGAAAAATCATTCTCCAAGAAAAAAAAACCACAATACAACACCACATCAATCAAAATGCTCAAATTTACTTAAAATTAATCCTTTTATAACTATCATAGCAATGCCGAACCACAAAACAAGTTATACGAAAGCCAAGCAAGGGACATAAGGCTAAACAAAAGTACAATATATATGATTGAAAATTTTACAAAGCCAACTAATTAACAAGAACCCAATCTTAACAATGCTTCTCTAATGCCTGATTTCATTCCTTCACAAGTTTTGCGATATTCCAATTTTGATGGAGAAACTTGAAAATTAGATTGTGTAAATTGAGTGAGGAGTTTGCTTTCAAGGTGTTTCAACATTGGGCATAATAGTTGATAAAAGTCATAACCTTTATAGTATGTACAACACCAATGGCCCAAGCTACCCAAAGATACCTAAAATTAGAATTACAAGATGCCAAACTTTTTGAATTGCATATCCAGACTAACGAAAATCATGATCTTAATCCATCCAAAGTCAAATTCAAACCATAATTTAAGATGAAAAACTAATTAAACAAGCAAAGTTCGAAGTTATCTAAAAAATTGAGCATATTATGATCTTTAGAGGAAGGGTAGAAGAGAGGAAGAGCAATTGCTGACAAGAAGGCAATGGAAAGCCATTAAAAAATTTTGAGGAATTAGAATAATGGAGGGAGATTTTTTCTATATATTATAATATATATTTTTTTTTTTTTTTCTGTATCCCGCCTTTTGTTTCAGTCAAGTAATTAAATTATTTTGTTTCATTCTGTGGCCATGACTCCGTTTTTCCTTTCTTTTTTTTTTTTTTTTTGTTGTAAATGGGTATCCATTGCCCATAAAATATAGGTTGTTGGCAGAAATCTCGTTGGGCGAGAAGTAATCTGTTGCAGTTTTCGAATTCGATTGTTGATGTGGGTATTACAAATGGACTATATATACAAAGGGAAGAACCAAGTATTGAATAGGAAGTCAAAAGAATGTATATGTGTTGGAAAATGGACTGAAAGAAAGAGCGACGACTGGAAAATCAACGATGAGCGCGCATCATCTCTTGCTCGGTCAAGATGGTGGCTGAAATGACATCTATGGCCGAAGGGACAGGTGCGTCCAGCCGGTACATACCAACAAACTTTACCCCTATATCTGGGGTCCCTCATCACCGGTCGCAGCTCCGCTTCCCATGTGCAAACGTGCATTGATCACATCAATGCAAATCTGCACAGGGAAAGCGGAGCTGCGAGGGACGATGAAAGCATACTCATTAGTCAAACCCGAACCTGTCGATTGTTCTCTTAACAAACGACCAAATACAATATCACCGAGTATAGCAGAATTTGATGAGGGATTCTACTGTTTGATTGTTGAACAATCAACCAAAACAAACCGTCTAGCTTTCACACCGATTCTTTCACGACAATGATGTTTCATTTGTAAAAGAGGACGAGGTTATTCACATTGTAAATTGAAATTCGTTCCATTTCAGCTTGTTGGTCAGTAACAATTTTGGGATTCTCATTTATAAGTAAATAACGTCTCAAAATAACCGCACCTCCAGTGCAAGGAGAGTGGGGTTTTCAGTTTCGTTTGAGAGAGAATATAAAAAGAAAAAAAAATGCTATCCTTGTGAGTCTCTGAGGATGTTTTCAATTTTCAGTTATATATATTTGTGTCTGTAAGAGGTTTTGTCGTGGGAGGTGGATATGGTACGAGGAGGTTATTAGTTAGTTAGGGAAATTGGAGTTTGGTCAGGTAAATGTTGGCATGGCATGGTAGTGATGCTAAGGTGCGTTTGACTGATGGTATGGTAGAAGAATTAATTAGACTTTTTTTTTCCCTCCCCTCCCCAAGTTTTATTTTCCAGGCATGCACTTGTTGCTCCTGTGGTAATCAACTAACTGTAGGTCCCTCTAAGGTTTTAGGTAGCACCTTCTCAATCGGACAACGACTACCTAATTTTTCTCTTTCTAATTTTTTTTTTTAAATTGGTTATGCTTAATGATTGCAAAGTGTATATATTAAGAGATTGAGTCTAGTTAATACCATAAAAAGTGTCTATTTAAAGATAATATTATGTTAACTTCTGGTTGAACTCTTAAATTAAAACTTTATTAAAACAAAGTAATCTAGTGAATTTAAGTTTAGTTTTGGATTTGACTCAAAATAGTACTTATTAACTTGAATTTGGCTTAATGAAATTTGTTTGGGTTTGATTTATTTAAAAAAAAAAGTAGTTTTCTTTTAATTGAAACCATATCAATGTCTAGTTTTTATGATTGGACTAAAGTTTAAACTTGACTCTAGTTTTGTACATGGAACTTGAAATATGGTTAAGTTAACCATTATGAGTTTGGTTTGGCAAAAAAAGAAAAAAGAAAAAAGAAAAAAGAAATCATTATAAATCCAAACTCAACATCATAAACTATTCATATAACTTAAGTTTATATGACAAATTGAAGTCTGAAACTTGTGAGTAGTTTAATCCAATTAGAATTTAATAAATGTAATTATATATGTATGTTTTATCATTTTTTTTTTTTGGGTTTTTATGGTAGAGTATGTGTATATACATATCAGTTTCAACTTTAGTGTGCTAATCCTCATTTTCTGCTGAAGGTTTTAGTAACAAGATCTAGACGCTTGGTTGTGTAAAGTTACCTTGGTGTTAATAGAAATTGAATAAATTTGATCAGTTTAGACTAAATTATACTGAACTGAGCTATGGTTTGTTTGGAATTTAAAAATAAAAATAAAAATAACATAATGAGATTAAACAGTCCTAAAATATTTTTTAGAAGACAAAAATAAGACATAAGTAAATATTAGAAACTGATATAGGGAAACACGAGAGTAACTTTCCAAGAAAATCATTAAATTATCGAAACTCATATCTTCAACCACAAATCAATCCATTGTTGTATGGCTAGTACATAGATAAATGAATCATATTAATAATACTTTTATTAATCCTAGAGTCTTTTAAAACCATGCATTTTGGTTTATTAGATTTTTTTTTTGCCAATTTATAAGGAATATAAAGCCCTTAAACTTAGCTCCTTTTGCAAGTAATAATATATTATTAAGCCTCTGCATTTATAAGACTTAAACTTTTCAATTTTTATAACTTTAAAAGTTTGTTAATGGTATAAAATAATTCATTTATATAAAATCTTAATAACTCAATTCTAAATGAGGTTAAGTTAAGTGTACTCCTATTTGCTAAAATCAAAGCTTAATTTAGAGATACCCAATAAATTTTTTACAACCAAAAGTTTAATGGTTATTTAAATAATGATTGTGAAGCAAGCATCAAAATTTCATAAGAAATAACTGACTCAATTATTCCATTTTCATAAACATGAAATGACATGGAATGAGAGGCAATTAGGGTTGCAAATGAGCCAAGCAGAGCCAAGTTTTTAAAAGCTCGAGCTTGGCTTGTTTAAAATTTAGTGAGCTTGAGCTTAAGCCGAGCTTTTTATCGGGCTTGAAATTGAGGCTCAAGTTTGGCTTGTTTAGTTAAATGAGCCTAAGTCTGAGCTTGAGCTCAAGCTTGACTTATTTATAAAACTTGCTTGAGCCGAGCCAGTTTTTATCTAGTTTAACGAGTTTTTATCTAATCTGAAATTTAAGTTCTAGCTCAACTTATTTAGGTAGCTAGGTTTTCTATTTTTTTAAACCTAAAATATAATATATATATATATATGTATATATATAAGTGTTGCTATAATATATACATAATTATTAAATAGAAATTAGTTTTATTGTTTTTATTATGTAGTAATATATAATATATCACGCATAAAAAAATTCACAAATTTGTTAACGAGCTTATTAATGAGCTTGTTAATAAGCCCATTCGCGAACTTGTTCACAAGTCTAAATGAGCTTGTTCATGAGTTAGTTTGTAAGCCTAAATCAAAGCTCAAGCTTAGCTCGTTTAGATAAATGAGCTTTACTTTAAGCTTGGACTTGGTTCGTTTACTAATTGAGTTCGAGTCGAGCTAAGCCTAAAGGGAGCTAAGATTGGGTATATTGTGAATAGCTCGGTTCGTTTATAACCCTAGTGGCATTATATCAAAAATATCCTCGTAATAAATGTAAATAATAAATATAAGAAGATAAAAAAGTAATTGTAATGGTAATGGTAATTATGAGAAGGAATAGAATCAAAATTCCGCTTCTCATGACAAAATCGATTTCCTACAGTCATTGAATATCGTGATTCCAGCTTTTATAAATACATCCTAACATACATTCCGGAGAATCACAATTCTATTCTTGCATACTAATAAATTTCCACCTCATAACATTTTCTGATGAACTGATATTGACATATATTAGTTATGATTTTTTTTTTTTCTGCCATGATGTATTAGTTATGATAGAACAAAAAAATTTTATGCTTCCATCATCTTATTGTAACTAGTTTGTAAACTATTAAACAGTTCAAATTTTATGTATATTTGTAATTAAATTATCAATATACTTGTTATATTAACTCAGTTGTTCAATTTAATTGAATAATAAATTACATGATCTCATTACAAGGGTCAGAAACATTTCTGAGATTGATGGCAATGTCAGAGAAAGTGTTAAGGACATATTTATGGAAAAGAAGACACTGCTTATTAGATATAAACATTTGAAAATGAGAGGATATTGAAACGATGGGAAAATGACAGAGGGGGTCTTTTAATTGGACACATTTTCACATCAACCTAAGGATTTGGATCATAAGTCGTTGGGTTTTTGGAGGTGTTTTGAACGAATTGTAAGTGCAACCAAACCACTTACCCCCCACGATGAACTGGTCTATATGTTCAATTCCTTCTCATAATTGATTGGTGTTTGTCTTCTTATTGCTTGTTATTTCCATTTCCACTAGAAACCTTGATTGATT
Organism: Combretum micranthum; assembly: GCA_024138025.1. Taxonomy (NCBI): domain Eukaryota; kingdom Viridiplantae; phylum Streptophyta; class Magnoliopsida; order Myrtales; family Combretaceae; genus Combretum; species Combretum micranthum. The sequence continues at coordinate 831 of JAMXBD010000800.1, read as the reverse complement.
TGCATTGAAGCTGTATGTATCTGCTTTATTGCATGAAAATATAACTAACGGTTGCTTTCTTAAAGTAAAGTTGTTCTGATTTTAAAGTTTAAACTTGATTGGAATTTGATTGAGTTTAAAATTTTTAAGATTGAGTAGTATTCATCAACAAGCTTAAACTCAATACTGTAGCTAAATTCTCTTAGGTTATTTTTCTTGGTTTTTCTTTTCTTTTTAATCTCCGAAATTTTTTTCTTTTTGGTTAATGCCACAAATAGTACCTAAACTTTGATAAAATATGCGATTAACTACCTAAATATTGAAATTGAACAATTTAGTATCATGAGAAATTTTTGTACATGCCAATAGTACCTATGTCAAGTTCTTTTAGGTATTTCAGGTATTAAATTGATCAATTTTAAACCAAAGGCATTATAGTCTAGTAGTATCCTTGGTCTCTCAAGTGAGAGGTCTTGGGTTTGAATTCCCTCTCCCTCATTGTAATGGCAAAAAAACAAAAAGATCAATTTTAAATTTTAGATACTAAATCGATCAATTTAAAAAATTAAGTACCAATTGCATGCTTTGCTCAAATTTTGGTATTGTTTGTGACATTATGCAATTTGTCTTTATTATTAACATATCACTTTTGTGCAAACTTAACTTAAATTCAATTAAGTGAGGTTACTAGTTGATGTTAAATATAATAAATTCGAGTTAAAGTTTCAACCATTGTCAAATTAAAGTCAAATAAAATCAAATTAAATTCAAATAATTGGTGGATAGGTTTAACTTAATTACATCCTTCCTTTTTTTCCTTTTTTTTTTTTTTGGCTAATAAAGACATGGTAT